>OX439485.1:54507325-55139120 GCA_949320155.1 Melangyna quadrimaculata
CACTAAGCAACGGCGTATACAGGGGGGGTCACGGGGTCATGTCCCCCCCCCCCGAGAATTCTAGATTATTTTGTTGATCTGATGAAGTAGTTATTTAGTAACCACATAAAAAAATAAAACGAATTGGTTACCTAGAAAGCTAGTAGGATTTTCGATTGGCAAATATAGAATTCAATAGAGAATTTGAATGTTGGTAACTTAGAATTCAATAAGAAATTTAATTTTCATGGCAATGGAATACCTTAGTTTTTTTGTATTCAATCGGTGATACTTAGATTTTCTTTCACGTACATAGCTCAAATTTAACATAACAAACTTCGCATATGTTAATGCATTCAAATCTTAAAATATATGCAAAAGCTAGGTTCCTTTTTTAGATGACAGCCAAAACCTGTTAAACCAACCAGAAATCAAAGTCCGGAGTTGTTTCCAAATTTTGACTCAGTAAAGTAAAAACTAATAGGATTTTGAAAAAAAGAACATTTTATATTTCTGAAAATAAAAACTTTAAACACATTTTAGATAACATGCAGATATTGTTTTGTTTGATTTCTGTATGACAGATAAGATTATTTTTAAAAGCAGAGAAAGTGATAACATTCGATGTATAGTTATTCTAACCAAAAAATGTTATTGTTAACGAAAAAAGACATACAAATATAAAACTATGATGAAAACCTATTTTGAAAGGGTTTTGTTTGCACTTATTCAACATTTACGATCGATCAATAATGTTATTGATTGGGATGTGGATTACTTTTACAAAGTAACCTATGAATCCCATAATGCAAAAGCCAATAGCTATGCTAAAGGAGATTTTTTGGAAGTCCTTGCGGTGAATCGTTTGACCGGTCGGATGGAATCCTTGACGAAAACGCGACTGGTAAGAAAGATAAAAAGATAAGGTATATTTGATGTATAAATTTATTTTGGAAGGTGCCTTTCAGTTTCTCATAGGTGGCTGTCTTAGAGACATACATTTTTTTCACACCAGAAGCATATAAAAATAATTCGTAAGCTTTTTTCACACTTTTCTTGAAAAGCAACCAAAACGAATCTTTGTATTCAATTAAAATACGAATATGTGATTGATTTTTCCACTATTGTATAAAAAGGGCGATTTACCCAAGTGGTCATTTTTGAAAATCAGAACTATTGTTTTCATTTTCAGTAGTAAATGTTTATATTTAACTATTTACTTAAATTTCAGAAACAGAAAAAATTGCTCAGTACCTAATGATATTTTACAAATTTTTCCTGCAACTTCAATTCGAATTAAAACTAGCTGAAATAAAAACTTTGATAGGAATATAATAAATTCTGAATAAAATTCAAAACAAATGATCAAGCGAATCCAAAAATTTTGTTCCTCAGTATTTTGACAGCTAAACTGAGTTTTTTGTTCAGTCAACTGGAAATTGCTGTATGCTGTTGCTGAGGCCCTCCGAAACAAAAAATGTAACATTCAGGAAAAAAACGAAGAGCGCGTTCACTGGTCCAGCTAATAAAGGTTCGTTCGACTCAGTTGTTTATTTTACTTTTGCTTGGAACCAAAAATGAGATAACTTAGCAAATACCACACAGAAAAAAATATCGGTTGTCATATTGACAATCGCTGGTTGTTAACTAAAAATTGTCATATTGATGAACAATTGTCAATATGACAACTTGCTTCTCACATTTGATGATCGCGATTGTTACTATGAAAATTTTAAGTTGTTAATTTGCGATTATCAATACGATGACCGAAATTGTCTATATGATGATATTGATTATCAATACGATGATCGTTTATCTACAGTTGTCATATTGCCCATCGTGGTTGTCAATACGAAAACCCAGATAAATTGAGAGAACAAAGAAAAACGGTAAATCTTAAGACAAACTAGTTCCGTTGTAAAAATTTTTATATTGACAACTCTAATTATCAATACCTATAGTGATCACATCCTTACAGTTGTCGTATTGACAATCAAGATCATCAGTATGAAAATCCAGACAACATTTTGAGCACAAATAAAGCGGTTAAAAAAAATGTTCTCCAGTTTTTTTTTTCTATTTCGAGAAAAGCGCGTCATTTGGCTTGTGAGAGTTCCAGGAATCGGTTCCAATTTTTTTCAATTCATTTCCCGTTATTGCGTAATTTGTTTGAGAAAATGGTAGATATCAAAAAGAAACGTAAAAATACGGTTACCAAAAATGGTTGTAATATTGATAATTTTGTTCATCAAATTGATGAAAAAAGTTGTTAATTTTCAACCAACGACCGTGATCATCAATATGAAAATTTCCATCTTCGCTATCATCATATTGACAACCGCGATCATTGTTATACTGATTATCAATGATAATCGTATTGACAACAACGATCATCGTATTGACCGCTATTGTCAATGCGATGATCATGGTTGTCAATACGAATATCATTGATAATCAGTATGATGATCGCGGTTGTCAATATGATGATAGCGATGATTGGAAATTTTCATATTGATGATCACAATCGTTTGTTGAAAATTAACAACTTTTTTCATAAATTTGATGAACAAAATTATCATTATGACAACCATTTTTGGTTCAGTGGAGAAGAAGTATTTTCGTCTCAAATTTGTTAATTATTTTGTAGTGCTCATTTCATTTTGAATTGGCTTTGGCAGTTAAATACTTGTTTTCTCTTTCTAACGGGTGATTTTTTTGAGGTTAGGATTTTCATGCATTAGTATTTGACAGATCACGCGGGATTTCAGACATGGTGTCAAAGAGAAAGATGCTCAGTATGCTTTGACATTTCATCATGAATAGACTTACTAACGAGCAACGCTTGCAAATCATTGAATTTTATTACCAAAATCAGTGTTCGGTTCGAAATGTGTTTCGCGCTTTACGTCCGATTTATGGTCTACATAATCGACCAAGTGAGGTGAATGGCGATCGCTATCGTTCAATGCTAACAAACTTTTTGTTGCCAAAAATGGAAGAACTGAACTTGGTTGACATGTGGTTTCAACAAGATGGCGCTACATGCCACACAGCTCGCGATTCTATGGACATTTTGAGGGAAAACTTCGGAGAACAATTCATCTCAAGGAATGGACCGGTAAGTTGGCCACCAAGATCATGCGATTTGACGCCTTTAGACTATTTTTTGTGGGGCTACGTCAAGTCTAAAGTCTACACAAATAAGCCAGCAACTATTCCAGCTTTGGAAGACAACATTTCCGAAGAAATTCGGGCTATTCCGGCCGAAATGCCGACCATAAATCGGACGTAAAGCGCGAAACACATTTCGAACCGAACACTGATTTTGGTAATAAAATTCAATGATTTGCAAGCGTTGCTCGTTAGTAAGTCTATTCATGATGAAATGTCAAAGCATACTGAGCATCTTTCTCTTTGACACCATGTCTGAAATCCCGCGTGATCTGTCAAATACTAATGCATGAAAATCCTAACCTCAAAAAAATCACCCGTTATGTTCATATTAAAGATTTTCGAAGCTTTTGAAATGGATTTCAATCGAGTGCGTTTGTATAATCTTCACATATTTTCGTGCAAATTTGCTTGAAATTATCTTATTTTGAAATAAATATTTTTGACGAAATTGCCCAACTTGGCGTAGTGAAAATATAGTATTGCGTTCGTAGTCTGCTATTTCACGCCGACTTTTGATCTTGACTGTTTTTGAAATCAAATGAGTTAAGGTAAGATATCATTTTGTAGGATATGAACGATCTTAAATTATTTTAACTTATTTTTAACAAAGGTAATGCATTATAGTATAGTTAATTAAGACTTTTTCCCTTTTTTTTTTATATACGCACAGTAAAATATGAAAGAAAAAGTAACTTGACTTTCTATAAACGTTAGTTTGTTGTTTTTTTTTTGCATGACCCCCCCCCCCAAGAAGTAAAGCTGTATACGCCCCTGACACTAAGTATATTCTTCTAAGCCATTTTTGTATCTTGGATGGCCTTTCGAAAGCGGTTTGTCTGGCTCAACATCTTTGGAATACTAGGGGCTTGAATGTAAATATATATAAAAGCCAGGTTATAAAATGCCATGAGAAATAATTTAAAGATAACGAATCCAGCAAACGAATTAGTATATGTATACCTGCACTACCCACTTATTCTTTATTAAAACTTAAAGCTGGTCCCCGAAGTATGTAGAAACATAAAATCCAAAGACATTAATTTGTTATGTCCCACTTTTACTACCTAAATATATAGATACAACAACTATATCTTTATAGCTATAGGTAGTACTTGCTAACTGAAAGTCTCGATATAAAAATTACAAAACCGCCCTTGAAGGCAAACAAAATTACTATCAATTTATCTGAGATATACATATCTCATTAAGTAAAATTAAAATCAAACAATGTTCACCCCGAAGGTAATGACAAAATACAAAAAAAAAAGACTCCATCATCCTCCCAGAATCAAGCTACATATATATCCATCCATCTGCCATCTCCATCAACATCCACCAATATCTACTGTCAGTCGGGGACCAGTGTACCGAGATATATTTTCATCCCCACACATAAGGACCGCCTGTACTATATAGTTGCATCATCAGCAATTCAGCATGCGAAGGACCCCGAAACGAAATCAAAATTAAAAATAAACTCTCCATACCCAGCTATCACCATCAGGACCGTCACACAGCGCGCAGCATCCTTCTATTCATCCTCTCGAACCATCACGCTGCTGGCTTGGCTGCATCTTCGAAGCCACCCAGCACACAACCCCCTGCCACCGACCACCGCGCTGCTGCCACACTATAGAACCCCGTCCCCCGTTACCCCCAAACCGGTCACATGTAGGTATATCTATCGCAAAATTAAATTAGAAGACCAGAAAATTAAATAATCAAAGCATGACAGCGAGCGCATTAAAAATGGAAGACTCGTCCTACCATATACAAACACATCACGCGAGTAGGTACCTCTTACCACACAATATCGTGGGGATTTTTACGAGGGGGGGAGGAGTGAAATAACAGGACCAGGTCCTAGGTGGACAAGGATGAAAAGACGGCTGGCGGTGAAGTTTTTGGTAGTGGCACACAGGACGGTACGCCACACAACACATAGGTGACTAAATGAAAACGTCATTCAGAGCAGCGGTAGCAGAAGAAGCTCAAGACTGTCCGTCTGAACGTTTTGTTGTTGCTGTTGCTGTTGTTGTTTTTTTTTTTTTAACACTCCCCGCTCGTTATGGCAACCATTGTGTAAACATAAACAAATGTTGCATGGCAACACGAGATAGCAATATTTTCCCCAAGCGAGACAAAGCTATCTGAAATACAGGTAAGTAGAGAACCCATCCCAAGGTGCATCTAGAGAGTCTAGCTTAACGGTGATACGTTCTTATTTCCGCTAAGCCACGCCTCTGTTTAAAAAAAAAACTGATAGGGGAAATCCAGATAACCTTTCTCTCCCTCTCTGGGAAGTAACGCATGCGTTTCTTTTTGTCAGAGACGTGGACTTCAACAGTCTACTGATACTGATACTGACAAAGATAAATTCGCCTCAAAAATAAGTTCGATGATATATAACAAGCGTAGGTCTTTGCTCACAAACTCGATACTGTCACTCTGAATGCGATTCAACTTTGTAGTTTGCAGTGGATTTCCTTGTATGAATTGGAGAGATGCGATACTTACACGCACGATTTTGAATTACTCAGTTTAATGTTCCGGCCGTCGGCAAAACAATCATGGCGCTCGCTGAGTACAAAAATGGGGCGAAAATATATAACTGCGATGTTGGATCCGGTTCTGCTGGTTTAGCTGAGTATACTTTTGCTATGCATCTTACTTCGCAAAAAGCGACGGCCGGCGCGGCGGGCGTTTTCTGATTGTTTGAGAACTTTGGAGAGAAAAGGCAGGGTGTTTCAAATGTTCGTTTTCTTTTTACTCTTCCTCATCTTTTTCTATAGCCTGCCTTACCATGCAAGTTCAAGAATATAAACTTGTTTCGGTAGATTAATTTGGTTGTGTTTCCATTTATTTAGGGTGACTAATGGCTTTTTATAGGTGTATCTTTCCTACTTTATGTGTATCTTTGAGAGGTTTTTTCTTCTACTTTTTGTTTCGTCTATAGAAGGCTGATTTTGCTTCTGTTGTGGGTATACCTACCTACCTTCCTACCAAGTCGGAGGAAAATAATCATTTGGCCAGTTAATGAGGATTTAATGTAAGTTGATTTATATTTGAGAGACTTTGTGTGTGTGTGTGGTGAGTTAACAATTTCTTAGATAGATACTTTATGTATTTATAAAGCACTGTTGAATTGACGTTGCTTTAGCCGTCGTTTTGTGTTATAGATCGGTTGGTTTGGTTTGTGCGCGTTAAATTGGGCTCTTAATTAATGGCATTAGACGTAGGTAAAGACTGAAACGTTCATTTTTTGTGTAGACATATCTATCTGTCTCTTTCACTCGATTCAAAATGGGGGAATGATGATGATGATGGTTAAATGCGACATAACTAGGGATGGAGAGATATCCACATTCAAACCACTATATCTATCTATCCCCATTTAAGCCCGTTGGGGATTTGGTAAATTAGAGCTCTACATCAGACACTCAATATTTGGTTAGCATTAAATTATGGCGAATTATGTATATTTCCCCATCTCCCCTCCCCCGCTTTATAAAGCTTTCTAATTACAGCTGATTATGAATTAATAAATATCTACGTATCTATACGTCCCTATACCTATAGGAATACACATGCTTAAGTAATATAATTTATATGACTGCAGACAATTATTGTAGCACCAAAATAGACTATTAGTAGATACCTACCTATAGGTAGGTAAGGTAGGTATAGTCAAATGTAAATAAGTATAAGTAGGTATATCTGCCAGATAGGTACGTCAAGGTGTGTATTATATATGTAAGTAGGTATAGGAGGTACCTACCTACATAGATTTGCTTTTTCAGTCTGTGAATTATTTTTGTATGAGTGTAATTTGCAGTTTTTAATTGAGTAGGTAGGTACCACACAAAACGATGGTTTTGTTGGGGAAGCAATTTTAATTAAGTTTAATTCACTAATGGAGGGTAATGAAAGCGAATAAAATGTTGTTATTTTTTTTATTTTTTTTTATTCAGTTCAGGATCCACTTCAAATAATTAGTTTAATTAAAAGTTGTGTTATATTTTTCATTATTATGTTTTTAATTTTAATTTGAATGGCGTGATTTTAACCTATCTTCTACTTTAAGTGCGCATCAATGCGAGTGAATAAAACTCAGATTTTTAATTAAAATGATTCAAAAATTAATTATATTAAAAATATAGAGATAAGGTAAATATAGGAGTTATATAGAGGTACCTACATAATAATAATGCATGGAATTGCATTTATATACCTAAGGTAAATGAGGCTTGTACATATATTTATAGATGTACAGGGAGATTCACTAACAAAAAGCTAGAGCATTTAGGTAAGTAGGTTAAGTTGAGAAAAGGAAAAAATCGTGGTGGGTGTGGGGATGTATTCCCCCTCGTTTAGGGGCAATTTGCTAAAAAATTGACCTAAAACTGAAAATAATTTATTAAAACACAGCGGTAACGCCCAGAATCTCCTGATAAACCTTTATGCAAAGTCAGAAATATATTTTTTTTAGTTTATTTTCAAATAAATTTGTTTCAATTAACATGTTTTGAAAAATTAATTTTCAAACTGAAAATCTTGAAAAAAAAAAAAATGTTCATACTACCTAGGTACCTATATCTTATCAAAATTTAACGTTATTAGGTACTATTTTCGATTCCAAAATTCAATATGTTCTTATTAATTTGTAGTCAAACACTGACAACCGGATGGTTCCAGTTTTTTTACTTTTTAAGACATTAAATATAGGTAAAGAAATAAAAAATCTATACACAAACAAATGTCGACTGGTCACAGGTAAGAGATTTTAAATATCGACATTATTATGGGCGAGATTTTGATTAGATGATTGTTGAGGGAAGGATGTTTATAAACACGCACTTTTTAGCCTCATTCCCTAAACAGTAAGTTGGTCAAAATGTGGATTATCAAAATTTCGACTGTTTAGATTTCAATGTGTATAAAGTTAGCAGGCCATCTCTGAAAATTCATAAAAAAAAATATATAGCCCTGAGTTGCTAATTAATTGCTAATTTATTGCGAAAAAAAATTATTGCGCTGTTAGATTTCGAGATACGGGGTTACCTGCTAACTTGACGTCAAGTTAGCAGGTAACCCTGTATCTCTCAAACGAAACAAAAAAGTAATACTTTTTCTCCGGAATAAATTAGCAATAAATTGTTTTTAAACATTTATCCACTCTCGAGTCGTTTATCTACATTTTTGAGAAAGTTGGCCTGCTAACTTGACCCCCGAATCTTGAAATCCAACAGTGCAATACATTTTTTTTCTCGTAATAAATTAGCAACTCAGGGTTATACAGGGTGTCCAGTAAATAATGCATAACCTTGGAATGCCTCATAGTAGACTTTATGACCGTCCTGAAAACTAATAAAAAAAAGGTTTATCCCAACCACAAGAAAAGATATGTGCAGTTTTTTGTTCAGTGCATTATTTTTTGCGTTACTTTACGTTTTTGAATACCATGACTACAAGTGAATGAATTCTACCGATTTTTTTTTCGTAGCAATATTAAACATTGCTTGTGCCAAAACAAAAGAAGAAACAAATTGTAATAACTGTTGGAATTCTTAGAGAAAAAATTATTGAACTTTGATTTTCGATGCAAAATTTGAAAGAAAATAATTTTTTGAAAAAAGTTAAATCATCTCTGGTATGAAAAAATGCATGAATACCTAGGTGGCCAACTATTTTTAAAATATGCCTGTCAAATGCTGATTTTAAAATGGTATAGTTTATTATTGTATCTAGAACCAATCGCAAGTTATTTGTAAAAATCTGCAATACTAGAGCCAATTTAGAAAAAACAAAAGTTTTCAAAATTAGCACAGTAAACGTGAAAATAATACTATGCGTTGAACAGGGTAGATATTTGATTATTTGCCTGTCTTCATAATGTTGTCCTAGTGATAAATCCAAGCTTTTAACTTCTTTCGCCGAATGCAGCAATCAAAAATGTTAACAAAGTGCAAAAAACGGCTACATTTTCGAGCTTGTTTTGAATTATACCTCTTCAATTGGCCTTTTAAGAAAACATCAAATATTTTGGTAGTGGTTATTACCAAATTAATTTTCTTATAAGAGGTGCATTAAATAAATCGAATACAGCAAGCCGATCAGCTTCTCAGAGGAGGTATGCAGTCTTGTGCAAGCCGCTGCATTGCAAATATGCCAGAGATACAGGCAGATGGACATGAGATCTGAGGCCAATTTTATGGCCACCCTGTTCACCAGACCTAAATCAACTTGATTTTTTTTATTGGGGCTGCATTAAGAAAATCTAGTACAGCAAGTTTATTTGGTCCTTAGAGGAGATGAGAAATCTTGGGGAGGCAGCTGCATTACAAGATTCTGAGCAAAAATTAACAAGATAATTATATGATTTTCATTTATTCGGAGGTGCAGAACCTGTATTAGAATGGTTGGAAAATAGTTTGAGCATTTGCTTTAAATTTAAAAAAAAATATCTATTTTTGTTTTCTAACTAAGTGCTCAAGTGATTGAAAGTTTGCTCAAAACTCTAAAGACTATTTGTTTGAAGAAAATAACAAATAAACTAAAAGCAACTGCGAAAATATTGTATGGTGTTGTTAGGGCACAATAGACCAGGTATAATTCAGAACAAGCTTGAAAATGTAGCCGTTTTTTGCACTTTGTTGACATTTTTGGTAATGTTGCAATCGGCCCTAGAAGTTAAAAGTTTGGATTTATCACTAGAATAATATCATAAAAACAGGCAATCAATCAATATTTTTATTTTAAAACGGTAGAATTCATTCACTTGTAGTCGTGGTATTCAAAAACGTAAAGTAACGCAACAAATAATGCACTGAACAAAAAAATGCACATATCTTTTCTTGTGGTTGGGATAAACCTTTTTTTGTTGGTTTTCAGGAAGGTCATAAATTCTACTATGAGGCATTCCAAGGTTATCCATTATTTACTGGACACCCTGTATATATTTTTTTATGAATTTTCACAGTTGCCCTGATAACTTTATACACATGAAATTTCTATTATTAGAATGTAGATTACTGTCGACATTTTGAAAAAGTTCAGGAAAGATAGACAATTTAATAAAGGAGAATGCCCAAAAATGTATGACCGAAAATCCTAGAGTCGATTAAGAAAAGTCATACATGGTTTGAAAAGGCTATAATTAATGATAACAAATATGGAATAATTTTCTTAAAAAGTTATCCGCGGTACTGGATATGACATTTTTAACATTTAGAAACAGTGTTTCTTCATGTGAAATAAGTAAAAAGTGACAAATCTTCCTATTGTGCTTGATTCATGTTATTAAATAGGTCCACCACAAGTCACAAAAATCAGCAGCCACAAAATGATTCTGTCTTCATACATAAAATGGCGGTTATCATCCATACCGTAACGCAACAGTTATACGAACAAAAAAATAGTTACCTAAGCATGTCGGACAGCAGTTTGAGGAAATAGGTAGTGTGTGCGCAAGAATTAAGCACAATTTATAAATCATTCGCTAAGGAGTAATTAAGACCTGCCTCTTCCTAAATATGTAACTATAAAACTCCGCTATGAAAACGGGAAAACTAAGAATTTTTTAAGGGCAGTGGTAAAATTCGGAAACACCGGCCGGTGCGGTGCCGACGTTGCCGGTGTGGTGTACGGCACGCGGCGCGGTGGCACGTTGGCATAGTGGCGCCACCGTACTACCGCACTACCGCCGCGCAGCCACCGCACCGGCCGCGCCGCGCTACCTGCTGCGGTGTGTTTTGCGTTGTTTCAGAATATTATATTTTGGTATAAATTTTTTATTTGACATGTTTACTAAAATTCAAAAGTCCCGTATCTGTGTTGAAATATTTTTTTTTTTAGGCGAATTTAATACTATTACTGTGTCATTATTACCATAACATCTACGAATAAATTTTGACACTGATGGAATTAGCTCAAAATATTAAAAATATCGTGGTTTACAAGAATCAAAAGAGTCCATGAAAATAACGTGGTGCAAATAATGTGTTTTTTGTGAGGCTATGTTATGTGACCTGCCCCACGGAGCAAAATGTTAGGTTTTACGAAATAATGTATTTTCGTGTAATCGAGATACTATGTATGAAATATTATGTCTTAAAAGTACTTTTTCAATCAATCAAAAAAAACTTATATTTATTTTGAAGCGAAAATGACTGTATTTTTCCGTTAATCAGGTTGAACATTACGACCCCAAATAATATTAATACCAAATTTCAATAATGTCCTTTTATTTTAAAATGAGTTTGCGTAACATTTTATTTGTTGTACTTACTTTTCTTTCCATATCTTTTCAGTTTTGGTTTTCGTTTTCTTAGGATCAGCGTTGAAAAGCATCTTAAAATTATGTATGACACATGATGAGATATTTCATTATCAAAAATATTTCAGCTTGATATACTTCTCCCGCCTCTCCCTATTTAATGTCAGGGCATTTTGGGGGTTTTTGGATATGATGTAGAGGATGACTTTTTGCGTCGATCCCATCAATAAAAATTTCATGAATACATTTTTGTCCTGTCAGATCCTTGCTTTATTTACATTATGAAAATCCAGATTTGAAAAGAAAAATTGATCGAAGTTTTTTTTCGATATTTTTATCAGTTTTATCTTATCTTGTAGGGTCCATCTTTTAAGAGTTGACATATCGTACCCAATTAAAAAATACAGCGTAAGGCCAATTATATTAATACACCTGAAGCCCGTTCGTTGAATTATGGTTTTACTACTCTTACAAGACAAGTAATAATTTTGTGTCAACAAAAAACATGAGTTTTAATCAAACCTAACATTGATAACATTATGAGCGGTTGTTGGTCTGTGCGTCTTTACGTCCACTGGACATTGGGCTACAGTTTAAACGGATAAATCGATTTGCTGCAAATAAAATTGTTATACTATATCTATCTAATTTCTAAGAGGAGAAAATCAATTTTTTGTTTAAAACTTATACCTGTGTCGCTATGCTTTAATTGATTTTTATTAAACTTCGTGTCTGTGATATTTTAAATGATTGTATAAAGAAACCAGCATTTCAGAGTATGTATTTCACAAAAAAAATTACATGTCAGCTGGAATAGTGTTTTTATGTTTTTTTTCTTTTTTTATGAAATTGAATTATATATTATAAAATTTAACCATACGTACATACTCCAAAATTTGTAGTTCAACATTTACAATTTAGACAAAACATAGATTTTGTGAAGTACTCGTAGTTTCTACATATTAAATAATTTCCTTTTTTCGTGACCTTTCTTTAAACAATAAATAATACTCCCAACTGTTATAAGGATATAAGAACTTAAATAACTGAGCTAATGCCTGGTACAGGTGTATTTAGTTATTGTTTTAAAATATTCACAATTTTTACATTCAAGCTTAGATCTAGGTAGTTGTTATCAAGGGCAATAGTCAGAGTGCTGCAAGTTAATAAAAATTGCGATAGTTAAAACAAATAATAAATGTATGGCGATAGTGAGTGGCCAACACAAATGAAGTGCAATCATCGTTATAGAACCATCGTTACAGTAAGCTCTATAGATATGAGAAGAAGAACAAAACCAAAAAATTATTAGATTATTAAAATGGTTAAATAACAGGATAAGAAAATATATACAAAAAAGTACGTATACGCCCCCGTGTACCATTAATCAACTTTTTGACTATTGATAAACAGATATTTATTTTGATCAACACAATTTGTTTAGTATTTGAGAATTTTATAACACACATACATACCTACTCGTACATACTATGTAAAGTATAGTGTGTAGGTACAATTTTTTTGAGAACTGCTGTTTCCTACAAAATTATAGGTATTTCTTGGTTTTTTGTTTTCCTTTTTTTATTTTTATTTGAATTGTCTTATCTTGATGAATTAAATGAGATTTTTTTAGGCCTCGTTATTTCTCAATCGTCAAAAATATATAGAAAAATATAAAATTAGTTTATGTTAAAACTTTCTCTTAACGGCAATCATTTATTTTTCGTGCCAAAAAAAAATCGGAGTTTGAATAAAAACTAACATCACGAATAAGCATGACGTCCATCGTTCTGTTTGTCTCTGGTTTACACCGAACTGGAGGCTAAGCAAACAAATCGATTTGCTTCAAATTTGGGGTGAAGCATTTTTATGCGATTTCTTATAGAAGACAAACTCAAGTTTTTGTAAGTAGTTTATCTAGTTCATCTATTCGACTTGTAGATATCAAGTTTTTTTTTTCAAAAACGGGTCCAACGGTTTGATTTAACTTAGGGCTGGCCACGAGACAAGAAAAGTCTCGGTCTCGCATAACGAGACCGAGACAAGACGAGACGAGACTGGCTTTTAAACAACCGAAACGAGACCGAGACGAGACTGCATATTTGGACCGAAATTTACAGAGACTCTAATAAATTAAAAAATCCAATTTCAGTTAAATATTTATTTTCTTCTGCACGCATTCAAACTATAACTTAAAATACTTCGTTCCAATAATCAGCAAGTTGGCTGGATATCGTATTTTTCGGAGACGAGACCGAGACGAGAGTTTAATTATACGAGACCGACTCGAGACGAGACTGAAAATTTTCGATATTAACGAGAGCGAGACGAAACTTACAAAAGTCTCGCAGAGTCTCGTCTCGTGGCCAGCCCTAATTAAATAATTTGCAGAATACTTTAATAATACTGCACACTATACTTTTGCCAACAAAATTCAAATAACGCAGGAAAATATTTGTGTTTTTTTTTTTTTGAGAAAATTGATTCGTTTTTTTTTTGGAAAATTCGCGAATATATCGTCAGTGGCGTTCCGATATGTACTTCTTAACTAGCAAATAAACCGAAGAAAAAATATTTTTGTCTTAATTTCTATTAATTAAAAATAAAAATTTACAATTTTATAATAAAATTATATTACAAAAATTAAAATTATCTATACACTGTCAATGTCTAGCAATCATTTTTGTTTTAACTTAAACAGCAAATTTGTGCTATGTTGTTCATTTTTAATTAGATTTGTTTTATAACAGTTTTTTTATTGAACCAATGCATTGATAAAAATAAAAAAAATGCAAATGCAAATGCAGTAATCAATTCGTAATATAACGACATTTTTCAATTTTCTCCATAAATACACTGAAACCTCCTATTGCGGACTGCTCTCTTTAACGGACAGATCCCTTAAGCGGACAAATACTCTCGACCATGGACCTAGCATTTAAATTCGATATATTTTATGTTTCTGTATGCGGACACTGCCTTTAGCGGACGAGGACAAGAATCCTAGCCGTAATTTTTAAAATTGAAAAAAGCGGAAAAAACTTACAAATAATTTGTGATTTCTACTTTTTTTTCCGTTATCCGTTTATATACATTTTTAATTCAAAACTTAGGTATTTAAAGGCATTTTCGCTTATTTTTTATCAATCACAATATTAGGTCCATTTTTCTTTCTCTGCATTTCTGTCCATTTTAGTCAAGTTTTACAAAGTTCATTATACAAACATAAAACTAACAGGTTGTTTTTAATAAAATCAAAAGAAAATCATACAAATTCAGAGTTAAGAAACAAGCATGAAATTTCTTCATTTTTTCCCTTGAAAGGATAACTTACTTAAACGGATAATCATGATGTAACCATCGCTATCCACCTAAAGGGGGGTTGACTGTATTTAAAACAAAATTTTAGTAGAATAGGTAGGTGGGGTAACTTCGGGCATTATGGCGCACTTAACGTCAGTTTGAAATAACTTTACTACGGATAACATTTTTTGATTCTATCAACAAAATTTATTAAATTTAATAAAAACGGAACATTCAAAAAATAAAATTATATAACTATTTATGGTTTTTAAGAAAAAATAAATTAATTTAAAAATAGTTAAAAAAAACCATAATGCCCTAACTATGGGCAATACAATCTACTAGCTCCAACCAATCCCCCCACCCAAACCACAACTTGACAACCGGGACGGAACACCCCGACGACAATAAAGTCAACCGACTTTTAGAATTAATTTTTTGACATGTATTTTATAATCCTTTAAAATTAAGACAAAGTATAAAATTAGGCCCCCTATGTGCTAATAAATGTATAATATTATCGTATCTAACTAGTTATAAGTCAAATTGTAAATATTATTTTGTTCAATAAATCTTAATCTTAATCTGAAGTAAGGATCAAACTTATTTTACAGCATGTGCGCTATATAACACAAAGCACACATATTTACAACACATTGCGCAAAAAACTAAGTTCTCTTTGCTTTTTTAAATATTTCCCATTACAGAAGAAAGCCAAAACTGTACTCTGCGTTCCAGTATTCACACCAAACATGTGCGCTGCATACTTACCAAGGTACACAAATTCAAAAATAAAGCAAAAATATATTGGCACCCAGAAACGGTTTATTTTTTTTTGTCAACGTTTTTTTTTTTGTAGTACTTAACTAGCCATATTGACTGACGGTCTTAAACCGGCACGTGTTCCGTGAAGAAGGCATTTTTTGCATCGTTCTTTTTTTGATTGGAGTTTTGGAAGTCTGGTATTTGCGAGGTGCACCATAATGCCCTCTGCGCCATAATGCCCGAACTTATCCTATACTTTATGTTGTATTGTGTGAAATTATAAATATTTGTACATACACAAAAATCATTTTCGTAGTTTCATTTAATTTATGTACATTTGTAGGTAGTTAAATATATGATTTGGTTTTAATTTTTATTGAGCTTGTAAACACTTATTGCTGCTCTGAATTAAAAAGTAAAATTGTTGAAATATATTTTTGTATTGCTTTAAGTTCAAAACTTTTCACTTGCTGCTAAATTTTAAATCGACATTGCCACTAAAAATAGTAGAGCTATAAGATATGAAAATTGAAAAAATCTCATTTTTAATGACGATTTTAAATTTAAAAGGAAGTTAATAAATTGAGGATAAGCCTATTAATATTATATGTATTTATATAAATTTGTTCAGGGAATAATGTTTAGAATTATTGTAATAATATTAATTTATTTATAATAAAATATATAGGTACCTACCTACTGATAGTAATTCTCACATAAAATATAAATAGTTTCAGTTTTGCTTTTGAGTCACTTCTTTTCGACCATATCGCCAAATAACTTGTTTTTTTTTGAAAATGCATCATCAACATCGAGTGTAGCTTCGGCTATGTGGCACGTAGCGCCGTCCTGTTGACGATATCCTCCTCTTCAATTTTTGTGAACAAAAACTCATTGAACATGGCCCGATAACGATCGCCATTGACTTAACGGCCACTCCTTGCTCAGTTGAAGAAAAATGGCCCAATTATGCCTCTGGACCAAAATCCGCACCAAACAGTGAATCGTTTTGGGTGTATCGGCTTTTCAATGTATGCGTGCGGGATTTCTGTGCCCCAAATGGGACAATTTAGCTTGTTTACATACCCGCAAAGATCAACGTGAGCTTCAGCTGAAAAGATGATTTTTTTGGCAAAATCGGCAAAGTAATGTCGCAATATTTCCCAGCGTTGTTCAAGCGTATACACAACCATATTCGTTTAGCGGAAGGATAAAACTAATTATCTGTTACATCACACATGAGCTAAGTGTTACCATTCACGAAATAAGCACTAGTTGAAAAAAAAAACGTTAGATGGCGGACCCTTTACATATAATACTTAAAAATGTTTTTAAATGTTTAAGAAAATATCTTACTTTTACGAACACGATACAAAAATAGGAAAAAAAAGTACGTATACGACACAGTGTACCATATTGAAATAAATATAGTTAACGTCTTGACATGTGATAAATATATAATTTTTATTGTCAAAAAATATTTTTAAAACTCTACGACACATATAGGTAAATACATTTATAATGTAGTTTATAGGTACTGTTTCCAACAAAAACACAGTTATTTTTATATTCTACATACGTAAGGTAGGTGCGCCAAATAAGGCCCACCTTATTGATTTTCCTGAATAATTTTTAAACCAGAAAAAGCAGACAAACAATTTTTAAAAATTGAAGTGAAAATATATTTTTCGGGCATTTTGAAAAACCTTATGTTGGACCTTTTTGGGAACACGTGGTCCTAATAAGGCCCATACATTTCTCTTCGAAACAACTTTAAATTTGTTGATGAAATAAAACTGTTTTTAAATAAAAACAAAGAAAAAGAAAATAATATGTAATCAAAATAATTTGGTTCAAATATTTGTTTAGCAAAAATAAAAAATACAAAAAAAAAAAAAAAAAAAAAAAAACAGCCTTCTTGACTATAAAAAATAAATATAAATTTATATAAATATTTATATAAATATAAATTTTTATAAATATATACAAATCTTAAAAGTAAACAAATTAATAAATGAATTACAAATGAAAATTAACACCTTCTTGAATAAAAAAAACATTCAAATTAAATTAAATAAATAAATAAATTTTCAATTACAAAAAAACAGTCTTGACTAAAACAAAACTGCTCTATTAAAAAAAAAAACTAAAATAAAATAAAATAAATAAATTAATCTTCTATATATATAAAACAAAGTCGTGTTAGTTACAACACTCATAACTCAAGAACTGCTGCACAGATTTTAATGATTTCTTTTTTGTTGGATTCGCCTTCGCCCCGAATTACAGAATAAATATTAAAATACCGAAAAGAGCAAACGAAAATAGTGGTAAAATAGCGTGAAGAAATCTTATATATAGAAAATACTCTAATCGAAATTAAAAAAAAAATATATGTACATACAAAAAATAAAAAAAAATGTCAAATCGATTTTATTTAAAGTTCGTTTTTAAAAAAGTGAATACCTTTACCAAAAGGTTAACGGTCGATTTGTATATTTAGTGCGAGTGCAATTTTTATTGAAAACTAGCGGTCCCGGCAAACGTTGTTCTGCCCTTTTCCAGTAAGTAGTGCGATGATATGGATAGAAACATTTAAAACATTACCAACATAAATGCGTCGTTCATTCTTTTCACAGTCTAACATACAGCCTTAAGAATATTTATAAGACCATTTCTTCCAAGTATAACATTTAAAAACGCAAAATTAGACGTGTGGATTCTGGGATTTAGCTACTCTTACAAATAAATGTTGAGCCATTGCCGTGCCTTTCTTCGCTTTGTTGCCAAACTGTGGGCCAAGACAATGAAATGAATAATAAAATTTTAAACAGCAGTTATTTTTTATAAGAATACATTTTTTTTTGTTTTCAAATGCAACTGCAACCGTTACTACAACTCTTATTGCAACTTTAATATCCACGTGATGCGTTCACTTTGCGAACCTTGTAAAATAAATTAAAAGAGCTTTTTCTCGCAATGCATTTCTTCAAATACAACTTCAACTTATACTGCAACTGCAATTTTTAATAGCCTATATTTTAATAGTTGGCAAAAGTTTTAGTAGCATCTAAGATCATCATCTGGGGCGAATGCACAATGGCGCAAAAACGGGCTTATGAAGCACTTGACCGAACTTTAAAAGATCTGTGCAATAATAAGAGATATTTTGGAGGTGCAATGATTTTGCTGTCTGGCGATTTCCGCCAAACACTGCCAGTCATTCCAAAATCGACCGCTGTCGATGAAATAAACGCTTGTCTCAAATCATCAAATCTGTGGCGCTGTGTTAAAAAACTTCATTTGGCAACAAACATGAGAGTTGCACTGATGAACGATCCATCTGCTCAATTATTCTCCAAGCAATTGCTGACTATCGGTAATGGCCGTGTTCCTGTCGAGTGTCGACGAATCGAGCGCATTTATTTTATTCCCTCCGAAATTTTGTAATTTCGTCCCATCGAAACAAACATCATTCCAAACCACAAAACTAACAAATGATTGAGTGCGCGTGCAATTTTGGCGGCTAAAAACATATACATGGATTACTTGAATTTCATAATTCAGGATCGAATCGTTGGTACTCTGCAATCATATAAGTCTATCGATACTGTAACAAACGAAGACGAAGCCACAAACTATCCAACTGAATTTTTGAACTCCTTGGATGTGCCTGGCTTACCACCGCATAATTTGCAATTGAAGGTTGGCTAGGTAGTCATCATGCTACGAAATCGGAACAAACCAAAATTGTGCAATGGAACGCGTTTGGTAATTAGGAAACTGATGATAAATGTAATTCACGCGACGATACTTAAAGAAAAATTTAAAGGTGATGAAGTTCTCATTCCGAGGATTCCGATGATTCCAACCGATATGACCTTTGAGTTTAAAAGAATTCAATTTCCTCTTCGTCTTGCATTCGCCATGACAGTTAACAAGTCACAAGGTCAGTCCTTCAGTGTTTGTCGCCTGAATCTGGAAAACGCATGTTTTTCTCATGGTCAATTGTACGTGGCATGTTCCCGTGTCGGGTAACCGCTTTATTTGTTCTTGCGCCAGATAACAAAACGAAAAATATCGTGTATCACAGAGTGCTTCAATGAAAAGAATCAACCAAAGTCCAAACGTCTTGCTGACACGTCAATGAAATAATTAATTATTTTACTTTTACTGAATTTTTATTTTATCAAAAAAAAAACTATTTAACTTAATAAATTGTTTGCATTTTTTTTAATACGTTAATAAAATCATAAATATATTATTTACTACAAGTTATTACAACACTTATTGACTGTAAGGCAGTACGAAGTTCGCCGGGTCAGCTAGTAGATTAACAATATTAAGAATTTTTAATTCAAAAACTTTTAAATAAGCCTCATGCTGAGATACTTAACCTCGTTAAATGGATTTCAAGGCATTTTCTATATCAACTTCAGTCCAATTTGCCTTCCTCAATAACATTTCAGGTTCAGTACGGCTTAATAGAAGTTAATATACATAGAAGCTTCTATTAAGCCGAACCGAAGCTGAAATGTTAGTTGGGATTGGTTTTAGCATTCTGCCTTAAACCAATAAACCCAAACCATTAGGATATCACTTGTCAAGAATAAGTGCTTCTCGTCTAGCCGTTCGGATTCGGAATAAAATTGAAGGTCCCTTTTATTCCTGTCGACAGGCGGACACAGGAATGGTTGTGAGTTGTTAGTCACTAGGCCCTGGTTCTTTACGAGGTGTTGCGCGACCCAATTTATTTATTTATTTTTTTATTAGAAACATGAAAGACTTTTCTTGTGTTGGGCTTGCATAAATGCAGAAGAGGGTCATTTTGAAGAATTTCTATAATTATGTTAGAAAAAATTAGCGCAGCAGTAAATACAAAAAAAAATAAAAAATGAATAAATTAGTTGTTATCAAAAAAAATTGTTTATTTTAATTCGTTTGCTGGACCTTAGATCGATTGACTTCAAATGCTTATAACTTTCGGTTTAAGGCTAGCTTTGATAAGTTTTATACCTTTTTAGAAAGTGCTAAAACGAAAACGAACATTTTTTAACGTTAGACCTAGAACTCTGTATCATAGACATTTTGTTAGGGTGCCTATTTAAATATTGAAGTACAAATTAAGATTCATCAAAACGTCAGTTTATCCAATAATTTTTGGCAAAATGGTGCTGGTAACCAAAAATATTTTAATGACATAAATTAGTCCAATGGCTTGGCAATATTCTATTGGTAAAATTGTAAAAAAAACAAATATCAATTATGGACGGGGTGAGCAAAAAACTGGCTCAACGTAAGGTTATTTTCAAATTTCAAAAAATAGCCGTTTCTCGAGAACCGCTGTTTGGTATGCACAAGTAACCAAATTCTGATAGGTCATGACCTGGCCTTTCACCGGTTTCAGTTTGGACCCATGTTGGGACACCCTGTATATAAATGAAAGTTAGCAACAATGTATCTAAGTTTTACATATATATTTTACCATAAAACATAATAATCGTAATTCCTTCATTAAATTTGCCAAAAAAGTAAAAGCTTGTTAAACCGTTTTTTATAAAATGCTGCGTAAGGTGCACTCACAAAGTCGTTTCGTCTTCCAGTTTCAAAACAATAAAGCAGCTGGCTTTTTTTTTAATGTAATTGAAATAAACCTTCAACTCTGATTTTGTGTCCATACTGCCAGACAGCTTTTGTTATCTATTTCAAAAAAATCAAAATATTAAAATAAAATTAAAAGTTAATGTAGTTTATAAAAATAAGTTCAAAATGTATAGGATATTTGCCATTTAAAGAAGTAGGCACTTAAATGTAAGAAGCTTATCAGCCTTTCCTGTTAAACTTTAATTTTATTTTTATTGTAAGGTACGATAATTTTGCATTTAGGCCTCGAAACAAAAATTTATTTTGATAATATTGCGAAATAAAATGTGCTTAACGTATTTTGACTAAATCGCCGGTTGGCACCATGGTAGGGTATTCCATATTTGTACGTGTAATAACCTTAAGTATCTACCTCTATTATATAAATCGACATAAAGGTATCTACCTATACGATTTTTAGTTCATTCTTTTTCGTAATTGAAACATTAGACAAAAGCATCCTCTGCCACTGCCAACTGCCTGTACCAACCTAACTACCTATCCATTAAAAATTTCAATCGCGCCATCTGGAAATACAAATAAAATTTTAACCCATCTTCCTTCTGACCTTCATAACTATTTTTACCGCATACAAAATATATCAGATTAACATCACTAATTTTCTATAGGTACTTAGTTAGGTTCCTACCTACCTATTTAGATACTACCGCAACTACTATAAATAGAAAGGTAGGCATGCACATAATATAGCTAAATAGATTTCTTTATCTATACTATGCATTATGCACAATCTATAAACTTACCTTCTGTGGTAGCAATTAACAATACATCCTGATTCATTATCAAAATTTTCGAATCACAAAATTACAAGAAGCATGAATGGCTGATTAAATCTTTAAACAAAAAATACAAAATGAAATTACGAAAACACATTCAATTAGCCAATATCCCATTCCCAGCCATTGATATCCTTTCTTCCTCTTTCTCATACAACAGAGCAGCATCAAGTACATACGTGTCTGTATACATACATATATCATCAGTACCTAGCTATAGATAGCATAGGATAACATCATTCAGTTTGTGTAAAAATGTATCTCTATATCTAAAGTGATCTAGATACAAAAATTGATTAAAAGGTAGAGAGGAGTCCTTCCTTTAACACACTCTCATAATACACTCACACACACACACATGGCAAATACAAAATGGAAGAGCAAATCCATTCAGAAGCACACAAGCAGCATCCGCAGCCGTGGCTCTGTGCTCCTGCCGCCTAGTCATCCTTCCACATTTCATCCTGTCATCCAACGAGTAAACCTCTTCGCCCTCTGCAAATCCGCACATCCCGCCACCCAATCCCTGATCACGCTTCCGAGCCCATCACATTCTTAAATACATCTCAATTATTGTTTCCAAGTCTCTCGTTCGTTACACAATAACAGAATTAAGTGCTTTTTAAACCGCAGGACTATTAGCAAAAATCAGAAACAAAAACTATTCACACTCACACCGATTTACACACGTAGATAGACGGAGACGAAGTAGAGCAGAGCAGAGGTGCCGCACTACGTTCCGGCTGACTCTGACTCTGATGGCTATATCCTTTTCCTTTTGTTATGTACTCTATCTGGATATGGCTCTGCTTTGGCTTTAGGTTACCCCTCAAGGACTCTACTCACTCGCACGCACACACACGGCAACGGCATTGACACAAGCTTATCATACACGCACTACGTTATAAGATTGTTATTCCATTATCCTTCGGATGGTAAATTAAAAGGGTAGGTAGCACCAGGCAGCACGTGGCAGAACAGCTTAAACCACCCCAGTACCTCAGCAGCTATATAACCATCTCTTTCAGAGCTATATTATCCATGCTGTTTGTTTGTATTGGAGTATACTGGCTGTCAGTTTTACGTCATTAATCTTCACAGGGAGGGGTTGTTGTTTGGGCTATTGTGTTGCGCATTACGGACCGCCTTCCACAAATCCAGTTTGCACGTCAAAATCAGTCGAACGTGGCTAATGAGACTACAGAGCTCACCTTGCCGCAATAGATGTCGGTCTGCCTTGTTCGCGTCAAGTTGTTTTCACGGATTTTGTGTTGTATTCTCTTCGGGTGGATAAACTGTTTTTATAGAACGAATCGAGTTTACCGTTACCACGCGATTTTCTTGATTGTACCTCAACCTAGGCATAACCGAACGAGAGTACGAGCTTTCACAACCTACCTGTTTCTTGCTTATTGTCGTCGTCGTGTCGTTGTTGTTGTAGGTAACCTCTTTGAGCAATCAACGGCAAATGGGATTAATTAGCTTTTAATAAGCTCTCATTATTTTATAACAAAAAATAAAGAAATACACTTGTGTATGTGTGCTTAACGTTATTGTTTGTGATACCTCCACCTACTTAGTCCTATTGCAAGGATAAATTAAATGGATTTCGTTTCGTGATGCATCAAACATTCCGTGTTTGAAAAAAATATTTTCCCATTCGGAAAAATTAAAAAAAGAAAAAATTAAGTGCTTTTTATTGTGAGTGCACATTTGACAGTCAATGTAACCTTATTTTATTATATTCAACGACGGCATTTGTTCTTTCAATGAAAATGTGTTTAGTGCCCAAGTGACAGCTGTCAAATAGAAAATAAAAAAAAAAAAACCTAAATATTGACAGAATTCCTAGTTTGAATATTTTGTTTGTCTCACTCAAACCAGTTGGTAAAATATTTGCCCAACAAAATGGACGTCAAGCCACCAATGACGGAACTACAAAAACAAACATTTCAGCATATTTTTGAAAAAATCGTCGCTAATAATAATAAATTTCCACCAAAGGAAATTGAGAATTTTCGCAATTTATTGGAGAATGTTCGTGATACTAAGCATTTTCAGCTAATAGTGGAGAAATTTAAGGCGCTGGAGCAATTTGAGAATAATATACTTGGGAGTAATAATTCACTTGGAGGTGGGTATCAGCTATTAATCTCTTCTTTTTAAAAAAGGATTTAGATACCATTCACACTCTGGATGAATAGATGAGTCAAATTTTAGTTTTACTTTCCATTGAAGAAAATCTTCTAACTTCTAACTGCCGACGGCTTTATTAATTTTGGATTGCAAACCAAACTTCTTAATAGCTAATACATTTTTGATGTCTCAAGCCTATTTTATCCGCAGTGACTCGTTTAAGAAAAATTAACTACTTCGAGAAGTAGGAACTTTTGGTTTTGTAATGAGTGATGTTTGAAAGAGGAGAATCAAACCAACCTAATCAGGAATTCATGCTTCCAATTTTTGTATTCGAAATAAAGTCGTAGGCACAAAATTATAGACTGCTTATCTTAATTGTCTTAGTTCCAATTTTTCAGTGATGAGTTTAAAGTTAAACTTGAGCTACATAACTCACCTTGAGTTTAACTCGGACGAACTTGCCTTAATGCGGCACTAGATAATTCTTTCTTTAGCTTTAATGCACATGTACATAATGTACCTATTTGTTTAAAAGTTCCAACTTTATAAACACTTCAGATTAAGTGCGGTTTTACCGCCATTTCTTTAAGAAGTTCAAGTTAAGCGGGACAAAAAACGTTCGAAAAATTATGACAGATGAACTACCTATAGTTTGAAATCAGGCTTTGCCATTTGTTTTTTCTTTAATGCAAGTGTTTTTTTTTAAAGAGCACGGTTTTTGATATTGTTCAGAATTTAAATCAGGGCCTGTTTGAAGAAAAAATCAGAACTACCAACAATCAGAATTGAACAAAATTAAAAAGACAATTTTCGTTTTGATTTAAATTGATTTTTCTTAGCCCATTTATCGGTTGGCTTTTTTTTTGTCGAGACTTTTTTAATTTTGTTGTTCTTATCGATAAAACGGCAAAATATGAATTTAAAAATAAATGGAAAAGCGATTCAATATGAGTTTGTTCTCGCAGAAATCATAATATTGTAGATAAAAGTGATGCCAAAGACATATTTTTTTAATTGAAGCGTTGAGAAGAAGAATGGGTTAAGTGACATTTTAGGATTTTTAAGTTTTTCTTGTAAAAATGATTATGCTAAATGTAAACTTAGATTTCTTTCTTATCAAGTCCTTCTTTCTTTGGTATAAAAGGGTTAAACGAAAACTTTTTATTTTAAATTAGTGGAAGAAGGGGTTAAAATCACTTAACTCCTTTTTGCAACCAAAAAATAAAAACTAAAAATGTATTGTTTGCATGAAGGAGTCAAATGTCTACTTACACCCTTGCAACTTATAAGACTATAAAGTAAGGAAAATGATGTACGATAATGAAATGCTTATTAACCACCTTGGAGTAACTTTTGGGATCTAAATGTCTATCTATATACATATAAACCTAGGCCTAGGGTAAGTTCGGGCATTATGGCGCAGAGGGCATTATGGTGCACCTCGCAAATACCACACTTCCAAAACGCCGTCTTCACCGAACACGTGCCGGGTTAAGACCGTTAGTCAATAGGACTAATTTAGTACAAGAAAAAAAAATGTTGTAAAAAAAAACAAACCGTTTCTGTGTGCCAATATATTTTTGCTTTATTTTTGAATGTGTTTTTCTCGGTAAGTATGCAGCGCACATGTTTGGTGTGAATACTGGAACGCGACTGCGCCATAATGCCCTTATGAAGCTAATAAGTAAAATTAGTTTGATCGTTACTTCAGTATCTGAAAAATTAAACACTAAAACCAATAGGCTCAGATCGCTAAGCAAAAGAAAAATAATATAAAGCGATAATATCCAGCTAGAAGACGATACAAAAACTTTTATGGTCAGTGGTCCTACGACTCATGTTCTGCGTTTAAAAACACTTGTGATGAATGTGGACGTTCGAATCAGAAATTAAGAATTAAGAATATACAAATTAGGCACTGCCGTTTTTTAGAAGTGCGATACATGAAGTACCTCTGTCTCTGGCAAAAACTCGACAAAACATCGAATAAGCTACAAGACTGCAATCTTAGGACAGCAAATTGACCGTGAAAAGGCTCGATCTGATCCAAACGTTGTCGTATATATTTCTTTTCATTTGCAGACAAACTTACCCAAACTTACAACATCATTCTTCATGTGACTTTTTCTTTAAATTCCCTTTAAAATTGTTCGTATATAAAAGAAATTCGTATATAAGAAAAACGCGGCTACAAGAAATCATTTCTTTACACAAATATCAATTTCAAGAACATTAAAGTACGCATACAAGAAATTTACATCATCATGTTTTAATTTAACATTGCCAAAACTAGTTTGTGCCCATTAATATGTTTCCATGGTTAATGACAGCTTTTAATTTTCATTGCAAATTTCAATTGCAGAAATAGCTTAAAGAGCGCTAGAATACTCAGTAAATATGTGTTATTGGTTGAAAGAAATTTCTTGGATAATAATCAGAGTTTCTTATATCCGATTTATACTGTATTGTGATCAACATGGAAGATTATTTTCGGTCACTTTCCAGTCTACAAGACAAACTCAATGTCAGGAACACAACGAAAAACATTTTAAATGAAAAAACAATCTTTCGTGAGAACGTTTAAAGGATAAGAAAATGAACAAATATGGGTCCTATTCTTATAAAGAATGCTTCAATAAAGCATATCTATTTGCAGAAGTATTAATATCCCAAATCAAAAACGATTCCCGACAAAACCAAGATTTTTCCTCCAGAAAAAAAAACATGCAACTTAAAACTAAAAAAAATAAAAATTTAAAGTAGCAAATGCAGTTCAGGAGCATATCTGGCAATTTCAGATTCTCTCGATGAAAATATTAATAAAGAAACTAAAAGAAATACAAAATTTAAAAAATTAAAAATGTCATTTAACCCCTTCGTTTTTTTGCTGATTAAAATGATTTTATTTTTTGTTCACAAAAAGTACACTTTTTGAGAGAATTTGTAAAAAAAAAATACATCTGAACTATTTAAATGAATTAAAATATACCTTTTAATTCATTTAAATAGTTCAGAGCGACTTTTTAAGAAAGTCTGTTTTGTGCTTTATTTATTATTCTTATCAAAAAGTTTTAGTTCTTAACCATACAAAAGTTCTCATCGATTAACTTTGAACCCTTGTATCTCAAAACTTTACAATTGTCACTTAACCCCCTCTTCTTCTCAACGCCTCAATTATTTTTGTTATTAAAATTTGATCTTTTTCAACAAATTACCCACTTTTTCTTTCAAAAAGTTTATGCTGAAATTTGTTTGATTTGCTTGCTCCACTATTGGTTATCGCAGTTAATTAATTTAAAAAAATTGTTGAAAAATCATTAATACGTCATTCAGAAAATTAGGTTTGCGTTTGACTTTCAATTGAAACTTCATGTAAAGTCGTTGGCAACAAAACCAAGTGCGCCAACTCTGTGTGGGTAAAAGGTTTATCCTTTTAGAATCTTGAGATTCGATAAAAGTTGAACATCTTTTCTATTTATTTTGTCTTTACTCTATGGGAAAGCTAGAAAATTTGATAGGTATGGGTAGGCGCGAACGCAGGAAAAAATTTCAAATTTTCCGGAGGGGGGGGGGTTTAAACTGAAATCTCAAAATTAAGAGTGAAATTGTATGGCGAGGAAGTTAAATCCATACATTTCGGGGGGGGGGGGCGGGTTTGAACCCCGAAACCCCTCCCCCCTGCGTTCGCGCCTGGGTATGGGTAAATGGGCAAAAATTAGTTCATAAAATTTGATTGCTGGTATCGACGCAGAATTTCACCATCAACAACTTTTGTAAAGACCCATTTAAAGAGGTGGAGAGGGTGGGAGGCAGGAGTTTGTCAAGCTGAAAAATTCATCATGATATAATCTAATCATATGTCACATGATTTTAAAGTACTTTGCAACGCTGAAACAAAAAGGAAAATACTACGCAAAACCATTTTAAAATAATGGGATATTGATGAAGTTTGGTATGAATATTTCATTTGGCATGTTTACCAAGAATCAAAAGAGTAAGAGTCCCCAAATATATCTGTGTTGATCTGTGTTTTTTAAGGTCTCCGTAATTATCTGCTTGCTGTGTTTTTGTAGGCATTAAGTTGTCCTGTTGGCGGCCAGTAAACAATTTCGTTTTGCATCAGCAGCGAACTAAGCTTTAATCTTTAGAGGCCTAATGGCCAATTTGCTCAATTTTATGCCGAATCCGAACGGCTAGACGAGAAGCACTTATTCGTGACAAGTGATACTCTTGGAGGATTTGTCAATTCCTCGCAAGAGGCAGTAGCCCTGAAAAAAAACTTTTTAGTTTTTAGGTGGACGAGGCTGGGAAGCGATCCCAGACCTCCAGCGTGACAGTCGAACGCACTTACCATTACGCTACGGGTTACTAAAGGTTGTTAAAAGCTATTTTGAATCAACAATTGCTTTATTGGTAGCAATTTTAATTCTTGAGGAAGAGCACCAGGAAGAAACCCGAAGGTCACACAGTTCTTGTTGGGTTCGCCCATTATGTTTGCAAAGAGGGTTTTTTGGGCCCTTGCATGGGTAGCACTGTCGGAATAATCCGGAATTGTTCCAGAATTTTTAAAAATATCGGAAGAGGATTTTGATTTTCTAACTTACCAAATAACACCACTTGAGCAAGCACAAATATGCGTGAGGCAATAAGCGTGGAAGAACGTCTCGCAACTACCGTTCGTTTTATTACAATTACAATTCTTACAATTACAATTCTTACAATTACAATTTGTCATAAAAGAATGAGCAAGTTTATTCTTTCTCGTGGTCTTATATAATTTTGAAAATGGTGTCATTGTGCGTTTACACGATGCCATTTTTATGACAATATTAAGGTTTCGGCCTTTCGTTATCTTAATGACAAATATGAAAACCATTTACATGAAAAATGACAAAAATGGCAATGTCAATAATGACATTTTGTCATTCGTGTAAATCCGGCTAAAGTTAAAAATTATGAATTTATGAGAAAACACGTTTTTACCTGTTGATTTTGACACGAAAAGATTTTTGAATGGTCAACATCAAACAAAAACGATTAGAATCATTTGGGCTGTGTAAAAAAGAAGTTAAAACTAAAAATGAGGAAATCAGCGCCTTGTAAGACATCCACAAGTGAAGACCTCAGAAAGTATGTACACAGCTGTATTTATGACAAAAAAGGGTTGAAAAAAAAGTGTGTAAAACAAAAAAAAAAAATTGTGTTAGAAAAGTGTGTGGCACCAGCGTGGCAGCACTATATATCGGAAGTAGCATAATATTTGTAAATAGTGTCGTGTTTTATTTAATTTAATTTAAAAATTAAATACATTTTATCGTATTTTCTTTTAAATTTCATAAAACAAAAAAAAGTAGCTTTGTGGGTAAAATTGCGCAGTCCTTTTGTGGGTAAGAGCGCGCAGTGTGTTTTCTTAGGTGCCCCGTATTAAACTTCACTTTTTTCAACTCAATTGCGGACTCTTACGGATTTTCTTTAATTTTTGAATTGATTTTATTGAAAAGGAACAACTGTTTGTTTAAGTAAGTATAACGTTAAGTTTTTAGGGATTTGATAGCTTTGAAAACTAATAAGTTTCCCATTTAAACTATGTGCGCGCTCTTACCCAAGATTTTGCGCGCTCTTACACTGACTTCGGGGCAAGAGTCCGCACTTTGACTTGATTTTTTTTTTTTAATCATTCAAAATAACTAAACCAAACTTAATTTTTTTGACATTTCTTTGCTCTTAAAATATAAGGTCCGATCCTTTACTTTGTGAACAGAAAATCACAAACTGTCAGATCTTAGAGAGCAACGTTAATATATTCCCAAAAATATCATAACTGTGCCAAAGTACGGGAACGCAAATTCAACCAAATTCCGTATAACCTAATGTGCTGGACAAGTAAGGCACGATGTTTGGCTTTAATTCTTTTGCTCTCAAATTGACATTTTGCTGTGCTGTGATTTTCAGTCCGAAGAAATTTCTCGGACTGAAAATCACAGGTAGGGGAAATTATTTACTCTCTCGTGAGCGTTGTTTTTTGTCAAAAACTGTCAAATTATTGAGTACGGGAACGGCTTTGGACTGAAAATCACACAAATGCACAGAAAATCACAGAAATTTAAAGTAAGGGAACGGACCTATAGTTTTATAAAATGTCAAAAAATTACGTTTATATCTTTTATAGACTTTTTACAAAAATTATAAATTTGAAACTTAGAAGAAGAAATTTCGTTTTCATAAATCATATTTTACCACTCGCATCACTCTCATTTTATATTTTACTGAGAGTTCTTATAGCTAATAATTCCTTGATTATTGAGAAAATATCCCTATATTTATTTTTTAAGTGCCGTATTTTAAAAATCCTTAATTGCCTTGCTATCTGCTTATTTCCTAATTTGACATTTAATAAGTATACTTTACATAGTCACCTTGATCTAAATTCATAACTTAGCTATTGTTTTTTCAACAACATATCACATTAATTTTATCCTTTTATTTGCGCCCCAGCTCACCTTATAATTAGAAGTAATTTTTTTTTTTTTTGTCATAAATATTCATAACTATATATGATTCAGGTTCCATATTATACCTACATAAATGCGCAGTACATAGCGTTTACCATTATGCATTTCCATATCCACCTCTCTCTTTATTCACATGTTTGACACATGAAATCGTTTGAAACTCCAAACAAATTACAGATTCTAATTGCACCAATATACCATGACAAATTGTCATTAAATGCTTTCTCTTAAGTAAAAATTGCACACAAAACGCCCGGTGCGACTTTGGCCACGACGACGACAATTTAGTGCAATTCTGAAAGGACCAGCCTCCTCCTCCGCCCTCAACTGAACGTCTGGTATAATTATTCTGTTTACCTAGTTAATGCAAGTAAATGTATTTTTTTTAATCTCCCACACACACGATTAGATTTTCACAAACATGCGACAGGCATTTAGGTCCTATATACAATACATACCTCCATAATAATCTAACCTACAATCAGACTTTTAAATGTGACAATAATTGCGCAGCAGTTTGATAATTCGTATCTTTTTATTCTATTTGCATTTTAGATGCTGATATCAAGGACACTAGCCGAAAATTAGGATCCGCTGGACAAACTCTCACGCCACGTCACACGATCGACGCCATTTTGGGATTAAAAAATCGTGCCGAAAATGGTATAAATGGTGAGTTACACAATCCTTGAATGTTTTTGTTTGATTTTATTTTAAGCAGCATAAATAAAGGGTGTCAATTCTCCCAGGCGAGGCGTTTATTTGTATAAAGGTATCCTTATCTATCATCTTGCTTCACACAAAAAAAAAAACAAGGGCTCAAATAACAAAGAAAGTGTTAAAACAAATGTTTTGCTTCGAGACAAAAAACACATTATCGTGTATCGGATACCTTTTTGTAGTGGTCCCGATGTGTGACAATCTGCAATAAGGATCTGTCAGGACAACAAAACACAAAATGAAACTAAAACACTAAACTTTGAGAATATACGCCCATTTTGTGCCCGACATCGGTACATGATGGTACCCACGACTTAGAAGCCTTCATCAGCAACGGATATCTAACAAAAACCCCATCACTAAATTAAAGGACATTAAGAATACCCCCTATTTGTCTTAATCCTTTGCATGTTCTCACAACAAAAAAAAAAATAAAAAAAAAAACAAATTATCTTAATCACATCTTAAGACAGGATATAGCTTCTACTAATCCAAGTGTCTACACAAAATTGTTCATCAAGCCGTTATCCTTCACAAAGGCGATTGCAAGACAAATTTCCCTCCCGAAAACGGATTAAGGTTTGGCAATTGCCAAACTTTATATTTTTCTTTTCTTTCTGGCTGTTGAATTTGAATTGTGTCCCGTTTTGTTTGTAACTGTTGTAACAATTCTGTGCGGGGCTTATAAAAATCTTATCAAATAGCGTGCATCTAAGGATACGGAAATGAGCGGTGCTATGTATTTCTACTGTTGCTGCTGGTACTGCTGCTATTGCTCTGCCACTATGCTATAATATAAAGCTTAGGGTTCTGTGGTTTAGTTTTCCTTGAAATCCACATCAGCCCCATTATACAATGTAGAACTTGTTGTTGTTGCTATAATACTTATGGTGGCAGGCGATGGGGTCTATATAACATCGACCTGTAAAGTAATTGTGATTGTGTTGCGCGATTCGACATTTATTACAAATTTGAAATTATTTAGCAAGTCGTGCCGTGCCGACTGTAATTGAAATCGATTACATGATTTCGAGCTTATTACTCATACCATAAATACCTACTCGTACTCATTTCTTTGGTTAGAAATGGAAAATTGGAAAAGTGAGTATAAAAAGGGTAACCGACATATTGTTGAGGATGTAAAATATTTTGGTTATGTACCCAAGACAATTTTCTTTGTTACGCCAAAAGTTGAACTCGATGATAAACTGATGAGCCTATCTAGAAGTCGTAATATTTTTAGTTATCGTTTTAGGTGGCGGAATGTCACCTGCTATTTCAATAGACGACTGTACAAAAAAAAATTGATAAAATTACCTGAGATATTGGCCGTGAGACGCAAATGCTTGCGTTATTGTATATGTGTCTAATATATCATATATCTATATCATTTAAATAGCTCTTTTGAATTCTGTTAAGTGAGTTATTCGAGCACCCCTGTTAAACTTTCACAAATTGTAGTGATTTCTTGTGTTTTGGATGAATAAAAGCCTTAAAGATCAGGACCTAGCTAGTTTTCTAGCACCGAGTCGAGGAAAATCTATTCACTTAGCAGCGTTTTTGATGACGCGGAATACATGATCGTTCCAAAAAATGTGTCTTTGATGCGCATGCATAAATCGAAAACTTAAAGCTAGTGAGTTTCTCCGAGGTTCTTTAGACAAAAAATACAATATCCAGGTTTTGAATTCTTATTGGAAAATGATCAGAATTAAATAAGTTGATGATACATTCGAGTTATTTCCCCCTCCGATGATATACAAGGATTTGCATCTGAACACGATTATGAAAAGTAGAGGGTAGGTATAATAATTCAGACAAAAGATCACTGATGAAATCGACATAGAGAGTCAAGCAGTCTAATAGAAGACCACCAGCATTCATTTTCTGAATTTTAGGCTTGAATCCGTTCATTACAACGGTGGCGTTAGATCCGAACAGAAATTAGAATTTTGTTTGTTTTTTTACAAATGCCCGATCATTTGTATGACCTTTGGCACTCACTTAAGGCAATTCGTGTTAGTTTTTTTGTTAGTTTTAATAAAAACTAGAATCACGCTGATGTAAAGGTCCAAACTAATTTTTCAAAAAATCGTAAAGTTAGCAAGTAACCCTCTATCTCGCAAACGAAACAAAAACGTCAAATTTGTTCTCCGTTATTATTAAAAATTGATTATCTTTATTTATTCACTCTCGGACAGTTTATTTACATTTTTGAGAAAGTCAATATGCTTAGTTGACGTCAAGTAAGCAGATAACGCTGTATCTCGAAATCTAACGGCGCGGCGGCGGAGTAATTCTTGTGTTGCGCAAGGAATCAAATAAATCGGGTGGCACAACGGCTCAGGAACCAGGGCCTAGTGACTAACAACTCGTAACCATTCCTGTGTGCGCCTTTCGACAGGAATGGAAGGGACCTACAATTGTATGCCGAATCCGAACGACATTATTTCGGACGGCACTTATTCGTTACAAGTGATACTCTTGGAGGATTTGTCAATTCCTCGCAAGAGGCAGTAGCCCTGAAAAAAAACTTTTTAGTTTTTAGGTGGACGAGGCTGGGAAGCGATCCCAGACCTCCAGCGTGACAGTCGAACGCACTAACCATTACGCTACGGGCTACTACAATTAATTAATTAATCTTTGTCCAAGTTATATTTGAAGTTGAAATGAAATTCTAATTTTATCGAAATATTTGAACAAAAATGTTTTATTTTTGTTTGATTTTGAACCTGTTTCATTGGGTTCAAAAGGTTATAACTTTCTATTTAAGCATAGCGTTGGCAAGTTGTATACCTTTTTAAAAACTACAGAAAATATCCAACTTTTGAAAGACTGAACTTGTATTAAGTCATACGAATTTTGTTCAGGGGGCTCTTCAGAAGATTGAGGTCAATAATTAAGTTTGGTAAAGTTAAAGATTAACTAATGAATTGTAGGCAAATGGTGCTGACAATGAAATATATTGTTACGGATCTTCAATTTATAATAAAGATTCAGCAAAATATTGTAATTAAATTAATTTATTTTAATGAAAATAGAAGAGGACAATTAAGTTAAGTTGAACTCTGCGGATGAAACTTTTTTGATAAACTAATTCTTGTTGCAAATATTTTCGACCGCATGGAATTTTTCTATCTCTTCTGGTTGACAGCTCAACGACGAAACCTGTCATACATCGTTGTCATGTTGTCAGATTGTATTTAAAGGCCCTATTAGTGGTCGTAACAATATTTTACTTAGTAAAATTAGTAAAACAATTAACCAATCAGATATGGGTAGGCTGAGCAAAACACTTTTTCGAGAACCGCTATGATTCGGTATGGAAAAAAATACCAAACTCTGATAGGCCATCACCAGGGCTTTCACCAGTTTCAGTTTGGTTCATTGTTAATGGGACACCCAACACCCTATAGATAGATAGATAGATAGATAGATAAGTTCTTTATTTCATCATCAAGTTTTACAATATTGTTATCTTAAGAATAAGGACATGGCAATCCTGCTGTCTGCCTGAAATGACATTTCATATGAAATAAAATAAAATTAAATTAAATAAAATGTAAAGTATATATTTACAATAAATGATTTAAGCAAAAAAAAATATAACAATTCCAATTTTAATTGAATTGAAACAAACCAATTTTAGGTGATTTGAAACACAAAATAAAATAAGCAATTTTGTATGACATAAAGTAAGATTGAAAGTTTATACAATTTTGATGATTTAGAGCCTAAATGATATAAGATACAATTTTAAATGATTTGAAACATACCAATTTTAAGTGATTTGAAACACAAAATAAAAATAAAACAATTCTGAATAATTGGCAAACTACAATAAGAAAAGTTTAAACCGCAATAACTATTGAAATTAAGAAAATATATAGGCTCTATTACAAAAAACTGTTCCGATATGCAAGAGCATGTTGGCAATATTTATAAAGACTGAGCCAGCCCGCTGCTCCATTTAAAATTTCGTAAAGTCGCTGTAACGAAAGAAAACTTTCATGGAAATATAACCGACGAATTTTCTGTAATAATGGACAGACTGCTAAGAAGTGGTTAATATCTTCTAAATCTCTTCTGTTGCATAAGTTACAAAGCTGGGTCAGATCGTTTCGGTGCGGTATGAAGTTTAGATTTAAAATTTCAACTCTGGATCTAAAGATAATACTAATGGTTTCGACTGAAAACTCCCTCCGAAAATAATTGGCATCAGTTAAAAGTTCGTGGTTAAGGTTTCTGTAGATAGTTCTGGATGTCGAAGAATTTGCACTGGAAAGATTTTCAGTAAAAATTTTTTGATCAACATTAGCGATCACCTTTGAAAATTGCTCATGCCATTCGTTCACATTTGACTCTGATAGAGAAAGAACTGCGTCGTGGCGCAGAGCGAGCTGGTTCCACTCTTTGAAAGGGGAGGCATTTATCTGGAGAAGTTTTTTTAAAATGGCTTTGTGAAGACAGCTATTGCTTCGCTTCATAATACTAGTAATATAGTTCGCATTTATTTTTAAATTTTGTATGTATATAGGTGTAATACCCGACTCTACGTATATAGCATAATTTGGTGTTGAATTTGGAAGTCCAAATAAGCGCTTAAAGAAATGCCTATGTTCAAAAGCTTCAAGCGGTATATACCCGAAAATTTGCACTCCATAAGATAGGCAGGAATTGACGGTTGAGTTAAATACTCGGTATTTAGATGCCAGATCAATGTTTTGGTTAGCAAAAAACTTTGGCCACATCGTGTTTAGTGCTAATTTTGCTTCATTACTTTTCTTTTCAGAATGCTTAACAAAGTTCATATTGTGTGTCAACAAAACTCCCAAATTCTTAAATTCCTGAACAATTTCAATACGTTCCTTCCTAAGCGACCATTTTTCCTCTGGTTGTCTTCTACTTTGCCTTGCTATACAACACCCTATATATAAAAAATTCTTGAACATTTTTAAAAATAAAATTTTGTATGTTAACTTTTAGTATTTAATAAAATACAATTTTGCACAAAATTGAAAAAAAAGATCACTTACCCGTTTTCAAGATACTGAATTTTCCAAAAAAAAAAATTCAATTTAAATTTGTTAAATTTGTGAAGGACCTTTTGTAACAAAATTTTGGTTGAAATCAGTGTTGACGAGAAATTTGGAAACTAAACAATCGGTTGTAATTCATAATTTGTTTTATCAAAATCTTTACAGGTGTTTTTGAGATAAATTACTTCTTTCATTACATAGTTGCATGGCAGGTACCGTTATTTTCGAATAACCTAACCTTAAGTCCAAAGTTTGAAGAAAATGGCTTAAGTGGCTTAGACCGCATGTCGAGGTACGGAAAGACAGCCAGACAGAATTACGGGGCTCAATTTTTTTCGCGTTTTCTATCATCGTAATGCTATGGAAAATAATTATCTCGAGTTCTATTTTTTGTACGAATCATAATCTTGCCCTATAGTACCTAGAAATATCGCAAGTAAAAAGCTGTAGCACGGGTAAAAACTGTTATATGTATTAGTACAAAAAAATCAAGAATGGTTTGTATTTGTGCAAAGTTAAAGCCAGATCAAGAAACCAGACCAAAAATCATAAAAACTGTTAAAAGTCGAGGAAATAACTTCAGAAGCCAATGGTTTTCCTCTGGGCCGTTGACGTTGGGACACCCTGTATATGTTATTATTATATTTATCTAACTACATTTTGTAAACAATAATAGTGTAGGTACACATTTAATATCGAGGCCACATTCTTTTTCATAACTTTATAGGTGTAGAGTGTAGATATACATACAACTCTATTTTCTGGACACATCACATCAATATTAAAAATAAACATTCAATTACTATCAAACTCAACGTTCAATTAAACACTGTGTTCAATTGAATTTTTCAATATGCGTCCACCCTATAATAATGTTGGATGGTAAATATATTTCGACTCATAGAGCAAAATAAAATATAATTAACAAAATTCGTTTATTAAAAAAGTTTATCTCGCTTGGGAATCAAATAATTATCGTTGGCGTTCGCTAATGGGTTAACTTGTACAATATATATGCGTACATACTCACCTAGTTACATTAATCAATCATTTAATATTTTTCGAATAAACAAAACCACTTAATTTCGGTTAACTTTCAGAAGTGTAAATATGCATTTAAAGACAAAAAAAAACCTATAAATGTAATTCAACTCGATCATTAATTACATTTAATAAGACCAATTAAATATACTGTAGGCGTATACAAAATAATATATTTATTGATTTATTTTTTTCTGGCTTCAAATAGCATAATAAAAAAAAATCATAAGTAATACTTAACCATAGTCTCGTATCAGTTGACGGAATCAAAGTAATGAAATTGAATTCATGTCGAAGTGAAAGACAATATATAATATCGAAAAAGCCCTTAATTTGTGCGTGTAGGCCATAATTAACGTGGGGCCAAACAAAAAAAAAAAATCAGAGCCAAGAAACATAAATAAATCCGCCCTTTAAAAACCTTTGATCTTAATCATGCGGTTATGTTAGTTGTCCGTGACGGATTCAAGTCGGTCTGATCCTGTAAATTGACCCTAATCGAGTCATATTATGGCTAATTGAGGCTTTTTTGGTACCTACCTTTAGGTAGAGCCCCATGGCTGCATCTTGCTTTTAAGTCACTTAACAAATTTGACATTTCATCTAATGCAGTTCATATTGTTGTTTTTGTTGTTGTTGGTGTAATGGCTATGTTTTCATTCTCAAATCCATTACGATGATGATGAAAAGTGACAGTAATTCTTGTTTTGTGCGGCAAGAACCGAAACCGTGTTAAACGTGTTTGCCGCCGAGCCGCCAATATATACCTACTTGTCAGTCTCGGTTTGAAGTTGTATATAATGACGCGAACGTAAAAACCCTCATGTCATTCAGTGAACGATCTTATCGATCGCCCTTGTCTGAGCTGCGAGATGCACAGGTACATCCTGGAGAGTCCGGAATCACATCTTCATCATCATCTGATACGATGCAACACAAAACAAAAATACTAAAAGACTCTTGGATTGATAATAAACAAAAAAAAAAAGTTAAAATGAATTTGTATCTGAACTCGTGCCGCCACTCGAAATTTGTCGGACACATTAGGACACTTTGGACAGAGAAGAGAAGATAATAGGACCGAATCTGAAGAAAAAAAAAAGTTGTCCAAATTAAGAGGATTACGCGCCGATTTAAAGATGTTTTACTCTTCTTTTTGTTGTTGTTGCTGTTGAATCAATTTTAACATCATTAGCAGTGATGGTTAATGCTGTTTGTTTGGCAATGCCTTCAATTTGTCAGAACAACGGAAACAAAAGTGGAGTGGTGGCAGGCGGTGCGGTGCGGTAAGGTGCGGTCGGCAGCCAGCGGCGTCAGTGGTAGACGAGTGATTTTATTGACGCCCCCATAATTATTGATTTGTTCTCTTATGAATTTAATCAAGCCTGGGGCAATAGACTTCTCTTTAGCTTTAAACAAAGAATCAAAATAAATTTAAAAACGATTTAATTATTTGATTTTGCTTTGGATAAATAATTTATACAGGGTGATTCACCTAAGTTGTGACAAATAGCTTGAGCGTGTATAGGTTTATTTGACCCGGGCTTAGACAAGCGAGTAGAACTAGTAGCATTTGTATCATAGTGTTAGTTTTATGGATGTATGTGTGAATAGTAGCTCCCTGCGCCTTTTGTCAACTAGTATGATTTTTTAAAAATATTTTATACAGACAAATATACAAATTATATGGAAACTATGGAAACAAAACAAATAAATGAAAAAAATACACTACACTAGTAGGATAACTGGCAGACTACTCGCAGGCAAAAATATTATACTATTTGGGCTACTAGTTGGCTCTCTCGTGTTCTGATACACTAACACACATAAACGCTACTAGTTCTACTCGCTTTTCTAAACCCCGGGTGAGACAAGAAAAAAAAATTACAGATTTCACTCATAGAGTAAGAATAGGAACATTGAAAATTTCTTGCATTTGCTAGATAAAACAAAAACATAACTAATTGTTTGCACTTAATTAAAATTAAGTTGAAGCAAGATATGTTATATAGAACTCCTTATTTAACATAAATACACAATAAAAATACATAATTCCATATGCTTTTGAATTTTGAAATTCTTGTAAAGAGGTGATGTTAACAACCTATCGTGATGCAATAAGATACAAGTGGTTGTTGAAAATTCAAACATTCATAAAAAAAGGTACATTATAACTATTTTAATTTGGTAAGCTTTTCATTTGTGAAAGCTGCAAGAATAGTTGTAGGTAACTGATGGTGAACACAAGACTGTAACTTCATTCAAAAGTGTTCAACTTTGTGTCATACCATACATTTCTTGCAACAGCTTAAACGTTATACTATAGAGCTCTTCACTGTTTTCGTATCTTTTTATTTTGACTGCGATATACAAGCTTCATCCACAGCTACCTACACTATTAGGCTTAACCATTTCCCAATGGAAGGTTGTAGTTCCAAGCGAATTAGGTACCTCTTCCTATCATTTATATTTTTTTGGCAAATTTCATCTTGCCTGAATCTGTTATTCTACTTTTACCGAATTTTGTTTGACAACTAACATCTGCAAGTAAGACTGGAACTTTTTCTTGTTTGTAATCGTCATTTAATCCTTTTTTCTGTGCGCCAAACCAACTTTGCATTCGGATAAAAGCACATTTTGTTTTCCATCTTAATAATAATTAATAATAAACGGGCTCGACTGTATAATGTTTTCTTCCTTTTGACTTCCTCAATTTGTACTAGCTATCTTCAACTACAAGTGAACCTACTCCTATTGATAGAATAGATAAGAATAGTTTTTGTTGTTTGTTTCAGAACGTTTGGAGCTTTCAATAAGTGCACAGCTATGTTTGATTAACATAAGCGCTTAATTGCTGACAAGAGAAACAGAATATTGAAATCCTTCAGTAAAATGTAAAGTAAGGAACGATTTTATCATTTATCTGTCCGATTGAGTGTCATAACAGCTTGTCTTTAATAACCATAATTCGAAAAGCATTCAATTTAAATTTTTTCCAACTTTGTAATCTCTAGTTTATGTAAAGAATATGCCAACCAACGAATTTAAATTGATAATTTCAAAATAATTAAGTAAATTAAGTAGGTGAAAAAAAACATTAACTAAAATTGTTTTAAATGTAAGTTTTCAAGAACTTGTAGATAGTTTTTTTTTTTGTTAATCTTAAGGGCAGTATTTTTAAACCTTAATCTAGAGGATCCGTTTAGAATTTTGAAATTTACGAATTTATAATAATAATAATAATTTTAACTATATGCCTGTAAGACCTCAGGGTCTTTTAAATGCAATGCACGGCACTAGTAAGAAGGAATAGAAGGAAAGGGAAGATTTTTGTTGGCACAGTGGATTGAGAATTAGATGTTAATTATCTCATGAAATTCCACGGGCGGGATCCAGTTGAAAACTGAGGAATATAGAAAATAATGCAACCTATATTAATTCGTTTTGCTCTTGTTAAATTAGTCAACAAATTTTTTTTAACATTATCTTATACCTAATCGTAGGAGGTATAAGTCAATAAGTCAATATGTGTGGGGATTTTGTTTTACAAATTAGTAAAATTTTGTATCAATTTTTCAATTTTATGTGCCAAAAATCGAAACGACTAATAACGCAATCACAGTTTTAGAATGAATTTGTACAACATTTTCCGATTAAGTTTGCGATATTATATTTTGTTTGGGACAAACCATCTTCAGACTTCTATAAGACTTTTTGTAACTATAAGTGGCCTCTACTGTATATTACTTCTATTTTTCTAGTGGTACGAGCTACAAAATAGATTATTAAATTGAAATCTTAGAAAAAATAAAGGCTAGGAACGATTGTACCTGTCCGTTGCGGTGTCACAAAATGCTCATCTTTTTCAATCATAATTCAAAAAGTACTAAATTTTAAATTTTCTATTACATCTACAACTATTTAATCCTCTACTATATGTAGAGAATATGCTCATAAAAAAGTTAATTCCAGAAAATTGGCAACCCTTAACATTTGCGTTTAAGAGCAGAAGTGTTTTTTTCTGATTTTACCATCATAGCAGCTTTACCCAGTCAGTGAGTCAGAAAAGAGCGTTAGTAATATATGCATATCTTGTATGTATAATTTATTATAAAAATATAAAACATAATTGAATAATTTATCATCACTTTTGTGCAAGTAACGAAAGATATTTATTTTTAGAAGAAATTTAGTTTGAAAAAAGTTATTAATATTTTGGTAAACAAGTTAATTTTTGTTTGTACAAAAGTTATTTTTTTTTTGTAGTAAAGCTATTCTTTTTTATGTAAAAAGTAATTTTTTTTTTTGTAAAAAAAGATAATTCTTTTTTTGTAAAAACGTTATTTTTGTTTGTAAAAAACTTAATTTGTTTTTGTTAAAAAGTTATTTTTTTTTTTGTAAAAAGTTATTTTTTTTTTTTTTGTAGAAAAGTTACTTTTTTTTGTGAAAAAGTTATTTTAAATTTATTATTATATATGTACTACATATAATAAACAGGTTCAAAACCTTTGTAAATTCTACTGTGGTAAATTTTGCATGCATCCCTTGTTTATCCTCCGTTCCTTTTCTACCCCTCCCCACCCCAACCACTGTAAACACGCTCTGTGAATGTACACAACACATACACAACATATCAACCGAAAATTCGATACTCTGCTGTAGTTGTGCTCTGCAGTCTGCACCTGCCAATAAAAGACCTACAAACATATAGCTCATTATTTATGTCATCGTTTACACGTAGCACAAAATTGCACAAGCATGAAACAGCGCCCAACCAACAATTCGATACGCTGCGATGTTCATCGCTTACAAAGATATGTTCATTTTAATTTTGTAGGTAGCTTCTGTATCTGTGGTAACACCAACCAAATTTTTCGCAAAATGCCTCTACTACGCTTAAGTTCATTTTCATTTGTAATCATTTGTACTTTATTCATTTTGGTAACACCATTATTTGTGCAAAACGAGCCTATAAACATTTTCAATGTTAAAAAACGTTCGGGAGGGGAGGTATATTTCACCTCGCTTATGCGAAAGCCAATTTTCTAAAAAATTGACTTAAAACAGAAAACAAATTATTAAAAAAACAACGGCAACACTTACAATGCCCTGATATACCTCTATAGAGAGCAAGAAATCCCTTCTTTAATTTTGTTTAAAAATTTGATTTAATAAACAGTTTTTGAAAATTTGATTTTCAAACTTAAAATTTAAAAAAAAAAACATTAAAAAATAATTCAGACTATTTTTAATAAATTTTTACTTTATTAAGTATGATCCTATAGAGAATTTTCTTCAAGTTAATTATTAAAATAAAAACGACTCGGATGCTTTGAGGGATCTTTATTGAATAATCTTAAAATATTTTTCTGTCGATAGAGAATTCTATATATATGATCTAAAATAAATTGCGGATAGATTATTCGATCCTTTAGGCCAATCGCGATTTGCAACAACGTTTCTTATGTACATTTATTTAAGTAAATAATATGCTGCGCATAGTATGAATAAAAAATTAACTGACTACTTTGAATTTAGAATACTACAATCCTGAACTTTGTAGACAATACGCCGCTGAAGTTTGAACACCCACCAAAGTCATAATACTTCTTCGATTAAAAAAAAAAAAAACTAAACGGCAATCGCTTCGTCTCCGCAAGATCTAGTGCCGATATCTTAATTTGTATTATTATTTTTCTAAAAAAAAAGGCAGGGCTAAAAGATTCAAAAAAAAAAACTACAAAAACTTTGGCCTTCTGCACTGCAATTTTCGTCGTATTAACATAAAAAATGCGGCAGTCGCTTCGTCTCGGCAAAATCTAGTGCCAACATTTTTGTATGTCATTAAAAAAAAGTTATGGCCAAAAGATTCAAAACCACCAAAAAATTAACTAAACAAACTCTTGCCTTCAGTCACGACTGTCATTTTCGCCGAATTTTCATACAAATTACGGCAATCGCTAAAAGAAACTAAAAAATATCGGCACTAGATTTTGCTGAAACGAAGCAATTTCCGTAGTTTTCAGGAAGATCCGTCCAATATTACAGTGGTGACAGAAGTCCAAAGTTTTTTTTAATTTATTTTGTTGGTGTTTTTTTGTTTCTTTTGCCATAACTTTTTTGTTAAGACAAATAAAAAAAATTAAAAAAATATCGGCACTAGATTTTTCCGAGACGAAGCGATTGCTGTAATTTGTATGAAAATGCGGCGAAAATTACAGTGGTGACAGAAGGTCAAAGTTCTTTTACTTAATTTTTTGGTGGTTTTTGAATCTTTTGGCAATACATTTTTTTAAGACAAATAAGAAAAAACTAAACAATATCGGCACTTGATTTAGCCGAGCCGAAGCGATTGCCGTAATTTTTACGAAAATACCGCTAAAGTTACAGTGGTGACCGAAGGCCAACGTTTTTTTTATTTAATTTTTTGATGGTTTTTGAATCTTTTGGCCCTTACTTTTCTTTAAAGATAAGTAAAAAAAAACTAAATATATCGGCACTAGATCTTGCCGAGACGAAGCGACTGCCGTTTAGTTTTTTTTAAATCGAACAAGTATTACGACTTTGGTGGGTGTTCAAACTTCAGCGGACGCATTGTCTGCAAAGTTCAGGATCATTATTAAGTACAATTTTTCTTTTCAAAATGCAATGCTCTTATCAATTTTTAGACAAATGCTGAAATCCGGATAATTCTAGGACTTTTACCTTCCAAGATATTATAAATTGAAGGAAAAACATAAGTATAAATATAAATTTAAATATAAAATATAAACATATAAAACTCTTCTAATGATCGTTTAAATTGTAAGATGTAAGATGTTTTTCAAATGTGCCAAAAAGTTGCTTAAGTTTAAATCCCATTTGTATACGAAACTGTTAAGCCTTTTATAATATTTGTACGAAATAATTAATTCAAATGACCCTACCTTATATAAATTAGTGACTTCTCAAACAAATACTCACCATTAGCAATAATTCAAAATCATGCAACTTGTTTAATTCAATTATAATAAAATGTCAGTCAAAAACGAGGAGAGAATTGGCAGCAAATTGATGTTTGCAGTAGCGCAGCAGTCAAAAGTCCATTAAGGCGTTTAAGAATCTGGCAATCAAACTACCTAACTATATAGGTATGTCAATTGCTCTAATCGTCTTGGCCAATCGAGCGTGTAAGACTTTGACAATGCCAGTCAATAATAATTCAAAACTGAAAATCCATTAACATTCATATAAAGTCTGTCCCCCCATCTCCCCTCTCTCTTCGTCTTCCCTGATTTTGTATACAATTTAATTTCATTAATAATCCGGCAGACACAGTCAATGAATGTGAACGAACAACAAAGTGGTTATAAAGTATACTGTCTTGATTTTTGTTCTTGAGTATAATATCTTTATAAAAACCAAATCAAACCAAGCAACCAACCAACCAACAAGTGCGTAAAATAATTATTATTCAAATCAATTGATTTGTGGCTGTTCTCTGAAGTTTGAAGTCTGGACCGAAGTGAATTCATTTAGTGTTGGAGCCTTTTCAATGTGCACACAGTCCTAAAAAAAAAGAAACCAAGTGAGGGTAGGTAAATCCCCGTCGTGATTGGCAGGTTGATGTCTTGATCTTTTATTCATAACTGGAGAGCGAGACGAATTCATCTTTCCAAAGGGCGATGTTACAAATTAGGTGACTGGCTTTCAGATGGAGTTTTTATTTTTTTAAGTAGGTAGGTAGATGAATACAGCTGGAGCTGTCAGTTGGAGGTGCATCTGTTTAATTATAATGCTGGTTTGCTGGTTGTAAGTGTATAGAATTAAATTCGTCCTGATGATGAACTTAAGGAATTAATTGAGATCTTTGAGTTAATGGAAATTACGAGCTGATAATTTAGTGTGTGGTATTTTTTAATTGATTTTAGCAAAGGTGCTTAAGTTGAGATTTAACAGTTGTATACGTTAGTATTTTACCTGACCGTACAACTGTCATCTGAAGAGTCCAAGTGAGAACGCTGGGATAAAACGTCAATTTTTAAGGACTAAAGGCCGTTAAAAGCTATTTTGAATCAATAATTCAACAACTCCAATTAAATAATGCTAAGTCTTCTACTTGTCTGATTTATTTCACTATAGTATTAGTATATAGTATATAGTATATATTAGATATATATAACCGCACAACTTTTAAAGAAGCCATGAAGTAAAATTTTATGTCTCGAAAATGAATTCGAGACTTTTGAGATAAACTTTGCTGTGTGTGCTAAGCTAGAACGCGGAGGTTGGGTTGTGACAGTACAAACATTCTACGGGGGGGGGGGGGTCTATTCCTCCTAGTTTAGGTAGGAGATGAAATTTTCTAGAAAAAATATTAAAACAAAAATGGGTTCTACCTAACTAAGAAACTACATTTTTGAAAAAATAATTTGCTCCATTTTTTTTCAAAACTTTGTGTTTAAGAAAATATTTTTTTCAAAAACTGAACTTTAATCCAAAAGAAAATTAAATAACGAATTTTTGGCTTTCAAACAAAGTATGACAGGGCATTTGTAAGTGCACCTGTCGTTTTTAAATATCTTTCTTGTTTAAGGTCAATTTTCTAAGAAACGTGTTGCTTTTTATGACCCTGTACTCTGCAGAAAATTTGAGTAGGTATCATAATTAAGACTTTCACCAGCACCGTAAACCGTTTTCGATTTTGAAAATTTAAACGGCCATCGGTTTATCGTCTCAACATTTGGATACACAATTTTTTTTATTTAAAAAGCTATCATGATAAATTAAAAAGTTCCTATGGAAAACACCCTTTTAAACTTTTGGACTGCATCCACCTCCATAAATATTATTGGATTTTGAAAATTTGAACAGCAATCGATGACTCATCTTAAAATCTCAGTATAACATTTTCTATTTTTTTTTATTTATCGTAACAAAAAAGTTATCATGAAAAAAGTAAAAAAAAAACTCGAAAAAAGGCCACTAAAAAAATGGCCTTTAAGTTTATGAGTTTAAACGGCAATCGATATATTATCCTAAAAGCCGGAAGAATTTAAAAACTATCTTCTTAGTTAATTGTCTGACTTGCATTTTAGTTACATAGTTAAGAATATTTTTAATGGGTAGAAGATTTAGGATTGTATTCAGCAACATTCGTGGACTTGGGTAGAATTTCTATGCTGCGTACGTTTATATTGTGCAATACAGGCCAGCTATGTTGGCACTGACTGAAACACAAATAGGTGAAAATTCTGATCATTCAGAATTTAACAAATATATTTGTAGCTTAGTGCCACTATTCGTTGCTCATGATATGATCTCGCTATCTATATAAGAAATCATGTTGCGTATACCAACTTCAACCACAATATGGTTTGTGCTCAAAAACACATTTTAACTTCATGTGGTTCAAAATTTCGGTCAATAAGCTCATCACACATTCCTGTCTTCAATCACTCGTTATGATATTGTCTTAGGCTGAACACTGAAAATGGTCGACATTTTTTTGTCGAGATTATGAAAGTCGATCATATAAAAGTCGATATTCTTAAAGTTGGCATTTCGTACAATTTTGTTGAGAGAAAATATCGACAAGGCGACATTTTTCAACGTAGTCGAAATTTTGTCAAGTCGAGATTTCATAATGTCGATATCTATTTTATTTTTATTTATAATTGAAGGCATTTTAAATTTCAAAAAAGTCGATATAAGTCAACATTTTGACCAGTTGACCTTTTTTTTCGATCATTCGTACCTAACCCAATCGCAATACTCGCGCTTTTAGGAATGCTCATCAGTTTACCCTTCAGCCCAGCTTCGTATATACTGTTTAGTATAGAGATTCTTTTTTTAGTGGCACAACAAGAATATGGAATGCTTTACCTGGCCCTATTCCCCCCCCCCCCCCCCCCATTTTGATATCCAGAACCAGTGTGCATCGGCATCTCCTTTAGAACCCTTCCTTATTTTCATATTAAGGGTAGTAAAAATCTCTTTAGTGCGTGATCTATTTAAAAAAAATGGCGTATCGAGAGGTTAGGATTATCGATTATCTTTAGAATTTTTAATTCAACAATTTTTAGGTAGTAGTCCAAAATTTTTGTTGTTGTTTACTGCTTTCATGATAACTTTCTGGTTACGGTGACTAAAAAAATATATATCGAGATTTTAAGATGATCCTTCCATTGCCGTTCAAAATCTTAAAATTCAACAATGGCACTTCAAAAATCTAAAAGGCTTTTCTAGAGGTTCCTTTTATTTCACTCACGATAACTTACTTGTTACGGTAAATAAAAAAAAAAAAAATCTCTGAGATCTTAAGATAATACATCGATTCCCTTTCAAATTTTCTAAATTTAACAGTTTTCATGGAGTTGGTGACATGATAACTTCTTGTAACGGTAAATAAAACAAAAAATGATATACCGAGATTGTGAGACAAATAATCGATGGACACTCAAATTTTCAAAATCGGAGAAGATTTACGGCGCGGCACTGCAGGTGAGAGTCCAAAATATTATACTCAATTTGTCTGAAAAGATCAAAATTATATCTTTATTTCTAACTATCTTTTAAAGTAAAAGTTCTAGAACCATCTGGTTTTCAGTTTTTGACTAAAAATTGATAAAAGCATTGAATTTTGAAAACAAAAATAATAATTAATTCCGTAACATTTTGAAAAACAAATATTTTAATTTTTTTTAGTTTTGAGTTTGAAAATTAATTTTGCAGTAACTATTCGTAAAAAGAACTTCATTTATTGTAAGCATTAGCGTTGTTTTTAATAATTTTTTTCTGTTTTTAGTCAATTTTTTTTTAGAAAATTGCCCGTCCCGTTTAAGCGGTGGAATAGACCCCCTACCATACGATTTTTTCTTGTCTCAACCTAAGCTACACGATCTTGTTTCTTGTCACACCTTTGGGTACAATCACCCTGTAAAGTAGAGTTGTCTACTTAGGACTCTTAGGATGTTCAAATTATATATTTGGATTTTTAAACAAATTTCAAAAAATTGGTTTGAAAATTCGAAACTACAAAAAATGCACGTTTTTAGACATTTATTTTTGTATTACACATTTATTACTGGTGCCTTCCTAACTGTTCTTTAAATTTTCAAAGTAATCTTCTACTTCTTTAAGACTGTTAGTTATATATTGCAAGACCACACACACAGAACAGCAATTAAAGAAACCCCACTTCTCACTTTCTCTAATGTTATACCTACCAAGCTTACATCATCATCAACATCCACCAAAAGTCAAAGTCATTTCTCTCATAATGAACAACCCATTGAATTAGTTTGATTAATTGAAATACTCTTTCACTGATCGATTTAAAAGTCGATAGCACATAATTATATACACAATTCTTTACCTTTATCAAATTTTCCCACCATCAAAACCTGCCCTACCGGTGTCTGCCACCACACAAAAACTTTTCTTTTCCAATTCAATTAAATTTTCCGAAATCAATTTGTCTATTTAATTACCTATGGTAATTCTATACATAGCTCCTGTGGAATGCAATCAAAACGCCCACCTAAGTGTTGAGAATATAATAGTTTTAACAATAATTGATTTTGGGGTGGAATAAGAGCACCCGCCCTCCCAATTCACAACCATAACACTATTGCACATTTCTTACACCTAAGTCGTCTAAAATTTGATGCCTTTTCCTGTGATGAAATGAAACAGACCCTGAAATTATACGGACTTTATCTCTACTATACCAATATAATAAAATGTACGTGTATGATAACAAGGACGAAAAACAATTGAAATTTCTTATTGAAATAAAAGTAACTTCTTGTAAGCGGCCGATATCAAACCATGTATTAACGGTATACCACCATATAATACCTACTTTGCTAACAAAGTCTATGCGCTCCTAATGACTTTCTTGCATGTCAAATGATCATCACTCTTCACCTCTCTCTATCCTCTGTCACCATCACAGCAAAGTACCTACACATTTTAGCTTAATATAATATCGCTCGATGGGTTCAGGGCTCAGGGCAGGAGTATTCTGAAAGGAAAACCAGAAAAACAATCATAAGGAAGCATTTAAAGCTAATGTTTCATTTAATTATATGCAATCGAATTGGGTCCTTTTTGTTTCATCGATGTAATAAACGAAATCAAACTTAAATGTAACACATAATTCGGTTACGTAAAGGACACCTAGTTAAAATGTAATTAGAGGTGGTCTTTTTTCCACTTTGACTTGGATAAGAATGTGTGTGTGGTTTTGATGATAATGAAAATGGGAGGGACGAGGGAGGATTATTCGTGTGAACTTAACGAGCTCAAGATGTACCGATGTTAATAGTATTTCGAAGGGAAAAATGGGTTAATAATATGAATTAACTTAATGGTGACAGTTTAATTGAATTTAAATTTTTGGTTAATGTTGTATTTCCTTTTTTTTTAAGTGCAGGTTCCTTACTATTAATCTTGCTATTGGGATTGTTTTTATTGCTTAAAGCCTTTCTGGAAAAAGTACTTGTTTCCTCTAATCCATCTGTAATCGGCAGATGGCTTTGCAATGATATGTACAACCATTTGTAAGAAAATGATGTAATTGCATTATGCAAAAACGTACCATTGTTCATCTTATATCTGCGGAAGTTCTTGATTATAAAATAACAGATCATTGCATGGTTTCCTTGTCCCTTAAACTCGTTGAAAAGAAAATAGCAAATAAATATATACCATTTCCAGTAACATATAGAATTAATTACGAAAAACTGGCTAATTGCTTAAAATTTGAATTATGGGGCCCACTGTATGCTGAAAAGAATCCTTCTGATGCTTACGATGTCTTTATTAAAGTTCTCCAAAGTCATATGGAAAGTTGTACTGAAATTGAGTCTCGTAATATTGCTAAATTGAATCGTATCAGGCCATGGATCAGTGAGAGCTTATTAGTTAAAATTACAAAAAAAATAGTATCAGGAAGAAATGTAAGAAACACCCCTATAACCAAAAGCTTAAAAACTACTACATCAAATTAACTAAAGAAATAACTGAAAATATTAAAATTTGTAAAGATTCTTATTTTTCTAATAAATTTCAAAATTGTAGGGGAAATATAAAAGATGAATGGAGAGTAGTCAATAGTATTCTTAACAAACAAAACGAAAATGAAAAAGTAAGTAACATTGAAGTTAAAGGTGTCGTAATATCTGAACCATCAAAAATTGCAAATCATTTCAATACGTTTTTTGCGTCAATTGCTTCAAGCTCGTAACCTTCTCTTCCACAATCTGATTGCGAATGCAATTTGTATGAAGATCTTGTTGATGACTGTTTTCAAACAAATAGTTTTGTTTTCAATGAATTTACGGCTCTTGAAGTTCATCAACAGATTTTGTCCCTGGATAATAAGAAATCAAGCACTTCTGATAAAATTACTAACTGCCTTCTGAAAAATATTTCTTTCTTTGTTGTTGATGTGCTGAGTCATTTGTTTAATTTGAGCGTGAAATGTGGAATTATGCCTTCATCTTTAAAATCCGCAGAGGTAATACCGCTCTTCAAAAAAGGGAATAGAAGATTACTGACACAGTACAGACCTATCTCATTACTTCCAACAATTTGCAAAGTATTTGAAAAACTGATAAAAAAGCGTGTAATTGTTTTTTTGAATAAAAATAAGTTTTTTAGTGACAATCAGTTTGGATTCCGTGAAGGCAGGTCAACTGAAGACGCAATCTTAAAGCTTTGTAGTGAAATCTGTCACAGTTTTAACAATAATTCCAATTGTATATCTCTGTTCATAGATATGACCAAAGCTTTAATATGGTAAATCACGGCATACTTTTAAATAAACTCTATAAAGCGGGATTTCGTGGCGTAATTTATAATTGGTTTTCATCTTATCTAACAGGGAGAAGTCAGCGTGTGAGACTTGATGGTGCTTTTAGTGCCTCTGTATCAATTAATATTGGGGTGCCGCAACGATCTGTTTTGGGACCGGTTTTGTTTCTTATTTACATAAATTCTATTTTTAAACAAAATTTTAACAGTCTAATTACAGCTTTTGCCGACGACATGGCATTTTCTTATGTAAGTAATAATAACCTTTTTGACTGGGTCATACATCTTCAAAATGATTTACAAATCCTGCGACAATGGTTTTCAAAGCATGAATTAATAATAAGTGAAAAAACTAAACTGATGTTATGTAATTTGCGAGGTCCTTGTCCGGTAAACTGTGAAGTAACTTTTCATTCTTCTTCATGCCAGAAACTTTTCCTCTGTGCCCATAATTGTGGTAAGCAAAATTATTTTGATGATTTGCCGTGCACTACTAGTTGCTTTAAACAGACGGAGTTGAAAGCTTTAAGTATCTGGGGGTCTTAATTGATAGAAATCTTAATTGGAAAGCTCATATAAATGAACTAACGAAATATATGTTGGCGGTCACTCGCAAATTATATTTACTTAAGCCACATTGCTCCACAAAAATACTTTCGATGTTTTATTACGGACTTCCACAGTTAAAATTGCAGTATGGCATAACATCCTAGGGTGGGACGTATGATGCCACAATTAATGTACTAAAAACAGCACAAAAGCACATGATGAGAATCATATGCAAAGTCAGTAGACTCACCTCCAGTTGGCCTCTTTTTTGTAGCCTTCAGATTTTCCGATAAACCATCTTTACATCTTTAAGGTGCTTAAAGTGTTATTTTTACGTAGCGGTTACAGTTCAAACCTCAGAAGTTCAAACTCGCACAGTTTAAGAATAAACAACCTTGGTTTTGTTCAGACTCCGTTTTGTTAAAAAGCTCACTTTTCAAAATTCTATTCATCAACCGCACCTACGCTCTTTAATAAATTACCGTATGAAATAAGAATTTTAAAAACTTCGACTTTATTCATTAAAGAAGTAAAACAATGGTTATTTGATCTAGATAGTTCTGCAGTCAAATTATTGCTTAGCTCTACCTAATTTTATTTCATTAATTTAAAGGAAACATATTGTATTCGTATTAAACTTATTAACCTTTACTTTTTTTTTCTTTTTGCTATCTTTTTGATTTTCTACTATGCTGTATTTATATTTTAAACCCCACACACATTTTAAAATAAAAAATGTTTAATTTTTTAGAACGATCATTCGCCACTAGCCATTAAGTGCGCTACAGAATGACACCGATTTATTCTAGTTCTTTTTCGTTTTCTTATTGTAAATACTTAAAATATTGCTTTTCTATTTTGGATTATATAATCTTTGTTTTATATTATATTATTAAGCAAAATTGTTATTGAACTAAATAAATAATAAAAAAAAAACTACTTCCGTAATAATGTACCTAAAGTATGTACAGCATTTTTTATCACACCCAAATAATATCCTTAAATATGAAGCAAATATGTGTCATTTTTGTCGATAAACTTTACCGGATTCAAATTATTTAATCTTCGTCCTGAAAAAAACAAGTAATTTATTGTGTGAAGTGAAAATGACTACAATCAGTCCAACGATTCAATATTTTCGCTACAGCACCACCTTTCGGCTACAGTTTTTTAAAAATTTGTTTTCCACTAAAGCAAGATTTTTATAGTATAGTTTATGCATGGAACACTTTTGTTCATTAATATAGAATTTGTTGAAACAAATCTTCTCAACCAAACAAATATATACCCCTTTTGTAAGTATGACATCAATTGCTCAAGTCGTTCGGAAGATAAAAAAAAAAAACTTTGCAAATAAAAAAAATATTGTATATAAATACCGAGATCTTCAAGGAAATGTTAAGAATATTACCTTCAATCTTTTATTTTTACACGTTTTTACCCAAGTAATACTGACCTCTGAATGTATGTATGTCAGGGTGGCGCCTTTTTTTGGCAGAGTTGGAATTTTTTTCGGGTCCCCCCTAAAAGTTATCAAGATAGAAAAATAAAAATCTGTGCAAAATTTTTGTTGAAATCGGTTGCGATAACACGTGCCACCGATCAATTGAAAGTTCCCATTCAAAATACGTGTAGATTTTTAGCCTTTTACTAAAAAATCAGCAAAAGTTGATGAATATTAATAAAACTTACCATTTATCTTACCCGGGGCTTAGACAAGCGAGTAGAACTAGTAGCGTTTATGTGTGTTAGTGTATCTGAACACGAGAGAGAGGGCAAATAGAATAATATTTTTGCCTGCGAGTTGCCTGCCAGTTATCCTGCTAGTGTAGTGTATAGTTTTCATTTATTTGTTTTGTTTCCATAATTTGTATATTTTTCTGTATGAAATAATTTTAAAACACCATACTAGTTGACAAAACGCGCAGAGAGCTACTAGTCACACATACATCCATAAAACTAACACTATGATACAAATGTTACTAGTTCTACTCGCTTGTCTAAGCCCCGGGTAAGGTTATCAACATTTCATCATTATATTTAGGTAAAAACTTTATATATAATTTCGTCTTCATATGAACTAAAAACTTTCATTTTGGCTCAAAATCTCCATGTATTGTGTATGGGAATTTTCAACTGCTCAGCGGCACGTGTTAACGTCAACCGGTTTCAACAAAATTTTGCACAGATTTTTATTTTTCTACCTTTATTTCTTTTAGGGGGGACCCGAAAGAAACTCCAACTTTGCCAATATAATTGCCACCCTAATGGATGTCTAAAATTTTGAAAAAATATGTTTCTCCTAAATAAGTTATCTTCGAATTTTAATCTATAAATTCATCATTAAAGCACAGAAAAATATTTGGAATCTTATAACTTTCTTGATTTTACCCTATTTCGCCCTATAAGTAGATATATTTTGCAAAATACATTTCTAGCACCTAAGTTATCCCCAATTTTCATTCTCTACACATTACTATTCATATCCAACAAAAAAATTTAAAATTGAGCACCATTTGTGTAAGTCTACCCCATTTCACCCTATAAAACATTTACGAAAACATCTTTCCTCTATATAAATAAATTTCGAAAAACATCTTTCGCTAAAAGGATTCTCGAAGTCCATCCCCTAAATATAACCATTGAAACACAGACAGAATTTTTAAAATCGGTTATACTTTATTTGAGTTTCACCCCATTTCACCCCATTAATTATTTTCGTAAAACATCTAACCAACACTAAAGTTAATTATTCTAACAGTTCATTCATAGCATAATTATTATCACTCCAATACAGAATTCATTTTTGAAAAACGTAAAAATTTTTTGGTTTGACCCCATTTTACCCTAATGCATAACTTAATTGAAAACAAATGTCTATCCCTTAAGGCAAGAGTCAGCAATTAATTTCAAGTGCGGTCCATACTATGAACATATTTCATATATGAGCCTAGAAAAGATAACAAGAACATTTTAAAGTCCAAATACGAACTTAACTCAACGCGGGCCACAGAGGGAAAATTTCCAAAAAAACATTAAAGATCAAACAAAAATAAAATATATTTTAAAAAGGTACCTTTTGTAATTTTCAATTTTCATCTAGTTTTCAGTGTTTGATTAAAAATTAAACGGTTTGCTTATTAAGCCCCGAAGTCACCCTAGAGTCGCCTCAATATACGACTTAAAATCACCCTAGCCCGCAAATTTGGGGTTTTTTGGAATCCGTACGGTTGCCCTGAACTCGCTATGAAGTAGATCTAGGTTTATTGCTGGGTCAAGAGTCAAGTTGAGGTGGTTTTTTGTGGATGGCATTTCCGAAATTCATATTAAAAAATAAATAGTCCTGAGTTGCTTATTTATATAACGGGATTACCTGCTTACTTGACGTCAACTTAGCAAGTCAACTTTTTCAAAAATGTAGATAAACGACCGGGGAGTGGATAAATAATTAAAAATAATAAACTGCTAATTTATTGCTAAGAAAAAATATTACTTTTTTGTTTCGTTTGCGAGATACCGGACTACCAGCTAACTTGACGTCAACTTAGCAGGTCAACTCGCGGGTCCTTTATCTAAATTTTTGACAAAGTCGACGAAAGTATCGTTGTATCTTGCAAACGAAACAAAAAAGTAATTCATTAAAATTTTGGCACAGGAAGTGTTTTTGAAATTGCTTATATTTTTTTTTGTTTTCACCCCATTTTACCCTATACATTACACATATAACTTTTCATAAGAACGTTACCCTATCACCATCTTCTAAGTTCAAACTTTTAAATTCTGAACTAATTTTGAGATCTGATGTTTAGCAAAAATAAGCAAACAAACAATTTAAAAAGGTTTATTATTAATTAAGAGTAGACCACCAACGTATAAATAGCTTGTGAAGACTGCCAATTATAGGATTATAACATAATGGGGCGTATTCATAGTCATTTTAGAGCTGTATCTAAGTTAAACTTAATAACTAAGTTAAACTAAGTTAGTTGAATTTTCGGACGTTGATTCTAAATTTATCGTTTCAAAATATTTGAAGATATTTGTGTAGTATACCAAGTTAATTATCTTATAAAATAGTTAAAATAGTTAAACCTGGCTCTATCTGCGACTATGAATATGCCCCAATGTACATATTAATCAAAAATGACAAAACAAATATTTTGTGTGAAGTGAATATGGCCTTTATCGACTGAGTCGTTCAGAAGTTACAAGATTACTAACATACGCACATAATGTGCGTAATGTTTCTATAAAGCTTATATAAAACTTGCAAGGTTATTAAAATATCAGTAATAGAGTTATTAAAATATGAGTAATAGAGCTTGGGTCCACATACAAGTGAAATTGAATCGAAATCGAAATTAAATTAGAATTTGTATGTAATTCAATTTCATTTCGAGTGAAAATGAAATGTGGAACCATGTTGATAGTGTCTTGGTTAAGAGAAAGTCGTCCGGGCCGGAACTTCGCGACATGGATCAATTTCATTCGGAATATATAGGTTCACGAAGGAAAATTACATGTTTGCACCGATACAAAATTTCCTCTTTTCCTTCTTTTAAGCTGTTGTTTCTTTGACTATCCTCGTAGCCTCCTACCAGATCTCTTCAGATTTTTCTATTTTGTGCTCCTTCCTCCAGTTTTCGAACACCATTCATTTATACGATAGTGTTGATAAATATAAGCTTTTTTGTTCTTGTCTTACCGACTAAATTACGATCAGAATCCTCGAACTTCTAAAAGCTTAAGTAGTTGAAAATACCTAACTCCAAATCGGATCTGTTATTTTTGGCCTTTTCTGAAAGGCGATGAAAATTTATTCATAAAACTCACATCTTTTTCTAATTTTTTTTAATTTCAGATGATCTGACTGAGGATGCCACTGACTTCCGCTACGGCTTGCCCTTGGCCCATATTCGTGGTATCGACAATCAATTGCTCTCATTAAATAACTCCCCCCAACTGCCATCACACAAAGGCTGTCCTGGAGTTAATGCCAGTGGCGCTTATGGCATTCATCACCATCAACAGGCCCATCATCAGCCGCATCATAATCACCATTCCCATCATCATTCCCATTTGCATGGTAATCACCTCAATTACTCGGCACATTTCCGAAGCTCCGTAGACAATGTATCACCTAATTCCTTGTCTCAGCAATACCTTTCGGCGGCAGCGGCCCAGGAACACCAACAACAGCAACATCAGCAGCAGCAGCAGCAGCAATCGATGATGGTGGGACACATCCTGCATCGCCAACAGCAGCTACCCAGCCCTTCGGATCGGGATTATACAAGTCCGTCAATAGTAGCTAGTATGGCCCTAATTCAGCAGCACCATCACGAGGCTAATAATGCTTCATCTGGTGGAGCTGGTGGAATTGGAAGTAATGTCGGCGGCGGCGGTTTCAATCAGAACCACATTTTGCATGAGAAAACCCCGAAATCATCTAATCACTACTTCGAGGACAATGCGGGCCTTGGTGAAACAGCCACCGCTGGATCAGGCGAAACGACTGAAGGGGATTACGACGAATCGATGTCGGCGAACGGTGATAACAAGGAGAACGGCTCATCGGCAGCTATTGATGTGACAACACCTTCTCCCCCGCTAAGTATCGGCGGAGGTGGTGGCGGTGGAGAAACTGGATTGAAAAGAAAATCTTCATCTTCGCCAGCTTCCTACGATGATTTGGATGAGAATAATGAGACGATGGCTCACAGCAGTAAACTGTTGAATGAAAATGATGACCACGTAGCTAATGACCCGTCCACAATGGCAGATTGCACCAAACTTGGTCCCAATTATGGCGAATACATACGAGCGAGAAGTTTCGATGAGATGCAACAGCAGCAACATCAAATGCATCATAATAGTGGCGGTGGCGATCCCCACCAATCTTCACCACCACTAATGCATCAGCATCACCTGCAGCAGCAGCATCAGCAACAGCAACAACAGCAGCAGCGACAATTGGATGAATTCCGTTCGGCGGGAATTATACCAGAACAACAGGATAGACTGAATGACAATGATAGTGTTGTCAATGGCAGTTGTGCTTCTAGCGAAGACCTAAACCAAACCAATTCTAGTGAACAGGGTGAGAAGATCACATCGGGCAGCGATGATGAGGGTGAGTTAAAATTAATATTTCCTTTTAAGAATCGCACCAAAAATGATGGCCGCGGGTTGCTCGAATTTAGGGCAATCTGGAAGCTTGAGCAGAATTATGAGCAGAAAAAGTCCTAACCACACAGTTAGTTGTCTCTTAGTTTTTGTGCGTTAACTCATTTTAATTGAAATTGACTTTGAAATATCAAATGTAAAAAATTTCATCTGGGATTATTTTTGTTTGTTTCTTTTTTTCCCAAGCACAAGATGACTCCTGTTCGAAGAAGAAACACCGTAGAAATCGAACCACATTTACCACCTATCAACTGCATGAGTTGGAACGAGCGTTTGAAAAGTCTCACTACCCCGACGTATACTCCCGCGAGGAATTAGCTATGAAAGTCAATCTACCAGAAGTTCGAGTACAGGTAAGTTATCCTATGTTTGTCATTTTTTTTTTTTTTTGTGTTCATTATGCATGGGTGGTGCCAGCCACCCCTTGCCGTAAGCCAATTTTATTACTTGTAATAAAAAAAAAACTACTGTCTGTTATAACCACATATGAATACCAAACAATGTTTTTCGATAAAATATTATTTGTTTGAACAAAGGATAATCGCGTTTAAGGACATATCAACATTTTTATCGGTATTCATTCGATGTTCAATTTTATTTGTTCTCCTTTTGGGTTTGGCCTGCTATTTATAATAATAAAATGTACATTTAGGACTAAAACCATAAATAGTGTTATACTTCTTCACATGCGACACATGAGTAAGTATATTATTTTTTTTTTTTGTTGGTTTTATCGAATCAAATTTACTGGGTTAAGTAAGGTATATTTTTGCCTGGAGGAATTAAATATGTCTTCTCGAACAGTTATATGTTGGTAAATAGTAATAGTTTGTATACATTATTATGAGGAGTACCTATATCTAAATGTGATATAAAGGCATGTTATTATATGCATTGAGGTTTAATAAATGAAATTTATTTGATGTTTGAATTTGATTTAGTTCAAGGCTATGAAATCAATTCAAATTGTAAGTAAGGCAGTCGTCAAATTGGTGAATATGAGGATTTATCAAAATTGAATAAATATAAAAAAAAGAAGAAAAAACCTACTTATCATAAATTTAGTAATGATTTGAATTGTAAATGAAATGGAATAGAAATTTGTGCGTATATCAATAATATCATTTTAAGTATCAACAATGAAAATTTTGGCCGCACGAACTAGTTTTTTATGCCTATTTAATTTAATAAAAACTGATGGGAAGGAATTATTAGATGATAAAACAACTATTACTGCATAATTACGATACTCGAGAAATGTCTATTTATATAAGTTTGTAACAGTATATTTGCCATTATAGTGCCTAACTTAGGGCCGTATCATGAAAAACGCTCGAAACATCGTTGAAGAATAAATCAAACATTTTATTAGTTTTCCATAGGAAATCTCGGGGACTTCTGGCTCATTGATTGTGAATTTCTGATTGGGTCACTATCGAGAAATTTTAAAAACTATTTTTTATTTTATCTATAGTTTATAATAATAATTTAAAGCACTATCTTTATTGAAAAAACAACCTACATATATTAAAAAAAAAAATAAAGTGAATTAAAGCGTGAGGCCCAAGGAAAAAGTGCCCAAATCGAATACGGGAAATATCGCCCAAATATTTTGTATAGGCCAAAAAGCAAATAAGAAAGTGTATATATGGCTCAAAATGACTTTTGCTCTAAATTATAAAATGGATATGTCACCCAAATATTTTGAGTTTCAATTGTTTTTCGTACAATTTGGACTTTCTTTCCTCGATTTTGAGCTATTTTGTCAAACATAATTTCAACAAAATTGATATAAACATTTCTCCCAGGTGTCAATCCAATAGTTTTCTATAACAAGTGGTCCTTTGGTGGCTCGCCTCTCGGGTTCGAAAGATTTAAACTCCCTTTTTGGGGCCTGAGTCCCGCTCACGGGACTCCGTTAAGGGTATGTTCAGTAGCCAGGCATATGCCTAAGTAATTTGCAGTTTCTTTCTTTTGCATTTTTTGGGAATTTTTATATTCTCGATTTTGCTTTTCATCAGAGAGCGGGTGTAATTGAAGTCCTTAATTTGAAAACAAATTATTACTGCCCTGATAATTTCACAGTGAATCTACCAGGGCAGAATGAAATTTATTTCAAATTAACACGTTGACTTCCAACAACCCACTGCTGGGTCACCGGAGTTTTTTTTTCTGCCTTTAAGCACACAGTTAAAATGTTATTTGGCACTTAGACAATGTGTTTTGAATTCCAATGGACAGTCAACATGTTAAGGACTTCAAACAGATTTGGAGCCTTTCTGCAAGTTCCTAGCACGATTGGTTCACTGTGAAGTTATCAGGGTAGTATTACATTTTGTTTCTAATTTAAGACTTCAAAATTTTAACCCAGCCTATCCTTGAGATGCAAACAAACTGCAAATTTGTAGCCTTACTACAGGTTCCTATCACGCTTGGTTCTCAAGATACATCATGTGACCAACGGGTATACAGGGGGGATCACGGGGTAAAATGGACGCAGTTGAAAATTAATTGGTACATTCATGAAGCTCATTTTTTTCTTCTAAAAGGGCATAAAGTGATGACAAGTTTTTTGAAGTTATGAAAGAGATATAAAATTACGCGAATACAATGACAAAAATAAATCAATTTGAAATGGCGTTCGATTCACCACGAAATAAATCAATTTTTAGATTGAAATTTTTAATTCACCAATCGAAAACACCATTAGATACATACATTTTTTTCAAATCAAAAGCATATAAAAATCACCCCTGAACTATTGTTCACACTTTTATTGAAAAGCAACGAAAACGAATCTTTGTATTCAATTGAAATACGAATTTATAATGTATTTTACTTTTGCCACGATTGTATAAAAAGAGCAATTTAACCAAGTGGTCAGTTTTGAAAATCTGAACTATTGTTTTCATTTTCAATAGTGAATATTTATATTTAACTATTAACTTAAATTTCGGAAACAGAAAACGTAAAGTATCGCTATGATATTTATTTTATTGTTTAAGTAGGTAACTTTTCTAGCGATTTTAAACAAACACAAATCATATGAAAAATGCATTTTTTTAATAAATTGATTATATTAATTTATTACAAAAGCCATTTTTCATATGATTTGTGTTCCTTTAAAATCGCTAGAAAAGTTATTAAAAAAATAAAATGAATATCATAACAATACTTTACGATAGTTAAGGGTTCCAAGTATATGTACACAAATTTGCCCCAGCTTAAATGTCTAACTTTGACCACAGCACCTCACTAACAGTTCAGCTTCGGTTCGGCTTAATAGAAGTTAATAGAACTTCTATTAAGCCGAACCGAAGCTGGAATATTAGTTGGGATTGATGTAAAAATTTCCCGGTGCACTTTATTAACATTATCTGTTAAGCCTAGTACGCTGCTGATGCGAAACGACAAATCTCATACAAAAATGACACAACGAAATCATAAACGAAAAAATTCATTCTGCTTTTCAATGAGCGAAATCGATAATTATAGGAGATTATTTGAAGAAGTCTACACCCTTTTTTCGCACACGATTAATTGACCAGCCCATCAATTGTGCTCGGAAAAATGACATTTGAGTGGCATTCTTGTTTGTATTTGTTTTTTCTTTTATTACAGCATGGCTTCCTGTGATTGTTTTCGCTTTGTGTTTGTTTTTTTTTTTGTTCGTAATTGGTGACACATTCAAAGCGAATTTTTTCGCTGTGGTTTCCGTAAGTATTTCACTGTCGTGTTTTATGCCGAAACTAGCAGACCGATTCAAATTGGGTATCGATATTTAATTTTCTAATGTTCTAGAGAGTACACATTTGTATTGCAGTTGGATCATTTTGTATATCGGTCAGTTTAGCTCAAATCTACTCTGTTTTTACAGCTTTTTTCCAACTTCAATGCTGTATAGCTAAAAAAAATCTAATATTAGAAAGTTTTATATAGATGTCATCTTGTGAAGAATTTTATAACAAACTAATTTTTTCTTGATGTATTTTTCCTAACATGCATATTTCCAAAGTTATATAAGAAAATATCAAAAAACTTTTCTGCACGTTTGAATTTTTCCTGAACACAGCACACCTTTTTGAGTGGGAGCAACCTCATATTCTCATTGGTTAGGTATAATAAAATTTAGATCGAATCCCACAAAAATCTAAGATACTGAATGTTACATCCTCATATCTGTGATTCAGTTTGATCCTTATTTGACTGGACTATCAAGCGAATTCAAAAATTTGTTTCCTCAGTATTTTGACAGCTTAACTGAGATTTTACCCTTTCTAGCTATGTTCATACTAAAGATTTTCAAAGCTTTTAAAATGGACTCCAATCGAGTGCGTTTGTAAAATATATTTACCTATTATCGTGCAAATTTGTTTGAAATGATCGTGAAAACGTAGTATTAAATATGAAAACGAATGTAATACATTCGTAGTCTGCTCTTTCACGCCGACTTTTTATACTTGACTGTTTTTGAAACTAAATGAGTTAAATTAAAAACGGTTTTAATTTATTTTAACTTATTTTTAACATAGGTAATGTATAATAGTATAGGTAATTAATGACGTTTTCCCTTTTCTTTTATATACCCACAGTAAAATATGAACAAAAAAATATAAGGCACTTGACTTTTTATAAATATTAGTTTGTATTATTTTGTTTGTGCGTGACCCCCCCCCCAAGAAGTAAAGCTGTATACGCCCCTGCATGTGACCATGAAGCACTGAATAACACGCATTATTTGATGACCTGCAAAATTTAAAATAGATGTCAATGCAAGACAAATGCAAAGAAAAACCGAAAATTACTGCATTTGTTTTATTACTCTAGGTGAAAGTTACCCTGACAACTTCACATACGTAATAATATCACTTTAAGTTTGAACACAGAACTTATTGGTTGCACGAAACTTAAGTTGAGATGCAATTCTCGGATGGTTTAACAAGCATTTGTGTCACTTAAGTTCTTGTTGCAAAAACAAATGAATTTTAAACTTAATTATTTGGTAAATCTAATTAAATAGTTAAAATCTACTCACTTCAATTTTGTTTTATTAATGCACACACTTCGTTTAATATTCAAGCCTCCAGTTAACTAAAACCGAAATTATCTGACGAAAATAATCTTAATTCTTTTGGTTTTCCAAATTGTAGCATTTTGAAAGCTATAACTTTTTCTGCAAAAATAATTTTGTAGCACTTATGGATTATTTTTAATTTTAAAATTCAAATTTTATATGACGCATTTCCAGAATTTGAGGGATTTTCTTTTTAAATTGATATCACGTTGTGATAATTCAAAAGATTGATTCACTATATCTGCTTCATTTTCAAAAATTGTGTCATGCAATTTATAGTTTATATTCTATTGAATTTATATGTACAGTACAAATATTAAATTCGTAGGAACATGAAAAACAAAATAAACATACTTATTCCTTTCGCATTTCGATTAACAAGAAAAAATAATTTATGTGACACGGAATTCAAGCTTCCCGCCATCTTAAGATATGAGTTTATCATGCTAGAATATAGAATATTGTGCACACGATATAAATAACTACATCACTAGCTGAACACATGACTACTGATTTAGATTTATTTACCCTTGATGGGGTTTTTGTGTGGAAGAGAGAACGGTTATGGTAGTGTGGAATAATCGGCAAATTAACTATGTGTAAACATTATAAATCACTGCGTGACACAACAACCAACAATTCAAATTGTTTTCGAAATTCCTTAAGGACATAACAACTGATCGTTAACATTTTCTAAGGAGCAAGCTTATAACTTTGCCTCCCTATTAATATTAGGTATCGTATATAAGTTCTTCCTGTTCTAGTAACTAGGCAAATTTTCCGTGTGTGGGTGTGTTAAATTGAATGAGTATAGGGGTTTTGGTGCGGAATAGCATAACTTTCCACCCACTCAGTCAGTTAGACGAATGAAAAGCGAATACACGAATGAATTTGCATATTCGTTTTCTTATCGATTTGTGCGGTTTCACATTGGAAACAAACAAAAAATTAAAGGAGAAAGGGAAAGGAAAAACTAGTACAAACTAAATTTACATTTTGTTGCCACGATTTTATATTTTAATAAAATGAATTAGTTTAGGAAATTAGTTAATTTCCGGAATGTAATACTGGGCAATGGAATAAATTTATGCTGACAACACAATTAAAGTTGGAATATATTGTACATAGATGGACTTAGATAGGTAAGTTTGATGAAAGTGTTCGCATATCGGAAAATGTAAAGGGAAATCGGAAATGAATTGTGTTACAACAATACTTTATGTTATTTTAAAAGGAAGTGAATACATACTACATTTATTCAAGTCGATAACCGGGTTTTGAGCAACAATACTTGCAGGTGATAAGTTAGTGTTTTTTTATTTGAAGAGTGTCATTTTCACGGAAAATATTTTTTGAATAATATGCATTTTGTATTTCTTTTTAAATTGATCAAATTATTAAAATGCTCAACTGATTGATTGGAGTTTTACAAGCTAATTAAATGCAACAACAGAGAATTGGGCCCTACCAATAATCAAATTTAGTAACGACTTAAATATTTAAGGAAAATAGACCATAATGGTATGGACTATAAAAAATGAACCATATATCTTATGTTTCATATTTTAGAGTCCATACCATGTAATATTCATTATTTAAAGTCCATCTAAATATTTATGTCCTACCACGGTTGGTTTATTATTAAGAGCCCATACAATTATGGTCCATTTTACTTATTTAAGTCGTTAGTTAGCATTTATCATCAAAATCAAACAAATATAACATTATTGTTTGGCTTTCCTTACAGTTTGACGTTCATTTAGTTTTAAATTCTAATTGATAGCTAAAACAATTTGTCTAAAACATTTAAATGCAAAGGACGCTTGGTTATTTAAATTCAGATGTCTGTACAAAATTAAAGTTGAGTTAAAAAGTTAATTGATTAATACATTGATATGAAAACATTTTTTCCGACCCACAACACAGTTTCAAGAAAAGTAAAATATAGGTACAGTGTCTTTCAGTAAGCACTTTTCCCCTATTCTCGTACCTAGCTAATGTAGAAAAAAAATATTTGTATACATCAGTTTAATCCTAATTATCTTACCACATTTTAATTCTAAAAACAAATATTGGTAAGTTTTTTAAGAAAATTGACTTACTAAAAAAAAAAAAGGAAATAGAGGCACCCTTTGTGGACTAAACTTGTACATTTATTTTGTCGTAAATATTATATTTGTCCTCTTTAAAAAGGGAACCTAATTTATTCACTATGTTTATGCCTATAATTAATAATTTGTTTCGTTTCTTATAATTTTGATTTTCAACTTTAAGTTCAGAGGCAGCATTTCATGAGATTTATTCAATTGAGCCAATTATTTGTTTCCAGCTCAAGTTTATTTCAAAAAAAATGGTCACGACTGGATCGCACAAAACTTGCTCTCGCAGCTAACAACTAACAACCTACATAGCTATTGCGGTTCCAAAATATAATGATATCATAAAAAAAAAAAAATTAAATAAATTATTACTTTAACTAGTATCGGCCAGTGGCCGAAAATTCGGCCAACAAAAAGTAATTAACACACCAATAAGTTGGATTTTTTTATTGTTAGGGCTTAACTACAATAGATCCACTTTTTACAAAAAGTACTTAAGTGAGAAAAACATGTAAAAAAACATGTATTTTACAGAAAATAAAAAAAAAATAAATTGGGTGGCACAACGCTCGTGAAGAACCAGGGCCTAGTGACTAACAACTCGCAACCATTCTTGGTGTGCGCCTGTCGACAGGAATGGAAGGGACCTACAATTTTATGCCGAGTCCGAACGGCTAGACGAGAAGCACTTATTCGTGACAAGTGATACTCTTGGAGGATTTGTTAATTCCTCGCAAGAGGCAGTAGCCCTGAAAAAAAAAACTTTTTAGGTTTTAGGTGGACGAGGCTGCGAAGCGTACCCAGACCTCCAGCGTGACAGTCGAACGCACTAAACATTACGCTACGGGCTACTACTTCTACAGAAAACTACTTCCAAAAAAAACAGGAAAATTGTTCTGACAGATAAATTTAACCCCCATACATAATTTTTAATGGTTTGTTGTCCTGGAAATGTGAACACACTTTTCGCCTATACCCCTATTACCGTTGACATTGTTTAAATTGAGTCCATAAAGTGGATTTTTGTTTAAGTGGATTTTTACTAAAAATATTTGTTTACAAAGAAAGAAATGTAAAATTCATTTCATAACTATAGGGAGTATTTTGCGTGTTTTTCCTTTTGTTTTTTTTCTATTGAAATTTAACTTCTGGTGGTTGATAATACGAAAGGCTTTAATTTTGTTTGCTATTTGGTGATACCTTAAAAATTTCACCAAAATTGAGACGCTACTGCATGCAAATAATACTTACTTTTTATAAATACTGACAAACATACACACAAACAAATTATTTTTTGATATTTAAGCTTAGGCGCCAGTTATAGCTTTCATTGAAATCCATCATTGAAACACAAATCAGTGAAATGGTGGAATATTTTTTGACAAGTCGGTTATAGCTATCATGATATTTTCTTTCATTGAAAATTTCCTTTCCCCATACGAAAAACAACTTTGAGATTAGAGTCGATCATTGAACGAAAAACTGACAGACGAGAACAGGAAGAGAAAGAAACACATTTTATTGGAACGAATGTGTTCCACTTTTGGGAACAAAATATCAGCTGTTCTTTGAAAACGATTTTCGTCATTGAAAAACAAAAAATAATTTTATTTGAAAGTTGTAAAGAAAACTAAACATTTTTTTCACTACAAAAATTATATAACTGACAACCATCATTTAGGTACCAAAACGCCATCAGTTTTATTTGTTTAAGTGTATCAAAATTGAAAGACAAAATTTTCAATGATGGTTTTCAATGAAAGCTATAACTGGCGCCTTAGTCTACTATAGTTCAACATTTATATACATATTTCCTATGAAAGTTGTTTTTGAGCAAAAATATATAAAAACGAAACTTTCTCTGTTGTCCGGCAAGTTTTGAACTTAAATTTTTCACCAAAAAATCCAAATAAATATTGGTCACCATCTCCCAAAAATTTCAGAGTTCTAATCCGAACCCTTAAAATGATAAAAATATATCTGGAAAAATTCAAATGTCCATTAAATGCTTTAACAGCTACATACAGACATAATTTTTGGTTTCTGCACGTCTGTAGGCCAAAACCTTTCCAACGTTATATAATTTATTAAGTTCCGTTGAGTAGTTACAGAGAAAAGTGTACCGTTAGGTTTTGCTTAGGATTTGCTAAGCGTATTAATTACTATAAATTTATTATTTTAATGGCTGTGAGAGTTAGAGCTCAAAATCAAGTATGCCATGTGATTTGTTTGATAATTATGAATTTATCAAAAAATAAAAAATCGTTGGAGCGGTTTTCTTAAAAATTTATTTTTTATATAAAAAATTTTTCGCTCATTTTTAAAAATAAAATCTAGTATGTACATTAAGTATTTAATAAAATAATTTAAAAATAATTTGTCAATATATGCAAAATTATTTGAATTGTGAGCTCTCGTATACAAATTTTAGTTAAAATCGGAGCAGCTGTCAACGAGAAATTTGAAAACAAAAAAATCGATTCTATGAAAGGTACCGTTATTAACCGTTATTTGTAAAATTTGTTTTCATCAAAATATTTGCCAAACATTAGATCTTTTTGTCAAAATTCTTAGAGCCGTTTTCGAGAAAAATAATTTTTTTTCTTAACGGTTTTTCAACATTTGTATGGAAGGTACCATTATTTTTGAATTTAGAAGGATAATTTTTTCAAGTATTCTACAAAATAATACAAAACTATCTTACAGCTAGTGGTGAAAATATTGTGACCAAGTCGTTTTCGAAATATTTAGTTTTCAAAAACAAAAAAATATTTTTTTTTAAATTAAAAAATTTTTTTTCTAATTTTTGTTCACAAAAATGTTTATACTTTTTGAAGTTTTACAATAAAAAAATGAAAAATTTCAAATATCTTATTTTGTAAAGTTAAAAAAATGATCAAAAAGTAGTTTTTCCATATTTAATTTTTTAACAAAATCTTCAGACACGTTTTTGAGATAAACATCATTTTCCTTTTTGGCGAACAAAATTGTATGGCAGGTACCGTTATTTTTGGTCCTAGAAAAAAAAAATTAAAAAAACGTGTGGACATATTAGTCAAAAAACACAATGTACCAAGTTTGAAGAAAATACGTCCAGCCGTTTAGGCTTTAGGGGCGAGGACAGACCCACTTATTTCGCGTTCTCTATAATCGTAATGTTAAGGAAAATTAATATCTCGAGTTCGATTTTTTTTACGAATCCATAACTTACCATAATACAATGTAACCCACTTACCTACTCCTTTTTTTTGTTTCAAAATGTCGTTTCTCTAATGTTTAGTCAATAAAATATACAAAAACAAAATCAGATTTGCCACATCCCATCACGAAATTTGATACTTGAATTTGTTTTTTCAGTGCCGCTGCCGCACCACTAAAGCCAAATTGCATTTTTATGTCTAGAAACCGCACAACATACAATAATACCGGGACAGAAAAAAAAAAAAACAACAAGACTTTGTCGCGCCTTTATTTTTTTTTTCGTCTTTGACAGAATCAAAAAAATAAACTCATAAAAAATTGAGTTATCCAATTTTAACTTATTCCATGAAAAGGAATATATTCACATTCAATTGTCCTTTCTTTGTAACCCTTTCACTGAGAAAGTATAGCATAGTTATGTTAGTTTTATTTGTTTTTTTTTGTTTTCCTATGGAAAAACTTATATAGACACTGAATTTTTTCCCACATGAAAATTGAACATAACATTTCTGAAAAAAAAAACAACAACAACTTTTAGGGAAATTTAGTTTCTGTCCCTATAAAAAAAATATTGAAATATGCACAACGGGGACTCTGATGTCTGTTGATATGTAATTGGGGTTGGGGTTTTGGGTATGGGGCCATGAGGTGGTTTTCCCAAACAAGGGTGAAATATAAATTTGTCTCAATTTATGCTTCGGTTAAGGAACTGCAGCTATTTTATTGCCTCGGCATTATTTTCGCTGTCTCAAATGGAACACAGTTTATGCAATTTACGAGGTTATTCAAGCCAATTTGCCTGTTGAGGAGCATTCGAATTGAGATACTATGTAAATGTACACTACATGTACACATAGTTATTCGTATTTATATAATGAAGAAACATAAGTTGGATTGGTGGGTTTTCTTATGACAAAGATATTTTGTCCCTGGATATGAATATGTGTACGATACGACTATGTTCCCAAAAATGTTTATAAGAGACACATACATTTTAAACTAATGCCGCAATGTTTCTTGTCTTCCATTATTTGGCCGCTATTTTTACAAAAGTGTTAGCGAAATAGCTAGTTTCATTCCTTCCCTAAAACAATTCAACCGTAATGCATGTAGTTTTAGGAATGCACATCAGTTTACCCTCAAGATTAATTTCGGAAGTACTGTCAAATATAGAGATTTTGTATTTTAGCCACACTACCCGAATTCGGAATGCCTTACCTGGCTCTCTTTTTTCCTTCCATTTCGATATTCAAAGGTTCAAACTTCAAAACCAATGTGCATTGGTATCTCCTCTTTAAAAAAAAAAAATAAAAATCGGGTGGCACAACGGCTCATGAAGAACCAGGGCCTAGTGACTAACAACTCTCAACCCTTCCTGTGTGCGCCTGTCAACAGGAATGGAAGGGACCTACAATTTTATGCCGAATCCAAACGGCTAGACGAGAAGCACTTATTCGTGACAAGTGATACTCTTGGAAGATTTGTCAATTCCTCGCAAGAGGCAGTAGCTCTGAAAAAAAACTTTTTTTTTTTAGGTGGACGAGGCTGGGAAGCGAACCCAGACCTAAAGCGTGACAGTCGAACGCACTAAGCATTACGCTACGGGCTATCTCCTCTTTAATCCTTCCCTATTTTGCTAACGCTCACACTGTGTTTAATTTAACCTTTTAAGGATATCAAAAACCCCTTGAGTGTGCTATAGTACAAACAAAAAAAAATAAGTGCATTAATGATTAGGAACCAAAGAAATGGATCAAACAAAATTAAGGTTATTATTATTTCTAACTAGTCCGAGAGCTGGTGAACATTTACTCAAAGTGTTTTAAATCGCTCCAAATTTTGTGGACATGTCATTTGTTCGGTCTGGCAGCGATGTCGCGGCCCCAACACCTTCAAAATGCACTTTAGAGCGGTATAAAGCTTGTTTGGCTGAATTAAACTTTTTTTGTTGCATTTTGAATGTGCATTTTGAAGGTGTTGGGGCTGCGACAACGCGGCCAGACCGATTGAATGTAGTTTGTACAGATACAAACTGTATATGAACAAAATTAAGAGTGGTATAAAAGACTTGGGTCATTTTGTTTGCATTTTGAGGGTGCATTTTGAAGGTGTTTCTGCCGCGACATCGCTACCAGACCGATGGAATGTAATTTGCACTGATACAAATGACATGTCCACAAAATGTGGAGCGGTATGAAACACTTTGAGTAAATGTTCTCCAGCTCTCGAACTATATTTGTACATATGTATATCATAAATCATATAATATTCATAAATAGTTAGACAACATTTATCGTTTTAAAAAAAATATTCCAAAATCCTATATTTTCGAAGTTTGACCATTATTGAAGTCACAATATCTTGAAACTGATCTCTTATACGTTAAAAAGTCGTAGTTTTTTAATAGAGAATATTTAAATCTACAAAATAAAATATTTTCCGAAAGAGTAAAGAGCAAAAAACTCGTATTTTCGACTAACGAAAATAAAAATTATGACTGCTAGAAAAAAAATTTAAATGCGTCCTTTCCAAAGGTTACATATACATACTTTAAATTTGTTAATATGTTATTATTTCTCGGTAAATCTTACCGTTTAAAAAAATGTACACGAAACAGAAGTTTTTTCTTCGACATTTTGATACTAAGTAGCAATATCTTTAGTTTGTATATAAGTCAAAAACATAAAAATGTAGTGCTAACTTGACACACATAACATAAAGAGCATTGAATATAAAAATCCAAAATAATATCTACTTAATTTGGGAAAGTTGTCAAATTTCATATATTTTTTTTAAATTTTGAGAATGAAAACTCATTTTTAAAAACTATTCACTAAAAAAACTTGATTAAAAATTGTGATTTTGAGGGGATTTTTTGATTAAAAAAATCTTTTTTTTTTTAAATTATTTTCTAATAATTTTTTTTTTATAATTTTTGTTAGAAAACTGTGCCTCCCGTCAAAACATTTAAATAGACAAGCTTTTTGTCTCATCTAATGCGAATTTCCATTGTTTTTCTTAAAATTTATTTCAAAATTATAGCCAAAAAGATTTCGGTGAAATTTACCTGTTGTACTGAAAATATACTGATCCTTACATGTTAAAAGGACTCTAACTTTTTTAAGGGGAACTGTATCGTTTTGAGTTTTGTTTTGTTGGATTCACCATTAAAAATTACCCTTAAATCATGTGTCATATACATTTATTTTACCAAAGCAAATTTTTGAGCTCGATAACGGTAGCCTCTTTTCTGTGTCGCTCAAAAAAACACCCTTCCCTGCGTTTTATTTGTATAGACTCTTTTGATTCTTCATAAAAATGGCCTTTTTAAGATTTTAACAAAGTTTCATCAAGGCAAGATTTTGCATCGAAGGTTTTTTGAAACGATTCCCTATCTTCCTCTTCCCCTCAAAAAAACACCCTTTAACTGTAGAAATTTACATGAACCCTTTATATTTATGTTTTGTATGCGAAATTACTAAGTTTCATCAATAAGTCATTATTTTAAAAAGGATTTCTGTACCATTTTCCTGTTGCGTTGAAAATATAATGTTCCCTACACAAAAAGGACCATAACTTTTTTCACGAGAGTGGTATTGTTTTGGTTTTTGTCACAAGATTCAGCATTAAAAACTACCTCTAAGTCATGTGTCACATGTTAATATTGTGCTAAATTAAATTTTTCCTTTTCATACACCGCAACCTGCCCCCCTTTCCCCTTCAAAAAAACACCCTTTGTCACGAGATATTTCTATAGACAATTTTGATTCTTCATTCTTATGGTAAAAATAACGATTTCAACAAATTTCATGAGGGGACGAATTTTTTCATTTTACCTGTACTATTTGGAAATTTATATTTTTTTAAAATAGCAACAGCTAGACAAAACACAAAAGAAATAATAATGAAAAACCGTCTAAAAACCAAAAGAAAATTACTAAAACTAAAGGTAATTTTGTACTTATTTGTTCAAACAAAAAAAAACTTAACACCACATGCTAGATAATTTTATTACAAACAAAACTTATTTAAATTTTTTACTGTGCAATGTACTGGAGCCGAGATATTTGCAAAAATCCAAAAAAAAAAGTCAAAAAGTACGTTTTTACTAATAACTTTGGTAAAAAAAAAGTTGTCAGGTGGTTCAAATCTAGGGTTAACTTTTCTTGTAAGCCCCTATCGATTCATGAAAAAAGCAGACTGTGCGGATCAACGCAAGGTCAAGCCCTTTTTGTACGACGGTTCGACTGGACTATAAGAATTATTAATTTTTAAAATTCACATCAACAATTTTAAAAATTTTGTTTCTTTGAGACTTAGGTATACTTTTGTTCAATAAATCAGATGGCATTTAGATTTTCTTTTGTAGCTCATTCTTATAAGAGAAATTTATGTAAGTAATGTGAAATATGTATTTTGTACTTTAAATTTTATTTCTTAACATCCATTTTTACTTGTCATATACATATGTAGAAGGTACTAGTACTAAAGAGCAAGTTTTAGATTCGTAAAAAAAATCTAACTCGAGGTAATAATTTTCCCTAACATAACGATAAAAGAGAAGGCGTACAAATATGTCTGTCTGTCAATCAATAGTTTTGCAAACAAAAACAAACAATTTTCGAAAAAATTATTTTTTGAATTTAAAAAAAATATTGAACATTTTTATTTGAAAATTCAATAACTTTATATATTATTATATATTTTTAATTTTGTGAAATATTGTGTTTTAATAAATTCTAAAAGTTGGCACACCAAACTTGATTTTTTTAATGTTAAAATATTTTATATATAAAAAATTAGTTTCTTAAACCACTCTTACAGTTTTTTAATTTTTTTTCCATAAACCCATATTGATGGCATGCTTAATTTTGAGCTCTAGCTATCTAAGATGGTTGTTTTAGCTATTTAATCAAAAGATTTGTAAAAATGTTTGTAGTAATTTACTTATTTTTTACACTTTATGTCTTAAGACAACCTATATTATTGGATCAATAACGTTCATTGTCAATTACTTGCTTCATCAAAGTTGTTAGCTACGAAAGCAAGCTTGTACGATCCAGTCGTGCATTTTATTTTTTTTTGTTTTGAATTTGAAATTTAACAAAAATTTTAAAATTATTTTAAATGATTCAAAATTAAGATTATTAAACTTACTTACTTACTTTTGATGGCGCTCACAGCCCAGGATGGGCTTAGGCCTCAACTAACAAGCCCCTCCAGCCAGCTCTGTCCCTAGCTAGCCGCTTCCAGTTGCGCACACCGAGTGCTTTGATGTCGTCATTCACTTGATTACGCCACCTGTTACGGGTTCTTCCTCTACTGCGTACCCCATCGGGGTTGGATTCGAAGACTCGCCGGGCAGGTGCGTTGCTGTCCATACGCTCCACGTGCCCCAGCTATCTCAGCCGCTGTATTTTCAGCTTTTTGACCAGGTCAACGTCGCTGTATAGCCCGTACAGCTCGTCGTTGAATCTTCTCCTCCATACTCCTTCGATACATACCGGACCGAAAACCACACAGATTTTTTTCCGAATCTTTCAGTGTCCATGCTTCTGACCCATAAAGCAGGGCCGGGATGATTAGGGTTTTGTATAAAGTCTCCTTGGTTCTCTGAGAGAGGGCCTAACTACTTAAATGCCTTCTTAGACCGAAGAAACAGCGGTTGGCAAGAGTAATTCTTCGTCTTTGACAACTTCGAAGTTATATCTGTCCATCGTGATATTTTGCCCGAGTCGACGATGTTGAGATTCCTCTCTCGATGACAGCATATACTTCGCCTTGTCCTGATTAACCGCCAATCCCATTCTAGCCGCCTCCGATTCAATGCTTGCAAATGCCATATTAAAAGATTTTTTAATAATATTTTTTTTTTATCTTAATTTTTTTTTTGAAAATTGTCCCTCCCGTCAAAACGTTGAAATAGACGTAGATTTTTGTCTTGTCTTCAAAAAACTTGCTTTCACTAACTTTTTGCCTCATCTTATGCGAATCTCTATAAAAAAATTGAATTCTAATAGTTTTTCTTAAAAATGTTTTCAAAATTTTAAATAGATAGGTAAGGTATACACGTATGCAAATTATTGGTTTTTGAGATCCTCTTCAACATTTAAAAATAAAAATCTTATCGACTTATGTATATTTTTGTTCGATAAACTAGATGGCTTTTATTCAAGCCCGTATTAAAAAGTGGTTTATGTAGGTAATGTAAGAAATGCATTTCTTGCGTTTGAATTTTTTTTATAATATCCATGTTTAAATATACGTATATTAGAATATTATTTTTCTTTATTTCTTAAAAAACAAAAACAAACATTTAATAGAAAACTAAAACCGTTTTTTTTGTGTTATGGAAATTCCTTTTTTAAATGCAGAGTTTGTGCATGAAAATAAAAAATGTCAATAATGGTTTCCAAAGAAAGCTAAAACTGGACTCTTACTTGAGCCTAAGCCACTACCGGCGGCGGTTTAGAAAAGGAAAGTATTAAATGGTAATACTGCATTACATGTAGTTTTAGTTATTCAACAAAAAAAATACGAAAAAGAAACCCTTGATGTTACCAAAATTATCCAAATTAATCCTAAAATACATTAATTTATGTTACTCAAAAACCTATACAGAATAAAAACATTTCAGGAAATTCAATCTTAAAAAGATTTATATTTTCTTCCTTTCATAATATCGGTTATTGTAAGTTTTTTTTTCGTTTTTCCAAAACAAACAGAAATGAATAAAATCGGATGATATATATGAAAGGACATAAAAAGCATTTGCTGCTCCCTATATTGCATTAGGTGCAATTCGATCAAAAATAAAAATATAATTTCATCGGAAATTCGATTTAAAAGGATATTCAGTAAAGGAAACATTTTTCATCATCTACAGAATTACATACCTTTCCCATTTTCTATTATTTATTTTTTGTGCTTACACATTTTCTCCCTAATTTCCTTTACGGTTAGGTTAATAAAAGCGCAAAATTTCTCAAAATTAATAGCTTAACATGGAATTTATGTTTCTTTTCAAAACAAATTGAACTTAATACCTACTGAACTAATTAACAAAACGCTTAATCAATCTTTCTGCTGTATGCGGCTTGACGTCATCTTATTTAACCCTTTTCTCTCTATATCATCAGCAGACCGACTGACCATAGCTAAGTTGGTGAGGCACTTGAATGTCAAGAAAAACTAATGAAAGTTAGTTTATAACTTTGAAGCCCACCGCATGCTGCTCCTAATGGAATCGTAGGAAGGTATAGAAAGGGTTATAATAGCCATGAGCTGGACATAAAGGCATCTAATAGGCGAATAGAAACGTTTGATTGTGTTTAACGGAGCAAGTGATTGCCGTTCACATTTATTACCACCATCAGTAAGAGCGGAGAAAGACCTAAAGTACGGCGGTGGCGATGACTACATGATGGGAAAGGGTGAAGAAAACAATGTCAACCCCTACAAAACAAGAAAACACACACATATAATACCGGGGAGACAAAAAGGGAAAAAATTCCATTAGTGTTATATTATGATGTTTCGTATATTATATCTTGGCTCTTTATTAGATAAATGGATGAAGAAAATGGTTTTGAAGACATCGTCATCGTCGTCGTCGTTGGCATCATCGTTTTAGTTGTCTATATCCCGATGACAAGGATACGAACCACCATCATCATCATATCATCATCATCATGAAGATAAAGGTCCTTCTTATGTATAGATATAGCAAGAAAAGCATATGGCTGCGGTCACACCATCAAATTGAATTTTTCGCTTGAATGTTGGCAACGTTTTGTTTCGTTAATCTATCTGCTATCTCTGAAGGATTTTTTGGTGTAATCCAGCGTATGAAAAATCGGATGAAATAAATTTTATTTGCAAACAATATAAATCATTAAGTGGGGATCAACTCGATTCGTTGAGGTTATGAATGTGATTGGAAATGTGTTTCTACTTTTTTTTGCGATTGCTCATTTGTCATTTGGATGAGATGACAAAGAAAATTATGTTCATCATAGGAACATTGTACATATGCGAATTGTGGAGGCTTAATGAATATCAGCTTAATCCAGATGCACATTTCCGGTGTTTTTATTTTTTTGTTTGATAAAGTGTATAGTCATTAATATGAATTACTTCTTATGACTAATGACTATTAAGATATTAGTTGCAACTAAGTAAATTGTTCATTCGTTCAAAACCATGAAAATCAGAATAATACTACAAAAGGTGAACAACGTTATTTCACTTTCTGAATAGATCAGGGCCAAGAAACTTTACCACAAAAAATATACAGTTATTCATCCATGATGTCCGAAACTATTGCAAATTAAGTAAAATGTATAAAAATTTTACGAGTATATGAAGCGGTTGGGCATTGTGAACGTCCCAAAAATACTTTTAGGGGAAATTTACGTTATCAAATGTTTTTAATGTTAAGATCTTAAGCCATCAGGGAAACTTATTACGAATATTAATGACACGTGAATTAAAATGCAAGACTGGGTTTAACGACTCCACTTGTGATCTAATGTGCCATCGCACTGTGCTTTAAAAAGAAAATTCATTTTATTCACATAAATTATTTGTAATAATATGAACAGTAAGGGCGTTAAGGGCATTATTTTAGGTCAAACCTTGCACTTCATACTGACGGGATGAGCGTTGGTACACTAATAGTCCAAATTCTAAATTTACTTTCAAGAAGTCATGCCACAGTGGCAACACTGGCAGACCGGAGATATAAGGGTTGCCTCCTTACAGGTTATTACAACGAAATTCCACATAAATTGGCCTATAAATCGAGAACCAGACATCGGACGATGAGGTGGAATGTCACATTGCATTCAGAATACTTGAAGCTATAGAAAAATATTTTTGTTGGCCCCTCCCCCACCATTGTGCACTGGGGATGTTAAATACCCTCGCCGGATAAGGGTTTTTATTTTTTTCAGAATATAGTGGTAATTATGTATGTACATATTTATAAAATCATAAGAATGGTGTCAAGGCAGAAATATTGGATTTTTAAAAAAAAAAGTTTTATTTTTTTTTGAGGTAAATAAAATAAATATTTTAATTTTAAGTTTTAATATGCAATATTGTTAAATCAGTTATGGAGCTTCTTCAAATTTGTTTGCTTATAATATCATAAATCGGTTCAGCAGACAGTGAAAAAATCAAAGTTAAAAAAATAAGTTCTATTGGAAAAAGTTACTACAGTAGCAATAAGAGTTTTTGGAAATTTGTACCTTAATTAGGATTCCTAACCTTTAGCACCTCATATATGGGATATTCGAAAAAAAGGATGCCATCTAAAAGGTCAATAATTGGTCAAAAAAGAACTAGTTTCAGAAATGGGTCAGCCATAGGAAATTTGTAATCAATGGTTATAGTTTTTCTAGGTCACCAACTATTTTGGGCACCTCATTTATGGGATATTCGCAAAAAGATTGTACCATTCGAAAGCCCACCGACTTGTGATAAAAGGTCAGCTAGTTTCAATAATTGGTCAGCCATAGGAAATTTGTAATCAATGGTTATAGTTTTTCTAGATCACCAACAATTTTGGGCACCTCATTTATGGGATACAAAGATTGTACCATTCGAAAGCCCACCGAATTGTGATAAAAGGTCAGCTAGTTTCACGAATTGGTCAGCCATAGGTTTCTTTTAATCAATTTTTAAAGTTTGTTTCAAGGTCACAGTATAAGACTTTTAGCACCTCATTTATAGAATTTATAAAAAATGAGTATGCCATCTAAAAGGTCAGTATTTGGTCAAAAAAGATCAGCTACTTTCAGTAATTTGTCAGCCATAGATTTTTTAATAATTTTTTTTTTTAATTTTCAAGGTCAAAACTATTTTTAGCACCTCAGATATACACCATCTGAAAGGTTACCTAGACCTCATAAAAGGTCAACTAATTTCAGTAATTGGCAAGCCATAGTTTTTGTTTAATTGAATTTTTAAAATTCATTTTTTCAAGGTCGTATAAGACTTTTATCACCTCATTTGTCGGATATTCGCAAAAAAAAAGTATACCATTTGGAAGGGCAACGACTCGTGATAAAAGTTCAGCTAGTTTCAGTAATTTGTCAGCCATAGGTTATTTTATATGAATTTTTGAAGTTGTTTGTTTTTCAAGGCCGTATAAGACTTTTAGCAACTCATTTATGGAATATTCGCAAATAAAGTATATCAATTGAAAAGCCACTGACTCGTGATAAAAGGTCAGCTTGTTTCAGTAATTGGTTAGCCATAGGTTTTTTTTAATGAAGACTCTTATACTGTAACCTTGAAACAATCTTTAAAAATTCCTTAAAAAAAAACCTATGGCTGACCAATTTCTGAAACATGTTGACCTTTTATGAGGATTTAATAACATTTCATATGATATCTTTTTTTTGGAAAATTCGGTCTTATACGGCCTTGAAAAACAAACAATTTCAAAAATTCACATAATTCATAAAAATGAGGTGCTAAAAATAGTTTTGACCTTGAAATTTTTTAAGAAAAATCTATGGCTGACCAATTACTGAAAGTAGCTGACCTTTTATCACAAGTCGGTGGGCTTTCGAATGGTACCCTTTTTTTGCGAATATCCCATAAATGAGGTGCCAAAAATAGTTAGTGACCCTGAAAAACTTTAACCATTGATTACAAAATTTCCTATGGCTGACCAATTTCTGAAACTAGTTGACCTTTTTTGACCAATAAGTGGCCTTTTAGATGGCATCCTTTTTTTGCGAATATCCCATATATGAGGTGCTAAAGGTTAGGAGCCCTAAATTAGCCCACAGAAATGTTGTATCAAACCCGTTACGTTAGAGGGTTTTTTTTTTTTTTTTTTGTATCCTACTAGCATGTAAATAGTGTCTCGTCTACTCATATTTTAAGGGCTTTGAAATTTTTTTCAAAGTAGCCTTTGAGAAGTAGGTACCTATTCCAAAAGTGCTACGAGATGAATTATGATATGTACTAAAATCGACATAGATCTGTTTGAAACTTTTTTTTAATTTTTTTTTTATTGATTTTGTAAATTGAAATTGTAAAATTTGACTGTTTTGAAAAATTTTGTACCTACATACGAGAAAATTGATTGTCAAAAAAAAACATTCTACTCGTTAAAATCATCGGAATCGTTTTCTTCTTTCCTATCATCATGACGTGATTTGTTAAAAATCACGAGTTCCATTTCTTATGAAAAGATTTTTTAGTTGCTTAGTTTCTAAAGCTATACAAGTTTGAGCTAATCAAAAAAGGTGCCATTTGATTTCCTGTACAAATTTTCAAAAAAAATTGACATTAAACTGAAAACAAATTTATTAAAAAACAACGGTTATTATTTACAATGCCTTGTTATACTTTTATGTAAGGCGAAAAATCCTTTCTTTTATTAAGTTTTAAAAAAGTTCTTTCAATGAATAGTTTTTGAAATATTAATGTTTGAACTCAAAATTTTGAGATAAAAATATTTAAAAAAGGGTTAAAAATATTTTTTTTTTTTTCAAAATTTCACGTAATTAAGTAAATTTTTTCTTTCCACATTTGAATGCCCTTATCAATTTTTAATCAAACGTTGAAAACCGGATGGCTCTAGGATAAGCTAAGGAAATAGTAAATGAACAAGTTTTCTTATAAAACTAAGAAAAGTCCGGCTAAATTATCATCTCAGCAACCAGTTGATAGTACAGGTTAAATATAACATACATGCGGAATAAATTCTGACATTTTTGAAACTTGGTGGGAACATCGGATTAGCCAAAAGAATAAAGAGTAAAAAGAGTCCATAAAAATATCTGTCTTCCACGGGTGTTTTTTGGATGGGTATGGGGGAGGTATGGACTTATCGAAATTTTAAATTTATATTGATACAATTTGGACATATGATACATGACTTTAGGGTTTTTTTCTATTTTGAATCTAATAACATCAAAATGAAGGTTACCTATAAAATAATCCTAAGAATGGTTATTGTCCATTTTATCGACAGATGACTGTATTTATATTAAAACAGGTAAAACTATTAAAAAAAATACCTTGAAAAGAATGGTACATTGATGAAAATTTGTATAAATATTCAATTTGATATGAGAATAAAGGATCAAATGAGTCCATAAAAATATCTATGAAAGGGTGTTTCTCTATAAGGAAGAAGAAGGTATGGAATTATGAAAATACAACTATCCCGTCCTTGGGATAAATTAATAAATTAATTAAATTAATTGTAATAAATTAATAAATTAATTAAAAATGTTTCATTTTTCTAATACCAAATTGAATATTTATACAATATTTCACCATTTTATCAATGACATCGGTTTTTTCGCAAAGAAAATCAAATAAAAAACTATGCCTAAACTAAATTGACTGCAAGAAATAGACAACAGTTGAAAAAAAAGTGAAACCCTTTGAATCAATTTTAATCCGTTTTAATTCAAATTTTCTGGAATTTCTTTTGTTTTATTAATAATTTTATTTTTTTTTGTTTTTTTTTTGTTAAAAAAAGATAAGGTATTTTCAAGAGAACAAATTGGGATTTTATATTAAAAAATGTTTTTGTAAAACGTGTTTTTGTAAAAAAAAAAATGATACCAAATTTAAAAAAAACCGCATAAAAATGCAATAAAATGGGTTTGATAATAAATTGCGAGAAAACTGTTATCCACATTCTTGTGTTAATACAAAAAAAAAATTCAACAATCGGTTGTATTTTGGAAAATTTTAAGCCAGTAAAAGAAACCAGACAAAAAATCATATAACCCGATATAAGTCGAAAATGGGGTGAAAATGAGAGAACTACTTCTTAACTTTTTCGACTTAAAATCACCTCAGAAACATTCAACACATGGCTTTCGTCTGGGCCGGTGACGTCTGACCTTGGGACACCCTGGTAAATAATTTACAAAAGAATCAAAAAGTGAAGGATTGACTTTTTAATACATTATGTACAAATATCATGTAAAATTTTCTAAAATATTAGAGAAACAAATTTAGAACGCCACGCCAGATAAAGCTTTAATTTCAAAAAAAAAAAATTTTAAAAAATGTTTTTAATTGCACACATTATAATTTAAAATTTTCAGAACCTATATTTCAAAGTTATTGAAATCAATGTAATCCATCTTTTTTTCTCATCAAAAGAACGTAAATATGTCTTTATCAAAATCGTTGAAGCCGTTTTCGACAAAAAAATAAGAATTTTTCTTCGGTTTTTAAACATGTATGATAGGTACCAGTATTTTTGGTGGTAGGAATAAGATTTTTTCTATAATTCTCGAGTTAAGAGACGACTTTGTATAAAATTACAAAAGTAAAATTATCAAGTCTTTTTCAAAGTATTAAATTTTCGAAAATAATATTATACGAGATAGTTTTCAAAATTTCAAAAAAAAGACATTCATAAAACGATTAATTCAAAAATGTGTTCTTAATAGTTCTTAAGAAGTATACAAGTCTGAAAACATTTTTATTACAATAGATGTCCTTCTACAGATCCTGCAAAATTGTCCATACCATTCAAAGCTACAAAAATGTTGTAATATTATGTGTACACGAATTATTATATTACATATTCAGTATAGTTAGCTACCTAACTTACCTACTTACACTTAAGCAGTGTCTACCCAAGTTTTTCATTGGCTTGTTTGTTATCATAAATCAAATCAAGCATATTTTATTTTTGCATTATAACAACGTTCATAATTAACAAAACCAAATGCTCGAAAAAATAATACTTTCTTCTATCTAGCAACCTGTTAATTTTTATAATTCCTTCCTAAACGACTATAAGAAAACCAAATTCTTATAACAACTACTAAGACCAACTTCCATCAATTATACGCACTTTCACTTATTCCAAAAAGCTCAATTAATTTAATTACCATTCAAAACGGCAAGTAGGTAATAATTTCCACCATACACAAATTAAAAAAAAAAAACACGAATCAAATAAAAAAAAAATAAAATACATTATTAGGCAATTATTCACAGCAAACTTCGGGACATTATTCACTTGAGGAAAAGGAGAACACACAAAAAAACAACAAAAATCCAACCGCACAAATTCTCGCTAAGCGAAATATGATTAATTGCAATAATTTGTGTAACTACCTTGAAAAGGTTTTCTAATGAAGTTTGCGTGCTTCCCAAAAGAAACCATCCCCTACCACTTCAACCCTCTACCCTCACTCGACTCCAATTAAATTTACTGAAGAGAAAAATACACACACTCACAAAAATGGAAATCAAATTCGAAATTCAGGAATTTATTAAGATTCATATCGCCTGGAGACAGGGGGTCTACATGGAGAATATAAGTTGAGCTGAGCAATGAGCTGCATGCAAACATGAACTTGGAGTTTGTGAGTAGTCAACAAATGGAATGGAAATGAACGCGATGCTCTATGAAACGACATCGCTGAATAGCAAAGGAAGGAGTTGAGGGTGGTATTTAATTTAACATGTCACACGGTATTATAGCAAGGGTGGCATTGTTCGCATTTTTGTTTCCAAAACCAAAATTAAGACGTATACAAACCCTCTGCTACACAGGCTCTATACATATACAAAACAGTCTGACAAAAATGTAAATTTATTCAAAACGGAAATTATTATTGCCACGAGAACCAAACGATTCGACAGTTTAATTTATTTAATTAACGAAGTATCATTTGATTTTTTTTTTGAAAGAGGCAACGTTGACATTGGACAAACGCACGATACCAGATTACAATCAAATAAAACCCTTATAAACCACTTTTTGGTATTCTAACAAAAACGAGCACAATCAAATGAAGTCGAATTTGAAGTTGAATAACAACTGTCAAAACAAGGTCTTGAGAGAGTATTAAAAGGTTAATGCGCTTTTTTTTGGATAAATCATATTTATTATGACAAGTTAAGCCTGTGTCGAATATGTAGCCGTGCGTCGCCATCATCATCGATAAGATGACAGGTCGACTAATTGTAACTTGATAGGGTGAGTTCATATATGTGATTTCCTTATACGAATATTGGGGAACAAAGTTCAAGATTTTTTTCAAGAATTTATTTGAACAAAATTTCTATAGAAATGTCATTAGACAATGCAAATGGGAATTAATTCTTAAGAAGATAAAATAGATGGGATTTTAACAAGCCAATCAATTTGATACCCGTACAGAGTAAAAGAGGAATTTTAAGAGGCATTCCTTCTAAAAATGTGTGATAATAAAATTTATATTCTCAATTCCTTATTGAAAAAAGGCAGTAAGTTTGGTACAGACAAATTGCAATTGAAAAAAAGACATGAAAATTAGAAATTTAAACAGTGAAAACAAAAATTAAAAATATGCACTACGTGTATTAAAAAAAAAAATTCAAGAAAAAGGGACTTATCGTTATTTCAAATTTTAATTGAATTAACTAAAACACATTAGACCATCTAGCTTTTAGAATTTCAGACAAAAAATATTAGTAAGTTTAAGGTTAGAAATTCCTTTCACGCACTGTTAAAAGCGGCTAGTCAAAAAAATTAAAGGAATTGTTAAACTGGGGTTCAGAGGACTTTTTTCCCCATGGAACTGATGCAGAAAAAAAAACTTGTTTCAAAAAATAACGATACCCTCCACTTGCAACACAACCTTTAAGAACAGCTCATAGTATCTCAAAAACAGCCTTAACTAATTCACACTTCGAAAGCAAGTTCTCGCATTCCACTGTTGTATTTTGTATATGCTAAGAGGGTTGCTAGAACGGAATAACTATAGCTTTAACTTTATATTCGCTCTTTGACAGAGTAAACTCAACTACATTTGATTTGAAACTCATTTGTGTGCATTTTTAATGTGTGCAGCTATTCTTTGATCTAAGATTTTCAAATCTGGTGAATGAGTTCCAAAACCTTAGGACATCATTAAACAAAATGAATAAATTACTACTATAAATAACTATAAACTTGTTTTTTTAATGGCTTAAAAATTTAGAGCTCAAAGTATGCCATCTGATTTGTTTGATAAATATGAATTTATGAAACAAAAAAATCAAAAATCGTTGGAGCGGTTTTCTAAAAAAATAATTTCTTTTATGCAAAATTGTTTGCATATTTTCCAAAATAAAATCTGGTATGTCAACATTTAGTATTTAATAAAATTACAAAATTAAATAAAAACTACACAAAATAAAAAATATATTAATTAGCCCCGTTTTCAAGACATTGAATTTTCAACAAAAAAAAAATTCTATATATTTTAAAAAATCCAAAAATTATTTTTTCGAAAATTTGTATGTGCAAAATTGTTTGAATTCTAGAGGAGATCTTGTATAAAATTGTGGTTGAAATCGTTGTAGCCGTTAACGAGAACTTTGAAAAGCACAAAATCGGATCTATGACAGGTACCGTTATTGGTAAACATTTTTTAGTATCAAAATATTGACCATTCCTTTGGTAATAAACTTATATCTTTTTATCAAAATTCTTGGAGCCGTTTTCGAGAAAAATAAGTTTTTCTTAACGGTTTTTCAACATTTGTATGGAAGGTACCATTATTTTTGAATTTAGAAACATGATTTTTTCAAGTATTCTACAAAATAATAATAATTTATCTTGCATCTAGTTTTAAATATATGTACCAAGTCGTTTTCAAATTATTTAGTTTTCACAAAAAAAAATAGATTTTTTTTTTTAATTTTGGTTCACAGTAATATTTATACTTTTTAGAAGATTTACCATAAAAAAATGAAAAATTTCAACTTTTCTGGTTTTGAGCAAATCAAAAAAATGTTTGTATTGGAGGAACCTACTCGTATCTACCAAAAATAACCAATTTTTGAAAATGGCATCTCAACGTTAAAATGTTTTTCAATAAGAGCACTACAAAAGTTTTTTAAATAAAACAAAAACGGTTTTGGTTATCAATAAAATTCTTTATTCCTGTGAAAGTACGTTCGATGCCATTATGTATGGAAATCGACTTCTTTTGCATGGCCACCACGGGCACGCGTGCAGAAGTCCAGACGCTGAACCCAATTTTCGACGGATTTCAAACATAAATCGGCCGATACTGCTGCAATTTCACGTTCGATATTCGTACGAAGTTCATCAATCGTCGTTGGCTTGTTGGCATAGACCATAGACTTGACGTAGCCCCACCGGAAATATTCTAACGGCGTCAAATCGCACGACCGAGGCGGCCAAGAGACTGGACCATTTCGTGAGATAACACGTTCTCCAAACTTGGTTTCCAATAAATTGATTGTGACATTTGCTGTGTGGCTTGTGGCGCCGTCCTGCTGGAAACAGGAACCACATGTCCTCCAAGTCCATATCATCCAATTGGGGCCAAAAATATTCGGTTATCATTGAACGGTAGCGATCCCCATTCACAGTAACGTGCAGGTCTTGATCATCACGGAAGAAGTACGGCCCAATGACGCCGCCGGCCCATAAACCACACCAAACCGTAATTTTTTCGGGATGCAATGATGACTCTTGGAGTACGTGTGGATTGCTGCCTGACCAATATCGCATATTTTGTTTATTGACGAAGACATTCAGCCAGAAATGAGCCTCATCGCTGAAGATGATTTTTCGATGAAAATCCGAATCATTTTCAACTTGTTGCTCAGCCCAATTCACAATATACGACGCTTCTGGTGGTCAAGCGGCTTCAGTTCTTGCGTCAATTTATTCTTGTAAGGATGGGCCAAGATCTTTTAGCAACAATTGCATACTCGTAGTAAGGTGTTAGCATTTCCATTTCTATCACTTGATTATCAAATTTGGGAAACCAACATAAAATGATGGGAGAACTAAAAAAATCTTCATTGACGATTTTTGGTGTTATCACGAAAACTATTCACTGGGAATTTTTCCTTCTTTAAAAATTAAGAACGTTAAAGAGATGCGTTCGATATAAGTATATCCCTTGGAATTTGTTAGTATCGGGAATAATATTTCTAATTGTTATCTTTCAACTTTCAATAATTTTCTATAGGGAGAAGAAATAAGTAAGCAGGTATCAACACACTCAAATTGGCTCCAGTTTCTGGATATTGAATTTCAATTATTAAAAACAATTCCAGGGGGTATTCAGACCCTCCAGCCCCTTTTCTGGCTACGTGCCCGAGTCTGTACGTGGTTCAAAAATGTTCAAAATGCAGACAAATCTACACTATTGTAACACTGATTTTTTGTTTCAATAATGTATGCGTAAAAATTAAATAAAAAAAATCATTCTCATAAATAATAAGACTTAAAATTTTTATAATAAACTAGCGCCTTGGCTTTAAAAAAAACTTTAGGACGATATTGTTATGTTGTGTTTTGATAATTCATTATCATCAGGGAAAGTTTTTCTATGTTAAAACATATTTCTTTCTAAAACAATTAAACTAGTTGGCAATTAATCGTTAGAGCATATTTTACTATAAATTCATAAAAATGCATTTTTTGGTTTATTAGACATATTTTTAAAACAAATGCATATTTTTAGTGAATATTTTCGAAATATTCGAAAGATTTAAAAATTTGAATATTTAATTTTGCTAAATTTTCGATTCCAACTATTGAAATGCCAACCTGGCAGGGGCAGTACTAGACACACTTAAAAATATAAATAAATCGGGTGGCACAACGACTCATGAAGAACCAGGGCAACTCGCAACCATTTCGTGTGCGCCTTTCGACAGGAATGGAAAGGACCTATAATTTTATGCCGAATCCGAACGGCTAGACGAGAAGCACTTATTCGTGACAAGTGGTACTCTTGGAGGATTTGACAATTCCTCGCAAGAGGCAGTAGCCCTGAAAAAAACTTTTTAGTTTTTAGGTGGACGAGGCTGGGAAGCGATCCCAGACCTCCAGCGTGACAGTCGAACGTTCTAACCATTACGCTACGGGCTACTACGGACACAATTAAAGCATTTAATAAAAAAAAAAATAATAAAAAAAAAAAAGCATTTAATAAAAAAAAAAAATATTTTTATAAGTTGTTGTTGATATATGGATTTCTTAATGAAAGTATGTAATGGATCACACTCAAAACGCAAATTGATATGGAGGTTCAATGAGCGGAGTTATTTTGAAGAAAATTGGAATGTTTTATATAAAAACGAGAGGTACTCAAAAATAGAAAAATCTCAAACATATTAACGCTGAATAGTAACGAAGAAGGGAACATGGAAAACTATTCAATAAGTGAAATTCTTTCATTCAAGAATGCACCTGTTACATCTTTTGAAGTTGACATATCTTTTTCAATGTTAAAAAAGTTTCTTGCGACCAAACAGACAAATATTTCTTTTTGAAATTTCAAAAAAAAACTTTATGGTACCTATGTATGTGTGAACATGACAAATTCAAAGAATCTGAGAATCTGGACTAAGGAGAATTGTCAAATTTGTATGGAAATTGGGTGCGAGCGGCCAAGAATGGTTTTATTATTTTCGGATGTGGTTTGGTCCTACAAGTACGGTCTAGAAGTTTTTTCGTTGTGGTAAACTTCAAACTGGTATAAAATGCATTTTAGTGTTTAACACTTTAATAGAGTTTTAGTTAGTATTGTGGCTAATGTGAATGGAAAAATAGAAAATGAAAGTGAAATAACAGCTAAAGACATGAGTTTAGGAGATATGTGTTAGACAAAGCACATACATCATTAAATATTAGTACAATTACCATACTTTGTATAACTTATAATCTAGGTATATTAAAAACATTTTTTTTAAGTATAGTGCCTACTCATACTCTATAATAGGACTTAATTCCGCTGCTGGTAATCAAATATCATCGGTTTGGTTTCTTGAGCAGCCTAAATACCAAACCACGCACATTATATGCGCGCATCATCCGACTTTGCGCCTTCTACTCAGACAGTAACAGTAATAGTGTGCAATAGCTGCTCTCACATTCCTTTTGTCGGCCAATGCAAATGACGAATAATAATTCCTAGAAAATATTCGGATGCGCAGCAACCAAATGTCTTGCTCTTGGATATACTGCGTAAGACCTCTTACTCGTTGTTCTAACATGTGACTTAAATCTCTATTGAAATAGTCTTGCAGAACTTTCTTAGGTTCCGAAGCCATTGATAACCGTACTCACCTGCGTCATCAACCAAAAAAAGCATGTTTGAGCCTTACATTCGTGTAAAGAGGGCAATATTAGATATGTAATTTGATTCTCCATTCTTAGAAATCCCTAGTAAACTAGGTATATTTAGACCAAAATGCAATAGGAAAAGTGCATTTTCTCACCGAAACAGCCTGAATAAGCTTGTCCTACCTTCACCACCGGTGAACTAAAAGTATCGGTTGGTTTCCTCTTTTTAAAAACCTGCGATGAAATAAGTAATCTCTTATTGTTGCCTGCTGAACTTGTATAATGGGCCTAGTAAAATAACCGCGGGCTATCTTGACCTGGGGGTATTGTGTCACTCGACATTTGGAAATAAGGATAACGCATAAGATAGTTTTTGAAAATGCCATCTCCCCAAAATATGCATTTGAAAAATGCATTTTCAAATGTCTTCATATCTCTTTTCCTTAATGCACTGCAACGAAATGCCCATACTGAAAGTAACTCCCTTGTAGCAGACCTTTCATTTGACACTAATTTCATTCGTGGCCGCTCGCACCCAAAAATGCCCATTCTCCTTTGTTCTATGTTTATAATTTTTTTTGTCACAAAAAAAAATATTGATTTTTTTTTAATTTTTAATATTTTTTCATTATCTTATACAACTTTTTCAGAGCATACTTTTACTTTCTAAGCGCATATTTTCTCATTTTACGTGCATATTTTCTGCGCATATTTAGTGTTTTTAAGCGCATACAAAAACTTGCCCTCATTATCACCTTAAAGCATTTTTTTGTAAGACTTTGAACCAACCTATTTGACCCACCTTTATAATATTTAAAAAACCTAAAAACTAAAAAGTTTGTTTTCAGGACTACTTCCTCTTGCGAGGAATTGACAAATCCTCCAAGAGTGTCACTTGTCACGAATAAGTGCTTCTCGTCTAGCCGTTCGGATTCGGCATAAAATTGTAGGTCCCTTCCATTCCTGTCGACAGGCGCACATCAAGAATGGTTGCGAGTTGTTAGTCACTAGGCCCTGGTTCTTCACGAGCCGTTGTGCCACCCAATTTATTTTTTATATAATATTTAAAGATGTTAAATTGGCAATTTCATATTTCTCTGAGCTTGAATGCTTAAATCTATTAAACCATTTATTTGTCAAATATTGGCATACCTTTTGAAATCAGAAGATATCAGAAGATAATTGTAATAGACTTATAGCATCTTGTTAAAAAAAATTAATAAATCAATGAAATATTACAACTACTAAAAGTGTAAGCGACAGTTTAATTTATAAGCTGAAATAATCAGCGAGTAACATCAAACCTGATTCATTTGAGTGTGGAAGTTTCTTAAAGCATTGTTATTATTTAAAAAGTTAATAAATTTTAAATATTCCCGTTTCGTGAACATCAACTTTAAATTGATGGTTGTTTCCAATACAGAAATCAAAAAATATAATTTCAAACATACCCGCCACCGTACTGCCGTTATCGATTCCGCCTTGACAAATCAAATTTTATAAAATTATTAGAAGATCAAAAAATATTATTCTCAACATAATAGCAACTACAGTTAACAGATGTGCAAGTCATTAGAGGGTATTTACCCGTTTAAATTGAATCAAGAGTTCATATTATAATACTTCAAAATCCATCCACATCCATCCAAATCCATCCATATCCATTCATATAGCATCACACAGAGCAGAGCCACGTGAGCCACCCTTGTTGATGGGTGAGATTTTGTTTGGTAACACTTGACATTTCGATTCAATTCAAATGGTGAAATTGTAACGATTTTTTTTTGTAGTCCTAAACTCATATTGCAAAGTCAAATTTTCCATCAAGGATTTTCTATTGAATGGACCTAAACACGGAAAACCAGTCCATCAGAACGAAGTCAACCCTTATCTCAAGTGGGCTATTCAAAAACGATCAGAATCACCACCCCTCTATTCATCATCAACATCATCATTCAACGGCCGGTGGCGGTGGTGTTGGCGGTGTGGCGCGGGCGTAGAAGGTGCGAGGTTGTTGTATGTGCACTCGACTGAATACTCAAAGTGAGGGCGAGTGTGTTTAAACCGATAAACGTCATAATTCGTCAGTGATGCGAGCCGAATGTGGTCATAATTGATGTCTGCAATATTTACAACCAAACCAAACCATCATCCACCCCCTCTGTATACAAAAAGTCTCCGAGAACAAATTTACTATACGGGCCTTGAATATACAACCACGCGAATGTCCTTTTGCAAAGAGGGCTTTCATATTCGTATATATTTTCATAAATGAAAAGGGCGCAATAAATTCATTTGAGGGTGAAATCTGTTGTAAATACATTTATAATAGAGTTTAACCGTAATGTCGGAAATAATTCAATTGTATTTTAGAGAAAAAAAAAAACAAACTTTCAGATATACTAACCTCTCGCTAAAGACTTTTTTTTATATATTTTTATGGCAATGGCACAAAGGGGGTGACTTCAATGATGATGACGGGCTGTTTATTATGTTTATTAACTTAATGGGCCAGAAAATCAAAGAATATTTTGCGTAAATTCAATCAAGTTTCATATTCATTGTTTGTTGTGAAATAAAATCGAATAAAGAATTGAATACAATTTTTCATTATGTTCATAAGCGCATTTATACCGGAAGTGTTTGTGTGGGTTTTATGAAATGAATTGGTTGTTTGTGATGTGCTTAACATAATATATATAAATTATTACTATGTTTTTAATATCCTGGATAAGATTTTTCAACAGATGGCTTTTGAGTGGAAAACTACATACTTCGTAAATAACTCAATTTTATTTAGCACCTGATGAAATCTTAATAATTAGCTGAAATTAACTTCGTTAGTTAATAAAGGGTCCGCGTAGTTTAAAATGATGAGGTTAATTGTGGTTTCCATTTAGAAACGTTGTAGTTTATTGAACCTTGAAATTTTAAAATTCATATTTTGAGACAAGCGCAATATCAGGCGTTTGATGGCATATTACAGGCTATATCACTGTGTTAATTCCTGTGGCTAATTCCATAATTCTAATTCTTAACACACCTTCACATTGTATTGATTATACTTCTTAGCTCTCAAAATGACCCACCCTGCATTTGAAAAATTAACAACAAATAAACTTTTTTCACACTCTGTCAAAGCAATATATGTATAATTATTTTTTCATATCCATTGGTCCGATACATCGCAATATATCGCATAAGATGGGACAAAAATCTAGAGCGTGTATGTTGATTCGGTACAATAAAAATAAACAACAGGACTGGATCGCACATACATACTTGCTCTCGTATAGCTAACAACTTAAACGTAGCTGGAAGTTGACAGTGTGCATATGTATTGGTTGCATAACATTCTGATATCATGAACAAAAGTTTGTAAAAAACAAATTAAAATATAAATTACTACTGTAAATTACTTTTAATTATTATAAATTTATTATTTTAATAGATAAAACAGATAGAGCTAACAAAATGGTATGACATCTGCTTTGTTTGATAAATTTGAGTTTATGAAAAAAAAATCAAAAATCGTTGGAGCTGTTTTCTTAAAAATTAATTTTGTATAAGTATATTAAAATTCTTGAACATTTTTCAAAATTAAATTTGGTATGCCAGCTTTTAGTGTTTAATTAAAAATTGCACAAATTTAAAAAAAAAATTATTTCATTAACCCGTTTTTAATATATTCAATTTTCAAAAAAAAAAAATTCAATATTTTCTTAAAAATCCAAAAATTAGTTTTTCGAAAATTGGTATATTCAAAATTTTTAAAACTTTTAAGACTCTCTTATATAAAAAAAAAAATGGTTGAAATCGGTGTAGCCGTTAACGAGAAATTTGAAAACCAAAAATTCCGTTCTATGACAGGTACCGTTAATAACCGTTAAAATATTTTTTTTTCTACTTAAATAGTTAATAAAGGGTTTTCCTATAGGGACGGGTTGATTTTGACAGCTCGTTGCGGCTATATTGTTTCTTTTACTTTCTGTCAAATCATCGCCTTTTAATCAATTACTAAAGACAAATTATCATGGTAAGTTACAGCGTCGAGCAAGTGCAAATGATGTTTTGGAGCAGTTGGAAGTTGGTTTCAATTTTGGTCGAAAAATCATCTTTAGCGATGAGGCCCATTTTTGGATGAATGGGTACGTGAATAAGCAAAATTGTCGGATTTGGGACGACGCCAATCCACGCGAGATTCACGAGTTGCCAATGCATCCAAATAAAGTTACTGTTTGGTGTGGATTTTGGGCTGGAGGCGTGATCGGTCCGTACTTCTTCGGAAACCGCTATAGGTCGATATCACCAAACTCATGTAGCCTGAATGTGATGATATGGACACCGAAGACATATGGTTTCAACAGGATGGCGCTACGTGCCACACAGCTCAAGACACAATCGATATTCTGCACGAGCGGTTTCATGTCATAGTTATTTCACGCCGAGGCGATGTGAATTGGCCACAAAGATCGTGTGAACTTTTTCTTGTGGGGCTTTCTTAGATCGCAGGTATATGCGAATAAACCGCAAACCACCGCGGCCCTCAAAGCCATCGGTCAAATTCAGCCTGATTTATGCGCCAAAGTAATCGAAAACTGGACCTTTCGAATCCACACCACCCAGCGAAGCAGCGACGGCCATTTAAACGAATTTATATTTCACACATAATGTCATTAATAGGGCTCTCAAATAAATATACCTAAAACCTTATTGATATCTCAAATACAACTTGCTTTATTTAATTTTTAAATCGACCCGCCCTAAATGGAGAACCCTTTGGTAATAATAGTACCTTGTAATTTTGTTTGTCAAAATCCTTAGAGCCGTTTTTGAAATAATTTAAATTTCTACAGTCCTTATTTTGTCGGTTAATTTATGGCAAATTAGATAAAATATATGAATTTGTAGCTAATTAAATGTTAGTTTTTTGTTATCGCTAAAATAAGTCTGAAATTATCGAACGAAATCTGATATAGAAAGATCTTAAAATATGATTGCTCATCAAATGTTTAGCTTTGAGAAAAATTATTACTTCGAAAAAGCGAACATTATTTATTAAAAGAGATAATACAAAAATAAAAGTACGTATACGCCCGAGTGTACCAGTCTTATCCTCGTTTTTAAAGAGAATTCAACTATATGACAATCATTTTACTGTACAACTTTAAATGGAATTAGAATGAGCGAAAAAAAATGACAGCAGATATTTTCTCTATGGTGAAAACGTTCAATGGTTTCTTCACACTATAAGAGGCAGTTGTATACAAGCGTCTGAAATCCACAAAATAAATGCTGATGTGCCCTAGGGCTCCGTTTTGTCTCCGACTCTCTTCCTTATTTTTATAAATGATCTTTTGTCTGAAACTTCTAATCCATTAAACTGTTTCGCTGACGACAGTACCCTCAGCTTCTCATATTCGTTTACAGATTCTCATCCATGTCCTTCGGATGTGGAACTTGAACGGCAGCGTATGATAAGCTCATTAAATTCTGATCTCGACAGCATTGTCCAATGGGGAATCAAAAACCGCGTAGAATTTAATGCTTCAAAAACTCAATGCTGCCTCCTGTCAATAAAGCGAAACCCACCTCCAATGCCGCTTTCCATGGATGGCACTTGCATCGAGGAAAACGAACAGCTCTCAGTTCTCGGTATGTGTGTCACAGACCACCTTTTGTGGAATGACCACATATTTGATGTCGTCAAAAACGCTACTAAGTGTTTAGGTTTTCTCCGTAGATGCAAGAAGTTTTTTCCCCCTTCTGATCTGGCTGTGATCTAAAAAGCCTTTATTCGTCCAAAACTTTAGTACAATTCTCATGTTTGGGCAGGAGCTTCAAAAACTCACTCGAGTTTGTTGGACAGAATTCAAAAGAGAGCTTTACAAATGATAGGCGAAAGATCTATAACAGAAAAAATTACATCTCCAGAACACCACCGTAATGCTTCGTGTCTTTCTCTATTTTATCGCTATTATTATAATCAGTGTTCTAGTGAAATAGCCAGTTGCATTCCCCCCCTTAAAAAATTCAACCGTAATACTCGCGCTTCTAGGAATGCCCATCAGTTCACCCTCGAGCCCATTTTTGGGCGTACTGTAATGTACAGAGATTCTTTCTTCAGTCGCACCACACGAATGTGGAATGATGCGAGGATCCGATTCCGTCCAGAATTTCGTAGAAAAGCGAAAATTTCTTATTTTACGAATATCTTCAATTTGTTTTGTTTTTGTTTATCTATTTCCCTCGGACATTCTTGCTTTGTTTATTAAAACTATACCTTTTTGATTTTAAAAATAATCTTTAAAAAAAAGTGTCGTCCTCACCACAATTTCAAAATGGTAAAAACAAAAATGCGTTCATATTTTCCAGGAGCTGTATGATAACTGACATTTTTAAAATATTATTTTGTACTGGCCGGCCCGTGGTCGCGTTGCTTCGCAAACTTTGAAAAATGATATTTTGTTTGCTATAAGCACATAATATTAAAGGTAAAGACATTGGGGCATATTCATAGTCGCAGATATACCCAGGTTGAATTAAACTACAGTTTAAGACAATTTTGGCTTAATGAATACAGACCGATTTTAATTACAAATTGTTGGTTTTATATTTTTATAATATAAATACCTTCGTATACTACACAAATAGCTTCAAAGATTTTGTAATGATAACCTTAAAAAAATAGAATCAATGTCCGAAAATTCAACCAAAGCTATGTTTAACTTAGACTCAGGTCTAAAATGACTATGAATATGCCCCATTGTTAATATTTGCATACATTTCCTAGCTATGTATTTTTGTTTTATTTTAAAGCTTCCGTATACACAGTATTTTGGCAGGGTAGCCATTTTGTTACATGTATATGGAGCGTTTTTTAAGAGTGAATTGATTTGAATTTATTCCTAAAATGTTCCCTTTTAAAATATCCACCACACACCATTCAAATGCTTTAATTTTAATTGTACATTTACCCTCGTATTTATAAAGAAAAAATAGTTATGTCATGTCTTTAGAAAAACTACACCGTGGAATAAAAATATTCCGGATTCAAATGGAGCACCAAGCAAAAACCTTAAGTTTGAGCCCTGAAAATTTTTATTCCATTGCGTAGTTTTCCTAAACACGGGAACTGAATTACTATTTTTTATTTATAAATACAGGGGTTTTCTTTTAATACACGTGGCTGTAGCCACGTATAGCCATTGGAAGGAAAGTTATACGCTTTTTATTCGAAACGATTCACTTTTTTCCCAACATTATAAAACTAAACACAGCACGGAAAATACCGTCTTTCTTATATAAAAGCGATGCAGAAATCAGAAAACAATATAAATCCACCCAGTATAAGACGGAAATTCTCTCCGGGGCGACCGGTTTAAGAGTAAAAGTGAATATTGGGTCAAACTCCTTGAAAAAAAAGTGACAAAAAAATAAAATAAAAAAAAAAAAAAAACAATAATATTCTGACAAATTATACAAATCAAGAAATCAAAAATAGCCAAGGACACTCTCATAGACATAAAAAATATTTAAAAAAATACTTTCACGTAATTCAATTAAATACTTTATGAGTTATGAGCGGACATACAAAATAATGGATTTGTTTTTATATACTAGTAAAGAGTAAGATAAGATTAGTAGGGGTAGAAGCCATAGAACGACCTATCCTCATCTCTTTACCAGGTCTGAGCTATAGAGTTTTATAGATAGTGCCAAAACAAACTGTTTGCGGATGGGTTGTCTAAGAAAAAGTGGGTCTGAAATAGGGTTGCCACGCTTTAAAGATCAATTTTTGTGTATATTCAATTATCTGATTGAGCTTGTGTGGTTAGCGAAAATGATATTGAAACAACGTAACGTAATTAAAAGGTCGAGAATTTATTTTCCTAACCGTACGTGATAAATAAATGAGTTATACATAACACAAAAATATTTTCAAAAAACTATAACACGAGATATGTTAAAAATGTCGAAAAAGATGTTTGAGAAAAATTTTACTATAAATCAGTGTGAAGTTTTATGAAAATACATTGTATGTTGTTATAAATCTGATTAATCAAAAATAGATATAGGTATCTGCCAAATTTTTGATAAAAGTTTTGAATTTTTTTTTAATTTAATTTATAGTTTTTTTTTTAATTTTTATTTGTGTACCCTTTGGTATTTTCATTTAAATAAATATCAAAATCAAGATCATTCTCCTATATAAGCATACTACCAGGATTTCTGCAAAAACATGGCTCAAGCTTAGGGTTGCCATATTTTAATATTTCTCTTCTTTACGTTAGATATATTTCCGATCATCTCGATATAATAAGATGTATTAATAAATCGTCAGATGATGATTTGTTTAAGAATCTTTAACTTATTACACTCTATTTTGATGCATTTATCTTTATCGCGAAGTAGAAATTAACAACTGCAATTTATGGCCTTAATCGAATTTGATTCCTTTTATAAAAAATGTTTTCTAAGTTTACCTACTTATAACAAACTGAAATCAAGCAAAAACCACCGCATATATTTGTATACAGACTTTGCAAACAATCACAAAGCGAATTGTCATCGTTCTGCTGTGTGTATAAACTGTAAAGTTTACAAAATTCTCAACGAAACACAGACACACAAAATCAATTTCTCAAGATGAAAATTCCTTCAACTTACCTTCAACTATACAATCACTTTGCACACAGACACAAACTGAAAATAAAGTTTTCTAACAACACACAACACTACAAAAATATAAATATAGCACTCTATGTACTATAGTATACATAAAATCTTCATATAGGTACTAATATAAAGAGCTCTGAGGGAGCTTATCTCGAAGACTGTCATTTTCAATTTACCCTTAAATTGGTTGTATTGTTAGACGGTACGTTAAGCAATTCTCGCCGCATAAAAGAAGGGCAAATAAGCAAAATGAAAATGGAAATTTACAAGAAGAAAATACTTCTTAGAAATTTCACAACCCACCTGGGGATGTCGACGATGTGGATGGAGATTGTGTTTTGGTGGAGCTGATTGGCAGTTGAACTTCTATTATACAGGGCCAAGTTTTCTGTGTTATTTTTTTTATTTTTTTTTTTTTAAGAGAGAAAAATTTAGATTTAACAATTCAGTTAAAATGGAAATTTTAATCAAATGGATAAAGTTAAGAAGGAAAGAAATTAGGTTATTTGCAATAAATAAAATCCTAATGAAACATTAAATTAGAAAATTTCCTTTAAGGAATTTTATCAGTGGCCTTTATTTTGTTATTTTAAGAGTTACAATCAATATTACCTATTCAATTTTTAGATAGAACTTATAGCTTAGGGTTAAATGGTTAGACAAATTATCAGTGGCGTCCTTAGGCATGGGCCTAGGGCCCCGATCTTAGAGGCCCCCTAAGCCATCGCTGTAACTTTTCCAACCAATTTGGAAAGTGAACGATTAGGTTAATTTTAACTTGTACAAAATTTATTTACAAACCAACATCTATATTATACAACATAAAGTTCACATAAGATTGTACCGCTATAACCATTATAGTAAATTATTTGTTTTTTTTTCTGGTTTAAGATCTTTAAAGTTTAAACTTTCAGGAACTGGAAATGGACAAGGACATACAGTGGTGGTTATTTAATTAAGAACTGTATTTTTATAAAATATTCAAATGCATAACTTTTGTTTGCGATATCTGTTCGCAGTGTATTTTGGATCCAATTTATTGTTCTAAAGACTTGGACTACTCACTTTTAATGTCAGAAAGTAAATTTGATGTTAGAAGCCCTTAAAACAAGAAATTGGATCCAAAATACACTCTGAAAACGGTAAATAAAACTTAATTTAATTAGAGTTGTGTTCACTTGGCATAGAATGGCCATTAAGTAAGATAATAATGCTCGAACTGACCAGAAAGTTTATAAAAACATCGTCTAAAATTATTATAGATTCATACTTATTGACAATCATGCCCATAACATTTGTTTTTAAGCACGATAATGATCCAAAATGTCCCCCACAGATTGTTAAGCAGTTGTTTTTGTATTTCTATCGAGAACTTGTGGGGAGACATCAAGGGATGGTTAAAATTTAAAAGTTTTTAATGTTATGACAACCTTTTGTTTCTGTTCTTAATTATATCGCCAGACGAAATTAGAGTTGAATTAATGATTATTTTGTTCCTACCAATATTCCTTTGCTTATATTTTGCAAAAATTATTCAAAATGTACCTTAGTTCATGGGCTATTATTAAAACCACTTTTCAACCTCAACAGATTTCCTAAACAAAAGCTATGGACTTTAACATTTTTATAAAAATATCGTTCTTGATTATGTCGCCACCACTGTAAGTGCAGAGGAGCTTGAGATGGAATGCCTGTATTTAGTAGAATATTTAAAGAAAGTCCAGTTATATGAAGGTGAAGATAATATTACTACTGCAGAAGTATACAATCTTATAAAATGTTGAAACAGTCCGAGAATCTTTCTATCAATGATGTTATCAAACTGGAGTTGAGAGCGTTTCTTTTCTAAATTAAAAAGGATACAAATTGAATTTAGAAGTATAATACTTCAAGAGAGACTAAATAGCTTGTTGGTTATGTCAATTGCAAGTAATGGTTGAAGAATTCGATGAAATAATTCAAGATTTTGCAAATAAAATAGCCAGAAAAGTATCTCTTATATAAAAATTGTACTAGAGCATATATTTACCAATTTTGTTTCAATTTCAATTTTCTATTAATCGAATTATTTTCTCACTACTTAAAGAGTCCTAGGAATAAATTATAATTATTAAATTCGGAGCAACGGTGAAAGACACTCTAAGGATCTATCTAGGAGGTCATTTTCATTTGTTCCGATTGTAAAATTTGTATATTAAGGAACGATTTTGGAGTAACTTTGGTCTTAATATTCACACTTTTGTCAATTTGTATTATTTTTTGTGTAAAATTTCGTAACTATACAATTGTTCAATTAAATATTGTAACTACAACTACGATTTAAAAATACATAAGAGAAAAAGAGAATCACGGTCTACAAAATGGATTTTAGGTATTCCTACTTCTTGTATAATATTCTTTCACAATAACTGCAATATAACTTTTTTTTGAATATGTTTGCCTTTTTCCATATTTTTCAGGACAATGGAGTTATTAAAGCAGAATATTTGTTTATACGATTTTTGCTCTAAGATCTTTTTTTTATACAGCAACTTATAATTTCATTTTTGTTAGCTGAAATTTAACAAAAAATTATAATAAGTAATCACTGATGATAAACTTAAAAATTTACATTACATTTCCTACAAAGGGCCCCATTTCCTAAAGGGCCCAGGGCCCCTAATTGTCTAAAGACGCCTCTGCAAATTAGCGTTAAGCTTGAACTATTGCACTATTATGCCTTAAGTTTATTTTGCTTTCTAATTTACTCCTGGTGTTTCCTCCTTTGTCATCGTAATGAATAACCTCTTTATTATAATTTGTCATTTAATAAAACTCCCCCTCCCCAATACCTACCTCTATATTATCCACCTCAGTTTGATAAGAAATTAATTTCACAAAATACCAATATAACAATCTATATCCATCAACTCCAATTTAATATACAGTCTGGTCTGGATGGGTGCGTGGTCAAAGCAATTATATACCTTTTCACCATATTTATATATCTGGCCAAAACGAATTAAGGTATACCCATGAGCAAATAGTCGCTTAGGTATTACAAATGCACTGGACTGAACTGGACAAGACATTCTTATTATCCTTATTTTGAGATTTTAATCAGGAGCCCTGTATGTGGAGCACAATGCGTTTGTTGTCATCGTCATTGCTGCGTCCCAAAGTGACCACTAAACAGTATTTCAGCACAGCACAGGTCCTTTGGGTCCTTTCTTTCAACTAATATTAAAGTGACCACTAAAAAAACCGCTTTAATTATTATTATATTTTATATGAACAGGTATTAAGGACAATTAACCCTTAGCTGTCACCCTTTGTTTGTGGCCACTACTTTGTGGTTTGATGTTATGAGTGGAGTATATGTGCGATTAACGATGACAGGACACTGACCGGTGATGATGCCATATGTGTGGCATGGATGGATTTTTGTTTGTTTTCAAAAATGATTTACTGGCAGAAAGAACAACAACAAAACTTTAAGAAAGATGTTAAACTTCGAAACGAGTGGAACCAATTGTTCCGAAGGATATTTCCGTGATAATTGCCAATAAAATGCTGTTCAAACTTATGACTTGTCTGTTAAGTTTCCACAACTAAACGTCACGCAAGTATCTAGCTATACCTATACTGTCTTCTTGTGGAAACTTATTTCGACACAAGCACGGAATAACTTTTCTTGTACTGAAGAACAACTCGAAGGAAAGAAAAGTGGAAGAAGTCCTTGCCTAGATATAGGTTTACTCGCAGAACATAAAGAGAGAGTCCTGACAATCTATGCCTGTCGTCATTTAAATCATACAGTAATCGTGTCCTGTTTATCTATGGGATATTGAGTTACATTAGCAGCACGGAAGCGTGCGGCGCAGCGATGGTGTGTGATAGTTAATCAGCTTTCATTTCTCTATAAATTATCATCAGACATTAGGGTTTAACCCGAGACACTGACACTTTATTTTTTCTTCGTTATATGAGCCGCATTATGGATGGGTGTCTCCTTATATATTATTTTATATCACTGTGTGTGCGAATTAAACAGTTTAGTCGTAAATTTTAACGTGTTAATAGGTGCAATTCTCTGGGAAATATTTTATTACTTTCAATGTGATAATAATTAAATCAAATATTTGCATTTTTTCGAGTTTTATTGGAGAAATTATTCTGTATTGCTTTGAGTATTTATGTTGTTGGATTTTGGAAGGGGTATGAATGTTAGAGATATCTCCGTTTTATGTCAGGCACTCTTTTTCATATAAAAAATATGTTTAAAAATACAGTAAACCTACACCCAAATAAAAAAAATGGTATGTTTTTTTTATTGCTTTGAAATGACATTTATTATTTCGATATTGATTTGTTGCTTTTTAATTGTAACAGCATTTTATTCAGGTTAATTTTTCTTTGAGTTAGGGGTTTGCCTTTATTCGAAATAAGGATAGCGTTTCTGTTCGTGGTGGAATTTAAGGTCACTTGATGAGGCATGATTTTCTACCGAACACTAGTTTGGTCCTGGTGCCTAAAAGACAACCTGGAAGTAGATGTTATTAGCCAGAAATGCGATGGGATTTAACAACCGAAAATCAAAAGAAAGTTGAAAAAAGCTGACAAGGTTTTTTATAACCTTATTGGAATCGAAACCTTGGTTACAGAAAGTTTGAAAGCCTTCAAATATACAAATATTTCAGAATTACATCCGGGGTTTTGGGTTTTTTTTTTTTTTTTTATATTAAAAATATTGACTTAATCGACCCAAGTGGTTCAATGTTGTTTTGTATTATATGATGGTAATACAAATTTGTGTATTTAAGTTACGGTTGATAGCTTTACTTAAGTCACAATCATTAGACATAGAATAGAAAGATTTATGGGTATGAAATGCAAACAAAAAAATACAGAAGTCAACAAACTCAGTTTGGTCGATTAAGTGCTTTGTTGTTTTGATAAAAAAAAAATAATATCAAAAACTCCAATCCAAAGTTAAATACTGGTATTTTTGGAGTTCACGCAGGTCTCAAATTTTCGAAAAATCCATTTCGAGCTCTTTGTCTATTTTTTTTAAAGCTCCTGTGCGGTACAAACAGCAGGCAAATAATTGTTACAAGCGATTTGAATGCCGTGCTTGGAAGAGAATACGTATTACCCGGGGTTTAGACAAGCGTGTGGAACTAGTAGCGTTTATGTGCATTAGTGTATCTGAACACGAGAGAGTCGACTAGCGGGGCAAATAGTATAATATTTTTGCCTGCGAGTAGTCTGCCAGTTATCCTGCTAGTGTAGTGTATTGTTTTCATTTATTTGTTTTGTTTCCATAGTTTCCATAATTTGTATATTTTTCTGTATGAAATATTTTTAAAAAATCATACTAGTTGACAAAACGCGCAGAGAGCTAGTAGTCACACATAAATCCATAAAACTAACACTATGATACAAATGCTACTAGTTCTACTCGCTTGTCTAAACCCCGGGTTAGGTGGAAAACTTGAAAAGAAGCCTTAGGCCTAGCTGGTTCACCACCCGATTACACAGCACGTTTTTAAGCTGTAAACGCCCGAACAAATGAGCAGTGGCGCGTACATGAATACATTTTCATAGAACTGTTCACACCATGAGTTTTCTGCAAAAAACGTGCTTGCCTGTAAAGTTCGGATGTGTACAGCTAAAAAACGTGCGGTGTAATCTCGTCTGAACTAGGCCTTACATAACCTAATATAATGCATTCAGGCTGATCGAGTTTGTAGAGAGACAAATGATCTAAGCCATAACGTATCAGTTGTTCTAGAGCCTCAACATTCACAAAGAGATTCGGTGATCTTCTGATTAATCAATCCTCCACCATAAGCTTACCACAATTTAGTCGGCACAAGGCGCACACGTCTCCAGAAGTTATTAAAGACGGTCAAACGTTCCTAGCAGTCAAACATTTATTAAGAACAATATCCAATTATATGACAATAAGGTTGACTGCCAAAATTCCTCCTGGTCCCTAAGATGCGATGAGAACTTTTGAAGTTTGACGGAGGAAATCGAAAGAGTTCGCACGTATAATTTTCTGATCAATACAATTAAAATATCATGGACAGGATTTTGGCGTCAGCCAAAGTTCTGTGTCTTACGCCATCAAATAATCATCACATTAAAACCTCTGATTCGACAATGAGAGCTTGAAGAACACGAAGCATTAATCCGAAATGGAGCGTAACATTATGGTTGGAATCAAAGACGAGAAAAGTCTCTGGAGATCGAGACGCTTCTAACTGCAAAACATTGGATACTAGGCCTATTACGAAAAGAGATTGTATTTTTTTTTGCACAAAAGATGAAAAATATTAATAGTCCATTGAAATGTTACAAAATTTTGACTAAAACTTATATTTTTAGTAGGACAATTTTTTTTTTTTTCGTTTGTGTGGAAGGGTTCAGTATGCGTATACCATACGAGTTTCGCGGCTGAAAGCCCCCCTATTTGACTGCCATATTGAAAAAAGGGGTGGAATCGGTTTTTCTGCTATATCTTGCGTACCCTTAACTTCACAGAAAAAATATTTTAATCTTTTTTGTAGAGAACTAAATTTCCTACAATTTTATCTCAGAAACTTTTTACCGTTAATTCAAAGTGAAAAAGTTATAGTTAAAAAAAGATGAACATTTTCAAGAAAAATATGGTTTTTTGTTTCAGTTAAGTGAAAAAAAAGTTATGACCCTTTAATTATATTTTTCTTGAAAACGTTTATCTTATTTTAACTATTACTTTTTCACTTTGAATTAACGGTAAAAAGTTTCTGAGACAAAATTGTAGCAAATTTAATTTTATACAAAAAAGATCAACACATTTTTTCTGTGAAGTTAGCGGTACGCAAGATATCGCAGAGAAACTGATTCCACCCCCCTTTTCAAAATGGAGGCCAAATGGGGGGGCTTTCAGCCACGAAACTCGTATGGTATACGCACACTGAAACCTCCCACACAAACCACACACAAAATTTTGTTCTACCAAAAATGTGAGTTCAATGTAACATTTCAATGGACTGACTATAAATAGTTACCAGCTTCTAAATACAAATTTTAAATTCTATTTCTTCCACAAAAATACAAAATGCTAGTGCTACATAGAAGGTCTAGAAGTAGGTATATAAAGAGAATCACATAGTGAAGTAAATAGAAAACAGCTATCAGAAACGATGTAAGTAAGTTTCACGAACAGTTAAAAAAAAAAAAAAAGTAACTGATGGGTCTGCAAGAAAATGCAAAGACAATCAACCTAGAAGAGGTTGACGTTAACTTACCTATCGAAAACAGCGTTCGAAATAACTTCAATTAAAGTAGATTGAACTTCGACACTTCGGTTTTTCAAGATCTAATCCTGTTTTCTTTTACACAGAAATATAGGTGGAGACACTAAAATTGTTAGGGTTTGACCAAAGAAATTACGAAAAAGACGAATTATCTTCAATTTCAAACTAGTTGTAGCAAAAAAAGAAAATGTGATCAGATCATGATGGGTTCCAAACCCTGACGACGACGACTGGAAAACTGTTTAAACTGGCAGACGATGACTTGTTTAGATGTATGTATGAACTTATCTACAAAATATCTAGGAAAGCATGGCCAATAAATTGGAATCTTAGCATTGGGCGCTTTTTTCTTCATTTTTTTTGTATTTACTATTAATAGGGCATGTTTTGGATTAGAAAAAAAAAATTGAACTCGACATATTCGGTCTTATCATAGGACCCGTCGTAAAAGATTCGTAATACAGCACCCTCGCGTCGTCGTCGTAAGAAAAATATTGACACCATTTTGTGGGCTATCGATATAACTTTTCACGTCCTCTGAATTGGTTTGGAAATATTTGTGTTACGAAAGCAGCTTTAGCACGATTAGTTTGACATATTTTGAGTGTCTGGCTCACGTAAGGCCCCACTGTAGATGTCTGGCAAGTATCCAATTAAGTTAATGACACCATCCCCTAAGACATATCAAGAATTCAGCTTTGATAAAATAACGCAATGTTGCAACATTTGTATGCAACTTTAGCAGTCGCTACCTCTTAATTGCACCCGGATTGAAGATTCTTAGTATCCATTTGTTCTTACCTACCATAGTACCTGTTCGCAGAACAAATCTTAGCTTTGATAAAATGACGTATGTCTGGCGGCCCCGGGGCTCTTACTCTATAAGTTTTAAAAAATGTCTTCAAAATTAAAAAAAAAAAAAAAAAACGCTTATGATTTTCATTTTTTTTATAAATTCCTATTTATTTATTAAAATAACGATTTTTATTTTAACTTCTTTTTTACACTTTGTTCTTAATGGTATGACAATAATTATCAAAACAATAACATCCATTGTCAATTTTAAGCTTTATAAAAAATCAGAGCAATGCCAGAGCAAGTTCGTGCGATCCAGTCAAGAATACTAGTTCAGAATAAGGCTCTGAGAGCTCTGAACCTCCTCCGAACAGTGCGTTTTTCTGATCGTTCTTAAAACATTTGAGATTTTTCCTCTACACTTATACAATTTTTTTCCAGTTCGATGTTTACATATGTCTTAAACTAGTTCCAGTGTATTTTGCTATCCAACTCTTTCAAATTACATGCTTTAAACCAGAGTCTCATTTTTAAGATTTCAGATTTATCAAAACAAAAAAAAATCAAACTTTAATAGTCCTTCAACTTTGAAAATATTTTGTTCTACTTAAACTATTTTAATAAAGCCTCCACTTCCCTTCCGGTGACTACTTCCCAACAGGCGTATCACGACATCTAAAACCCCTCACCGGCCCCGTCAGTCTTTCGGTTGTAACTTGACTGTAATTCAAATTAGCATATTGCGTTTTGATTGCTTGAAACGTTAATTAGACACAATCAAGATTACTGCACACTCTCTAGTGTTTTTTGTATTTTACAATCATAGTAAAGCCTATCCCATACGCCCTACATCTATAAACTTACCACCCACTGTCTAGCGGTGTATATTTCTATGCTAACTCTTGATAGTCCTATAACACAAAAGGATAAATACCAGGGCGTGTGTTTTTAAATTGCATGTGAGTCCCACAAATATAAGTAATGCAACAATAACTGCAAACCATCATACCTAAAACTTGACACACTAATTTCCCACGCTAAGTCGTCAAGGATATGACTCCGTGATGGTTAAAGTGCTTATAGAAATCCAAAACGGGAAAAACATTGCAGATTGCATTGTAAAGGAAAATTTTAAATACCTACCATGTCGCTTCGCCCTCAAAAATATATGATCGTGTGTGATCCTTCAGTCACGCGGATTTTGAGTTCAAACAGTCAACGTCGATTATATGGAGCGTTAATGGATTTATGCAGATGCAAATGACTGCAACTGACCACATGGATGGTCGGTTGGTCGGGGCTCGGGGTATTAAATGCAATTTGCAATCAAACTCTGACATCAGAAACACAATTACCCAACTATGAGGTGCACTTGCATTAAAATCCATCACTGCAGAGTAAATTCGTTTTGAGTTAAAATGGCTCACGCGATTTTTCGAATCCGCCGACATTTTTTTTAATTTAACAAAATGTTCAAATAATGCAAAGTGCACTAATGATTAAGACTCTATGAGATGGTGTGGGTGATAATTGGTGTCGTTGTTCTCTCTTGCTCTCTGGCTGTCTCGTTCTGACATCAGCAGTTTTTCATTTTATTTTCATGTTTGATGTGTGCTCGTGAGGCAAATTACCGTTTGATTAATTGTATTTGCCTATTATAGCGATTGGCTAATGACATAATGACTTGCTACAACCAACGACATCGACATCGACATGAAAGTAATTATTATTATAGAAGTTTGAAAAATTATAGAAACATGAATAACAAGTCGTTTGGTATTATAGCAGGAAGGTACATGGTGATGGAGCTTTTAATTACATTAAGTTTTTAATTATTTATTGTTTTTTTATTAAAAAATGAAGAGATTTATTATGGTAGTTGTTAGCAAGAAATAATTAATCATAATTTGTGTGCGTTTTTTTCGAAAAGAAGCATTATGGATTTACACCACTTATAAAATATTACACTTTCGATCATAAAACTAGTTCAAATAAATCGATAGAAACTGTTAGGTAAAGTTTTTCAGTGCGGTTAACTCACCACCAACTTGAGTTAGTCAACTCTTAAAATAGATTTTTTTAGAGTTACACACATAAAGAAGCTGGTTTTAAGTGAAGCATGAAAGCATGAAGCTTCAAAAACACGGACGATAAAATATCAAAAGCATTTGTCGAGTTAATCAAGAGTAAACTCATCAAATTTGGTTAATTAATTTGGGCTTAACATTAACCCCACACTAAAAACTGGCTATTAATTATTATTATTTTAGGCGATGAAAAATTAAGATTCTGAATCCAGGAAACAATCTGCCCAAAAGTTAAAGTTAAACCCGAGTTAACTCACCAAATTATGACGTAATTGTAGACAGATCTATTTCCAGAGTTGATTTACTCTGGCTTAACCCAACACTTATAAACTGGGCCTTAAAGTACAAGAAGAATTTTACTCATTTAAATTGGACGATTGATTAATTTTTAAAACAAATTTACATGATCCAAGAACTTTAACTACCGAAATTTCATTAAATTCTGATCTCGACAGCATTGTCCAATGAGGAAACAAAAACCGCGTAGAATTTAATGCTTCTAAAACTCAATGTTGTCTCCTATCATTAAAGCGAAGCCCACCCCCAATGCCGCTATCCATGGGCGGCACTTGCATCGAGGAAACCGAACAGCTCTCAGTTCTCGGTATGTGTGTCACAGACCACCTTTTGTGGAATGACCACATATTTGATGTCGCCAAAAACGCTGCTAAGTGTTTAGGTTTTCTCCGTATATGCAAGAAGTTTTTTTCCCCTTCTGATCTGGCTGTGATCTACAAAGCCTTTATTTGTCCAAAACTTGAGTACAATTCTCATGTTTGGACAGGAGCTCCAAAAACTCACTTGAGTTTGTTGAACAGAATTCAAAAGAGAGCTTTTAAAATGACAGGCGAAAGATCTATAACAGAAACAATTACATCTCTCGAACACCGCCGTAATGTTTCGTGTCTTTCTCTATTTTATCGCTATTATTATAATAAGTGTTCTAGTGAAATAGCCAGTTGCATTCCTCCCCTTACAAAATTCAACAGTAATACTTGCGCTTCTAGGAATGCCCATCAGTTCAATCTCGAGCCCAACTTCGGACGTACTGTAATGTACAGAGATTCTTTCTTCAGTCGCACCACACGAATGTGGAATGCTTTACCTGACTCGACTTTCCCCTCCCATTTCGATGTGCAAACGTTCAAAACCAATGTGCATCGGTATCTCCTTCTAAATCCTCTTCTACTTACCTAATCGCTCGTGCTGTGTTAAAAACATTTTAAGGGTAGCAATAACCCCTTTTGCGCGCGTGGAAAATAAAAAAAAAAAAATTGAAATATCGCTAATTATCAACTTTTTAAACAACCATTAAAAACTTGTTAAGAAAAATTTGATTTTTGTCGAAAACATCTCCAAAAATTTTGATTAAAAATATTTTTTTTTGCTAATATTTGTGATTTTAAATTCCTCATTTTTGACTTCTCCTCAAAATATTAAATAATATCGTTTATTAAAATTTGAAAAAAATTACTTTTAAAAATTAAAAAAAAATATTTTGATTATAATTTCGAAAATTCAAAAAATATGTTTATTTAAATTTATTTATATTGTTTTTCTCAAAAACTTTTTCCTTTGATTTTATACAAAAAAAAGTCAGTTACATAACCTATAATTTAGGGAAGGTCTACTTATTGGAATTTTTTTCAAAAATGATTATATTTGGACCTAGAAGATAGTCTTAACGGAGAAGCCACTAAATAAAATTACACAATGAAGTATTTCAACAGTTTTGTTTGTATTGAAGTTTCTATAAAATAGAAATAATATTGCATTTAAAAGTTTTCAAAAAATGTTTTCAGGTTTGTGTTTTTTTCAAAATTAAATTTGTAAAAATAGTGGAATATCAATAAATACTGTAAATTGGTGTTTATTTATATGCTCGCATTAAGAAATTAATTTAAATTAATATAATAATTAATATAAAATTAATCGCGCACATGCAACTCTTATCGAAATTAAATGGTTTAATTACTAGTTGATCGATTCCCGTGCACATAAGCAACTTTTTTACCAACTTTTAAATTTTATAAATGCCAAGAATTGAATTGGTTTTTCACTAAATTACCTTTTTAGTATGAATTTCTGGTAATATAACTTTTCAAATACAATACAGCCTGACATTTTAGCTTTAATTGAATACTTCGATTTTAAATATACCTCAAGTATAACTCAAGTTATAAGCCTCATAAAGTGCCAAATCGGCTTTTTTCAAGGTATAATGCTAGGGCTGGCCACGAGACGAGAAAAGTCTCGGTCTCGGTGTCGGTCTCGCATGACAAGACTGAGACGAGACGAGACGAGACGAGACTGGATTTTAAGCAATCGAGACGATATCGAGACGAGACTGAAAATTTTTGATTTTAACCAGACCGAGACGAGACTTTCAAAAGTCTCGCAGAGTCCGGTCTCGTGGCCAGCCCTATTTAGTGCAAAAATGTAATGGAAAATCAAATTGATGAGGTCTTCTAACACCATTTAAGTATGGAAATTGTTGACCGTTCCCAATAACTTTTATACAGAATTTAGCCTGACATTGCATCTTTATTTAAAGACCTTTACATTGAAGAGCTGATCATTATAATCGAATATTATTTTTAAAAATGCGGATAACTGTGCTTCCTCACTGAAGCTCTTCTGCGGCGATGAATATCTACCACACAAGTCACACATTTTGTGTTTAAATACAAAGTGGCATATTCGTAGTCGCAGATAGATGTTTAACTAAACTACAGTTTAAGACAATTTTGGCTCAATGAATAGAGATCGATTTTAATTACAAATTGTTAGTTTTATATTATTATAAGATAATTAACTTGGTATACTACACAAAACACAAATAACTTGAAATATGTTGAAATGATTATGAATTACACAAATAGAATCAACGTCCAAAAATCCAACTAAAGCTACAATATTTAACTTAGACACAGCTCTAAAATGACTATGAATACGTCCCAAACCCCAATCGGCGACTGAATAGTTTTTGCAAGTGCGCGCACTCTTATATAAGAGCATGAGATTCATTTTAGCAACCAAACTTTTTCGTGACTGAATGTTGCATGTGCGCGCTTAACCTTAGTTTCGCGTCAAGAAAAAATTCGAGGTTTTAATCCAAACTATGCTAACGATGATGGTGAAGTCCAAAAAAGGTATCTGTCGGTCTGTTTGTCTGTTCGTGGCTTCTGTTGGAAGAGAAGAAATTCGAATTTTGGGTTAAGCTCATCTAAAACTGGTAGCTGCCATACAAAGATTTTTTTTTTCACATATTTTCGAAAACGGGTCTAAAGATTTTGATTCAACTTTGTACATGCCATCTGTACTTTATCTGTAGCTTCAATAAACTGAAACTGAAAACTGAAACTGAAAACAATGATTTTTTCTTATACAGGGTGGACCAAAAGTCACTCCCTAATTTAAAGTGATAATAACTTTTATAGATTTAATTTTTATTAATAATTTATTTTAGAATCACATAGTATGGTTCATGCAGATTTTGTTGGGCTTTATATGAAATATAATGTCCCTCAAATATAGGCGCCAGCTTCATGCCCACAAATAATGGCTCTTTCTAATGCGTTTTCCATAACACTTCGTGGGACATCTGGGCTCAGCGCCTGTATTTCATCACGAATGTTCTCCTTCAGCTGCGGGATAGTTGTGGGCTTATTTACGTACCATTTACCCTTCAATTAACCCCACAGAAAAAAGTCTGGTGCCAGGACTATCAGCAGTCGCTGGCCTTAAAACATTTTCTATCATAGCCCGATACTTTTCACCATTTATTGAACCAGTATTGGCGTCATCGTCATCAAAACAGAATTGCCAAATAATTTCGGCTGAAGTTACACCACACCAGACAGTGCTTTTAAGTGGATCCAACTCCCGCGGATGGATCAACCCTGGGTTCTCAGTACCCCATATACGGCAATTTAATTTAATCCATTTAAGTTGAAATCGCTTCATCACTCATTATGAAATAACGCCGATAAAGTAACCGTCAGTTCAATTTTTACTTTTATTAATTCAATACTTGACAAAAAATATCTATATTTAAAAAAATAAAAATTTTAAACGCTAACTGCTCCAAACCTTTCGTTTGATGGCTTTATTTTTAACAGTATTTAACACCAATAAAACCGATGTTTATTAAAAATAAAACGCAGGATTGTATATCACGATCTTGCTCTTGTAGTGCGATATAAATCTATAATGTGGAGTGGAAATGATTTTGTTATCTGATTGTTTTGTTTTTTATTAAAGATTTTAGATTTTTAAAATTTCATAATGAAATATTTTTCTTTCCCTTAAGAAATAAAAAGTCTACTTTCTGAAAAACGAAAAACCCTCTATTTACTAAATTTTTTGACAGAAATCTGAATTGCAGTTAAATTGGAAATAAATTCTTTCAAAAATAATCCAAAATCATTTTAAAATTCTGGTAAAGCTATACGCTTGCAATTCCTTAGGGTCTCTTAAAAAAGTCCTTTTATAATAATCAAAAGTTGCAATATAAAAGTTATCAGAATGGATTACCTCTCTCTTCTTCTTTATAACATGAGAAAAGCCTATTTTCAAAGGAAAACACAAAGAGCCTAAAGCCTAATTATATGTTACAATGATTTTGAATTGACGCCTTATACCCTTTTAGGCAAATTGCTGGTAATTGATAGTTTGGAAAAAAATATTATAATATCCAACCCCCCGCCTAGTTGTTGTGTTGGTTTGGTTATAAAACCTCATTTCTGGATTGTTTGTAATCTGGCGTGTTACTTCTCGTATAAAATTCGTTTTATAAAAAAAAAAATAAATTAATATCAAATCGATCCATAAATTCATTCACTCGAAGCGACATGACAAAGAAAAAAAAGTTTAATGAAGTATCGCATGGCTGTTAATTATAGGTATAATCAAGAGACGTCTAGCAATACAGAGAAAGGGTTACATTTTTGCTCATAACTATATTACCTCACAGGATATTCACACACGTTATATTATATACATGCCCATTCGAGGAATCAAAGGAACTCTGCCGAACAGTTTCTTTTGTTCAGCAACTAATTGAATTAAACATATATAAACAAATCAGCTATATTAAAAAAAGAAACTCATGGAAAAAGGAATAAAACCAAACAAGGACTTTAAAACACACAAATAGCGAACACGGTATAGGTTACATCAGGTAAAACCATCATGGTAAAATCGCATCGGGTGGTTCCGCTTTATAATCCTTTAATTATATATGATCGTAGAATGGTCGTAGGTTTGTATATTTAAAAAAATTGAATTATCCAAACAGGACAAAGACAACCATGTCTGACATGTTTCATTGAACAAAAAAGAATTTTGATGAAATTTATGACATGTTTTGTGCTCGCAGGATGATTGTGTGTGCAGTAAAGATGCCATTCATATGGTTAATTTTCGTCAAGTTCCGTTTCTATGTTCAGGTTTGTTTTTATTTTTTTTTTATTTTTTGGGGAAATGATGATAGGTTATTGTTGGACTTACCTGGGACATACAGGGAGCAGGACGAACTAAAAACTTCCTGCCTTTTGAAAACAATAGTTAATTAATGAGAGAAGAATTTATTGTATTGGGATTAATTGGTAAGACGTTGCCGACAAAGTGGCGGCAATAGTAGTGGCCCGGCGGTGGCGACTGACAGCCGACCAACGCAAGCAAGAGTTGTTGAATGGTGGCAGTGTAGATAGGAAATTCATTCAAATTTTTAAAAGATTTTAAAAGAAGTTCCTAGGAAATTATGAACGAGTGTAAGGTACGATCATTATTGCAATTCATAGACTCTAAGAGTCGTTTTAAATTAGGATTAATACACATATTGCTATTCGCAAAGCTAAAGCAAATGTTTGATTGAAACAGACATCAATCTATGAGGTCAAACAGTACTTATTACTCCAGAAATATTTTATCAGCTAGTAAGAACTCATTCAGGGCTACTCTAGTATTAAATCAGTACTAACTCGATGGTAATATCTGGAAAATATTAGCACATACAGAAGAATGTTAATATTACTCAAAATCCATTCAAATTAAACAGATAAACGTGTTAATATTGTCGTTTCCATTTAATTATGATAAAAATCGTGTTCGGATAAAATACTGTTTCCCTTGAATTATATTAATCCTTCCATTATTAAAATGTTTGAAAGATTCCCGCGGAATCAAAATATTTTTTTAATTTTAAGCAGGACATGAACTTTTTTATTGAATTATTTAAATTTTTAATAATCACGAAAAAGTAGCATGAAGAATTATACATATTATGGCATGTTGAAATATAATCTTCTCCAGTTTACAACAACATGACATGGTGATTCCTGTCGCATTTGTGATGCAATTTTTAGACCAACTTTTATCTTATTTCCTATCATCATTATGTCAAGTTTTATCAAAATGTTGAGTTGAGTTTTTTGTACGAATCCATAACTTGTCACATAGAAGGTATCTTTATATCGCAGGCAAAAATAGTTGAAGGTATTTTTTTATATATCATTAGAATGAGTCTTATATTTTTTGACAGCCTAGAACTTTAGCGTTGGCTCCCATCTTAAATTAAAATTTTCTAATTTTTGAGCTTGAAATTAATTTTTCAAATTTTTTTTACAAAAATAGGTAGCTCACTTGATTTAAAAATTATATATATAAAGAAGGACAGGCTTTCAAAATCGATGCAGTAGTTAAACTTCATTGTAGGAGTTGCCGTTGTTTTCCAAAAAAAAAAATAATATGATTAAAGTAGTAGAAAATTAAATTTTAAACACGTTTTTAACTATATTTTTTAATAAAAAGTTTAAATTAAGAGAGTTATTTTACAAAAATCTTTTACCAAAATCAAAATTTTCCCAAAAATTCAAGATGGTGTCTAATGGTGGAACATTGCTATTATGTCAAACAGCCAAGCCGCGATCAAGGCACTGAACTCCTATGCCATTAGTTCAAAACTGGTATGGGAGTGCGTGGATAGGTTAAACGACCTTGGCAAAAATAATAATGTCACACTTCATTGGGGACCTGGGCACGTAGGTGTCCAGGGAAATGAAAAGGAAGACTTTTTTGCAAAAATAGGAGCAACCACGCCCTTAACTGGCCCTGAGCCCTATTGTTGTATAGGAGAATATATGTTTAAAAATAAAATCAAAACAGAAGAGGACACTTTGTATCCTGTAAAGGCTTTAGTAGGAATAACCTCAGAATGATAACTGGCTTCCTCACTAGTCACTCCAAACTGAAAAGACACCTAAGTATTCTTGGCCTGGTGAGCAGTGCCACATGCAGATTCTGCAACACTGATGAGGAAACACCTGACCATATATTAGGTAAATGCGATGCACTCGTGCAACAAAGTCATAGGTATCTGGGTCGACACCAGATAGAAGAGAGCGAACTACCATCTCGCGTTTGTGCGTCCTGATGTTCGAGCTAGAGCCTAAACGGTTAGAGGGATTTGCTTCAAATTTAACGTGGTGTTTTTATTTGATTCCCTAGAGGATGAATTCGAATTTTTGTTTTAGCTCATCTAGAACGGGTAGCTGTCAGCTGTCACACAACGATTTCGGTTTTACCAAGTTGTCTCGAAAATGGCTTTCAATACGATTATGATTCAACTTTGTACATGTCATCTTTAGACCAATTTTAATAATACTGCATACCACGTTCTAAATAAACAAATAGCAATAATGAAAATATAAATATGTTTTTTTTTTTTAAATTGTCTTTTTTTATATATTTACATATTAGGTATATTTCCTCATATCTCGTCATTGGCTTTCTTTATTTAATCATTATTTTGCCATTCAGTACTTCTAAGTTTTTCAACAAATATTGGATTTGAAATTTGTATTTATAGTTTTTTTTTCTTCCAAATTTGTTTGTATTAAATCAAAAAAAAAGTAAACTATCACCATATCTACACCACCGTCGCTACATTTTTAGCTACGAGACCAAGTTCGTGCGATCCAGTCGTGATGCATATTTCTTCATATACGCATATAATATGCTTGTCTGCTCAAAATTTACTTCTCATTAAAATTATATTTTATTAAAATTTCAGATTAAGCTTTGTTTAAATTACATACCGAAACAAAACAAATATTATAGTATACATACCTTTACGTGACACGTACACTGCTTTTTTCCTTCTAACATTTTTTGTTTTCAATAAATTAAAAATCAAGAGATTTTTGTTCTACTCTGTACCAACTACCTTAAACAACAATTAAAACGTGGGTATACTTGGCATTTAAGATCAATTGATAGGGGTGTGGATTTTAATTAGCCATCTGCTGAAATTAACAATAAACACCCTCAGTAAGATTAAAATTAATAACCCTAATTAGAGATTGACTTAGATTGACGTGTACTGAAATAAATGCTGTTTGGGACAGTTGCATATGTGCTTTAACTTTTAAGCAATTATAGGTCCCTACTATTGTAAGTATACAAATATAAGTAAAATTCTCCATAGAAAGTTTTCGATTTAAGTTTAACCGCCAAAAAGGATTCAATCATCCATTTATGATAATGTGCTTTCTTAATTTATAAAGCTTGCCGCTTCCATTCATCGTTCAACTGAACAAGGGCTGCCGCCATCACAACTTGAGAGCGAAAGAAAAAAAAATCTCAAATTACTCAAGTAAAAATCTGGTATCGAATTACTAACTCGCATAAGAAGCACTTTAAGTAGGTAGTATCAGCCTATATGTACCACCAGACATTTGCAATTACCTACAACAGATTTATCCTTTTCTTCTTTACCGAAGGACTTTAAACTTTTGTGATTTCATTATTATCTTTTCACATTATTTTTATTGTGTGAATTCCTTTGGATTAAACCGCTTACAGCAATCGAAGGTCATATTCGTGTCGCAATTAATTAGAGCATGATAATTGAGGATTGGCTTTGCATTTAACCGCTTACTTCATATAATACAAATAGAGGTTAGAATGAACAAACATTTTTATACCGCACGACCCAGATTATTAATTGATATCGAGTTGTTTTTAGTTTTTTTTTTTATGTATACTCGTACATACTTAGATGCGCAAATGTCCTTCTTCCTGGATTGATTTTTATGTGGGTGAGATAAAAGAAGCGATGCTTTGTGGTAAGCCCTTTACGAATATATCTACGTAGATACATTGTTTGGAATCGAATTTCATCCCTTTTGTTTAGGGCGCTTCCCTTCTTTGGTTGTTGTGTGTATTTTATTTTTTTTTTTTGCTGTTTTCATTTTTTTTTGTTGTTTGTGAAATTTAGAACAAATTCATGGATTGAATTGAGAGGGTGAATCAGACAGTAGATAGTTGATGGTAATGTGGAACATCTTTTCTATCAATGAAATAATGAGAAACGTGTGCTTTAGGTATGTATGTTCTTTTCAAGCTGCAATTTGAGCATGTTTGTAATTGGGTGAAAATTAATCCCTAACACACGTTTCAAATTTGATGAGTGCTTAAGATAATTTTTTTTTTAATTCGAAAGAGGGAGTTTCGATCAATTTTTTGTTTACTGGAAATGATTTTGTATAAAAAAGGTTTTGGAAGTTATTAGATATTTAGAAATTTGATTAACTGAAAGTAAATAGATACTAAACTTGAAGAATATCTACGACAGCTTTTGTTCACAAATTAACTTTTTTTCATATATTTACTCATTATGAAAGTGAATAATTTTAAAATAAAATTTAAGATTGAATGGCACAAACTTGCTTTTATGGCTCAAAACTATTACCCGAAATGAAGATTTAATAATATCCTTTTGATCATAAGTCATAACAAACACAAAGTTTAATCGAAATCGTTAGAGCTGCTTTCGAGATACATTTATCTTGACTAGAATGTGCATCTGCTGAGCGCGCATATGCATAAGCTTTAGCTGCCCAGTCATCGTCGGGCTTCAGTCAGGTATCTCTATTATTCGATTCTAAACAAAAAAACAGTATTTTTTTTAAATGTCTCTTTTTTGCAGGCTACATTAAAATGGGGCTGTAATATTTAACACTAAAGGGTTTTACAATACCACCGTCATCGTAAATTTTCATTCTGGTTTGTTATTTTATAATAAAAAACAAAATATATACCCGGGCTTTGGCCCAACCTGCCTACATTTTCCAGAAAAGCGATGCAGTCCAACTTCCATAATAAACTTCCTTGTTCCTGTAAAACTCAAAGTTTTATTGAGAATTATTCAACTTTATTTTAATGAATTTTGCCCTCCATACATCATAATTCGAAATTCTTAAACTGCAATTTCTCTGTAGGTATTTTTAATTTTTTTTCCGATTGCTTTTTTTGATGGCAGAAAGTATCTTTAACTTGATGATCAGAATCAGTAAAACCCCTTTTTGCATTTTCAATTACTCTATGTGGCAAAGTACAGGTATCTATTGGTTTTGTGTCAGACATAAATCGAGGTTTTAATAAAAACAACTAACACTACGATAATGGAGAAATCCAAAAAAGTGATTTCGGAGCAGACGTCCGTCGCGTGTCGGTCAGTTTTGTATGAGCATCTGTGCGTCCTGATTTACATCAAGCTTGAGCCTAAACAGTTGGACGAATTTACTTCACATTTCTTGCGAAGTATTCTTATGTGATTTCCTACGACATTTAATTTTTTGTCTTAGCTCATATCTAGAACTGGTAGCTGGCAGCTAGCTTTCATACAACGATTTTGTTACCTATTGTAAAGTTTTTTCGTGAACAGGGGTGGAATCGGCTAAGGTGATAGTTGATTATCAATTGTGGTGATCGTCGTTTTGAAGATAGCTGTCTCTATCACATCTAAGGGCAAAAATAGAGACAGCAATAGGGTTTTTCTAGGAACTATACGTCTTAGTTTTTTCAAAAAATATTGTATTCGGCATACATTTTTATTAGGTATAAATAAAATCAAAGAAAAAATATTTCTTTTTTATTTTTAACTTCCTTTTTCATTTTACTTGTGGTATAGGAAGTTACCACAAGTTTTGTATTCGTAAGAAAAATCGAATCGAAAGATTTTCTTCAAACTTTAGACTAAAGGCTTTAATAGAATTTCCTAGAGGGCAAATTGAAATATCTTGAATAACATTTTTATACAACCAATGTACAAAAATGTATTAGATAGGGTGTTAAGGGAGCCAACCTTGCACTTCATTCTGACGGGATGAACTTTGGTACACTAATAGTCCACATCCTAAATTTAATTTTAAGAAGTGTTGCCACAGTGGCAACACTGGCAGACCGGAGATATAATGGTTGCCTTCTGACCATGTTTTAACACGAAATTTCAATGAATTACCGGACATCGGTTGATGTCGCGATTTAGAATACTTAAAGCCATTGGAATATATCATTTTTTACCCCTACCCCATCCTTGTACGCTGGGGGAGCGAAATACCCTCGGCGGATAAGGGTTTTTATTTGTCAAAAAATAAATAGAATACTTAAAGCCATAGGAATATGTTCATTTTGTACCCCTCCCCCATCCTTGTACGCTGGGGGAGCGAAATACCCTCGGCGGATAAGGGTTTTTATTTGTCAAAAAATAATGGTTATAAAATGAATATTCATAAAATTTTAAGATGAGCGTCGACGTAGAATTTCAAACTCTACAGCATATCTGAAGTCCATTTTTATCCATATATTAGTTTTTTGTATAATCGCTTTCAAAATGGAGGGAGGGGAAGGTGTAAGTATATCAAACCACTATATATTTGTCTTGGTATAATCTTAGCATATGGCACATGACCTTAGGGTAATTTTTAATACCCAATCTTATGCAATCAACATAATTTCGAAAAAATTACCGTAGAAAAAGTTATAACCTTTTTATAAAATGACGACTAAATTTTCAGTGAAACGAGCATAACATTACCAAGTTTCAATTGTATGGTGTTGAAACTTGGAACACATGTCTCATTTGTCATAAGAAATAAGAATCAAATGAGTCCATAAAAATATCTGGGGCGAAAGGGTGTTTTTTTTGATTGCAAGGGAAAAGTGAATTACTATTACCAGTAAATCCCTCCCAAAACAGTTCTGTTGGTGAAAGTTGGTAGAAATGTTTTAATTCTTGAAAGAACCAAGACTAAAAAGGATCCATACAAATATATTGGTTCCAGGGGTGTTTTTTTTAGGCGGAAGGAAAATATGGGTTATAAACCCAACATTTTATTTTTATGTAATCGATGTACAAATTTATAATATGGTGCATGATTTTAAAGTATTTTTTAACGCTGAATCAAATTTAAGTAAAAGTAAGACGATACAATCACCATTAAGAAAGTAATGGTCGTTTTAATGAAAAAATTAATGTATTTCTTGAGTAGAGCAGATAAAACATTTTCTCTCAAAATCACCTTTGACTATAGATATTTGATTTATCTTTTTTATTCTTGGTAACAATAAAAAACAAAACATTCATACCAACTTTCATCAATGTACTAGTTCTGGGGGGCAGGTTTACGGGGCATAGTTTTAAACTTTTCTGTTACACTCAAAAAAACACCCTTCAGCCCCAGATATTTTTATGGAGTCTTTTGATACTTATTTCTTACAACAAATGAGACATGTGTTCCAAGTTTCATCACAAGACCATTGAAACTTGGTAATTTTATGCTCGTTTCACTGAAAATTTAGTTGTCATTTTATAAAAAGCTTATAACTTTTTCTGGGGAAATTATATTGAAATTATTTTGATTGCATAAGATTGGGCATTTAAAATTACTCTAAGGTCATGTACCATACGCTTAGATTATACCAAGACAAATATAGTTTTTTTGAAAGTTATTATACAAAAAACTAATACATGGACAAAAATAGACTTCGGATATGCTGTATAGTATGAAATTCTACGTCGACGATCATCTTAAAGTTTTATGAATATTCATTTTATAACAAATAAAAACCCTTATCCACCGAGGGTATTTTGCTCCCCCCGCATACAAGGGTTGGGGAGGGGTCAAAAAATGAACATATTCCTATGGCTTTAAGTATTCTTAATCCAATGAGACATTTCACGACATCAACCGATGTCTGGTTCTCGATTTATAGTCTAATTTATGTAAAATTTCGTGTTAAAACATGGTCAGAAGGAAACCCTTTTATCTCCGGTCTGACAGTGTTGCCACCGTGGAAACACTTCTTAAAAGTAAACCTATGATGTGAAGTATTAGTGTACCAAAGTTCATCCCGTCAGAATGAAGTGCAAGGTTTGACCTTAAATATGGCCTTAACGCCCTAACTATATATATTTCAAAACTGGCTCTAACGATTTTAACAAAAAAAAATCACGAGTTACTGTAAAGTGTATAGAAAACATTTTGGGTATACAAATTAACCAATAACGGTTATTAACGGTACCTGTCATATAACCTATTTTTTTTTATTTTCAAATGTCTTTTTAATGTCATCACCGATTTCAGCCAATTTTTTTTAAACAGGTTTTAAAAATGATGCATACAAATATTTTCATTTTTTGTTTTTTTTTAATGTAATTTAAGAAAAAATGTACTGATTTTTTTTTAAATATATTTCAATACCTTGAATTTTATTTTAATTATGGTAAAATTGTATTTTAATAAGTACTAAAAGTTGACCTCTAACGATTTTTTTTTTTTCAAATAATTTATGTTTAAAGTTTTTTAATTTTTTTAACATTTTATTTTCAACGACCTAATTATTAATTTTATTCATACAAATCTTTCCTGGGACACATTTTTTCAGTGATCAAGGTAATTCATCAAATTCAAGGGTATTAACTCGGGCTTTAGTTCAGATAATCTCGCACTGAAAAAATGGCCCTCAATTAAAAAAAAAAAAAATGAATGTACAAATATCTACCCCTCCCTCATAGTCTTAGAGCCCACAGAAAATTTTGGGGTGTGAAAGTGAACCGAGAAAAAAGTATATGAGTCGAAAGGTGTGGTAAGGCTAATGAATGAAATGGAAGTATTGCAGTCCCTGGTGGCGGGCGGCTTAAGTACGTAATAGCTAATAACAATCAAAACACTGAATCTTATTGATTACACTAGTGTTCTTCAATAAAAATAAATAAAAAAGAATTTACACTAAACTTATTTATTATTAATTGAAAGTATCTCTGTATGCATTTCGATAGACTTTGTCTATCATCATCAGCAGGCACGACTGATGGTAAAAGCATCATCTTCTTCTAACAGCATCATTGATCCAAAAGTGCAAGTCGTCGTTCTCTTAATTGTAAACAATCGCGAGTTAGAACTTAGATAAACGTTAGAACATATGATGACACACGAAGTACGAAATTAATTACGAAAGAAAACAGAAAACGAAAAGTGAATTTTGTGCCATATTGTGGATATGCATGCGTAATGCGTTACACCAGATAGAAAAGACAAGATGTTATATTGCCATTATCAGAGTTCATCGATTTGTCGTCTTTTTGAATGTAGTAACTCTCGTATGCATCTAGACGTCTCGCATCATTTAGCTGTCGTATCAATTTTAAATTATCTTTATTAACATTAAAGTGTCCAATTGTCAGTACGTGATTTGCAAGGGCTGAAGTTCTGCAATTGTTTGTTCTTATATAAAGGGTTTTTCAACAGGGACGTTACAAAAGTAGGGCAACAGGGACAGCAAACGACGCCGTGTTTCTTGCCATTTATCTTCAGTAAGGTTTGCCATTTCATGATGGAAAGATATACGAGCCAACAACGAGTCGAAATTATTAAAATTTATTACCGAAATTCGGAGTCAGTGGCCTCAACGTTAAGAGCGCTACGTCCAATTTATGGTCGTCATAATCGTCCTAGCAGATCAACACTTGAGCGTCTAGTGGAAAAATTTGAATCCACAGGCACAGTTCAAAATGTTCCCTTGCCAGTAACACAAAGAAGTGCCCGTAGTGTCGAGAATGTTGCTGCCGCTGAGGCTTCAGTTGCAGAAAGCCCAAATGTGTCTCTCACACGTCGTTCTCAAGCGTTGGGCATCTCTGTGACGTCGTTGTGGCGAATTTTGCGAAAAGATCTTAGCCTACATCATTACAAGATTAAATTGACGCAAGAACTGGAGCCGCTTGACCACCAGAAGCGTCGTATGTTCGTGAATTGGGGCTGAGCAACAACTTGAAAATGATTAGGATTTTCATCGAAAAATCATCTTCAGCAATGGGGCTCATTTCTGGCTGAATGGCTTCGTCAATAAACAAAATATGCGGTATTGGTTAGGCAGCAATCCACACGTACTCCATGAGTCATCATTGCATCCCGAAAAAATTACGGTTTGGTGTGGTTTATGGGTGGTTACGGCGGCGTCATTGGGCCGTACTTCTTCCGTGATGATTAAGAACGGCACGTTACTGTGAATGGGGATCGCTACCGTTCAATGATAACCGAATATTTTTGGCCCCAATTGGATGATATGGACTTGGAGGACATGTGGTTCCTGGTTCCAACAGGACGGCGCCACAAGCCACACAGCGAATGTCACAATCATTTTATTGGAAACCAAGTTTGGAGAACGTGTTAATTGTTATTGATTAAGATTGCACTCAGTTTACTTTATAATAATATGCGTAATAGCATTTCGAAAACCCCAAAAAATCAATTTTGTGGATCATTGTAAAAACCAAAAAAATTGTTTACCCGTCCCTGGATATTCATCCCATAATTACAGATTTGTTTAAATTAATTACAGACCGTTTAAAGAACCCAGCAGATTTAAAAATAATGGGGTACAAGTTATTAAAATACAACGGTAAGACTTAAAATGCTCTTTTATTTTTTGTATGTAAAGCCAGAAGTCCCTTCTTTCATATCCTTTTTTAAGAAAGTACTTTTAGTGAACACTCTTTGAAATATTAGTTTTCAAACTCAAAATTTTGGAAATTGAAATAAATGTTTAAAGTACCTACTTTTTTTTAAATTTCACGTTCTAGAACCATTCGGGTTTCAGTATTTGGATATGATTTAATAAGAGCATTGAATTTTGAAAGAAAAAAAAAATACCTATACCTTTATTGTTTGAAAATCCTGCTCCTGTTCTTGCAAATTTTATTTAAAGCTCTATATTCTAAAGCCATAGGTAAATAGAGATTTAAAGCTATGTAGTTGTCCTACATTTTTATAACTTTTTAAATGCAGTTAATTGCTTGTCATAAAACTTGACTTATTTTTAAACGCTCTTTTCTATGTGTACCTAGCGCCATTTTATTTTGTTTATATGTGGTTGTGTGTTGTTTTTTTATCGCACCCACCTATATTCCTTTTAAGTTTCCCCAAAGAATCTATAAAAGCTTTCAAAAAGGAATTTCACCCACAGCCATCACCGATGTAAACGCCTTTTTCCATTCATCTTTTTCATCTCCATCTCCGCATTGACAACGGACAGCGCATGGCTCCATGCGCTGAAAAGTGAAAATCCTCAGCATCCCGATGAGAGAAACAATTTTAATTCCCCTTTGAGTGTTGTCATCTCTTCGGGGGGCTTTTGAACTAAACGCTTTCATTAAATAATATCGCAATGGAAGCGGCTTTTCACACGTATTTATATTCCGACAATTCAGATCCAGACAAAGACATTTTGCAAAAAGTAAAAAATCACATGAATAAACGCCTGCAGGGGATGTATGTTATCAGCCCAGGACGTTTGTGCCGACTGCGACTTTGAGACGTAAAACATCGCCTCAAGGTGAATTCCTTAAATTATTATTTTAATCATCATGTTACAGTTTCCCAAAATGTGATGCCCACCTCTCCTCGCAAATCCCGAAAGACCAAAGGTTGACTGTTATTTGTTTGTTTGCCTTTGTTGACATCCCCCGCCACCATCATGCGCCAGTGGCGGATGTTTACATCGAGCATATTGTTACCGATTTAACTAGTTATTAAGGAGGCTAATTAAACACCGGCCACGTGCCTGATGCTGACGAGGACGATGACGACTATTTAAGGTATACAAGTTGGGAAAAGATTGCTATGTAGTGCATGCACTGGTGGTGGCAGTAAACAACTTATTCAGTGGATGATGGACAAAGGCTGAAGCTGGAACGGTTGATGTTGATGATTTGTGTAGAGAATTCCTTTCAAGTTGTCTGGGCTTACATGTTTTGTGTGACACAAAAATGAACAAAATACAACACCCCCTTGTAATTAACCATGATGCTGACTATGTTTATTGTTTGAAGAGCGAAAACGAGGGTTTATTGTATTTGTTATGCTTTTGTTTTTTTTTTTTTTTTTTTTTTTTTGAAAGTGACATTTTCAATTTTGAGTTTATTATTTTCAAGAGTTTTTTTTGTTTTAAGCTGTACCTACCTTCATTAAATTCTACACCATCACTTTAAAATTGGCAGACACAATTTAGTTGAAAATTTAATTAAGATTTGACACATTCATATGTGCCGACCGATGCGATGCCCATGGAATATGAAATTTTAATAATAATATTTGAGATAGTTAAAATGCTTACTTATGCACATTCAGGTTATCTTTTTCATATTAAAACACAAATTATTTACATGCAGTTTAAAAAAATGATAAAAAATGATCAAAATAAAGAAAAAAAATAGAAAAAACACAAGGTCGTGCAATGAGAGCTATACAGGTTAGGTTCAAGATTCGCTATACATTCAGACCCTAGATAATAATTTTTTTTATACGCAAAATTTTTAGCATTAAAAAGGACCTCCAGCTAAATATTTATTTGGAATAAATAAAAAAAATAAAAATAATTTTTTTAAAAACTCAATATTTTGAAAATGAGTTGGTCAGTTTTTTTTAAACCTGGGCTTAAAGTATTTTTGTATAATTTTCTAGAATAGCTACATAAAAAATCATGTTTCTTAGTTCAAAAACACCGATAGTTAGGTACCCTCCAAGTACAAATTTTGAAAAACCGTTAACAAAAAATTATTTTAACCAAAAACGGCTACCAGAATTTTGATAAAAAGATTTGTATGACATTTAATTAAAACTAGCTGACTCTTCGAACTTCGTTCCACCAAAATTCATTTATGTAAAAAAAATAGTATGTCCGAACACGCACAATGCTGTTTCATGTAATTCGGTCAATTAAAATTCTTTATTCTAAAGTTTCATTTAATACAATAAAAATAACTCGTACAAAGCGGTAGGTTTGCCGATACGTGAGCACGCCACATACAATTGATCATGTGAGAAACATGGGAATACCATGATTGATGCTAGAAACATCCAGCAATTGTCCTTGCGAATTATTGATTGTCATAGCAAAAGGGAGACGCACTGGAAATTGAAGACGCTTAAATACAAATGGCAAATCGTTCAGAATCGCGCTTGATAAACATACAAATACTTTGAGCACAATGAAAATTAAAAAAAAAAAATTATTAAATTTAATTTTATTTGACCACAGATATAGCAACTACAATCAAATTTGAATGACGAAACGAAAGGGACACCTCATATTCCTGGGTTGGGTACGATATCCCGCTTTTTATAATCCCGATTTTTACAATCCCGTTTTTTTATAATCCCGCTTTCAATAATCCCGTTTCTTATAATCCCGTTTATTATAATACCGTTTCTTATTATCCCGCTTTTGCAATCAAAACTTTGTTTTATTTTGAAAAATCACGCGATTTTTTAAAAATAAAACAAATAGTTTTGATTGCTAAGCCGGAACACAATATAACAAAATAAAATATCTAATTTGTAAATAAACTAAAAATGAAATTCTAAACAATTGAGGATGTATTAAATTTATCATTAACATCATGTTAGTTCAATTGAATGTTGTGGGCTATACGACGCAAAAATCCTGTTTTACTCATTTTGTTCCTGTTTCTTATATTTTTTTTTTTTTGTTAACCCGGGGTTTAGACAAGCGAGTAGAACTAGTAGCATTTGTATCATAGTGTTAGTTTTATGGATGACTAGTAGCTCTCTGCGCGTTTTGTCAACTAGTATGATTTTTTAAAAATATACAAATTATGAAAACTATAGAAACAAAACAAATAAATGAAAAAACTACACTACACTAGTAGGATAACTGGCAGGCTACTCGCAGGCAAAAATATTATACTATTTGGGCTACTAGTTGGCTCTCTCGTGTTCTGATACACTAACATACATAAACGCTACTAGTTCTACTCGCTTGTCTAAACCCCGGGTAAAGCTCGTGATTTTAGCACATTAGTTTTTTGTATGTTTTAGCTTGGCCGTTTTAATTTTTTTCTATTTCTGTTTGCACCACAATTGTTTCCTTAGCTAATCGGCAATCATTTTGTACAACCCAGCGCTCTTTCGTCATGCCTCGACATTATTTTCGGTTTGCGGAAACTGTTTTTCGGCACCATGGTATGCAGACCAGAACAGCAGCCATGTACCTATTTTTTTTTAGTCGAGTTATTCTTAGATCTTGGATAACATTTTCCATTCCTGTCGACAGACGCACACATGAATGGTCACCAGGCCCTGGTTCTTCACGAGCCGTCGCGCCACCCAATTTATTTATTTATAACATTTGAAAAGTATAAAACGTGGAAAATAACCAACATAAAATCAATAACTTTTAATCATAAAAAGTGGGATAAGGCGAGATTTTAAAAAGCGGGATTATAATAGAACGGGATTTTAAATAAACGGGATTTAAAAAAACAGTATCTACTTAAAAAAAAAAAATGAGATTTTAGAAGCCGGCATTTTAAAACTTTTTTGACGGGATTTTAACAAGCTTATCAAATCATAGTCAAATACTGAAAACCGGATATTAAAAAATAAAGAAACCAACTTCTTATTAAAAACAAGAAAAAACGAAGTTGATAATAATCAGGTTATTAAATTGATAATTTATCCGCATTCTTCTTAGTTTTATGAGAAAGTTTTTTTTAATATCTTGAAAAGTAAAAGTTCTAGAACCATCCGTTTTTCACTATTCGACTATGCTTTGATAAGAGCATTGCATTTTGAAAGAAAAATAGTACCTAGCTAATTACGTTAATTTTTATATTTTTTTTCTCAAAATTTTGAGTTTGAAAATTAATATTTCAAAAACTGTTCACTAAAAGAACTTTATTTTAAAAGGAAATGACAGAAGGGACTTCTTGCCTTACATACAAAAATAAAAGGACCTTTAAGTTGTTACCGTTGTTTTTTAATCATTTTTGTACCCATTTCTTTCAAATTTGTCGGGTTCTATAAACGGTCTGGCAGGGTAAATGGCGCCTCCAATCGGTCTTGGACATACGCATCTGTAATCAGGAGCTCAATACCTAGGAATGGGTAAATTTTTTGGTTCATACAATCATCCTCAAGGGTAACTTTTTTTATGTTTCCAAATTGCTATAACGCATCTTAGGCCGCCAAGGACCCCTTTCGACTCATACTTTTTTTTTGTTTCACTTTCACACCCGTAAATTTGCTGTGGGCTCTTAGACTAATAGAACCACTTATCATATTTTTTCTCATTAGGTAGCACAAATCTATTGAATTCAATTTTTGTATACAGATTGCATATAAAAATATAAGAAAAACTTTATTTCTGTTTTTTTTTTAAATTCAATTTTTTTTGTGAAATCAATTTTTCAAAATCGAGTTCATGAAATTTTTTGAATTTTAATTTCAATTTCAATACTAGTAGTTACTTCAAATTTTCGATCTAAATCAAGTTCTTAAAATATCCAGGGCTCTCATCACGTAACTTTTCTGACGACTATCGTCCAGACGATAGCTAGAAACGATATCGACAATACACTTCTACTATCGTATCGTCTATCGTTGTCGTTTTTTATAGTTTGAGAGTCTCTGAAAAACACGTTGGAAATATTAAACATCAGAAATATTGTACTATCATCGTGAGTAAATTCGTTTTATTTGCGGTTGGGCTTTTGTTTTAGTGAAAAAGAAGTCTACATATTCAACAGTAATTTCTCATAATCGCTGAAAAGGTAACTGCGAGTACTTTTTTTGTTATATAGCCGTTAAGCTGGTTCGATAGATATCTCCACTTCAAAACACGAATAACCTTTTGAATGAAGTATGACACATTACTGTTGAGTTGATATACCAGTTAAAGAATTTCATTATTATTCTATTACTAACGTGCTATATGCAATAACCTCTCCATAGGTGTATGACAAATTGTTGTTTTGTAGGTAGACTTGCTTTCAATATCATGACGCATGCACCTTTAAACCCTTATAATTATATTTTGATTATATATCCAGTTCAAAAATTGGCGGTCGGCTCGTAAAATATAAAAAAATACATCTTAGACTAACAAAACACACCAAGACGATAGCTAAACAGGTATCGAGCAGTCGATATCGTCGAAACGATAGCAAATGACAGCTTTTTTAAATACATGAAGCGAAACTCAAATCGTCAATTCGATATCGTTTGAACCATAGAGGTTTTGTATTCTAACGTGAAGCATAGCTATCGATAACGATATCGAAAACGATATCGTCAGAGTTACGTGATGAGAGCCCAGGCTTTTAGATAAAACTTGTACCTAAAATTTTAATCTACAAGCTTCAAAATTTTAATCTAGGAAATTCAAAATTTTAATCTAAACATTTCAAAATTTTATTTTAATTCATTTTTAATATTACTTTACTGAACCGTTAATATAGGTACATACTCAATGTCTAGTTAAATTCTTGCTAGTAACTAAAAGTCCGGGTTTGTGCGATCCAGTCGTGCATTCTATTTTTGTTTGTTCTAGAAACAATATTTTTTCAAATTATTTACTTTATTTAATAACAAGTGATTCTCTGTATATATTCAAATTTACTTCTTTTAAGCTATACAGCTGCAAATAAAATAACAATGAGCCTGATTCTGACACACAATTATCTATAAGGTGTTTTAAAATAACTTTTTAACCACTTTCCAAACAAAAATTGACAAAGTTGTTTTCGATTCGAAATATTTGGTTTTTAAACAATTTAAAATAAAATTTTGTTGATATAAAAAAGTTAATTTTTTTTATATAGGAATTTTTATGTGACCAATTATTTAATTTTTGTTTGTTCTTAAAAGTAATAAGTCTACTTAATGTTAATTTATTTTATGCTGTTTCAAATTAATTTATTTACAGAGTTTATTATATAAAAATAAAAAATTATAGAAAATTAAATTATGTTAAATCGACAAAGTTTAAAATAAATCTACGAAAACGCACCTGAAAAAGTCGTGGATAACGACGAAACGTCGGGAAAAGATGTAATAGCCTTGTTTTATTTGCATTTAAGAAAAAATTGTTCAAAAAAGCCTACAAAAAAATAACTTAAAAAGTTAATTTTTTTTATGAGAATAAATTGGATTTCGTAATAATATAAGAAAAATGATATGTAGTTAAGTCTGTTTTTACTTGGTTTATACCAAATTCAAAAAAACAACCTAACAATACCAATAGTTAAATTATAATTATAAAGTTAAGGCTGCTTGAATGAACCGAAACTAAAAATCATAAAAAAAAAACTTTATGAGAGGAAAAGTAAGCAACAATAAGAACATTACCTATTAAGTTTTTCGACTTAAAAAGTCTTCAGTAACCCGTTGTTTTTACCTAAGCTGGCGACTGCGGGAAAACCCTGTATAGGTTTTCAAATTTTTAAGAAAATCCGACCAGTGCGTTTATTGTTGCAATTATTTAACTTTTTTTTTTTAATTTTTCAATAATTTCTTACGCGCAAATATCTATATTTAAAAAATTAAAGAAAAATGTTTTTATTGTTTGCTTACAAAACAAAATGTCAATATAAAATAATTTTAATAAACATTGTTCATTAAAAATTGTGAAAACTGATTAACCCTTTAACACGCATTATATATTTTAATAACTATTCTATTTTACCATAATTGTTGACCATGCCCACCTGCAAATATTTACTTTTTTTCAAATACACTAGACTGTCTGCTATATTTTTTGCATTGAATGCGTGCAAAACAAACATGTTTTGTGTTTTTATCACGATAAAGTTAATGAGGTTGCCATATTTAATTAATTCTCCGACAGCAAACAGCACTGCGCTTAATTTGTATCAATTAAATAATGAACAACAGACTTAACCACCAACCCAGGCATCCACCTTCACCAGCTCACACAAGCAAGCCACACAAAATGTTAAACCCAAATGCGATTAGTTTTTCCGCACAAACCTCATTTTAGAAAATACACATATAACCAACACCAACCTCCCGCTACCAAAACGTTTCAAGCCTGCCTATACAACAAATTCACTTCATCATCATATTGTTTATCTAGAATTTTGTTCACACAAATGCATGAGTGAGGTGATTTGATGTGCTTTAATCAATGTAAATGAGCGCCATTATATCCGCCTTTATCCCCATACTAGATATTCAACACACACATTCTCATTTCACAAAACAATTAAATTCTAATTAAGATTTTGTTTGTTTTACTGCACGCAGGATTTTCAACAGAAGGAAGCGAGGCATAATTAAATTTCTAGTTTTAGAGCTTGTTTTCAGTTAGAAGTGGTAGATGTGGAAATTGGTAACCCAGACATTCATGCTTTTAAACATATATCAAATTCTCGTCGCCATTTTTTTTTATTTGTTGACAAATTTACCGCAAATCATTTCCATCACAGTTTAAAATTTAACTCCCATGCACACAATTTGAGTTAATGACGTAATCACTTTATTAATCTGAACTTAATCCATTTGAAAGTTTTGAAAGTTTCTACTTTCTTTTATAAAGATTTACCAGGTTTTCTACAAAGTTGAAAAAATAATAATATTCTTGAAAGTTTTGAATGTTATAAAAAAAAATGGCGCGTTGCTAATTCAATGAGCAAAATGAAAAAAAATACATAAACCTCATTATCGTTATTCGCATCGTCCTTCATCATTACCAGCTCTCTGAAACGATGCTAACACCAAAGAAAAAAAAAAAAAAAAAAACTGAGAAAAGATGAACACAAATTATAATAAACTGTATACACAGTAATTTTCCCATCCCGAAAAATTAATTAAAAGTTCTTGAAACTTAACACAACCTTTCATTAGCATCGCGCTTTTGCTCTTGGGTGAAAATTAATGGGTGGGGGCGGGGTATGAAGAGTGCGGGTGGTTGATGATGGTTGTGAGTTTCATAACGTGACGTTGATGTCGTTCGTCCTTATCGTGGCGCCTTCGTCGTCGTATAGTCGCTTATATCATAATTATTAATCTTGCAAATTATGTCTAATTAATTTCGCCATTAAAGCTCCTTTTACGGTGACAATGTTTATGAAGGAAGGTGCTATAGCTATTGGGATCTATGTTGGTATATGAAGGTTGGAGTGAGAAATTCGGTTGTATTGATGGTCTGTATGATATTTACAACGAAGACACGACACAATAATGCCATCCATGAAGTTTGATTTTATTTATTTATGTAATCATTTTTTTTTGAAAGCAAAAATAATTTAATCAACAAAAATTACAGTGGAGCTTTAAAATGGAAATATGTACAAACATAATTAAAAACAAAAGTAAAATATAAAAAAAAAAATATTTAAATTCTGTTAAGCGAGTGACTTCTTAAATAGTTAGGTATAGATGCATTAGTTTAATTGCAGTGCGCACTTTTTAAATTATAAATTTATTTTGTACCTTCAGTATCTCTTTGGAATTTTTGCCATATGTTTACAAAAAAGTATTAAAAATTGAATTAAATAAAAAAGTACGTACGCCCCAGTGCATCATTGTTTTTTTTTTTTTGTTGAAGGAATTATTATTTCACCAAAAAAGTAAGGCAGTCTTGGTATGGTCATAGAAGCTCCCTTCATTTGGGACCTATGAAGCAATTGACAAAAGGGCTTTATTGATGCTTAATTTGTGAAAACCTCATAAGATCGATGCCAAACAGAGTTCAAAAAATTATCAGAGCTAGAGGTCAATAGTAAACTTCAAAACTTTAATGTACAGGATAATATAAATACTATAAAATAGAAACAATGATTGTACAAAAGCACTACCTTTTTTATATTTTATATCAATTTTACGAAGCAACATTTTGAAAACCTGAATTTTTAAAGCAGAATGTTGAAAACATAATTTCGACCACTACAGAATTTTTGACCCCAACCTTTGCTTAACATTTTTGTAGCTGATTTTTGTTTTACTTCTACAAAATACAAAATTTAGGCATAAGTGGAATTAAAAAACAGAACTTTACACGTACAGCATTTTGGATATCCTGAAATTTTGATATAAACTTTTAATACAAAGAATTATGAGAATTTTGGTCATATAGAATTCTGAAACGCAGTATTGTGACCGCTTTTTGGATTCTGTGGAAATTTGGTTTTGTCGTTGGAGTAAAAGCAGACTCAGGCAAAACCTCTTCAGTCTAAAATGTTGGAATGAGTGCCTTTTTAGCTTCCCATTGGAAGTTATATTGTCATTGGTGCGATTTATCGAATTGAAAATTTTGAAATGTCTTCAAGTTTTGAGGCCTCTAGAATCAGAATCCGTCAATTTTAGTAAAATGTCTGTTTGCGTGTATGTACGTACGTTTAGGGTACTTTTTTCGTCCACTATATATCGAGAACGAATACAGGGTGTCCCATCGGGTTTCTGAGTTAAATTTAAATCGAAAAACTTAAGAGGTAAATTTCTCGTTTTCGCTTCCTTTTCGATTTTTTGATGATTTTTGATCTTATTTATTTTAACTCACTTTGCCAAACTGCATCCGATTTTTGTTTTTTGTTTAATTTGCACAAGGAGAGTAAGCACTTTATACTTGCCATACAATTTTGTTCTATGCGGATAACGTTTTCCAACAATTAAATATCAAAACCATTTTGTTGTATTTTTTTTTTTTTTTTTTTTTTGATTTTATTGTCATTTTTTGCACAAAAACACCTGACATCTTTTCTATTTAATTATGAAAGACCATTTTATTTTCTTAAAAATACTTAACATTTTTTGAACAAAATACAAAATTTAAATCTATTTAAAAAAATAAAAACAGCCTCGTCCACCTAAAAAACTAAAAAAGTTTTTTTTCAGGGCTACTGCCTCTTGTGAGGAATTGACAAATCCTCCAAGAGTATCACTTGTCACGAATTAGTGCTTCTCGTCTAGCCGTTCGGATTCGGCATACAATTGTAGGTCCCTTCCATTCCTGTCGAAAGGCGCACACAGGAATGGTTGCGAGTTGTTAGTCACTAGGCCCTGGTTCTTCATGAGCCGTTGTGCCACCCGATTTATTTTTTTTTTGTAGGTTATTCGCTACAAACAAAGAATTAATTTCAATTTTGTGTTATTTCTTGAACTATCTTTTTTTCTGTTTTTATTTTTTTGGTACATTTTAGTGTTGTTCTTTGTTAAAAAATGTTAAGTACTTTTAAGAAAATAAAATGGGTTTTGCTCATAAAACAGAAAAGATTTCCCTTAATAAGGTGTTTTTGTGGAAAAAATGACACCAAAGTAAAAAAAGCGACCTAAAAATGCCAAAAAATTGGTTTGATATTTAATTATGGGATAATCGTTATCCGCATAGAAAAAAAATTGTATGGCAAGCATAAAGTGCTTACTCTCCTTGTGTTAAGAAAAAAATCAAGAATCGGATGCAGTTTATTGAAAAATCCAATTTCAGTTAAATATTTATTTTTTTCTGCAAATATTCAAACTATAAGGGGAAAAATTATATTTGAACTGTCGAAAATATTTCGTTCCAATAATAAACAGGTTCCCCGGAAATCGTATTTTTCGGAGACGAGACCGGCCGGACAAGACGGCAATTTCATTTTTTTTTTTCTGAGAAAAAGGCGAGACTGAGACCAAGACGAGACTTACAAAAGTCTCGCCAAGTCTCGTCTCGTGGCCATCCCTACTCAATAATGTCAACATTTTGTTAGCTAGTTTCGTTTGAATTTGAGTAAGAATATGGAATTGAATCTAATAAAAATATTAAAAAAAAAAAACAATAAATAATTTTAAAGTTAGTAGGCAGCCAATCTAGAAATAAATTGGGGCATTTTTAAGAATACTAAATTACACAAGAAGAAGCATTACACAAACAGAAAATTACGCTACGACCTTTTCCACCATTTTTTCACATAAACACTTCCTGGTAAAAAATTGTTCACAATTTTAATCAGGGATGTTTCAAAATTTAATATAATATGCTTCAAAGTATAATATAAAATAAGCGTAATTTTTTTTATTAATTATTAAATTTAAAAAAAAATAAAATTTTCTTTAGAATTTTTTTTTAACAAAAAGCTTGATATTAAAAAAAGAAAATGAAAAACTACAAAATGAATTCCATTGTTCCATTGCTTGTATCACCCACAGTTTCAATAAAATGAAAGTAAATATATTTTTGCCACCATGATGAATCCTCTATCCTTTTTGCTATATTGTCGCCATAGCTATTCTAATTAAAGCTTCTGCTAATTGAGTTTTATCTCTTGATCTATTTTCGCATTTAATTATCTTCGGTTTTCTTTAAACCATCAGTCTATCTACTTTATACAAACACTTCACAAATACCATCCCCCCTCTCATTGTCTCCCTTACTCATACAACCAAAGTATCCTCCATCCTCCATCAAACACCAACACCACCTCAACCTCATCATCAACCCCATAACAAACAGTTTCAAGTTTAATTAATAAATTTTTGTTTTTATCTTCTTCTTGTTTGTCTACTGAAACCTTTTACCGAACCACGATGTTTTTAAATCGAATCCCTCCATTTTTTGTCGAGTCGTTAATGTGTGCGTATATGTGTGCATTTGTACAACATTGCCTAAGACTATGTGTGTGTGTTTGTGTTTGTAGGGTATTTGCGCTTCTCTTTAATTGAATCATTGAAATCAATTTTGTAATTTCCATTTAGGTTTAGATTGGGGTTTAATACGAGGGACGAGGACGAGATTTGCCAGCCTCAGCAGGACCAAGTTTAATGGGAATCTCCTTTCACTAGAATAACCCCCACACATACATTCACGTAATATACCGAATTGCATCCCACTCATGTCTTCTGTTTATCCTGTACCCACTCACAAGTTTGACGCTATCCCCGCCAAACCCTCCCCAAAGGTTGAATGAATGTGATTAAGTGTCGCCATCTCTTTCGTTTGTGGGGGGATTTTATTGGAAAACTTTTACCCGGGGACACAAATTGCTTTTCAAATGTTTTTGACAGTTTGCAAATTGGAAAATTGACTTTTGACACAAAAGTCTCCTAAGGAAAATTTTGGTAGATATTCTCTTTATTTTTTTTTTTTTTGAAAAAGAAGTAAATTCATAAAAGGTGAAGTGGAAGAGGATAAATTTTCTTTTTTCTCTCTCTGTTTCTTTCTTTTATACGTTGAGTGTGGGTGGCAAGTAATTTATTTTTGTTTTTGTAGGATTTTGTGGACGTTTAAGGTAAATTTATGTATATCTGTTGGGAGATCCCTATATACCTGGCATACCTTGCCGAACTTGATGATGATGCGTGACATAGGACGGAAGTTCAAATTGGTATATTTCTTTGTAAATTAAGTTAATTTGAATGTCGGATTCTATTCAGTTAAAGTAAATTGAAAGGTAGAGAGGTGAAGTTTATACAACTATTGAAATTCAAACGATAGAGTTTTGGTTATTTTTTTCGGACAGGATTGTAAGCAGGGGTGTTTTTGGTTGTGGCTTGGAAATAAGGAATTATGAGAGGCCCTTCAGAGTAAAAATTGATTTTTTATATAAGACTAATACGAACGCGAGCAAGGCTTGGTTATAGCCAATAATGTGCGGCATCTATAATTTGTATCTCTGTTTAAATTGCCATTGTTCCTAAATCTTAATTTTGAAGATGGGTAAGGAATGTTGTTAGTAACGGATTTATTCGTGAACCATGATTTCTTTGTTTGTTTTGTTTTAAGTCATCTCTTAGCATTAAGTTCCGTCGTTTTTTTTTTTTGTTTTTTTTTTTTATTAATTAAATCTTAAATGTGTATAGTTTTGCAGTTTTTAAATAGTAATTCGTAAAACGTCTGACAAAAAAAACTCCAAAAAAAGGACCCATATATAAGTATTAAGAGTTCAAAATATTATGTTCTTATTCGGTGCCATGCAATAAAGTCCAAAGAAATAAAATCCAAAGCCAAATTTTGGACTTTATTGCACTCCTAGGTGTGAAATAAAGTCCAAAGCCATTTTGGACTCTATTTCACACCTATAATTGTGCAACAAAGCCTTATGGATATATTGCACAATTCTATTTTTGAAAAAAAGAAAAAAAAGAAAAATTATGAAAATATGTATTTAAAGTAACAAAATATTTATTTTTATTTCAAACAAAAATTCTGAAGGTCAATTATCATTAATAAGGTATGTTCGGGTGAAATTTTTAAGTTAAGTACATAAAACTTAGATAACAGAGTACTGATCATACCCTGAGCGGAGCGTCTGAGCCACGGTAGCGGAACAGGGGACCCGAAAAGGGAGTTAAAATCCTTGAACCCGCGAAGCAGGCCACCCAAAGTACTGTTTAGTACAAAAAAAACTGTAATAACAGACCAACTGACAACATAGACCTTATTAAATTTTCAAAACTTACACTTATTACGGGCGCATTCCAAAATAGATCAGAAAAATATTTGAAGAAGAAAAAATTGATTGACTACGATTTTTAACTTAGTCAGTATGTGACCGATTATAAGTATCTGTGATGTTTTTATTTTTATCATACAAGCTTGCTCAAGCTACAAAAAAATATATATTGTGGTGAATATGCCCATTTATGCAAACAATTTTTCTATTACAGAATAAATTAGAACTAAATTGTGCGCCATCTTTGAACAAAAGATTAACTAATGTTATCCAATGGTGTCAACGGTTGGTTTCCGGGGCTAATATCATCGTTATCCAATACCTAAACCACTCTTTTCGTTATCCAGTACCTAAACCAATCTCATCGTTATTCAATTAATGCCTAAACCACTGGAACTGCTATAATTATAATTGGTCGAAAGCTTTTGAGATACTTGTGGAGAAGAAGCTCATTCTAACACATTCCAGATCCCTAGAAGATTCTAGTAGCTTTTTCTTGGATATAAATACCCGGCCACTAGTTCGAGTGGAGCAGTTTGATTTTAAAAGCGAATGGACAAACGTCGGGTGTGAAAATAGTGAATTAAGACTTACAAACTTGTGCTTGTTTATAATAAAAGTATTAGAAGTAAAGTATTCGCAGTGAAATAAAAGTGTTTAATTTTTGTAGAGTAGGTAATTGTGGTTCGGTTTAAATAAAAGAAATAAGTTTTATTTGCGAACACTTGGCAAAAATATTACAATATGTTTAAGAGTTTATACTAAGCTAACACAACGTTCCAATATCATTTTTGGACACATTTAGTTGAATAAACATTTTAAGGGCGTGTGAGGTATAACGTGAGAGGTGAAAACATTTTAAGGGCCAAAATCCAAAAAACAAATCTTATGGAAGTTATAAATTTTTCCAAGAATAAAGAAAAATTTTCTTAAATAGATTTTTACGTTGCTGAAAATCGAACTTCGTCCGTTTTAAGAAGAAAATTCGCTTTTGTTAGAGACATAATTAATTCTTGTATTTTTTAGGACCAAAAACAGCTGTACCCACCATAGAAATTTAAAACCTGCTATGGATACTAACTAAGATATTATAAGTAAATTTAATTTTCAAAAAATAGTTATTAATGTTTAGACTTGTTATATTTGATTTTCTCGAAAACGGTTGTTTCTGGAATCCAAAATAACGGTACCTACTGATCGATCGATTGTTAAAAACCTGTTATGCTGAATCTTCTGAAAAGTATAAATAAAATTACTTAGGTATCAACAATTTTAAAAAAGTAATTTTATTTTTAAAAAAGTTGTCCAATTTTTTTTTTTGAAAATTTGATGTTTTAAAAACAGGTTCATACATTTTTTAAAGTTAATTTTTATCTGTTTATTTATAAAAATAATAACAAAAGATATTATTTTATATTATTTTTTTCAAAAACGTCTTCTTTGGTTTTGATTAAAAAAATCAGTTAAGTAATAACTATGTGACTATATGGCAATTTTTTGATTTATAAAAAAATCGAACTTCAGATAATGTTTTTCCCTAACATAATGATGAAATAGAACGCGTGAAAAGTGGGTCCCACAGTTATGTCTGTCTGTCTTTAGTCTATCTGCGTGTTAGTCTGTCTGTCTGTCTTTTCCTCGAACTGCAGCCTAAACCACTGAAGCGATTTTCTCCACACTTTCGACTTAAGCTTTTTAGGTGATTCCCTAGAAGGAAAATTGAATTTTTTTTTTAGCTCAAAAACTAACGGTACCTGTCATACAGCCAATATACAAAAATTCAAAAACGGCTCTTACGATTTAAAAAAAAAAGTTACGGCGTACTAAAGTTACAAAAATAAATATTTTGGTAGAAAAAAAAAGTTTTGTGCTATCCAGTCGTGCCCATTTTTTTTAAATGAATACGAGTTAATTTGTCAAGGTTTCTTTAGTAAATGATTAGATAGTCCACAGGTCTTAGTGTTTTTTTTTTTTCAAAAATAATGGTACACGATGCCATAGAAATTATTTAACCACTGGGCAAAATGTTTGCTTTTTTTACAGAACGGTTTCTACAAAAAATAAATAAAAAATAGTCAGTTAATTACTTTAGGTACTATAAATTTAATTTTTTTTTTTTTCGAAAAATGCTTATTAATGGTAGATTGTTTTTGATTCTCGAAAATAAGTGAGTGGATTTGTTAAATTTTGTATGGAGAATCTTCTAAGTTGAAATAAAATTGTATACCAAAGTTTTTGTAAAATAGTTTTTTTCTTAACTTAACATTTTGAAAGTGACACGGTCTAATTTTTAAACTTCAATTTAAAAAAACTTTTTAGAATAATTAAAAAAATATCTTTGTTTACAATAACCGAAAATAATGGTACCTGCTATAACAATATTGAAAGATGTTAATTGTGAAAAAAAAAAACAATTTAGAAATGGACCCATTCTTCATACCTAACCGATACCGATATCCGATTAGAATTATTATTTTCGAACCGAAGCTTCCGAAAAGTTTTCAAGATATTGAATTTATAAATATTTTTAAAAAAATGTTTTGTTTTTTTTTAGTTTTAAACAAATTTCAGAATTTCGTTTTGAAAATTTGATTTATTTAAGAACTTGTTGTTGAATTTTCTTTGAATTGAAAGATTTGTTTGATTAATAATTACTTTAAATTTGCGCTCCAAACTCTTAGTCTTAGTTAGAGGAAACCCGAAACTAATATACTATGACAGTAAATCAGAACCTTCCCGATACCAGAAATATTTTTCAAAACCGAACGAAAAAATTCTGCAAGCAAAAATATTTGATAAAATATTATTTGTTTTAATATAAGATTTTTATTTAGAAATAAAAAGAGCTACCTGGCCCTTATACTAGTAGACTGTTTTGGAATCATGTTTCTCTTCAGAATGCGGAGACAAAAAATGACGTCGAATGAAATCTACACTCCGCCGCCGCACCCAACACAATACAATGTCTCCGTGGTATAAGAGTTGAATGAATACCCATTCAACGCGGGGAAGAATGTTCATGGCTTCATTTGACGACCTACATCAATCAACAGGTGCTTGCCAACCAGCGACCACAATATTTGATGACCCATGCAAACAAATTATTATAGAGAATTTTACTAAAAATGATTTATTGACCAATTTGGAATTAATAATTGTGATTGGAAGTGATTAAAAATAATCTTTCCGTCACTTCCAATCACAATTATTAATTCCAAATTGGTCAATAAATCATTTTTAGTATAATCATCGGACGGCTAGCCGAGCAGAATCAACAATCCATCAAAATGAAGAACTACTACCAACACATTAAATACAAATATGGTTTACAAGTGTGTGACAATTTAAAACAATACAGCAATTCACAAAAAACTTTAGCTTTACAAAAACAGAACTTAAAATTCCTACTAATATGCCGACAAACCGGACTTATTCCTAACCATTTAAAAAAGTCCACAAATAGCACAAAACAACTCCTTTCTAATAAAGAATCGATAAATGTTTATGAAAAAATCGAACTTAAATTCCATCAAAAAGTTCTCAACGTAGAAATAACAGAGATGCACCATAAGGTCAAGCGCACTAACAATTTAATTCGCCTTCACGACCAACATATCAAAGAGAACTTATCCCAAAACGAATACAAACAATTCACAACAAAACAAAAACAGATGTTTAAAGACACATATAATAAAAAACAACAATCGAACGCACATAAAATTGACAGCCTAAAATCATCGCTTTGGAAGGAATTCAATATAGAAATGCATGAAAAATGGTTTGAAAATCGCACTAACATTGAATTCCCTTTAGAGGTCAAATGGCTTTTATCGTTGGGCAAGAAATTTGCACTCCCAGTGGATAAACATAGCTTTCCTCTTTTTCAATTGATAGCTGATGGAGAAGAAATAATTCGAAGTGTGCAAGACAAAAGAGAGCAAGAGCTTATGAGGGCACAATATAGCAACATGCTGCACTCGTTCCAACGCCACCAACAAAATGATCGATTTGCCAAATATTTGCTTAATGTAAATAAGCAAACAATCCATTTTCTTAGGCAGCACAAAAACATTGTTATTGTACCAGCTGACAAAGGTAACGTCACCGTGGCGATGGAGCGTGTGGAGTATGACGATAAGATGATTGAATTGTTGTCAGATCGCAATACTTACAGACGGGTAAGGAATAACCCAACAACAACTTTACAAACTCGCAACAACGATCTAGTCAAATGGCTAAACAACAACAATTGCATTGATGATAGGGAAAAGGCGAAGATGACAACGTATACATCGCAGATTCCATCCATACACGGACTGCCAAAAACTCATAAAGCAAACATGCCCCTGCGTCCCATTACGTCATCAATGAAACTACCATGTTATGAGCTTTCGAGGTTTATTGGCAGAATTTTACAGTGCGCGACGGCAAAATCAAGCTACTCGGTTATTAATTCATTTGAATTTGTTGAGAAGGCTAAAAAAATAAAATTAAAAGACAATGATGTTTTAGTTTCGTATGATGCAGTGTCACTTTTTACAAACATTCCCATGCAACTAGCCATCACCATTATAAAAAAGAAATGGGAAATAATTAGTGAAAACACTAGAATTAATCTGAACAAATTTCTTGAAATCCTTGATTTCTGCCTCAAGGAAAATAACTATCTACAATTTAAAGATGACATTTTCAAACAAATTTTTGGCATGCCTATGGGCAACCCTTTGTCACCCATGATTGCAGATTTAGTACTTGATCACGTACTAGATGAATGTTTTAGTGGAATGGAAGAAAGGCCTACTTTTGTTGCTAAGTATGTAGATGACATTTTTGCCGTGATGGACAAACGCAACATTGAAAAAGTGCAGCTGATCCTTAACGGATTCCACCCGAAAATCCAGTTCACTGTGGAAATGGAACATAACAGGTCAATAGCATTTTTGGACGTAAAAATCCATCGTGAAAACAACCGTCTATTGTTTGACTGGTACCAAAAACATACTGCATCGGGAAGATTAGTCAACTTTCAGCGACGAACAATTTCACTCTGCCAATGAGAAAAAAATCAAAAAAATCCTGAGTGACAATGGTTTTCCAAATTCTATAATTCGTGGTCTACTTCAGAAACACAATTGCAAAATTCCAAGCGAAGACTCTAAAGACCCGAATAATGGTTACTACAAAAGTATGGTTTACATCCCAAGACTGACTGAGAATTTTAAAGAAGTGATAAACCAAAAACTAACAGATGTTCGCCTGGCCTTCAAATCAAATAAAACTCTGAGTCACCTTTTCACTAAACTTAAAACGAAAGCGGATAAGGATAAAGTTACTGATGTCATTTACAAAATAAATTGTAAGGGTAAACCTAATGAACCATACAACCAGTGTTACATCGGAACTACAAAAAAATTTCTTAAACAGCGAATTTCTAATCATAAATCGGATATCAAATCAAACAATCCTGGAAAGACAGCCCTGGCGAGCCACAGTATCGAAAACGGCCACTCTCCAGATTTTGAAGGTGTCAAAGTCCTACAGACAGAGAAACATGTTTCGAAACGATACACCCTAGAAACATTACACATCATCAACAACAACAACAACATGAACAGAAAACAAGACACCCAAAACATCTCTGCCATCTATTGTTCTCTTGTCTCATCATAACACAGTATTCTTTCAGTTTCTTTACTCCTTGTTTAAATTCCATAGACTAAACTTCGTTTGAAGTGGTTATTTCTTTACTTTTGTAAATAATATTACAATTATTAGATACAATAATTTTAAATGTCAGTTTAAATTTAAACACAGTTTTATTAAAGTGAGTGTATTTTGTATTGTTTCAATTATTGTTATTATAATGTAAACAATATATTTTTTTTGTTGTTCAAATAAAGTTCCCCTGAAGAAGGCAGCAACCCCTGCCGAAACGTCGGGAAAGCTAATGTAACTTAATTGTTTCATTGCAAAAACTACAGTGACCAAAAAAAGCCGACGGAAAGATTATTTTTAATCACTTCCAATCACAATTATAGAGAATTTTGTTTGTTTAGTAGTAGCCCGTAGCGTAATGGTTAGTGCGTTCGACTGTCACGCTGGAGGTCTGGGATCGCTTCCCAGCCTCGTCCACCTAAAAACTAAAAAAGTTTCTTTTCAGGGCTACTGCCTCTTGCGAGGAATTGACAAATCCTCCAAGAGTATCACTTGTCACGAATAAGTGCTTCTCGTCTAGCCGTTCGGATTCGGCATAAAATTGTAGGTCCCTTCCATTCCTGTCGAAAGGCGCACACAGGAATGGTTGCGAGTTGTTAGTTACTAGGCCCTGGTTCTTCATGAGCCGTTGTGCTACCCAATTTTTTTTTTTTTTTTTTTTTTTTTTCTGTTTTCTGTGTAAAACTTTTACTGAGTTGCTAGTCACTCTTTCAAAAAACACGGCTAATATAAAGTCATTTTTGTCGAAGATGCACCAACATTTTTCCTGTTTCCCATATCCCAACTTTTGACAGAATAATGGGCAGATACACACCTACACCTTTCAATAATCAGGAGCTGGAAGATTTAGAGGCTGGACAGAAAGTGTTTAAACTGGGTTAGTCATATGAATAAGACAACTAAAGCACACTAATAACTGACAAGAGCATACAAAATCCTTCTACCTACCATAACTTAGGTAATCATAACATAGGTTGGAACTTGTTATTGCCTCTTAATAATTTGTTCGTTAGAAAATATATCATGATCTCTTTTACTCATATACCTGTATACATATTGTACCAGTCTAAAATTAAAAACTACCATTTCAAGACATTTCAAACTTATTTTAAAAAGTTTCCTTTCCAACTTCTCTAATAACATGTAATTTTTTTTATCATTTCAGGTTTGGTTCCAGAATCGTCGAGCAAAATGGCGCCGCCAAGAGAAATCCGAAAGTCTCCGTCTTGGTCTGACACATTTCTCCCAGCTACCCCATCGTTTATCGTGCAACAGTTCCGGCATGCCAGTTGATCCCTGGCTATCACCACCACTGCTTTCAGCGCTACCAGGTAAAAATAATTCTTCAAATCACATCAAACATTTAAAAAATATAAACTAAGTTTGGCAAATTTTATGACTAAAATTAGCATTTCTCTATTCTCATCCATCCAGGTTTTCTTTCACACCCGCAGACTGTCTATCCAAGCTATTTAACTCCGCCCCTTAGTTTGGCCCCATCCAATTTGACTATGGGTAGCTTGGCAGCTATGTCCCATCACCATCACCACCATCATCTCCATCCACACCCGGGTAGCTCCATACAGCCCCCACCGCCGCCACCGCCAGGAGTTCAAATGGGCTCGAATAATAGCGGCCTTTCACAACCACCACAAGGATTACGTATTTCGCCACAAACTTTGGCCACAATGCCACCGCAAATGAGTTCGTCCAGTCTGCAACTGCCGTCTTCACCGCAAATGGCATCCATGGTCAATGGAGGAGCAGCCCTCAACAACAATCACAACAATGGTCCACCGCATAATCTCTCAATGTCATCGCGGAGCTCTCCCCAGCATTTACTTTCCTCAGCCGCAAGTGGTTCACCGCATTCACAGATAATGCTGCAGCCGGGTAGTGGCGCCAGCAGCTCCTTGCCACCCTTGGCCCAGTCTCCATCTTCGCACAGCAACATAACTATGACACCTTCGCCACAGAATCTTTCCACATCGTCGCTGTCCATGAGTAGTCCTGGAAGTGCAACGGGAAAAATGATGAAAATAGATCCTTGCGGAGATGATGCGGATGGCAGTGCTGGTAATTCGGTAGACATTCGGTCGAACTCAATAGCTACGCTACGCATCAAGGCCAAGGAACACTTGGAGAGCATAAACAAAGGACTCGCAATAGTGTAATAGTATTTTAGGATTTAAGGTTTTTTTAAATGTTTAAGCAAAGCACTCTTTGAAAACATAAAGTATACGTTTTATTATTTTGATTTGTGCTTGATTGAGTGTAAGCTAAAATATCACCAAAATATTTTTACAAAAACAAAAGAAACAAACAAAATAATATATATATTGATAGTTCTAAGAAATGTCCTTGTACAGTAAAGTTTGCTGACAGTTTTCAATGTGATTCTTATAAATATGAATTTTAGTAGTAAAATCACCCCAGTTCACGTGTTTCTTTATTTTTATTTTATTTTTGCATTTTTGTATAATTTAGTTAAATTTTAATTTTAGAAGATTTTATAATAATTATTTGGTTTTATTTTTGTTTGTGTTTTCCTTAGACATAAGATAGATTTTAATGATTAAGATGATATGTATACTATTTAAATAAAAAATAAAATAATTGTAAATTTGGCAAATGCATTGAAATATAATATATAGAAATATAACAAATATTGATAATTCTTAATGTTTTTGGGACGATCTTTTAAATGTTAGTAGGTATGGTTTAAATGTACAAATAGATGCAGACGGTTCAATCATCAGTAGAAGGAAGGTTGGTACATGATCCTTGATATATTAAATCAATTGTTTTTTTTTATTATTATTAAACATATGGAACACATGCTTTTACCATATTAATTGAACAAAATGAGGCTTAAGAAAGGAAAATACAAAGATCTCATAGATGAAATGTATGTATACAACGCAGGAAACCTGAAATTTTTAACGGATTTTTGAAGTTAAATAAGAAAAATTGATAATAATTAGAATTGATGAATGGTTTTTCCAATACAAATATTTTAGTACAAGTTCAGGAAAAGGATGTCGGTCTAGGTTCACTTGCCAGCCACGTCCACCTTAAAACTAAAAAGTTTTTTTTTCAGGGCTACTGACTCTTGCGAGGAATTGACAAATCTTCCAAGAGTATAACTTGTCATAAATAAGTGCTTCTCGTCAAGCCGTTCGGATTCGGCATACAATTGTAGGTACCTTCCATTTCTGTCGGCACGTGCCCTGGTTGCGAATTTTTAATCATTAGGCCTTAAATAAATGTCCCTTATATTATGAGATAGGGAATTTTCTCAATAATTCTCATTTCTCATTTTATTTGTTTTTAAAAAATTCTATGGAAATGATTCTTGATATTAGTTTTTTTTTTTTTTGAAACTCAAAGGAGAATGGACAAATTTGTATTGAAATTGGGTGCGAGCGGCCAAGAATGGTTTTATTATTTTCGGATGTGGTTTGGTCCTACAAGTACGGTGTAGAAGTTTTTTCGTTGCGGTAAACTTCAAACTGGTATAAAATGCATTTTTGTGTAAAACACTTTAATAGAGTTTTAGTTAGTATTGTGGGTAATGTGAATAGAAAAATTGAAAATGAAAGTGAAATAACAGCTAAAGACATTAGTTTCGAAGATATTTATTAGACAAAGCACATACATCATTAAATATTAGTACATTTACCATACTTTGTATAATAATCTAGGTATATTAAAAACATGTTTTTTGAAGTATAGTGCCTACTCCTACTATATAATCGGACTTAATTCCGCTGCCAGTAATCTTGCTGCTGGTTTCTTGAGCAGCCTAAATACCAAACCACGCACATAATATGCGCGCATCATCCGACTTTGCGCCTTCTACTCAGACAGTAACAGTAATAGTGTGCAATAGCTGCTCTCACATTCCTTCTGTCGGCCAATCCAAATGTACAAATAATAATTCCTAGAAAATAGAGCTTGACATGTCTAGGCTGCATTCGGATACGCAACAACCAAATATGTCTTGCTCTTGGATATATTGCATAAGACCTCTTACTCGTTGTTCTAACATGTGACTTAAAGCTCTATTCAAATAGTCTTGCAGAACTTTCTTAGGTTCCGAAGCCATTGAGAACCGTTCTGACCTGCGTCATCAACTAAAAAAGCATGTTTTAGCCTTACATTCGTGTAAAGAGGGCAATCTTAGATATGTCATTTGATACTCCATTCTCAGAAATCCCTAGTAAACTAGGAATATTTAGACCAAAATGCAATAGGAAAAGTGCATTTTCTCACCGAAACAGCCTAAATAAGCTTGTCCTACCTCCACCACCGGTTTTCTTAACGATTTTACTAAAAGTATCGGTTGGTTTCCTCTTTTTAAAAAACTGTGATGAAATAAGTAATCTCTTACTGTTGCCTGCTGAACTCGTATAAGGGGCCTAGTAAAATAACCGCGGGCTATCTTGACCTAGTACGTATTGTGTCACTCGACATTTTGAAATAAGGATTACGCATAAGATAGTTTTTGAAAATGCCATCTCCCCCAAATATGCATTTGAAAAATGCATTTGTAAATGTCTTCATATCTCTTTTCATTAATGCACTGCAACGAAATGCCCATACTGAAAGTTACTCCCTTGTAGCAGACCTTTCATTTGACACTAATTTCATTCGTGGCCACTCGCACCCAAAAATGCTCATTCTCCTTCATTTTATACATAAAGGATGTGTATATGAAAGAACGAATTTTGTGTTGTTTAATTTTGTTTGAAATTCTGATTTTTTATTGAATTGTGCAGAATTCAATTTGTAGTTAAACTCAGAACAGTGGGTAGTCCTTGTTATTGATTTATGTACATGAAACGAAAGCTGTATTGCTTAGGTGAATGTAACTTGAGTTCTAATAACCTGATTTTTAAATGTCTTAAAATGCAGGAGGTCTAACAGGCTATACATTTCGGTGGTCATTTTTTTACCGGTGAAATATTAAGCCAAAAATGCATTTTAGAAAATGCATATAAAATAGTAAAAATATATCTACCTTCTTAATAGATCTTCTAGTTTGAGGTCAATACAATATATAAAGCAGTCATAATTTCTATGAATAATTAAATACTTAATACTAAGTTAGAATACCTATGACTTAAAAAAAAATCATTATTAAATTAACCATATTAAATACAAGCAATTAGAAGAAAAAATTGGTAGGAACCAGCCTTATAACAGGTTAGTCGCATTTGCAAATTGTGTACCCTACCTACCGTTAACCATTTAAACTGATTGCTCTGTTGTTTGTTGATGAATGAAATGGTCTGGATTAAATGTTTTATTTTTCATAAAAACTAAAATAAAAAAGGTAAGCATAAATAACTATGACCAAAAAGGTTTTGTTTTTTAGGAGGAGGTGAAAGTCCTCTGAAATTATTACCAAATAACGTATTATGAAGAACATATTGTGAAATAGTTGCCCAGAGAAAATATTAAAATAAGGGGTATAGTATCAAAGGGCACGGTAGTGCCCAGCCAAGTTCTGGCACTACACCCTTTTTACAGGATCAAAGTCAGGCGATTTTCAACCGCCCTCTAACTCCAGTACCAATAAAGTCAAAAACTTCAAACTCGCTGAATTTGCTAAGCTCACCAGGCTTAGGCAACTCACCAAATTTCAATTCTTTAGCATAAGTGGTTCTCGAGATATAAGACCGCAAAAACCGTAACTGACGACTCACTCACTCACTGACAGATCATCAAAATTATGGAGCACTTTCCGTTTCGTAGAATGCATGATGGAATTTGGTAGAGCGGTAGGACTTGACTTGCGGGCAAAGGGAAAATTAAAAATTTTAGATTTTACATTCAGTGGGCGTGGCAACCACCCATTTTCACAAAATCAATATTAAATATATTGAGAAAACTTCCGATTGGCGCAGAATTGTGAAATTTGGTAGAGCGGTTAGTTTTTAGTTGAATTCAAAGAAAAAGTTGAAATTATGAAATTTTTCATGCATGGGCGTTTCATCCACCCACTTTATTATCAATTATTATCATTTCAATGGAGCACTTCTCAATTATAAAAATTGGTAGGGGGCTAGGACGTGTAGTAAATACAAAAATAATTTTCAAAAATAATAACTCATTGGGCGTTTATTCCACCCACTTTTCCTGATAAAAAGAAGCTTTGCAAAAATTAGTGAAATTACACCAAAAACATAAATGTTAAAAAAGTAGCCAAGTAGTCTAAGAAAGATTGGATCGGACCAGGGACAAATTAATTCATGAAATTTTATTTCTGGTATCGACGCAGAATTTTATCCTCAACAACATATCCAAAGTCCCCCAAAATCCACGCATTGTCTTTTTGTAAAGGCGCATTTTAAGAGGTGGAGAGCGAGAGGGGAGGGACGCGGGAGTTTTTCTAGCTAAAAAATTTTTTGTAACACAGTCTAATCATGTGACACATGTTTTTAGGGTGTTTTTTAACGCTGATTCTAACCAACCAAGACTGAAAAGATACATGTATCCTGTGGAAAGTTAATGTCATTTTTATGAAATGATCACTTTTTTTAAAGTACAAGTACCTAATATATTACCCAAAACCTTTTTAAAACAATGGGACATTAATGAAATTTAGTATGAATGCTTCATTTGGCATGCTTATCAAGAAACAAAAGAGTCCCCAAAAATATCTGTGGTTAAAGGATGTTTTTTTTGATGGAGAGATGCAAGTAAGTGGTAATTACCATAATACATAATATCCATGAGCAATTCTGACACTTATGAACTTTGCTAAAAATATTAAATTTATGTTGGCACCCAAGGATCAAAAGAGTCCGTACAAATACCTAAGGTTCAAGTGTGTTTTTTGGGGGTGTCATTTTTTGACCTGCTTAACGGAAAAAGCAGTCATTTCTCTTTCAAAATTAATCTAACTTTTTTTAGGCTGCTTGTATCATATTGGTTTTTCTTTTATTAGATTCGGCATTAAAAAGTACCTTTAAACTATATATCATATGTCATATGTACTATCTAGATTACACGAAAATACAATTTTTCGTTAGACCTAACATTTTGCTCCGTATCACCCCGACCCCACAGGCCATGAACGATGTCCATAATCCAATCTACAGTCCAATCCACAATCTGATTTGTATGGATATGTCACTGCTTAGACATGGATTTTTGCAACTCCATGGGATTTTTTTTAGACATGTTTCATAGTCCGGCCATCGTTCATGGCCTGTGGAGTTGGGGTGTATAGGGCAGGTGAAACATAAACTCTCTAAAAAAAACTCTTTGGATCAAGCTATTTTAATGGACTCTTTTGATACTTGAAAACCATGAAATATTTAATATTTTTAGCAAATTTCATCAGTGTCAAAACTTATTCTTAGATGTTATGGTAAAAATGACGCACTTACATCTCGCCCTTAAAAAAAACACCCTTTCACCACAGATATTTTTGGAGACTCTTTAGATTCTTAGTAAACATGCTAAATTAAACATTTATACCAAATTTCATTAAAATCCCATTATTTTAAAAAGGTTTTGGGTAATATATTACTTGCTGTACTTGAAAAAAAGTGATCATTCCATAAAAATTACATTAACATTCCCAGGATAAAAGTATCTTTTCAGTTTTGGTCTCCTTAGAATCAGCGTTGAAAAGCACCCTAAAAACATGTGTCATATGATTAGATTGTATTACAACAAAATTTTCAGTTTGACAAACGGCCGCCTCCCTCCCCTCTCCAACTCTTAAAATGTGTCTACACAAAAAGTCAATTCAGGGATTTTTGAGGACTTTGGATATGTTGTTGAGGATAAAATTCTGCGCCGATAACAGCAATAAAATTTCATGAATTAATTTTTCCCCGGTTGCCCATATTAAATTTCCTATCTTTCCTAGACTAAAGTTCTTCTATATACAAAACCCTTTGCCTAACAAGTCAAACTTGAAAAGCAGTGAGATCTAAAAGCACGCCAAGTTTTGAGTTTATTAATGTTAAATATCAAATATTTAAGAAGAGTAATATGGAAGAACCTCTAAAATAGGTTTTGGCCTTATCTTTTGGATAAAATGCCTTTTATTATTTCAGTGAAATAAATACTTTACCAATAACCTACGAAATAAAAAGAGAATAGGCCTTACCGAAGGCCTTCATTTCTCAGACATGAACACCCTATTCAAATCAATTCGATATCAAAAACAATAAACTTAATTCCTAATGAAAAACACTAGATAAAAACCTAACAAACTATACCAAATGAATAAATACTACATATTAGCAAAAATAGGTAACACCAGTGGCGGATCCACGGGGGTGGCTATAGGGGCTAAAGCCCCCCCCCACAGCCGATTGCTAAAATAATTTGAAATATAGAAAGCAATACATTACAACGTGTTAATTTTTATATTCGGCTAAAATATTGTTAAGATGAGAATTTTGATGGACAAAATAGCGTGGTTGGCGCTGAACAATTTACATGTTCTGCAACTTCTTTTCTAAGGCCTAAGGTTGGGGCTAAAGCCTATGAAGTGAATTGGAAAAAGAAACAATTGGGGATATGAAAAACGGACATGTTTCATGCAACGACAATTTCCCCTTAAAACAAAACCCAGAAAATTGAAAAAAAAAAACAACTTGGGACTCATAAGGTCTGAGAATATTGGACAAAAAACGTAGTCAGGGTTAAACAACTAACTCCCTAAAAACTAACCTTATTCCAGAGAGCTTTTGGGGCATAGGTCTAAGGATTTTCAAAGTCCGAAGTTGGAAGATATAATTTTAAAAAACGTGGTCGAAGCTTAACATTTACATGTCAAAAGCAACAACTGTTTACCTACACTTAAAACTTAGCTAATTTAACGAAAGACACGCAATTGAGGCTAATTGAGAACACCAGGGTGTAAAGCTTAGTGTAAATGTTTAATAAAACAGGAATTGTTTCTTACGGCCTTGGCTGGGTTTAGATCATTTTGGGGCTTAGTTTTTAAAATTTCAAAGGTCCAATGCAATACATACAAAATATTTTTGGACTAAGCAATTCAATACAAATTCTCTAGTCGAGGAGCCAAATTCCAAAAGCGTGAGAAACTCTGTGAACTCAGAAAAACCTTGCAGGTGGACATGAATATTTACAATCTCTATAGACTCTTGAGTGGCTTAAAAATTTATCGACACATTTTTTGAGCAGGAATAGAAAGTGTATGTAGGTGCAGTGTAAACGAAAATTCATTGACACTTGCAGAATTGAGCCGTGCAGCTTAATTCTTAGAGCAGCTGTTTCTTATGGCCGACTAAAAGTCTTGAAATTTTGATATTTTATTTCTCGATCCACAAAATCTTATTTTCGTGCTTTCCAGTGACAATTTGAAGAAAACAGGTAGGTTCGTTGCTTTGACTTATTAAAGAAAATGAGATCTCAGAGGACTGATCCTGTCAAAACACATATAAGCTTTTGCCAGAAAGACCACTTAAATATCAAGGAACAATTAAATAATTAAATGTCCCTTTGAGAACTATTTGTTTTTTTTCTATTTACTACGCGTAAAGTATGGCGCTTTGAGTTGTGGAGTGTCACCTTCTATATATATTTATTCATTTCTTAAAAGTAATACACCTTTTATACAGATACTCAACCAAACAAATTGCAAGCAGCACCCTGAACAGCTTTCCTTCGAAACGCGAAATGAAGAAGAGAGTCAAATTATGAAAAAAAATAAATGTTTAGGGGCATATTCATAGTCGCCGATAATCCAGGTTTTACGAAACTACAGTTTAAGACAATTTTGGCTCAATGAATACAGACCAATTTTACTCACAAATTGTTAGTTTTATATTTTTATAATATTAATAACTTATTATACAATACAATACAACAAATAGCTTCAAATATTTTGAAATGTAAATTTAAAAAAAATAAAATCAATGTCCGAAAATTCGACTAAACCTAGGTTTAACTTAGACACAGCTTAAAAATGACTATGAATACGCCCCATAGTTTTTATATTCAATATTTTTCACTATAGCTTAGAAATACCAGAATGAATAATAATTCAACCCTTTGATGGAGATATATTCGGGAGTAGGTTAGGTTAGGTGTGGATGGGCTGCTGCTGATCTTGTTCCCGCCAACTTAGATCAATGTTGATCCGTTGTGATACCCCGATGGATTGGACAATCCCTTTCAAATATTTAACCTATGACATCCTATGGAGCGTGTAGCCATTTGGAGGCGTTGATGAAGTTCATTAAATTTAAGATGTTATTATCTGTTGACTTCGAGTTTCAACACTGATGGGGTCTGTTATAGGTTTTGATCTAACGGAGAACCAGTCCTTGCCAGTTCATCTGCTTTTTCATTTCCTCCAATTCCACAGTGTCCATCAGGGATCCAGCAGAGTGTGATGTTGTGCTGTGTGGCAAGAACCCTGAGCTCTTCATGATAGCATGAAATCAGCTTGGGTTTAATTTCTGTGGCAGAGTTGGCTTTGATCGCTGCTTCTGGCTGTCAATGTAAAAGGTGATATCGGCCCTTAGTATCGCCATCGTTGATATTTGCTAGGCTAGGCAGCCTTAATCACTGATAGAACCTCCGCTTGGAAGACACTGCTGTATTCAGGGAGTCTATAAGAGTTGGCTAAATTGAGGGACTCTGAGAAGAAACCCGCACCTATACCAGTATCCATCTTCGATCCGTCGGTGTATATTTCTACCATCGGTCTATCTGATTGTTGTAAGCCAGCATCCCATTCCTCTCTTGTGGGAATGGTGACAGAAAACGTTTTTTTCAAAATCAGTACCTACGGGGTGTTGTGTAGTCTGTACATACATCCCCCTACGTAAATTTGTTGATAATTTGTGCATGACCTACAGAGTTCCTTTTCCAGATGTGTCGGTCTGGCTTAGCCTTAGAGCACTGTAGGCTGCAGTTTCTTGTACGAATAGACCTAAGGGCCTTAAGTTGAGTATGGTTTCCATTCCCGCAGTGGGTGTGGACTTCATTGCCCCTGTAATTCTTATGCACTTTGGTTTTTGAACTTTATTAAGCGTTTTATAATTAGTTTTGTTGTCAATCGCGCTGCACCAAACCAGGCGTTCATATGTAAGGATCGGTCTTATAATGGCCGTGTACATCTACATTATGATTTTACGGTTTGGACCCCAGGTCTTCCCAAAGGTACTGTCAGGAGTAAAAAGCGATCATGGCCTTTCTTGGCTCTTTCTTTAATGTTCAAACCCCAATTAAGCTATTTGTCAAGAATTAGGCCTAGGTATTTGGCATGTTCGGAAAGATTAAGTCGGGTTCCTTCTATTGACGGTAGGATAAATTCTGGTATTTTCCTTTTGTTGAAAATCCACAATTCCTCGTCCATCTACATACTTTCGACAGAGCGTCTGTTCGCTGGTTTTGTGGAAAGAAATGTACCAGTAGCTCGAAGCGCAAAGTCGTCTTCATAGGCGACTACTTTGTCACAGCTGTGATCCAATTCGATAAGGATTTTGCTCATAACCAGTGTCCACAAAAGTGATGAGAGAACTCCTCCTTGTGGATAGTACCCCTGGATGTGGATACTTTGACCTATGCATCCCCTAGTTTTGAGTCAATCCGTCTTACGTTCAAACAGATTATGTCCGAAGTTTTATGAAAATCGTTTGATCAGTTTTCGAGAAAACTTGATACAACCTAAATCGTTGTATGACACAGCTAATTCCCGTTTTAACGTAGCTAGAAAAAAAACTTGAATGTTTCCTCAACGGAATCACATACAAGTGGAATAGAGGTAAAATAGTAGGTAAACAACATCCTCAGAAAAAAATAAACATTCCTAACCTCACAAAATTTTATATTTGCCATAAGAATGAAGAATGAAAAGCGTATAAAACAAATCTTGTAGGGAAGTAGTGTTTTTTGTATTTTTGAGGATTAGAGAAATCGAGTATTATTTTACCTGTTTTGCGGAAAATAAAGTCATCTTAACATAAATAGGAACATAACTTTTTTGATTTTGTTATATCATCTCAATTTAACTTTTATTATTCAGCGTTATATATCACCTTTAAATGATTTACCATTATTACTCAAATATACAAAACTAAAATTTCAGTTAAAAACTCTAATTTTGTATGCCTCCCTCAAAAAAACACCTTTCCTATTTACCTATCGTACCAAAAATATAGTCTAACTTACATAAAAAAAGACTATAATTTTTTTCTTGCAGTCGTATCGTCTTCATTTTCATCCGATTCACCATTTAAAAGTACCTTGAAATCATGTGCCATATGCATAGATTGTACGAAGACAGTTTTTCAGTTTGATGGACACCAATCCCCCCCTCCCCCTTCTTCCACTCCAAAAAAAAGCCCCTTCCCAAGATATTACTATACACTCTTTTGATTCTTCGTTGCTATGGGAAATGTAACGTTTTCACCAACTGTCCTGAGGGTAACCCAACTAACAATTTTTCCTCTATAAGGTTCATTTTTTGAATTTCTGTAAGTTATTATTTCTGCAAGGCTTGTATTTAGTTTGGACATCGAAGTTGCAAATTTTCGAAGCTATATTTTTGAAAACAGCTTCCTACAAACCTATTTCAAGCAGAATCTTTAATTTTCTGCAAGCCTGAATACTTACAATCTGGTAATAGTTTTCGTAAGGCTTCCCAGATATTAGTTTTGGGAATGCGAAATAAAAGCAAAGAAAAAGCTTTCATTAGGAAGCACTGCCAAGAGCTCTGAAAGGGCCTGCTTACAAAGGCCTAAAACAATCTATTATGTGTACAAAAGTCTAATAGATGAATAATTGTTAGTGGAATTATGTCAATTTATTTTGTTTCTGTTAGCCCCCTGAGGAAAAGCCCGATGCAAGCATTATCTTGTGTACTGTTCGGCGCGTCTATGTTTCTACTACCGAGAGAGGGTTACCAAAGGTCAAATTATTCATGAAAATAAAAGTAGGTAAATTTGTATTATTTTAAAAATTTAAATTAAACCGATTCATTGAGTATAGGTACAGCTTTTAAATTTTGCAAAACAAAAACGGAACAAACATTTATTTTCTGCATTGAGATAAATATGGAAAAAGAAAACAATTTAAATTCACTTGAAAAAAAAAATATTTATTTTTTTTTACATGGAACTGTAATTACCTATGAAATTTATATTCAGAATTGCAGTACAAATACAAATTATTTAATCATTTTTTATAAACTTTATTCATATTCGTTGTTTGTCTTTAAAAAATAAATAATATAAAAAAAAATAATACCCCGGATCCAACCAAGAAAAATGATTTCCTCAGAATTAAATTTTATCGCAGTGGTAACTCTGATTAAGCATGACATCCAATTTTAGTTCTATAACCCATCAAACACAAGCCCGACACAAGCATAATAATTGTGTGAACTCGGTCAGACGCATGTGCGAGAAGCATTTATTTCGATGAATTTGCCTCAGCGAAGTGATATCAGCCTAATTTGTTTCTATAAGACCTGTGAAGAGGTGGTTATGAAAACATAATTTTAATCATCCTCTCAGGCGCATGCGCGGGAAGTAATAATTCCGATTATTTGGTCCTAGCGAAGTGTTGCACACTCAACATGAAAGCATTAAAAGCTGGTACTTCGCATGGAAAGTAGTATTAAATAAGCTACTACTATCTGAATTATTCACAAACGAGGTGACCATAGTATAGTTTCTGTATTATTGTTAAAAAATATTTTCACGTTAAGAAATTCGAATGTTTTCAAAAATTATCTTAGTATGAAGCTTTCATTTCTCAGAGGCTTTTTTAATTACATTTTAAACGTTTTTTAATATCTATACTACTGACAACTTCCATGTTTTCTCTAATGAGTAATCATGGAAACAATAATAATTAAAAAAAAATAACATATGTAAAAAAAACTCCCTTGCCAGCAACAAGCGAATGGTAACCTGTATGTAAAAAAAACTCCCTTGCCAGCAACAAGCGAATGGTCACCTGTATTTTTCAAATTAGTTTAATTCATCAGGAAGCCCCAAGGAAGTTTTTACGAAGCTAATTTCGGTTTCAAGTGGTTCCTATTTGCCAGGCTAGCTGAATACCTAAGGTGCCCGACTCTCAACCCAACCATCCTCGGTTCAAATCTCGCAAAATCCATCAAGTAAGTAATGTGTTTTTTTCAGATATAAATAATTGTTGTGCATTAAGATCCAGAAGAAAATCATTACTTGCATGAAAATAAAGCAGAAAATGTAGAAATAAAAATAAAGAATTTATTTTTATTTTGTTTGGCATTGTGCTTCGAAAAGGCTTCTCCTAGGCTTTGGCAAGCCTTTTATAAGGGTTTTTAGATGTGCCTATCGAAATACTTGAACAAAACTACAATACTACATTTGCAATGTTTGAATCTAGTTTTGTTCTATAAGGCGTTACCGAAATAAATTGATTACTTCCAATAAACCTGTAAATGATTGCTTAAAAGCCTTTCGAGCTTCTCAATGTGGGCCAAATGTGTTTCTCTAAGGCCTTATGGAGTCAAATTTGCTGATTAGGAAATAACTTCGATAGACCCTTACAGAAGTTAAATTGTTAGTTGGGATGTAGACATTTTCTTATGTCTTATTTTACCTGTATTATGGGGCGTATGCGTACTATTTTTGTATTAAATTTTCAACACTTTTTCTTTGATCTTAAAATTTTAGAAAATATAAATCGTTGTGCGTTGACTATTACGAGTCACAACATTCCACAACACTGTTCCCAAGAGCTTTTCATTACTTTACCCTGAGGGCACACCAGCTAGTACTGTGTACTGATGGCTTACAAGTTACAATACAGTCAAATTTTCGTACGAATACATTAATGTACAAACCTGGGCAACTTGCTCGTCAACTGGCTTGCCTTTTTCCAAGCCAGTTGGGAAGCCAGGAGAGAAGCAAGTGAAATCGTTCAGACTTGTATATAAAGCTATGTAGATAGCTTTTCGTTGAAATGTTTGTAATTAAATGTTCTTTCTGCTACAACTTTGAATGATAGGAGGGACCAAGAAATTTAAACATTTCCAAAATAGATAACTGTCAAACATGATTGAAGGATGGCTATGATTATGATGAATTACAAAATCTTTTAAAAATCCTAACTTTTTGAGAGTGTATTTTTTGCTTGGGAAAAATGAGACTTTTGCTGATTTCGGGTGACATTTGTAACATTCTGTTACCAATTTGTCAAGCCATAGACTGTGAAATTAAATTGAAGGGTTGCTACCAAGATGATGTATTGAAAAACCTTGAAAAAATCTGAAGTTTTTGAGATAAAAAATTTTTCGGGGTAAAAGGCGATTTTGGGGCTTTTGAGTGACATTTCCAACGAAATATTCCTTGTTCAAATTTGTCAAATTCCATTAAATGATGGCTACGATGACGATGGATTAAAAAAACCTCCAAAAATCCATTTTTTTTTATTATTATTTTTAGAAAGAAATCGAAATTTTTGATTTAGAAGAAGGTCAAATCCATGTTACTTGGACGCGACAGAAAATTATGTCACTGCATCCATCAACACATTGGCAGTATTCGTTCATGATCCCAAGGCTTGAGGCAGAATTTGACGTCATTTTTAGTCAACTCGTTGAAGAGTTGTGTTGTGATGAGAAAAAGAAGAAACTCGATGCGAAAGTTCTTAGCAATTCCAATAAAAATGTGTATTTAGAATTCTAGATAGGCTATCCTAGTTAAAGCAGAATGGAGCCATAGTACGATACTTGAAAGCAACCTGCTCACAAGTTGCTTGCCGCCTATGACACAGCATACGACACAGTATAGGAACTTCAAGTTAATGTATGTAATAAGGAAAGAGAAATTTAAATATTAAAATATTAAAATTACTTTGGTTTTTAAGTGGAGTGAATGAATACGTTGTGCGTTCGACTTCCCAGCCTCGTCCACCTAAAAAAACTAAAAAGTTTTTTTTCAGGGCTACTGCCTCTTGCGAGGAATTGACAAATCCTCCAAGAGTATCACTTGTCACGAATAAGTGCTTCTCATCTAGCCGTTCGGATTCGGCTTAAAATTGTAGGTCCCTTCCATTCCTGTCGAAAGGCGCACACAGGAATGGTTGCGAGTTGTTAGTCACTAGGCCCTGGTTCTTCATGAGCCGTTGTGCAACCCGATTTTTTTTTTTATGAATACAATTCAAATAAAAAACTCCAGAAATTATTGTGTTTCGCCCAAGGTATAACAGTGGGCTCTTCAGTCACTCTGTTATACCCTACTAAGACACTTGTACTTTTTATTTGAATTATATTCATTCACTCCACTTAAAAAAAAATGTTTAAAATTATAATATTTTAAATTATAAAATTTCTCTTTCTTTGTTACAAAAACCTGACCACGGGTAATTATTTTCTGTGTGCAGGAGTTTTAACAAATTCCTCTAGAATAGTAAAATTCACATTATCTTCTTGCTGTGATTTTTATAACATCGACCAAAATTTGTGTCTTAGTAGGGTATAACAGACTGACTGAAGAGCACACTGTTATGAGTTGAGGTCACTTGAACTTTTTATTTGAGTTAATGTATGTAGCCAACTTGCTTGCCAGTACTGGCTCGTGTGGCCTCAGGGTTAGGTGGCAAGGCATATCTATTTATAAATAGCCCGGAACAAATTTGTGATACCATTTTCTCAAACAAAATTGTGTTAAGTCAGAACCACACCTTGTTTCGTGTGTTGTGGAGTCGTTTGTTAATGTCTTTTCATATATTTAATACGCCACACATCAACACAACACCCGAAACAAAATGTGGTTCTTTGGATTTAGAATACATTGTAACGATAGCGACACTTGAATCGCCAACACACAACACAGGTGTGGTTCGTGCCTTTAATAAACCCAGTCCAAGACGGCCGGCGCGGCGGAAGTTTGAAAAAAAAAAAGATATTTTGTAAGTTTTATGTTTTGGAAATTGTTTTGCCAACGACTACTGTACCTATGATTTTAACTGGAAACAAATAATAAACTATTAGGAACGTGTCCAACTCAAAAGAAATGATAAAAAATGTATATTTGTAGCTTCACATACAACCCCTTCAAAAATCAACAAATTTCCTCTATACGACTCAAACCATGCGAAAAAAAATCATTTTCATGCAAATAAAAACGAAATTTAATTAAGTTCGATTGATCAAATCATCTACAAACCTTATGCCTGTTTATACTGTAAAAGTGAAACAGGAACAAAAAATTAATTAAACAGATCGTTTATTGCCAAATGGTTTGCTTACTTTTTTATTCCGCTTTACGGAATGGACAGGTATATATTTGTATTACTCTTGGCTCAAAGAGCTGCTATACGAGAAGGTACACACAGAAAACTTGACCAAATCGGAAAGTTCCATAAATCAATACGCACAACCGAGCGAACCCATTCAAGCAAGCCATCATCAACCATCATGCTGCCTAATGAATTTTCCGTTTTTATTGGCATTTCCGGCCTTTTTGCCCATCAGTTCGGAGTTCAGAGTTTGTCCGATACAAGCCTCACCGCCATCACCTACCCGCCCGGACATCAAACAAAACTTTCATCATGTTTCCAATTGAATGTATGTATACGATGATGATGGGTAGAAGTGAATTGGTGTTGGTGTAAGCCAAGAGGCAGGGTAGTTGATTTTATGGCCACCACACCCCCGCCCTGTTTCGCTTTATAATGTACCTTGTTTATAGCGATGCGAAGGACCCAAGACCACTCCACTCTCCTTGTTCAGCTCGTTGCTCATCCTCAAACCGATTAATCGAAATACTTCGCCTGTAAATTTCTGATTGATTGGTTTGTGCAAACATTAATTACCATTTTATTGCTTCGGTAACATTTCGAAGGACAGGCAGCTTGTATAGTATTGTAGTAGAAGGCATCCACATCCTATGTTTGGTTGGTTTGTATTTAACTTTTGATGGGGGGCACCCTTTGCTTCTTAAACCTGATCATAGAGTTGGTGAGGTTAACTTTTACATTAACTTTGTTGTTGGGCTTGTGTTTTTTTTTTTGGGGCGAATGATTTTGCTGTTACTGTTCAATCTAGGTAGGTAGGTTAACTTCAAGGGTTGATTCTTAAAATAATGGCATGTGTGTGGGTGCTTCGATGTATTCAAATCTGAAAAGGGCTTTCAAAAATGTTCGGCAGAAAAATGATTGGCCAGGGGGGAAATGTGGTCTAAAACCATTGTTTAACTTAAGTGGAATCAAATCAACAAGGACAAATAAGATTTATTCAGAGCAACCCCCAAGCAGAAGAAATGATCCAGCTAAGATTTGATTAAATTTAAGACATTATTTTTCCAGCTATAAAAAATTCAGCGGCAGTTATCTCAAACAAAAATTACTTAAAACATAAAAAAATTGATCAAAGGTAACACTTACAAAGCCCCGTCATGCTTTTTTATAAAGCCAAAAATTTATTGTTTTATTTTATTTTTTAATAAAGTTCTTTTAGTAAACAGTTTTTTGAAAAAAATAATTTTCAAACTCAAAATTTAAAAACGAAAATAAACAAATTTTAAAATTAATTTCTTTTAAAATTCTACGTAATTAAGTTCAATTTTTGTTTTCGAAAATCAAAGCTCTTATCAGTTTTTAGTCAAACACTTAAAACTCGAGGATTCTAAGGGACAGTTTCACAGTGAACACTTACCGGAAAAAGTTGCACTTAAGTTTAGCATTTTGGTACTTTTTACTAAATTTGGCACACTCGTTTAGTGACACTTAAGTGCCCAACACGGGAGACTTAAGTGCAACTTATTCAAGTAAGTTCACACTGCGAAAACTGGCAGTTTATACCCAAGATTTCGCACTTAAGTTCCACTCCTATGACTGTGAAACTGGCCCTAAGATGTTCTCCTTTAAATAAACCAACTTCTTATAGTAAAATCATGAAAAAATGAAGCTGATAATAAATCAACCGGTTGCTGAAATGATGATTTAGCCAGATTCTGCTAATTTAAAAAAAAAAGTTGGTTGATTAATTTTCAAATATCTTGAAGAGTCAAAGTCCTTGAAGTATTAGATTTTCAATGTTTAACTTAAAATTAATAAAAATATTAAATTTTGTACACAAAAACAATGCTAAAAGCGTAAAATTTTGAAGAAAAAAAATGGTTTTAATTTTTCAAAACTTTGAGCCTGAAAATTAATTTTTCCAAAACAATTCATTAAAAGAACTTTATTTAAAATTAAAAAACAAAACAAGAAATTCCTGACCTAATAAAAAATTATAATTTTTAAAGAAAACTGCCTCTCTTGCTTAAACGGGGGAATGGGCCCCCCCCCTCTATTGTTATTGTATCAACCCAACCTACGCGCTATAGTTTCCTGCCTTAGGTGAATCATCAAAATTTTAGCCAAGTAAGTACGATGTTAAAACATTTTTAGTGTGATACTAGGTTAAATACTGTATTTTCCTAATTTCCGACTAAGCGTCTATTGGGGCAACCAGGGTAACGCCCCGGGGTCCCCAGCCAGGAGGGCCCTAAACGGAAATCTCCTTATATGTAACGTTCGAATCGTTATTAACTTTTTAAATTTGGATTCTTTCTGATCAATCCCACTTTATGAGTCATTGCAACTAAAATCCAATTGCCGAAAAAAATCAACTAATCAACTCTTACTTTAGATCCTACATATAAACTCACTGTGTATTGTATTCAATAATTAACCGATGTATTACAACAACTGAAAGTTTATCCACTAATATTCAAGTATTTGTTGTTTCGTTTTGTGTATATGATATATTCATTTGTAAAATAAAAATAAAATAATTTAGAGAAAACTCTAAACATATATGTGTTCATGGTTAGCGAAAGCTCATGCTTGCTAGCCTAGATTGTGAAACTAGTAAGGTGCATTAAGATTTCGTTATAATAAGTTTTACTTCGGTATTTGAAAGAGTATCATTCATTCCTATGTCTTAAAAGTTAAAGTGTATTTTGTTAACAAAAAGTAAGGGTTGATTTCTTATATTCGTCATATTTGTTTTGTTTGTATCATCTCATATCATCAATATTTTTAAATGACATAATAATAAGAAATTAACATTTTTTTTATCATTCAAAATTCTTCACTGTCTTCGATCTTCCCAGATGTATGCACTGCTCTTATAATGTTATTAGCTATTGCTGCTACCGCAAAGATCTTTTTCAAAGCTGAAATTAAAAAAAAATTATTTGCGAAGCACCATGGTACAAGAAAGGCTTAGCAATTTATCATTTCATTGATATCGATTGAAAATCTAAGAGCACGGCAAATACATTTGAGAAAAGTAATTGATGAGTTCGCTCCTGTTAAATCACGAAAAAAGTAATTTTAATACCTATGCCTAACCTTTTATTGCTTTAAAACACATATAGAATTTTTTGTTTAAAATGTATTTTTAACCAATATTTAGGCAGTCATTAAAAAAAAGGCCCTGCTACCTTCTAACATTTAAGATTTAACGAAAGTTTAAATCATTATTCATCAAGTGGCTGTTTTATGTTTTTAGCATCGTATTAAATCCATATGAAACTTTTACATTTATAAATGTGGAAATATTATTTATTAAGGAAATGGTTTTAGTATGTATGTACAGACATACATAATGCATAGGTATATTGCATATTTTTTTATGAACAGGGCCCGGGTTCTCATGCTCTAAAAAAAACACAAAATATGCTATACAAAATACAAAATATGCCATAAAAATCCAAAATATGACATAAAAATCCAAAATATGCTGCAGAAATATTCAAAAATTAAATGAAAAACCATTTAAATAAAAAATAGACACAAAATACAGTCTTTTATTCATAGAAAGCTTTCACAGCAAAAATTAATTAAAATTAACATAAAATTGAGGCAGGTTTAACAAAAAAAAAAAGGGTTTTGTTAGCATGAATCCTGAAATTTTTTCTGAAGTTTTCAAAAACTGTACATGGAAAATGACCTCTCCACATTAACAGACGTTAGTGGAGCATTTTTTAATGAAACAATCTCATATATTGAATATCGAAGCACTGTACTTCATTCCCATCTAAGGATGTGCAGATATTTTTCATTTTCATATATCCTTCGTTGAAATATGCAAGAAAAATATGCATTTATTGTTAAAATATGCTTAATAAAACAAAATATGCATTTATATTAAAATATGCAAAAATATGCACTTACGATTGAATGTCATTTTAAAGCAAATTTCTTAATTCGAAAAACTATCTGATTCTTTTGCTTCTAACGCTTTCCAAAAAAAATATGCATTTGCATAGAAATCCGGGCCCTGGTTATGAATAATTGTTAGTTTATTGTTTTCTTATTTGAGTTAAAATATGGGTTCCTTAAATAAATTTATTGAAAACATAAGCTTTGTTTTTTTTTTAATGCAAAATAGTGAAATGCGAAATAATAAAATGCGAAATAACAATCAAAGCAAAATAATGAAATGCGGAACAATAATTTGCGAAATAGGCAAATGGGAAATAATAAAATGCGAATTAAAAATTGCGATGTGAAATATGCGAAAGGATTGTTATACGAAGCAATAAAATAGCAAAATAAAAACTTGCCAACAAAAAATGCAAAACAATTTATTGCAAAATGATTAAATTTCAATACAGGAAATTGCGAAATGAAAAACAGCCAAACAAAATAAGACAGATAAGTCATACCATAAAAAAAAAATACTGGGAAGGGGAAGAGTTAAGAACACTCTCAATACAAATGCAATCAAGAGGTACACTGATGGATCGAGAACGACAGAAGGGACTGGTGCAGGAATTTTTGGGCCAAGAACCAAACTTTCTATACCGATGCGATGGGATAGTCCTCTTGCATTTTCCAAGATGAAGTACAAGCGATAAGAATATGCGCAGGTCATAATCATGAAAGAAACTGCAATAACCAAAACATTGCCATTATGTCAGATATCCAAGCCGCACTCAAATCTCTGAGCTCCTACTCTATCAGCTTGAAGCTGGTATGGGAATGTGTAGGAAGGTTAAATGAACTCGGCAAAAATAACACTGTCACACTCCATTGGGAACCTGGCCACGCAGGTGTCCAGGGCAAGGAAGAGGCAGACTCCTTAGCAAAAATAGGTGCATCGACTCCCTTAATGGGGCCTGAAGGATATTGCGAAATAGGAGAAAACGTGATAAGAAACAAAATCAAAATAGAAGAGGAGGAAATAAGATCCAAAACTTTGAAGGAACTCTCCAAGCTAAGACAGACTAAAGTATTTACTTGGGAATTATAACCATCAACGTTTCGCAGACTGTATCAGCTTAAGTAGGAACAACCTGAGAATAATAACGGGTCTTCTCACTGGACACTGCAAACTTGAAAGACACCTTAGTATAGTTGGCCTAGTATGTAGCGCCGCGCTACCAGGTAGAAGAAGGTACCATCTCTTAAAGTACTCCAATTCTTGAGAAGAATACATCTGGAGGAAGAGCTGTAAGATGAGCAGGCCTCGTCCAGCTCTAGGAGGGGGGGTGTGCACAATAGATCTTAAGGTCGCAGTGCAATAACCCTCAACATTTTATTCATTTATTCATGCATTCAAGCCATACCCTCTCCTAAAAACACCCATTAATGATTGAAATATTTATATAGCAAAATCAACATCATCTTTCAATTGATACCAAATTCATCAATGTCCACTCTAGGCCAAAGCAAGAAATGAGCAATTCTTTTTGAGTTTGAAAATTAATTTTTCTTCCATTTATAATAATTATACTGTGCACAGGCGGCTATTTATAAGCTTCCTTCCGCCTGTTTTCCCATAATAACATTAGGTAGGTAAGGTACCTACCCAATCCAATCCAGTATTTCATCTTATCATTTTAATTAATTGCTCAAGTGTTGAAAATTCAAATTAAGTGTCATTAAATTACTGGATATACAATTAAAGGTAATAAAAACAAAATGCTATTAACTTAAATGGTGCATTAGGTGGAATCGACCTAACCTTCACCCGCACCATCTACCACAAAATAATATGCCTACAAAATATTATAACCTTAAATCCACCACACAATAACTAAATGCTAGTAATTTAAATGTTCGTTCTTATTGCTATTCGGCGAGTTGCATTTATATCTTACACTTTTCTACGTTCATTTCAATCCAACCAACAACAAGGCATATAATTAAATTCCATTATACGGTAAATGCAGCAAGGACAACATTTCCATCGATAAGATTTACATTCCTTTTACTTTTCTATACAGTTAGTAGTAATTAACCGTTTATCAATGAACAAAATCTACAAATTAATAAGTATACAACATACTCATATACTCATGTATGCATGGAGTGCAGTGCATGAATGGTAAACTATACTGAATATACATTTACCTAGATGAATCGTACCTACTTATCCTCATACACTTTACACTATACTAGGGTACTCTTAAACACATCAATGCATTCACTGCTTGCACCCTTATTTAAAAAAGAGGTTTATTATTTCAAATTTAGATGTAGGTCCTTTAAGTGGGAATAATGTGACTAATGGATGGGCCCTAGAAATAAGGGTAGCAATAATCATTGTGATGTTCATTCAGTTAGGCTAGTCGTTAGTCCTTCTCTCTTGTTCTACAGAAATACAAAAAAAGATTGCTATCTCCCCTTTGCTCGAATTAATGCGAACAAAAATTTAGATTGATATGCGGCACTGCACGTTGAACACAAAAATTAAATTGTATTTTAATAGACCGTCAATCGAGATTGACAAAATTGTGATTTAATTTTATTGCAAGGACCAGGTTCAACAAATTGATAGCATAGGACATACCTACATAAATTCATCAAAATGTTGTTGAAAGTCGAAGTCGATGGTATACTGTCTTTTTTTTTCTTCAAAAAGTAACGGACAACGCATAAATAGATGTGTACAACTTCAATACGATTTATGCGCCATCTATGCATTCAGAATAGCACTAGTGAAAGTCAATGTTTCATCCATACAGTGGTAGATGGCAAAGGAAACATGAAAGTAGGGAGAATATTTTTATTTTAAATTTATACCGTTATGCCGTTATTAAATTTAATGTAAAAACGTTCTTCTATAATGGTGAGGTTTCAATTAAGTTTAAAATAAATTATTCATAACGTCTCATCAAAACTATATTCTTAACACAGACTATGAAATGGGAGTAAGTTAACACTGAAAACCCAACTAAGTCGGAAATACCCCAAACCCCATAACAAAAGTGACTATCCGCGTAAAATTAGCATGACAACTTTCGGGAAAGTAAAATCTTAGTATGCCATTAATTGGCTAGAAGTAATTGCCGTAAATATGCCGTGGAATACAAAAGCTACTGGCTTGCCCACAAAGGGCAATTCTGCTAATTTTGCGCGTAAAGTTATCATGACACTTTTTTATTCTTGGTCCAAAAAAAATTTTTTATGCTAGTAATTGCTGAATAAATGCGCCCTTCGTTTGCCCATAAAGGGCAAAAAACCGTTTTCAGGCTAATTTTCGTGTAAAGTTAGCATGACACAAAAATAACTTCTGAGTATGCCAAGAATTGCCAATTCTTAACGGCTTATTTACGGCAATTATTCGGCAATTCTTGACAACTCAGAAGTTATTTTTCGCTCAAAATAAAAAAGTGTCATGCTTACTTTACACGCAAATTACACCGAAAACGGGTTTTTTCTTTAATGGGCAAACAAAGGGCGCTAACTTTACGCGTAAGTTAGCTGGATTGCCCTTTTTGGGCAGACTAAGGGCGCGCAAATTTATTCTCTTCACAGCTTATTTACGGCTATTACTCAGCAATTAATGCTTACATTTTGTTTGGGTTACTAATAAAAAAGTATCATGCTATTTTTACGCGTAAAGTTAACAGGATTGCCCTTTTTGGGCAAACCATGGGCATGGCAAATTTTTCCTTTTCACGGCATATTTACGGCAATTATTTTGCAACTTCTTGCATACTCAAAAGTTATTATTGCCTAAAAACAAAAAAGTGTCATGCTTACTTTATATAAAGTTAGCAGGCTTGTCCAGTAGCGCCTCAATTTCTTTGATTCCACGGCATATTTACGGAAATAAATGGCATACTCAGACAGTCATGCTAACTTTACCCGGCTAAGAATTTAAAGTTTGTTAACTTGCTGTTAACGAAGGAAGAGTAAATAAACTTCAATTTAAATCGAACAGCTGATAAGCTCTCCGAATTGTTTCGTTTTAGAGCCGATTTTTCAATCAGCAATTAATCTATCAGAGGAATATTTACTATAGCAACAGAAACAATTTTTTGTTTTATTCGAAGAATAAGTACTATCTGGGGTTTAACTGACTATTGAAACATTGGCCCTTAGTTGTTTGTTTTAAAATCATATATCAAATAGTCTTTGGAATATATTTGCACTCGCGCTAGGGCTGGCCACGAGACGAGACTCTGCGAGACTTTTGTAAGTCTCGGTCTCGTTAAAATCGAAAATTTTCAGTCTCGTCTCGGTCTCGTGTCGGTGTCGTATAATTAAGTCTCATCTCGGTTGCTTAAAAGGCAGTCTCGTCTCGGTCTCGTCATACAACACCGAGATCGAGACCGAGAATATTCTCAGCTCGTGGCAGTCCTAAACAGTGCTGCCACCCCATAGATGATAGAACGCAGTATATATGGGTAAAAAAACGCAGTAGATTGCAATATATCGCAGTAGATCTTACAAAAATACTAAAAATAAAATTCAAACCATTTTAAATAAATTTCACTATCGAATAACAACAGGTGAATCTGGAAACTTAACAGTAACTTCAAAAACGAATTCCAGAATAAATTTTAATAATTTACAAAAGGGTAGTTATGTGCATTCAAGAGGACACAAGCGTCCACAGGTTTTTCTCAAAACCCACCTTTGTCTACCAACTCCTACTCTCACCTCCTAGTGGTGAACATCGGGTGTCTAGTACCTCAGCTGGAGACGGGGTTTAAATCCCCGTGGAAAGCTGTTGGGGACAGCCAACGAGAGAGGGGGGGAGGAGTGTTCCCACTAAGGCACTTCTCCTTTCATCGAGGCGGCAGCGGACGAATTCTCTAGATGGAATCAACGGTGGCGTCTACAGTTCCAGTTAGGTTGAACTACTTAGTGAACACCTTATATGGGCTACTACGACATATTTGTAGCTCAGGCCTATAAGGAGCGGTTTATCCGGCTCCCTACCCTTGGAGTTATACGAAGGGTCTGGTCCTCCGGGTCGGGGGTTGTGCGTCGGGGTAACTTCCCTACCACGTAAAAAAAAGTTGTTCCGAAACAACAACAAACCTCGGATATGCATGATTTTAAAGTTGACGACCCCAGCAAACGAAACAAGGACAATGAATTTCGGATCTGCACGTGGAACTTCCTGTCCTTATACAGAACACGTGCAGCCGAACAATAAGTGGAGAACCTGGACAGGCTAAAGGCTGACGTAACAGCCATCCAGGAAGTGCGATGGGATGGAGAGGGCATACGGAGACTGAAAACGTGTGACATCTACTACGGCGGGTGCTTGAAGGAACAGGGTCAGCGGCTCATTGGTTGTGGTTTTGTGATAAGGGGAAGACTTAGGCAAGAAGTCTTGGACTTCCGAAGTGTAAGCGAGCCCCTGGTCACAATCCGCATCAAGGGCAAATTTAAGAACATTTCGCTGATCTGTGTTCATGCCCCCCATGAAGGGAGAGAGGACTCAACCAAAGAAGCATTCTACGATCTCCCGGAGACAACGTATGATATGTGCCCGAAGAACGACGTGAAGATCATTCTTGGTGACTTCAACGCAAGATTCGGAAAGGAGGGCATCTTTGGTTCGATAGTCGGAGGACACAGCCTACACGACGAAACTTCCGGCAACGGACACAGGCTGGCAGACTTTGCGGCGGGGCGAAATGTCATCATCTCAAGCACCTACTTCCCACACCTTAATATACACAAGGGGACTTGGCGGTCGACTGATCAACTAACCGTCAACCAAATCGACCACGTTGCGATAGACGCGAGACATGCTTCCAGTATCTTGGACGTCCGAACGTTCCGAGGGGCCAACATTGACTCGGATCACTACCTGGTGTTAGCTAGACTACGTATGCGGATATCCATGACGCGACAACGCAGAGCAGATGCTGTGAAAAGATTCGATGTCGAGAAGCTGAAATCGCAAGAGACCGCCAGAACTTTTGCAGACCACGTAACTCTTAATCTCTCAGGAGGTCCGCCACCAGCATCAAGTGCAGAGGACCAGTGGGAACACTGTCAACAAGCCATCAGAAGTGCCGCCTCTGATGTGCTGGGTTTCACTAGGCGAATACCACGAAACCCCTGGTTCGATGAAGAGTGCCGGCTAGCGCATGCAGCTAAGGACGAGGCCTACCAGGCAATGCTTCAGACTCGAACAAGAGCTGCTGAGAGAGTGGCCCGGGAGCTCTACGGGCTGAAACGAAAAGAGGAACGCCGATTTCTCAGGAGGAAAAAGAGAGAGCACGAGAAGCGGGCGGTAGAGTCTATTGAGGGTTGTAGCGGTAGGGGAGATGTTCGAAAATTTTATCAGAGGGTGAAGCGATCCACCCAAGGATTCAAGGCTAGAACGGAAGCCTGCCGAGATGAGAGTGGGAATATGGTAGTAGACACACAGTCAGTGCTGAGGATCTGGAAAGAACACTTCTCTAGACTGCTTAATGGCGAAGACAGCCAAGATGCCGCTAATAGGCAGAACGCTCCATTCAACTTGGACGATGATGGCCAAGAGTTCCGTCCACCCGACCTAACCGAAGTTCGGCTGGCGATATCCAAACTTAAGTCGTACAAGGCTGCAGGTGGGGATGGCTTACAAGCCGAACTATTTAAATCAGCGGGAGATGAATTGGCTAGGAGCATACACCAGCTCATCTGCAAAATTTGGTCGGAGGAAAGTATGCCCGATGAATGGAACCTCGGTATAGTGTGCCCCATCCATAAAAAGGGAGATGTTCTGAAATGTACCAACTACAGAGGAATTAGTCTCCTAAACGTCGCTTATAAAATCTTGTTGGCCATCCTGTGTGACCGCTTAAAACCTTTTGTCAACGATCTGATCGGCCCTTATCAGTGCGGTTTTAGGCCAGGCAAGTCAACCGTCGATCAAATGTTCACACTTCGACAGATTTTAGAAAAATCCCGGTTTTTTCCAGATCGATACACACCACCTTTTTATCGATTTTAAAGTCGCGTATGATAGCGTGAAAAGGGACGAATTATACACAGCCATGTCGAGTCTCGGCATCCCTGCCAAACTCGTCCGCCTGTGCAGGATGACGATGGAGAAATCTCGCTGCTCCGTCAAAATTGGTAAGAACACCACCGATTCCTTTGATGTTGAGAAAGGATTGAGGCAAGGCGACGCGTTATCATGCAGACTTTTCAACATCGTTCTTGAAGCCATCGTACGCAACGCACATGTCAACACCAGCGGTACAATCTATCAAAAGTCCGTTCAATTGCTTGCATATGCGGATGACATAGACATTGTCGGCAGAATGAAGCGAGCTGTGGCAGGGGCATTTGCGAGCATTGAATCGGAGGCGGCTAGAATGGGATTGGCGGTTAATGAGGACAAGGCGAAGTATATGCTGTCATCGAGAGAGGAATCTCAACATCGTCGACTCGGTCAAAATATCACGATGGACAGATATAACTTCGAAGTTGTCAAGGACTTTGTCTACCTGGGCTCCACTATTACATCGTAGAATGACATCAGTGCAGAGATCAAGCGAAGAATTACTCTTCGGTCTAAGAAGGCATTTAAGTAGTAAGGCCCTCTCTCAGAGAACCAAGGAGACTTTATACAAAACCCTACTCATCCCGGTCCTGCTTTATGGGTCAGAAGCATGGACCTGAAAAACAAATTTAAAAAAAAAAAAATTAATTTTCGTGGATTTTTGTTGACGTTTTCTTTTATGTAGTCAAAAAAGTTGGAGGAGTAAGTCGAATGTGAGCACCGTCTAAGTGAGCAATAAAAAAATAAAACAAAAAAGAACGAACAGTCACGTTTTGTTTGGGGATTTCATACATTTACAAATATTTTGGCCATGGATTTCTTTTATATTCGCAATTTATGAATTTAAATTTATTGAAAAATACAATAATGCATGTTGTGTCTTCTTTGGAGTCTGGTAACCATATTTTTTAAATAATATTTTGAAGGGTGTTTGCGTTTTTTAAAAGAGGAGTAGATTTGTTTTGCTGCGCAGTAGATCTTCGTTTGGAACTAAGCGCAGTAGATCTGCTGCTAATGGAGTAGGGTGGCAGCACTGGTCCTAACTCGCGCATAAGATTTATGCACGACATATAAAATATGCACGACTGGATCGCGCTCTAGGTATTCCTCATTTTAAAAGGGAACTCCCCGTTTTGGAAAGAATTTTCTTAAAGTGAATGTATGTATGTATGGATGCATGAAAAAGTGTACATATGTAGTAGAAATGTTACTCATATCAACAGGTCAATCGTTTGAGTTCGCATTTTAATTTTTAAGTTCGAGAATTGTCGACTTTACTTACTTAGGTCCTCGGACCTATTACGTCCGTGATGTTTCCCTTACGGGACATAGGGCCTCCACTACACCTACGCGCCATCGTGTACGATTTCTTGAAATATATTTCAGCTCTCTCCAACTTTTCCCGAGTCGTGCCGATTCCTGTTCGACCGTTCTTCGCCATGTACTTCTAGGCCGGCCCACTTGTCTTCCCTCCTGTGTGAGTGGGTTCCACTGCATTGCTTGAGATCGCCTTTTCGAAGCGTATGGCCAATCCACTGCCACTTTCTTCTTCGTATAATGGAGTCTATGGGCTCCTGACCCGTTCTCGCATGAAGTTCGGCATTGGAGATACGGTTGGGCCAGAAAATCCTCAAGATGTTTCGTAGACATCTATTAACGAAGGTTTGCAGCTTTCTAGTGACAATTTCAGTGACTTTCCAAGTGCTGCAGCCGTAAAGCAGAACGGATTCAACATTGGAGCGGAACAGTCGTAGCTTGGTCTTTAAGCTAAAAGAGTTGTTTCTCCATATTTTGCACAGCATTCCGAACGCAGCCTTTGCTTTTCTGATTCGGCTGTTTACGTCCAGTTCAGTTCCGCCACCCGTAGAGATAATACTCCCAAGATATTGGAAATCCTCTACCATCTCTACCGGTTGTCCAGAAATATTTACTTGGATTGATGAGGAAGTTCCAAGGCTGATCCTTTTAGTTTTTGCCGAGTTGATCTTAAGCCCTACGATTTCTGCTTCTCTCTCCACCCTTGTTGTCATTTGATGGAGATCCATGATCCTATGAGAGAGTAAGCATACGTCGTCCGCGTAGTCCAGATGTTTGAGGTGAGATTGCAGAGTCCACTGAATTCCTCCATTTCCATTTGACAAAGCTGCGTGCAGTACGTCACTTATCACCAACAGGAACAGTATTGGTGACAGTATACAGCCTTGCCTAACTCCACTTTGGATTTCAAACTCCTCTGACAGCCTACCTTTGTGCAAAACGTGACACTTGGATCCATCATATGTAGCCTTGATAATAGCAATCAATTTATCTGGGATGCCCCTCCTGTGCAAAGCAAGCCAAATAAATTCTCTATTGACACTGTCGAACGCCTTTTCAAAATCGATGAACAGCAGGTGAAGTGGTGATCGATATTCAACGCACTGTTCGATGATGATCCTCAAGGTGTTGATGTGATCAACACAGGAAGATCCAGTGCGGAAACCTGCTTGTTCGGCGTCGAGTGTGTCTTCGAGGTGGTCTTTAATTCGGTCGGAGAATTGTCGAGGCGCAAGGCTATTTTATCAGAGAAATTATCGATTATTGAAAAAGTTAAAAGGGGAGAAGGATATGTTGCAGACAAATTTGGTGTATCCTTTAGTACATTGGCGACAATTTTAAAGAATGAATTCAAAATATTAATGTTTGCCGAAGAAAGTTCAAACTGAAGCCAAAAACAACTAAGAAAAACAAAATACGTTGATGTGGATAAAGCAATGTTATTAAAGATGAATTATTGACCAATTCGTAGTATACTTAAAGAGTGGATAAGATAAAAATCTTGATTTATCCTTCGGCTTTTTTGGTCACAATGGATATGGCAATGAAACAATCAAGTTACATTTACTTTTCCCGACGTTTCGGCAGGGGTTGCTGCCTTCTTCAGGGGAACTTTATTTCACACAAAAATATATATAAAAAAAAAATTTTTTCAGTATAATAACAATTGTATGACAACATTAAAAACTAGACTTACATTTTGTAAACATATCAAAAATTGTAATAAATTTACATTGAAAAAAATGTTTTAAAATTTATGCACTTCAAAATGAAGTTCAGTCTTTATATATAAAACTTTATAAAACTTAAAAAAAATAAACAAAAAACAAGTAATTGACGTTTAGTCAGTGACAAGTGAGCAATATACAGCGGATATGTTTTGTGTGTCGAGCTTTCGGTTCATGTTGTTGCGGTTGTTAATGATGTGCAACGTTTTAAGTGTGTATCGCTTTGACGCGTGCCGCTCGGTTTGGAGAATTCGGACATCTTCGAAGTCTGGAGAATGGCCGCTTTCAATTATGTGACTCGCTAATGCCGTTTTCCCAGGGTTGTTAGATTTTATGTCGGATTTGTGGTTAGACATACGTTGACGAAGGAACTGTTTTGTGGTGCCAATATAGCATTGATTGCAAGGATCGTCGGGTTTGCCCTTACAGTTGATTTTGTATATCACATCCGTGGTTTTGTCTTTATCCGGTTTAACTTTAAGCTTAGTAAAAAGGTGGCTTAGTGTTGTGTTGGATTTATAAGCCAAAAGAACGTCTTTTGATTTGTTGACGACAACCTTTTTTGAAGTTTTCAGTTAAACCAGGTACTTACACAACACTTTTGTAGTATCCAATAGGGCAATCCGCTTTCAGGTTCTGTGGAGCTTTGATTTTTTGTTTTTGTATAAGACCACGTATAACTGATGAGGGAAACCCATTATCTCGCAGTATTTTTGTGATTTTTATTTCATCGGCGTTATGAAATTTTTCATCACTCAGCGTGAATACTTTGCCAATAAGGTTGGAAGCCGTGTTGATAATGATGTGCTTAGCTTGGTTAGATTTAAAATTAATTAATCTTCCAGACGCTGTGTCTTTATGGTGCCAGTTAAACACGAGACCCTCGTTCTCCCGACGAATTTTCACGTCAAGAAATGCTATTTCACAGTTCTTTTCCATCTCAATTGTGAATTGGATCTTTGGACATGAACCGAAAGCTCGACACACAAAACATATCCGCTGTATATTGCTCACTTGTCACTGACTAAACGTCAATTACTTGTTTATTCTTTTTAAGTTTTATAAAGTTTTATATATAAAGACTGAACTTCATTTTGAAGTGCATAAATTTAAAACATTTTATTCAATGTTAATTTATTACAATTTTTGATATTTTTACAAAATGTAAGTCTAATTTTTAATGTTGTCATACAATTGTTATTATACTGAAAAAAAATTTTTTTTATATATATTTTTGTGTGAAATAAAGTTCCCCTGAAGAAGGCAGCAACCCCTGCCGAAACGTCGGGAAAAGCAAATGTAACTTGATTGTTTCATTGCCATATCCATTGTGACCAAAAAAGCCGAAGGATAAATCAAGAATTTTATCTTATCCACTCTTTAAGTAAAGCAATGTTAGTCGGTTAGTTAGCAAAAAAAAATAATTAGACCTTCGTTCAAAAGTTATTCAACATTTCGTTTTTATAGCAAAACCCCCAAAGTCAAAAACGAAATGTTGAATAACTTTTGAACTAAGGGTGGAAAAACGATTATTTTTTTATGCATAATCTTAAACAGCCGGTGGGCAAACGAATGCACTTAGTTTCATTCGCCCATTTACCCATTTGGGCTTTTTGACTTTGGGGGTGTTGCTATAAAAAAGAAATGTTGAATAACTTTTGAACTAAGGGTGGAAAAACGATTATTTTTGGTGAATAATCATAAACAGCCGGTCGACAAACGAACGCACTTAGTCTCATCTTCCTAAGTCATCTATTGAGGACAGTAGATGAGTTTTTGATTTTTCCTGAGGGTGGACAAACGATTTTTTCGGTTGGACAAACGTGGGCAAACGATGGACAAACGATTCTGATAAACCCCACCCAAAAATTTTGACTTCGGAGTTCCCACTTCACACAGCTGGCTGGAAACCTATTTTATAGATAGAGCTTAGTATTTTTCTAGAAATTTTCATATAAATTTTAAGTTTTATAACAGAGCATAACATTATGACGTAGTTTATTTATAAGCTCCGATCTCAGTTAATTAATTATTGCAATATCTCAAAAACTATAATATATAGAGAAATTTCGGGGTCGGAAGTAAACGAGTCTTTATAAAGTCTTCATGTAATCTAACTATAGCATTGAAAAGACGAAACTATTTGTTTTCTAGTGAGATTTTAAGTGCATTTGGCAACACTGTGGTGATTACTCGTTGAAAAAAAAATCAAAACATAAATTAAATGATAAACGTCTTGATATGACAATCAATTATCTACAATGTAAAATTAATCGCTTTGGCTGATGTCGATCTGATGTTCTTCAATGAATACAGCGCCTACGAAACTAGCACTTGCCATTTTTATTATGTATAGGTACTTTATTCTCAAAATACTCTAAAGAAATTTCAGTGTCTAAATCGAAGCCAAACATCTTTTTTCTTAAATTGCAATACAATATTTCATAACTTGACGTATCCTATGTAGATATTTTCATTCATTTAGCAAGAAGTTTCAAATACATGAATATTTTATTTAAATCATTTTTTTTTTCAAGGTGATATTTTCTGTATAGGTACCCACCCACGTATCCAAATATTTTCAGAGCAACCCAGTTCGAAAAGTCTTTTCTTCCGATGACGTGGACTTTTATGGTGCGAACTAAGGTGATTTCTGTCTAAACAATATTTCTCTATAGGACAATACAGATTCAAGCGTCTACTTTGTTGGCAACAGCCCGTGAAAAATAAATTTCCGCCTCCGCAGCCCCGCTGCCAGAACATGTTTTTGCTATACAATATACAAGTTGAGTTGAGACTTTTGACAATCTATCGTTTCTTGTCTATCTCGCAAAAGAGCCAACAAATGAATTTCTATTTCCGATCTGTTACTATTTGTTGTTGTTTTGCGGTATAAATCAGTGGCAGCATCAGCAGACATCGCCATGAACGGATGTAGTCGGGAGTCGGTATGATGATGGAAGTGGGGATAACAATAAAGAAGAAAACGTCACATTAATGACAATAATTGACTCATTTACTACACGTGGTTCACGAGATATTTTAAGAATGAATAAAAATTACAATTATTTGTTGATGGCAATTTTTGGCGACTATAAACGTGATGATTTCGCATCAGAGATTCGTTTTTGAAGAAGATGCCCAATTTAAATCGAATTTTCAAAGTTCATTATTTTTATAAAGCGATGAGGCCAAGAAGCTTAAAATAGTTTGTGTATTGTCGATGGCGGTGGGAGACACAATTCTTAAGACCGTATATGGCAAATAATGGGATTAAGGGGATCTTAAAATAGATAGCTAAGCAATCTCATTTTTGTAATCGTGTGCAGCTGACATTGTTTTTCTATTTTTTTAGCTTTTTCATCATTCATATATAGAGATGATTTTGAGTTACTTTTTAAGCCCATGTCTTAACTCGCATGCTCGTAAGTATCTGTATGTTTTACTGTACTGATGTACCTACATTTTTCTGCAATGTGTTGTGAAATAAGCCCGCAATTTTCGATTTTCAAAAAAAATGAAGGTCGTACAGGAATATCCCCGACTTGCGCTGCCTTGTTGTTTGGTTAAAAGTTAAAAACTGTTTTCAATTAAGAAAATTTGACAAGTTCTTGTCAATTTTTTTTTTTTTTTTTTTTTAAAGAGTTGTGGGAAAAGTCTTGCAGTTTTGTACAATGTGATCTACGTGGGGCCGAGAAAATCTTTAGCCAAAATTTCAAATGTTTAAGTCCATTTTCGCAAATGCACAGATTGGTAATTTTGCACCACCTTCTGGCCTGATCTATTATATTTCTAGGAAAATTGAATATATAGAAAATAAGAATTCAAATTACACCCGTTTGCTGAATTTCAGAAATTGAAATAAATATATAATAAACGAGAAATTGGTGGTGGGAAGCTGACCTGAAGACGGGATATGCTTTGAGGATCAAGACAATCCCACCTGCAGACTGCTACAATGAATGATTGTGATCTAAAGATTCTAGTGTGATTTTTCACAAAAAAAAATGAATATTCGACCGTTACTTCTACACGATGCGACAAAACATTTTTTTTATAGAATTGTGTGAGCAAAACTAACACAAGGGCGGATCCAGACTTTCAGCCAAGGAGGGGGGGGTCACGAATTTTTAGTCAATGGCTACCGGAACGTTTATACAATTTACAGCATTAACACACTGCAAACTATATTTTTCTAGGGGAACATGATTACCTTCGCCAGACCACGGGCATACCATCTATATCTATATATATATATAGGTGTCTGAATGTAACCATGTTCCCCTAGAAAAATATAGTTTGCAGTAAAATTTATTCTCTATAATAAAGGTTAAGGGCATTTTTTCGAAATTTAACTTTGTTTTCGAGTTATATGCAAAAAACGAAAAGGGTGCATGTACCCCCCCCCTCCTCAAAATTGCACCCTCTCATTTGATAGCACTCCACGGTTTTCTCATCTTCAATAACCCATACAATGATTTTTATAATAAAAACCCGGTAACTTCTTAGTTCCTTTCTGTATGACATAGTCGCAATAGCCTAAAAGTCTAGATTTTGATTTAAACTGCACGCATATAATGCACGTTTTGTAAAATAACTGTAGAAAGGTAATACCACCGAAGCTGAAATTTACTTATATGATGGTTAACACCTTATATTATCCAAAAAAAAAGTCAGCTGGCTGTATGTGGGTGGAAAGACCGTCAGCTGACGTAGTGAATTGTGAGCATGGCTTCTTAGCGTGTTTTTATGCGTGCATACTTCACTACGTCAGCTGACGATCTTTTCACCCGCATACAGCCAGCTGACTTTTGTTTTTACATAAAATAAGGTGTTAACTATCATATAATCAAATTTCAGCTTTGTTGGAGTCACAACCCAACTTTTTTTTTACATGTTTGGGAGGCTGCTGTAGCCACACCCACCCATGGTCCGCCAGCTGAATTTCACTAGGTCTCATTATAACATCAAATTAACCATCTAACAAAAGATTATCTTTGGTTCTATTGGTCACCAAAATCTGTCACGGGCTGCCGGACTAAAAGGCTGGAAAAAATTGTGCGATACAATTCAAGTATTTGTTTAACAGTTTGGGGTGTTATTTTATTTTCTAAAACAAAGTTCAATATGAAAAAGAAAAATGGGCACCATTTCAGTGGTGCCTTATTTCATTGGGGCATAATTTCATTATGAAAAAATACCCTGATTTGGGACCTTATTTCATTTTTTCTTTTGGGGCCTTGTATCGCGGAGCCGAAAAAATCGTTAGAGCTACAAATTTGGTACTTGCACATTAGATAAGATTTTCAAAGCAAATGAAATATGTATGAGAATACTTCCAGGAGGATTTGATGATAAAAACTCGAAAGATATCATACAGCACAAATAATATTTTGGATAAGTTAAGTTTTCAAACGGATAAGTTCTTTATCCGTGTGTCAGCTAGCTGGAGTAAATTACGAAAAATTAGAATTTAAAAGGCTACAATTTCGGGCATCAAGAGAATTTATTATTTTCGAATGGTTTCGGAACGAGACTGCAAATTGAAATTTTCTCGCAAAAAAGACGAGACTGAGACCGAGACCGAGACAAAACCGAGGCCAGCCTGACCTACTTTCAAAACTCAAAAACCAGACCTCATAGAATGTTCTAGTTTTCAGCTGTGGAAAACTGATTAAGCGCTTTACAAACTGGAATGACCTCCGAGCCTTATTTTAGGTACTGTAAGCATCCAAAGTCATACAAGCCTTCAAAACTCAACAAAATAAATTTGAATGCAAATGTACTGAAAACTGGACCTTATAGAAAAGTTTGCTTTGGATGTGCTGATTGCATTTGACAAAACCTTTCTATTTACAAATAACAAATTTTGTGTGATTCTACCACAAAGTGTCCGCCATAATAAGGGAAGTTTCTTAAATGTGTTTTGTCCTGTGAATTTAATTGATCTCTTACAAAGCCAACGAATTTTTTTTAACTATTTTATTCTTTTATTTTATTTACGAAACCCCTCTATAAAACTAACAATATGATTATTGACTCTTAATATCCACTCAAAATGGTCAATATATTTTTGTTCATATAATTTATACCAACTTTATACCGAACAAGCGAGATCGATTGAAATATCTTAATTCAGTTGCTATAGATATTCAATTATGTGTTTATTTTTCTTTTATAAACATACAGTTTAATATGCGAACAAAACGCAGCTTCATAGTTCATAACAGCTAAATGTATACACATACATACACAATCTGTTTATCTACAGATAATGACTAATTGCCCCTCCCGATTGGGCCGCATATATGAAACATGTTAGTTGTCTTAAACGTCTAACAATTATTAATTGGAAGAACAAGTGTACGTTATTCTATTTTTATTTAGCACACAATCGCATATACCTCAAATTGGCCACAACGAATATTCAATTTGTGCATTTTATCTAAGTCTATATAAAAATTGTTTATACAAATATTGCATTGAACACTTGAACAAAATAAAATAATAATCACCTGGGGTATTAAGTACTCCGGTACATAAATGGGCAGGAGATTATATTTAGCCTGCTTTTTGTGTTATTGTTAATGTTTTGTTTATAGTGGAAATATATTTTTGTTTTTGTTTAATTTTTATTAGCATTTCAATTTGATTTCCTTGGGTGTTTTATTAATACATATATTCGAAGGCGAGAAGTATATTTTCTTAGCCAATTATAGATTTAAATGAAATCGATGCAATTAAAATTTCCCGGTATTTTAACATTTGAACGGAAAATGATATCTCGATGCGGTTTTTGGATAAAAAAAAAGCAGAATATGGACTTTTACATACATATTGCTGATTTTTGCATTCTGAGAAAATGCATGAGAGGACGACCTTATAAAGCGGGTAGAGATAGATGATAGATAATCTGTGATATTTGGAATAAACATGATTACTCCATAAACAAAATCCCTTTTGAAACCCAACTAACATCGAGCTAGAGCATAAACGAGTTGACCGATTTTTTTTAAATTTGGAACAAATATGCATTGAATTGCAAATAAATATTTCCTTTATTTTCGAAAAAGACTTTCCAACATTTTAATACAAATTTAAATGCCTTTATCTTAAAAATACGTTTATGGAGTTGTCATGTTTATATAGATAAAAGGTGGTCCAACCATAATGCACGGTGTTAATTGTGAATCACAATCGAACGTCAAGTTCTTTGCCCAACTTAATTTAATATTTCTTTGTTTCAGTGTTTGACAAATTCAACCATGGAAAGGTACATAGACAGCGCGTTAAGATTGTTGAAGCCTTTTACGAAATCAAAATGCATTTCTTGATTTTTTTGGCCAGCATAATCGACCAAATGTGTCCACGATCAGTAGAATTGTGCGCAAATTTCAGCAAACCGGGTCTGTAGGAAATGTAAAAACACCTGTGCATGCTCGCCCAGTTCGATAGACAGAAAACATTGGTATTGTTCGCGATAGTGTGGCAGAAGAGCCGTCAACCTCGACTTATCGTCGTCGTGCCCAACAATTGAACATCTCACGAACATCACTGATGCGAATTTTGAATAAAGATTTGAATTTACACGCTTACAAGGATCAATTGACTCAAGACCTGAAGGCTATACTGACCATTTCAAGCGTCACCAATACGCCGAATGGTTGGTTGAAAATACAAGAAGTGAATGCTGACTTTACAAAGAAAATCATCTTCAGCGACGAGGCACACTTTCACGTCAGTGGATTTGTTAACAAGCAGAATTGCCGAATTTGGGGTAATGAGAATCCACGAGTGATTGTTGAAAAGCCGATGCATCCACAAAGAGTGACGGTTTGGTAGGGCTGGCCACGAGACGAGAAAAGTTTTGGTCTCGATCTCGGTCTCGCATGACGAGACCGAGACGGGACCGAGACGGGACCGAGACGGGACCGAGACGAGACTGCAAATTTTTGATTTTAACGAGACTGAGACAAGACTAACAAAAGTCTCGCAGAGTCTCGTCTCGTGGCCAGCCCTACTGTTTGGTGTGGTTTATGGGCTGGCGGTGTCGTCGGGCCGTATTTTCTTGGAAAATGAGGTCGGCCAAGCAGTTACCGTGAATGTTCTTCGCTATCGCGAGATGATAACTGATGGTGCCACTTGCCACACAGCCAATGAAACAATAGCTCTTTTGAGCGAACAATTCAATGGCCATGTCTTACGTCGCGTCGCGTCTTGACGATGTAAATTGGCCGCCACGACCGAAGCCTTGCCGAGCGTGGCAGCCTTATGCTTTCCCATCCACACTTTTTATAACACACTGGTCATTGAAAAATTAAATCGCGATCGGCTTATAACGTTGGATCTTCACTAAGTACAAACACTATCACGTAGTTTCCTTTGAAATGTGTTGAATAAAATCAACAATAGGCAAATAAATCCAACTAATTATTCTGGATTAATCCTTCTAAGTACTGAATCCCTCTTTCCGCTTTGTTATCTGAGAACATTTTTTCTTAAATCCAATAACAATAATTATTCTCGAAGCCCTTTCACGTCAATCAAGTCCCAAAGCATCACAACATCGCATCGGATTGATCTCATTGAAATCCTTTTTAGAGAAAAATCTCAATCCTTTTTCATTGTCCTTACACACATATTCGAATGCATAATATTTTATTAACGCCTGAGGACAAAACAAAAATAAAAACAACTTCGGCGCATCCAATAAAACATACCAACAATAAATTCCTCGAAAAACCAATTTTCCCGGATAATTGAATTGACCATCACAGTGCGACCAGAAATCACATGGCGCTGATGTGGTCGTTGAATGCCACCAATTAGCCATCAGTGCTATATAATAGGGCTGCGGCTGTTCTCCTCCACAGCATCAGAGGGTCAACATTCAACGTCATAAGCCCTGAAGATATCTATACGAGTATAACACAAACAGTCTACCATTTATATCGCTTATAATGAAAATAAGGAAACATACGAGTAGAATAACAAGAAATACACACACATCAACGGAAAATCCAATAAAATTCCAAATCTAAACTGTTAATAATAAAAATCCTATATTCTCTATAAAATAAAAGGTACAAAAGGATATTTGGCAAACAAAACTCATTTCACCCTCGGTTAGAATATAAGCAGTGGAAAATATTGCCACAGTCACAACATAGAACTGAGCCGAACCAAGTGAGTTGTCAAAGGGGGTCTCACACTCACATCTCTGACTGACTGACTGAACCTGAGAAAGGACCTTTATCCTATGCTGATAGTTGCTTGCTATAGAAGAAATGAATTCGGGAGTTTTGATCTTGATCTGAAAATCATCTACTTACTTGCGCTTGGTCGATTTTGGTTTTGTTCTAAGAGCAAGAGGGAGCACCAACGAAACGGTTTCTCAAAGGTCGGGTCGAAGGCATACCCGGGATGATGATGAAAATCCTTTGGAATTTTATAAATATTTATCCGCCTGCGAAAAGGACATATTTTTATTTGCTTATGAGCGTGTGTCCTTTTTTTCCGTTGTAGGTAAATACAACAAACGAGCAAAGGGCTAAACGCTTAATGGAGAAATCCGAATCAGTATGAGACTGGGATACACGTGCACTAAGAAAACACTGCCAAGGTGAAGTCCGTTTTATAAAGTGACATGTGATCCAAGGCACTTTATTTATACTTGTGTAATGGGGATACAAACGAGACTGGATTTATTAAATTTTGATTTGTACTTGATTTAGCAATTTTCCCAATTAAGTTGGATATTTTTATTAAACGACAAAGTAAATATTGAGCACACTTTGTGTGATGTCGCCTTCGGGGGTGTTGATATGATGGTTGATTTATTGTCCTTATTTGTTGAATGGGTAGTGTGGATGAGGATTTAATTTGTGATGGGTGTATATGTAAGAAATTTCTATTTAAGGAAGTCAGAAATCTAATTTTTCACATACTTAGTTTTAAGCATTTAATTTGTTGCTTGCTATATAGCCAAGGCTATAGCTTTATTAAATAAGCAAGAAGACAGGTGCTTGAAGCTCCAAATAGCGGCCCAACCAATCCAGTATTTATTTTCCTAAAATATTTAGATAAGAACAGTTTCCGTCAGCGTTACCTTTATGCGAGTCACATTTTTGCGACCTTTTCTTTGCTGTGCGACGCATGCGACGACCTTTTTACAATTGCGACCTTTTTTAATATGCGACTTTTTTTTGTTCTAAAAAATTAAACAAAAAGTTTCCTGAACGCGACTATCGTACAATCGATCATGTGTAGGACGATTTTTTTCGAAGCTAACGATTATGAAAAATAAATCAACAACCCGCTTGTAAAGAGAAACTTGTGAAAATAGCTAGGCTTCCACAATTCTCATTGACTGTGACTGTGATGTGATATTAGCGAATGGGTTCCTGAAAATAATTTGATTAAAAAGTATAGAGAAACCATTTCAAAACAATGAAACAATTATTGTGATTTATCTTTTAAGGTTAGTATCGCCCACTGGCCGAAATTCGACCACCAAAACCTTCACAGACTCTAGAGTCAAAACAATTAGTTTGAAAATTAAATCACAATCAATTTTTATTATTTTTAATTTTTTTTTAATATGCACAATGATCGCCAGTGCAAAACAAAAATTACCCACAGTGTGTAAATGCGTGTCTCGGATATATTCTGCACATCTCCGCACTTATGGCTTTCCGACCATATACAATTTATCGAAATCGGTTGGATACTTTTTGAGCAAATGGTTCCACAACCAATTTTTAAGACTATTTTTATGTAGTAATTTAAACGTAAAACCTACTCGTGTACCTAGATACATATTAATGTAAAATAAAGCCTAATTTTTTTGTTTTTTAAAGTTCAAATAGTGTCTTTAGTGTTTTTATATGGTTAAAAAAAATTAATATAGGTATGCGACTTTTTTTTTTATTCAATTGCGACTTTTTGCTCCAAATTTGTAAATGCGACCTTTTTTGCGACTTTTTAAAAAATCTCAGAGGTAACGCTGGTTTCCGTTCTGATCATTTACACCAAATTTGAAATAGTTTACAATTTTGTCTGAATCAAAACCTATTTGCACTACACCAGGACAGGGCCGCACAGTGTGAAATTTTCAGATTCTAGCGGAACTTAAGTCTAAATTTAAATAATATTTTTTTTTTTAACTTGTTTTTTTTTCTCGTGGAAATGATTTAAATATATCAGATTAATTTAAATTGAATAATTCATTTTAATTTTATTTTAACTAAAAATAAATTAGATAAAACATAGTTTTTAAATAAAAAATGAATACATTTTTAAAAATAATTTGAAATTCAGTCAGTTTGAAACTGTTTCTTCGGGAAGATCATGACATTTAGTTCTTGAAAACCTCGATCTTAACGAAATCAGTGGATCTGATGACTTTAGAAACTTTTCGTTACTTGGAGTTTGGTGCCAAATTTCAAAAACACTCAACCTATTAATTTTTCTGTAAAATACAAATATTTGTATGGGAGCAAAAGGTTGCAAGAAATTATTTTTGATTCTAATTATATAAACTACACAGAATCAAAATATGAAAAAATTAGAGCGAGTACACGCAGGTAAACTTAGTGTTTTTTAACTTTGTCTCAAAGTTAAAAAACACTTTTTTTTATACCCTAGCGAAAATTGAGTAAGAAAAGAAAAATAAATAAATAAAATTAGTAAAACTCACTTAAGGATATACTATTAACTTCAGATATATAAAATATCGAATAATTTTACCGTTCAGAAAACACATGTAAAAACAGCAGAGCTGAGCCCATCCGCTGTAAAATGCCTTTAATTTATTTTTCATACGGTGTTTGGCTTTGACAGCTAACTGTACAAAATATAATGGAAACATGAAGCTTTTACTACCTGAAATGAATCAACCGTTATGTTAAGAACTGATCAAAATCGGTTTTGTACTCGACAGCTCAACTTTTTTTCTGGACTTAAGTTCCTCTGGATTGTGAAAATTTCACACTGTGGGCCGTAGCCACATAGGAATCGCTTGGCTTTCGATTGAAAACATATTTTTTTAAGGAGTGGATTAAGAAGTCAGAAATTTTACAAAATGATGAGTCTTAGGGCTGGTGCCCACATGCAACTTTCAGTCACGAAACTTTTTGGTTGCTTAAATGAATCATATGTATTTATATGAAAGTGCGCACACATGCATGATCTTTTAATGCAACCATTGATCATTTCAGCAACCATTTTATTTATCATCAACCTCGTTTTTTTCTTGTTTTGACTAAGTTGTTGGTTTCTTTATTTTTTAATATCTTGAAAACTGAAAGTCCTAGATCTATCCGGTTTTTAGTGTTTGACTAAAAATTGATAAGAGCATTGAATTTTGGCAACAAAAATAGTACTTAATCACATAAAATTTTGAAAAAAATTAGTTGGCCATTTTTTTTAAATTTTTTTCTTTTAAATTTCGAGTTTGAAAATTAATTTCTTAAAAACTATTCACAAACGCAACTTAATTTAAAATGAAAACTAAAAAAGTAAAATAATTTTTTTTCTGTTTAAGTCAAATTTTTAGAAAATTGCTCCTCCCGCCTAAACGGAGGGAAATAGACCCGCCTCCTGTACGATTTGTTCCTTGTCTGTAACAGCTTTTTGGTGCACCTCATACCAATCACCCTGTATACAAAATTATTTTTTAAGAAATCCGCTCCAACAATTTTTTTTTGATTTTCAAAAATTAATATTTACTAGTATCGCCAGTGGCCGAATATTCGGCCAGGGAAACAAACACCAACTTCATGGATACGTCATAGATTATCTTTTTACTACTTTATATACGATCTATGACAATTTTGAAAATTTTAGAGAAGCAAAACTAATTAGTTTTTTTTTTCAGGGCTACTGCCTCTTGCGAGGAATTGACAAATCCTCCAAGAGTATCACTTCTTACGAAGAAGTGCTTCTCGTCTAGCCGTTCGGATTTGGCATAAAATTGTAGGTCCCTTCCATTCCTGTCGAATGGCGTACACAGCAATGGTTGCGAGTTGTTAGTCACTAGGCCTTGGTTCTTCATGAGCCGTTGTGCCACCCGATTTATTTTTTTTTTTTTTAAACTAATAAAAAAAAACAAAAAAAAATTACAGATACGTACATTCCTTTAGCATTCGTTCAAATTTTGTCTTGAACCTTAAAACAAAACAAAAATAAGTCTCAGCTAGTTATTTTTAAATTCTTTTGTTCATTAACTATTCAACAGTAAACCTTAATTAATCAAATGCACACATTACACTACTTATTCTCTTAGGCCCGTTTGCTAATACGAAACATAAATATTTAAGTTCAACATAAGCGCTTATATTCTACTTTTTCCACTCCCAAAATTTGCTGTCAGCTCTTAGAATATAAGCATAAACTGTCACACAAGTTCTTATGTTGAACTTAAATTTGGTATCAGCAAATGGGCCTTGGTTAACCAAATTTTTTTCTGCTTGAAATATAAAAATTTGAATTTCTAAATTAAATTCGAGATTGCATACACTCTGGCGTATATGTACTTTTTTTTAATTTCTAAATCAAATACATGACAAACTATATAGCTTTAAAATACAAACAAAATATGAAAATATTTTTCCGCTTAGTAAGTTCAAAAGGAACGGATATAATTAAACTGATGTGTTGCCTTTTTTAAAGTATACAATATTTTTGTCAAGCAAACATAACCCTAACATAACCCCTATTGAGCTAAATTTGAATTTTTTTGTCGAATACACATACACACAAAATTCAAACAACCATTTATCTTTTTAATGCATGAAATAAGCTGCATGAGCGGGATAGAAAATACATAAAGGGAGTTTAAATCCTGTCAAAAAAAAAATTAAAACATTCAACATTTCAAACTTTTACCAATTTTGAGTTTTTGAATTCTAGAATTTACTTAGTCTTAGTGAAAATAAAAACGATAACAAATAAACTTCCGTTTCACACAAACTCGGCTTTTTTTCAAATACTGTCAAACAGTATGTATGTATGTACGTACTTGTACACACAAAATATTTGTTTTTTTTTTTTTAATTTTAAAGCTTAGTTAACTGTACTTCAATATTTATGTATGTTTTTATGGAAGTTATTTTTGGTCAAAAATATATAAAAATACGGTTAAATATGAATTACAAATTTTCCACCAAAAATCCAAATCAATAATGGTCATCGTCTCTCAAAAAAAATGATCATTTATCTGGAAAAATTCAAATGTCCATTAAATGCTTTAACAGCTACATATAGACACAATTTTTGGTTTCTGTACATCCTTCCTTCTTTCCTTCCTTCCTTCCTTCCATCCTTTCTGTACAAACCTTTCCAACGTTATATAATTTATTTAGTTCCGTTAAGTATTTACAGAGAAAAGTGTTCCGTTAGGTTTTGCTAAGCATATTAATATATAGATGAATACCAGGTATACATCGAGTTAGAGCCCAAAAGGAGTTACGGCTTTTGTTAATGTTATATTGTTTAAGAAGAGCCCAATCGGTAGCAATGTTTTTTTTTTAATCTATTCTTTTGCTGCACCTCCTTATTTTTCAAAATCAATATATTCATAAACAGTGTGTGATAGTGATGGAAAAAGGAAATGGGGTGATCAAAAGTGTCACTTAATTTAATATTTTTAACAAACAAAAATTTAAACAAAATTGAGCACTTTTTAGAATAAAGGTATATTAGGGGGTTTCAAAATTAAACAAAAGAAAAGTTCCGTTTTAAGGAATCCTCAAAATACATTTTTACTTTGACTTTCAGAAAATTATTAATTATTCAACAATATCCTTCAAAACAACTTAAAATAACATTAGTAACTTTTTATTTTTTTATAACTATATCACAATTTACAGAGATATGTTACAGATCTACTTCTTTACTACATAAAAGAATATTATTTTTATTTAAATTATTACAGAAATTATTTCAAATACTTGAAAGACGAATACAAAATTGTATAGATATTGTAACAGTTGATTCATAACTGATTTAAGTACAATTTTGTAACCAAATAATTCTTTTTTGTGTCATTGCAATGTATGTATATTCAAGTATCTTACAAACAATTATTTTCTTGTACTTCTTGTCTAAAAATTTAATGTTAGTTGAAATTCAAATATCTTTAATTTTATAACAGTTTTACAGAGAGTTTATTTTATATTGAGTGAACGGATTTTATTATTGAGTTATAAAATTAAATCGTATAGAAAATTTTAAACTGCGATGAGACAAGTCAACCTTTTGCTAGTCTACTTATTTTACTAAACCTACAAATTTGAAACACCCTATTACCTACTAGGCAAAATTACATACTTTTCATTGATTTTTATAAAGTATAAACAAAAAAATTTAAATAATAAATTAAATCATGGCTCCCACAATGTTCGACCTCCTTCAACTACAAAAAAAAAAAAAAAAAAAAAACGAAAAATATAAACCAAACTCATAGAGAAAATAAAAATCTAAAAGTAAACAATCACCTAATCGTCAAACTATACACAAAATAATTAAACAACCAAAAAAACACTCAAACACCGAACAAAAAAAAACATCGAATATACATCGATTAAAATAGATTAGAAGGTATAGGTAGGTTTTGAAGATAACTTAAAAAATTGCCAAAAACAGAATTTCTCACCAACAAACGAAACACAACAAAAAAAACTAAGAAAATTCCTTAAATTGTATCTGTATGAGTCTACCTACAGAAAATTTGTATACACAATAAACTCAAAACTCAGACGTTCCTCACCACACATTTTTATTTCAAAAACAAATTCAACAACAAAAAAACAGTCGTAGAATTTTCCAAATCTCTTACCATATACGGTGGGTTTACTCGGCGCAGGCTAACTGCCTCCGCCGCCACCGCTGCCGTCGCTGATATGACGGTCCAAGGCCCCATCATCATAGATCTATTTTTATCCGGGCCGCAACACCACCACTCGACATCTGTGAAAAAAAAAATTGTATCTCAACTTCTTGTGGGGTGTCCGGAATATAAAAACTGATGTTCTCCTACCGAGATACGCTCAGTCAGTTCGATCCATTGGAAACGGTTTGTAATACCGAAGCGCGATCTTTTCAGTATTCATTTGTGTTTTTAAGTGTTGAAACCTAAATAAAAAAAAAATAATTCAAAATGTGTGACGATGATGTTGCTGCTTTGGTCGTTGATAACGGTGCGTTCTTTTCCTTAATATAAGAAAAAAAGTGAAATTTTGCTTGGAAAATAAGAATTAAAAAATCAATTTTTGGAAATTTTTTTTTTTGATTTCATTTGAATTTGGGAATTTGTGAAAAGAAAAAATCTTGGAATCTAAAATGTTGCTTTAAGCACAGTTTTGAAATTTAAAAAAATAGAAAAACATGAGTGCTTTATCTTAAAAAATCCCAAAAAGATATATTCTGAATGATTTAAAAGAAAATTAAAATTCCGTTCCCTGCAAAAAAGACTAATAAAAAGCATATTAGAACATGCTCACTTATTAAAGCAATTTCATATAGGATAAATGACTAAAATCCGTTAAGCGGTTTCCAAGTTTATCCGGGACAAATAGAACTGCAAACAAACAAATATATTTTCAAGACTTCAACTTTTTTGAATTTCTTCTCGGAATCCTTTTCGAATTTCTAAAGACCCTTGTGCCATCTTTTGGATCAGGAGGAGAATTAGAAAATAAAAGAAAAACTTTCTTCTATCAATATATTTATGAATAGAAAAATTCAAATAATTCAGAATTTCCTTTTCGTTACAAAACTAAGTTCTATGCGTGTTTCCTGATTTTTTCAAACACCCAAGTCTTGAAGATCTCAAAAATTTAAAGTTCCTCAATCGAAAATTTCAAAATGTTCACAGCTAAAACTTCTAAAATTTACCCCGTTTTCCCAAAATATCCTGGTATCCCAACAACATATTTATTGTCTTTTTTTTATTTGCTCCATTTCAGGTTCCGGTATGTGCAAAGCTGGCTTTGCCGGTGATGATGCACCACGTGCCGTCTTCCCATCCATCGTAGGCAGGCCCCGCCATCAAGGTGTCATGGTCGGTATGGGTCAAAAGGACTCTTATGTCGGTGATGAGGCCCAAAGCAAGAGAGGTATCCTCACCCTCAAATACCCCATCGAGCACGGTATCATCACAAACTGGGATGATATGGAGAAGATCTGGCATCACACCTTCTACAATGAATTGCGTGTTGCCCCAGAGGAGCACCCAGTTCTCTTGACCGAAGCCCCATTGAATCCAAAGGCCAACCGTGAGAAGATGACCCAAATTATGTTTGAGACCTTCAACTCCCCAGCCATGTATGTCGCCATCCAAGCTGTGCTCTCCCTGTATGCCTCCGGTCGTACCACCGGTATTGTGCTCGACTCTGGTGATGGTGTTTCACACACCGTGCCCATCTATGAAGGTTATGCCTTGCCCCATGCCATCCTCCGTTTGGACTTGGCTGGTCGTGACTTGACCGATTACCTGATGAAGATCCTCACCGAACGTGGTTACTCATTCACCACCACCGCTGAGCGAGAAATCGTTCGTGACATCAAGGAGAAATTGTGCTATGTCGCTTTGGACTTTGAACAAGAAATGGCCACAGCCGCTGCTTCCACCTCCCTCGAGAAGTCCTATGAACTTCCCGACGGTCAAGTGATCACCATTGGTAACGAACGTTTCCGTTGCCCAGAGGCTCTCTTCCAACCTTCATTCTTGGGTATGGAATCCTGCGGTATCCACGAGACTGTCTACAATTCCATCATGAAGTGCGATGTTGACATCAGGAAGGACTTGTACGCCAACACTGTCATGTCCGGTGGTACCACCATGTACCCTGGTATTGCTGATCGTATGCAGAAGGAAATCACCGCCCTGGCTCCATCTACCATCAAGATCAAGATCATTGCTCCCCCAGAGAGGAAATACTCCGTATGGATTGGTGGATCCATCCTTGCTTCCCTGTCTACCTTCCAACAGATGTGGATCTCCAAGGAGGAATACGATGAGTCCGGCCCAGGAATTGTCCACCGTAAATGCTTCTAAGTCAAATCCTTATTGTCATCTACAAAATGCCACCCACGAGCTCAACCAAAAATTAAATCCCAACCAGATCAATCAAATCCTGATGCTATCCAGGAGTGCACATATTATTATTTCGTCCTGCCGACTGATATCCTTTTTTTTTAACTTTTCTGTTATAATATTTGTTTTATAATTTTTTGTATAAATATGGAATTAGTTTTAATGCACAATATTATTATTAGGAAATTTATTGCCAAATGTAAAATAATTTTAATTTTTATTTCGTCCTTAAGGACACAATTATATTCTTTATTTTATTTTGTAAGCTAGTCAACGAATTTATTATTAAAACAAAAAAATTATTATTACACAAATTTAAAAATCAAATTTGTTTTACTTTATTTAATTTGCATTTTGACAAGGTACTTTGGGTGCGCTGTCACTTTGGGACATTTATCGTGGTCTTTTGGCGACTGTCATAATAAATAATTCATAAGTGATGATGAATATTAAATGATCACATATCTTCGATGCATTTTATATACGGTTTTTGAGTCTTTAAGATGTGAAATTAATGTTTTTAGTCTTGCCAGGGGATTTTCTGCGGTATTTGGCTAATTAATTTAACGAGACGTTGAATGTTGTGAGAAAGGTGCGAGGGGAAATATATTTTTTGGAATGTTGCCAATATGCATTGCTATTGCAATGAAAAGGTATTACTCGGAGCGTTTATAGTATGTAGATGAATTGCGGTGCTGAAATTGTATTTCTCTATTTCAAACCAGTGCGATGTCGTCTGAGTGCAAAAGTTGAATTTTTCAAATTTTCGTTTGATATACTTCTGTGTTAGATGGGGTATTGGGGATCTTAAAGGAGAATTTTAGAATGAAAATTAACAAGAGTGTTGAATGACATTTGTGTGTGAGAAGAAACATTTGGAAGATCTCAAATTTTTAAAGCACTTAATATTGAAAGATCTGACAAAGCGGTATAGAGTAAATCTGACTAGGTGTAATAACCTTGTTCTATTTTAGTGATTTTTCAGTATGTTTCAAAAACAATATGGAAATTATTATTTTTTTGACATTTACTATAGGTACCTAAATATTGAGTATAGTAAATTAGCCAATAAAGGTGAAAATGTAGGGTAAAAGCGGGTGAGATGGTACACCTTTTTATTCGTCCCATATCTTCGAAAATATACAACATTTCATTTTTATTATTTTACATAAATATTCTTTGTTATTATTATTATATTATATTTACAAAGTTTTGTAAGGCAGACTTCAATTTTCAATTAAAATAATAAAAAAAAACATTAAGAAAAACCATCTCCCCTTATGGGGTGGGTGAGATGGCGCATGATTTACTTTGTATTGGTTATGCCACAATCGTTGCAAATTTGCTTAAATGATGTGCAGGAATCATGTGCCCCTCTATGACACATGATACGCATACACTGCAACCAATCATCTTTTTGCTTGGCGGAATTGTATTCCTCTGCACATCCCACACAATTTATGTCTGCGAAGAGTTGTCGGTGGTACCGTGGTACGTTTTGAACTTTAGCAGCAAATTTAATCGACATCAGCTTTTTGTTAATTTGTCATTTAATGCAGCCTTCAAAGAAACTTCTCACCAAGATCCCCGGCTAGAATTATGTTTCTTCTTACAAACTGTTGGCATCGCAAAAAAGTTAATTTCTCAAAAGGACATACGATTTTGTGCAAAGAGGCATCAGTGAACTAATGAAAAACTAGTGGAAACTAGAAGCGTTTAATGAGTTCATTAACACTCCTTCATTCTGTATCTCAGAAAATTCATTAGAGCAAAATAAAGTTTGAATTATAAAAAAAAATCGTTGGGATGGTGAGATGGTGTACGGCCACAGTGCACCAAAGTGAACTAGTGTGCAGTGGAATGCGCCATCTCACCCTAAAAAAAATAAGGCATCTCCCCCTATTTGCCATTCCCACTACTTTCTAGGCACACAAAAAAAAAAAAACAGGTAGAATTTTTGCAAACTTTTCATAGATAGGTCACAGTCAATACATTGTTGTATGTTTCAATGTATCATAGGTATCAAAGCAACCATTGACTCACAAGGAAAACAGAGAATACAAAATGTAGAAAAAAAATGTTCGGGAAAAAAAACCTACGTTTTGTTGTTGTGGCATTTTTTATTTGTTTTGCATCACAGAAGAGTCGACGAACACTACCTACTTACTTACTTACTTAGGTCCTCGGACCTATTACGTCCGTGATGTTTCCCTTACGGGACATAGGGCCTCCACTACACTTACGCGCCATCGTGTACGATTTCTTGAAATATATTTCAGCTCTCTCCAACTTTTCCCCAGTCGTGCCGATTCCTGTTCGACCGTTCTTCGCCATGTACTTCTAGGCCGGCCCACTTGTCTTCCCTCCTGTGTGAGCGGGTTCCACTGCATTGCTTGAGATGCAATGCACCGATCGCCTTTTCGAAGCGTATGGCCAATCCACTGCCACTTTCTTCTTCGTGTAATGGAGTCTATGGGCTCCTGACCCGTTCTCGCATGAAGTTCGGCATTGGAGATACGGTTGGGCCAGAAAATCCTCAAGATGTTTCGTAGACATCTATTAACGAAGGTTTGCAGCTTTCTAGTGACAATTTCAGTGACTTTCCAAGTGCTGCAGCCGTAAAGCAGAACGGATTCAACATTGGAGCGGAACAGTCGTAGCTTGGTCTTTAAGCTAAAAGAGTTGTTTCTCCATATTTTGCACAGCATTCCGAACGCAGCCTTTGCTTTTCTGATTCGGCTGTTTACGTCCAGTTCAGTTCCGCCACCCGTTGAGACAATACTCCCAAGATATTGGAAATCCTCTACCATCTCTACCGGTTGTCCAGAAATATTTACTTGGATTGATGAGGAAGTTCCAAGGCTGATCCTTTTAGTTTTTGCCGAGTTGATCTTAAGCCCTACGATTTCTGCTTCTCTCTCCACCCTTGTTGTCATTTGATGGAGATCCATGATCCTATGAGAGAGTAAGCATACGTCGTCCGCGTAGTCCAGATGTTTGAGGTGAGATTGCAGAGTCCACTGAATTCCTCCATTTCCATTTGACAAAGCTGCGTGCAGTACGTCACTTATCACCAACAGGAACAGTATTGGTGACAGTATACAGCCTTGCCTAACTCCACTTTGGATTTCAAACTCCTCTGACAGCCTACCTTTGTGCAAAACGTGACACCTGGATCCATCATATGTAGCCTTGATAATAGCAATCAATTTATCTGGGATGCCCCTCCTGTGCAAAGCAAGCCAAATAAATTCTCTATTGACACTGTCGAACGCCTTTTCAAAATCGATGAACAGCAGGTGAAGTGGTGATCGATATTCAACGCACTGTTCGATGATGATCCGCAAGGTGTTGATGTGATCCACACAGGAAGATCCAGTGCGGAAACCTGCTTGTTCGGCGTCGAGTGTGTCTTCGAGGTGGTCTTTAATTCGGTCCAATATTATCCTTGCTATTATCTTGGCTACTGCAGGCAGAACGCATATTCCTCTCCAGTTTTCGCACTGTGTGAGATCTCCTTTCTTTGGGAGCTTGACAATCATTCCTTTTTTCCACTCTTCAGGAAAGCTCTCTGTTTCCCAAGCTCTCTTAATAAGTGGGTGCAGTAGCTCGCTCGATGTCGTTGGGGCTGCTCCTAAGAGCTCTGCAGGAATACCGTCAAGTCCAACCGCTTTGTTGTTCTTCAGTGCTTTGATGGCGGTGATAATTTCTTCTTTCCTGGGGGGTACGGTGCGTATTCGGGAAATTGTTACTTCGGGTAGCTCAGTGGGAATAGGGTTCACTTCACTTGCGAAAACGCGGTTTAAAACCGCAGAAAAGTGTTCCCTCCACCTTATGAGCTGGTCCTCATCCGAATTTAGCAGGGATCCGTTTGTGTCTTTAACCAGGTGTTGTTTAGAGCTCTGGACACCAGTGAGCTTTTTGGTAATTCTGTAGACGGTCCTACTGTCACACCTACTAGCGGCTTCTTCTGCTTCTGTGGCCAGTGCGTTGATGTAGTTACGCTTATCACGTCGCACACTACGGTGAACTTCCCTCATCTCCATGCGGTACGTAGACTCAAGCTCGTTTCTCCCTGCTGCTGGGGTAGCTGCGATGCGAGCTTTAAGGTGTTTCCTTTCTTCGATCCTTGCCCAAGTTTCGTCGGAAAGCCAAGCACTATTTCTTCCTACTTAGACTAATTTAATTTATGAGACTTTTCTCGTCTCGTGGCCAGCCCAACTCGCCAGCACTACGACCTACGAGCAAAAGAGAAGAGAGGAACACCGGCTTCTCAGAAAAAAGAGGGAGCATGAGAATCGCGAGATCGAGTAGATTGAGGGATGTTATAACAGGAATGAGGTTCGGAAGTTTTACCAAAAGGTTAAAAGGAGCTATCAGGGCTACAGAGCCAGAACCGAAGCCTGCAAGGACGAGCAAGGGAACATCGTAGTAGATTCACAGTCGATGCTGAGAATATGGATAGATCACTTCTGTAGACTGTATAACGACGATGACGAATCTTATTCCGCTGTCAGGCAGATTACACCATTCAACCCAGACGATGAAGGTCAAACATTTTGTCTACCCGACCTCGAGGAAGTGAAGATAGCAATACCTAAGCTTAAGTCCAACAAAGCTGCTGGAGCCGATGGTCTCGCTGCCGAGCTATTCAAAGCAGCAGGAGATGGCTTGGTTAGGAGTATGCACCAGCTCATCTGTAAGATATGGTCGAATGAAAGTATGCCCGATGAATGGAATCTCAGCTATGTTTGCCCGATCCACGAGAAAGGAGACCCTCTAAACTACGCCAATAATAGAGGAATTAGTGTCCTTAACATCGCCTATACAAGATCTTCTCTGCCGTATTATGTGAACGCCTGAAGCCATTCGTCAAAAATCTGATAGGTCCATATTAGTGTGGCTTCATGCCAGGAAAGTAAACCATCGACCAAATATTCACACTAAGGCAGATCTTGGAAAAAACCCAGGAACTTCAAATCGACACTCACCACCCGTTCATTGATTTTAAGGCCGCGTATTTATAGAGACGAGCTATACAAAGCAACGTCTAGTTTAGGTATCACTGGCAAACTCGTCCGCTCGTGCAGGATGACGATGGAGAACGCACGCTGCTCCATCAAGGTTGGCAAAGACCTCACCGACACCTTCGATACCAAAAAAGAATTTACGAAAGGCGACGTACTGTCATGCAACTTCTTCAACATCATACTTGAAAGAATAGTGCAGAACTCTCACGTCAACATTAGAGACACAATCTTTCAAAGTCCAGCCAATTAATTGCATACACCGGGGACGATATTGACATAATTGGAATAACAAAGCGTTCAACCATTGAGAAGGAAGCGGCAAAGATGGGGTTGGCGGTTAATTAGGGCAAAACAAAGTACTTTATATGCTGTCATCTAGAAAGGACGCTCAACACCAACATCTTGGACAGAATGTCACCATAGACAGATATAACTTTGAGGTAGTTAAGGACCTTGTCTACCTGGGCTCCGCTATATATTCAGACAATGACACCAGCGCTGAGATCAAACAAAAGATAACTCCTGCCTATAACTATAACTCTCCCTAGTGACAAGAGTGAAAAGGCAAATACTCAGATGGCTGGGTCGCGTAGAGCGGATGGACACCAATGCTCCGGCCCGAAAAGTCTTTGAATCCATCCCTGAAGGCCGCCAAACCAGTGGCGCATGCCGGTGAAAGAGGATCTCAACCAACTTGGCGTGCGAAACTGGAAGCAGCTAGCTAGAGACAGAGCTGGCTGGAGAAGGCTGGTTCGTTGAGGCCCTGGTCCACACCGGACTGTAGCGGCAGCATAAGTAAGTAAGCAATACCCCTGGGGAAATCCGCCATTTTGGAAAACTCGAATTTATTTATATCTCCGAAACTATTGATCTTAGAGGAACAATTGTTAATGTAAATCTATTGCTTGTAGGCAATTGAACCATCTTTCGTTCAAACATATACATTTTTTCGGTGCGAGCAATATTTTTAAGGTTATGTCGTTCTTTTATTTGTTTTTTATTTTCACATTTACAGAACCAAACGTGAATTGTTTACCAAATAAGAATTTCAAAACACCAAATTTCCACCAATTTGAAATATTTTTGAAGATGATGCGATACCACAGTCAAAAGTTACAGCCATATTGGTTGCGCTTAATTGAAAACTCCGGAGTAAAAAAAAAAATAATAAATTGTTATTAAAATTGTTTTGATTTTAGCTCTCGTATATTTAATTCAACCCGACTCAAGACAGTGGAAAATTTAAAGTCTGGTAATCCTCCATGTTCAGAATTAAAAAAAAAACTGTCCCTCAATTTTTACGCTCTTGCCGATTTTTGTTTCTCCAAAAATTAGTAATTAACTGAATTGCTGTAGTCGCGAGGACAAACAGACAAACCAGAAACTCTTCCCGGTCCCAATCATAGTACATAATTTGTACAATTTTTCAATTTCAATTTTTTTGTATCAAATCCATAATCAATTTTTTTTTTATCTTCTTCTTAGTACCAACCTTCATATGTATCGCTAGTGAAAACTTTAAAGTTTATTTTTATAAAAACGCTTATTCCGAACTCTTTTGAATTATTTGTATTTCCAAAACCGTGCAGCACTACCAGGAACTAAAAAAAAAATATTTTATTTATATGAATAAACTTAAATTTGTTCCTTTTTATCAAATTCATCGATAACACTTATTTTCTCCCTTTTTTGTCATTTCCCTTAAAACTTCATTTAATTAAATTTGAATTTTCTTTGATTAGGTACTGGCAAAGCACATTTCAACAAAGAACCAAGAAATTCACAACAATACCACCACTCAATTGACTTCATTATAGAAATAAGTAAGTACTCTATAACTTTATGCCAGCAGGATTTTTGCCAAAACATTGAATTGTCCATGCCAACAATTCATGCTCAAAAGTAACAGGCCCGATTGCTCTCAGGAGTGTTTAATCGAACCAAAGTGGACACTTATGTAATAATCAAACGGCTGCCAGTCGTCCTTTACAGCTTCCAATTTTCAATGTTCATTGTCTCTTGTATCGAAAAACATGTCATGCAGAATGGTAATTGTTGAATGCGACTTCCTTTTTCTAAATATATTTCAAAGCCCCCGAAGGACACACTCTCCTGGATTCTATATAAATGATAATAATATTCCCATCAAACACGGAATTAAATGTCCTGCGTTAATATGAAGAGCATTTGTTTTGTGTGTGTTCTTCGTTTTCTTCTTCTTCGGAGTTTGGGATTGGGATCACCCTCTACGATGAGTGTCTTCATGACAATTTGCCGCCACGACTCTAACAACAATAGTCCCAGGATCAATTATTTCGCTTGATTTAATCAACTGAATGGTCCTTTTACCGAAATAAGTGGCTGCTAATACACACCAATACACTTTGTAATTCACATACACTTTATTCTGAATAGCTTAAGTGAAAAAGTGAACGATGATTGTACGAACTAAAAAAAAATAAAATAAAAATGTAGATATAAAGGACTCGAATGAAATTGCAGAAAAACGAAATTATTTCCTTGCTTACGCTCAAAATAGCAAGCAACAGAAAATGTATTCCTGTTGTCGTCATCGTCATCACATCACATCACAGTTGGCATCGTTGTCATCATTGCCGTTGTCGTCAGTCGTCGGTCTATCGACTTGGTACTTATCCTCTTTTTTTAGCCAAAAAGAAACATCAAATGGCATCAAGGATTTCCAAATCGTTTGCGTATAGATAGACACACTCCTAACGTCAAAGGTGGAAAGGGGTGAGCTGAAGTAAGTTTAGGCATTCATCCTGTAAAGATGTGGAAATGAATTTTATTGCTGTTGGATACGATGGATTTCTGTTTTCTGCTCTAATGTGGCACTTCGTCCTTATAAATGAATTTCCTTTGGTGCTATCTCAAGCGAAATTCTTACTTCCTTTCGATTTAATGTGCAGGTATACAGAAATGTGAGGCGTATTAACTTAACCGCCTCTTAAGTGGTTGGGACTTGGGAGCACTTTCGTAACATACACTTTTAGTGGGTGTGTTGTGTGAGAGTCCTTTTCTATATTAAAAGGAGGATATGCAAATGAAATGCGGTCTATGAAAAATTCGAACAATTTTGAATCTAAATTACTTATGTAGGTATTTTTATTTATTAAATTATTCAAGATGTTTGTGGGGGCTTTGGATCCGTATACAACTCAATGTTCATTGAAGGGACCACCAACAGCGCTGTAGGAGTGCAGGGGCCTTCCAAAGAGCTGAAGGGCCTTCAAAACAGCTGTAGAATCCTCCAACTGCGCTCTAGGCAAATGAACTGTAGGGGCCTCGAATGAATATCTAAGGCCTCCAAAAAAGAAGTAGAGGCCCTACTGAAGGAGCCCCTTACAATACCAATTTTATACTGCTTATAACATTACTGCAGCGGCTCTTCTGTACTTTTCGCCCACCGGCGGATTTCCGACGACGCTCCGCGCGCCGCCGCGCCGTCTTCATGGGAAATCCGCCATTTTGGCAAACGCGAATTGATCTATATCTCCGAAACTATCTATTTGAAATGAAAAGTTGTCATTATCAAATTTGTTTTAAATAAAATTATATTTTATTTGCCATCACAACTTTTTTCTGCGTGGACAATATTTTTGAGGTAATGTGGTTTTATTTTTTACTTTTTCACATTTTATTATGTTTAGGGGTCGCAAGCATCAATTTTATGCAAAAAGCAGTTTTTAGAGCATTTAATTTGTAAAAAATTCAAATATTTGTTTTTAAATATGTAATATTTTTGATGTCAAAATCATCTCTGGAAAAAATCAAAAAAAATATAAATTTTTACCTCATTTATCAGAATAAAAATAGGTATTATTTTTAAGATTCGTTTGCAATTCGTAAAAGTAAGACAAAACAACTCACAAAACGACCCTCAAAACCAACCTTATGTATTATTATTAGGGGTCAAAATATTTTTAGTTTATTCCTTATTTAGTAACGAGAAAATTGGTATTACATTTATTACGGGCTGATCACAAAATAGACTAAAAAAAAATATTAACAAAAAATATAATATTTTGTTCGCTTTTTATGGTACTAAAAGATTTTTAACTCAGTCAGTTTTTTACCGATTTTAAGTTTCTTTGCTCTTTTTCAAAAAGAATGTTAGCCTCTTTTTTATCATTTACAAAAATTCCTTATCCAGATCCTTGTCTTACACAAAAATCACTAAATAGTCCAGAATCAAAGCCAGGTCGTCGTTTTTAAACAAGTAGACAAAGAAAAACATATTTACACTTAATCTTCGTTTTCATTATCTTTACTTTGGATAAACTGTTATGTTATTAAAAAAGGTCGAACATTCTTCTAAAAAACTGACTGTGTTAAAAATCTTTTAGTATCATAAAAAGGGAAACAAATATTCTATTTCTTGTCAATAATTTTTTTTATCTATTTAGGAATCATTTCTTAAAAAATGTACATCCATTATCTTCGTTAACAAATAAGGAATAAGTTAAAAAAAAATTCAACCCCTGATAGTACATATAAGGGTGGTTTGTGGGTGGTTTTGTGGGTTTTTTTTGTCCAATTTTTACGAATTGCAATTTAAAACCTTGAAAATAATACCCATTTTTATTACGATAAATGAGATATAAATTGACGTTTGTTTTTTGTTTTCCAGAGATGATTTTGACATCAAAAATATTATTTAAAAACCAATATTTGTATTTTTTTAAAAATTAAATACTCCAAAAACTGCTTTTTGCATAACATTCATGCTTGCGACCCCTAAACATAATTTTAAAAATCTCAAAAAATTCAGGTAGTGTATCATGGGTTTAGAGAACTTAATTCCAAAAAATGACTTAAATCGAGCGAAAAATACACAAAATATTAAAGAAAAAATATGGAAAAACGGAATTGTGACCCTTAAACTCATTTTAATCAAAATTAAATAACTTTTGCAACACAGCGAATATGGACAAACGGTACGGCCTGTACCTATATACGATATGAGGTTCGTTCTCATTAGTGCTGGGCCCAAATTACCCATTGTCCTTTGGTGTTTTAAAATTCTTATTCGGAAAGTAATTCATTCGAGAACAACAAAAATGTGTAAATGTGAAAAAAAAAAATAAAACGACATAACCCTCAAAACATCGCCTGCACCGAAAAAAATGTATGTAGGTATGAACGAAAGATAATTTAATTGCATACAAGCTTGGCTTTACAATTTTTCCTCTAAGATCAATATTTTCGGAGATATAGATCAATTCGCGTTTGCCAAAATGGCGGATTTCCCCAGGGGTATGTCGTCCCGAAAAAACAGAACCTAATCTTTTCTAATAGTCTTATTACAGGTACACAAAATTCAGCTGTCCTATATTTCGTTCCACAAAAAAATCTACCTTTCCTGTAAAGGAAAAAACAAACATTTGAAAACATCAAACATTTATTGATGAACAAAATTAATAAAACCTTAAAATCAAAAATTTTGTCAAATAGGTACGTTAGGGTGTCTCTTAATTTTTTTTGTCAGATGTTAAATATAGGTCCAGACGACGACGCGGCTTTTTTTTAAATGCATCGATTCATTCATGAACATAAGTCATAGTGCAATACTTTGATGAATCGATGCATTTTTTTTTAAAGCATTTCTTATTTTTACAAAATCTCAAAAATAGAGAGCCGATGGCGGGAAATGAATGACGGATAGGAGTTCAACACACGAAATTACATCTAAGATCAGTCTTATTTGCTCGTTTCCGAACCCGTGCAGGCCTTTAAAATCGAAAAGATCGGTGTTTTCAGCTATTAATCGAGTAAAAAATGCATATTTTTAAATATTAAGGGGCAGTAACTTGTGCTATTTTATTATTTGCATCCATAGAGAGCCAAAAAAAAAATCTATTTAAGTTGGTGGAACCACGTTTGATACGCAAATTTCTTGATCATTGTTTGACTTTGAAAAAAAAACGTGGTGTTTGGAAGTAGGTACCATTTACTTGTGGTGGTGGGTATCTCTACAAGATCCACGAAACCCATTTTGAATATCTGAATTAAGAGACACCCCTAAGGTACGTGTAATTTTTGTAGCTACTTCTAAAATATGGCAGTTCGTAAAGCTCTTTTATTTTATTTTATTTTATTTTATTTTATTTTATTTTATTTTATAAAAATATATATACTTTTTTTAAACAACATCTTGTAAAATAACGCTAAGTTTGTCAAATAAATTCTCCGAGGATTAAATATGGTATGGTTTATTGTGAAGTGCACCCTCTTCAAATCTAAGTCGGAGCGGCATTCCTTAACAATTTTCAAGTAACCACTTGATAATGGTCGAAAAAAATACTTACACTAATGAAAGCAAATTGTTGAAAATCCGTTTTCTTTTCAATTATAAACACCGACAGGTCTATTGAATGAAATATATTTTGTGGTATTTTCCGTTCAAGTGCATTTATTGTTTGCAACAATATTTATTTATTACAAATTCCAATACAATTGCTGTTCATTCAGGCACGAAATTAGGTACAAGATCAGAAAATAAAATAAATAATCAGATACAAAGGTGAGAGTTGTAGTCCTGGAAAGGATTATACCACCAACACAATACTCCAAGTGTGTATATAGCATGTATAGGTGAAAGTATACTTTTTGTCCGATCGAGTGGCATAAATGGCCCAAACAATAATCACTTCTTTATAAGCACTTCCAATAATAATGCAAATTGGAAAACCTAATGAAGGTGAAATCTTTGGTATGAGAAGTGAGAAAAATTCTGAAGTCCTATAGTTTTTCCATTCACCGCAAAATGCGTCCTAAATGTAAGTAATTATCTCACTTTGACAGCGAGGATTTGTCATGGATGCTGTCCACTTTGCAGATGATAATCAAGTCCTAATGAATCTCTAGATACTTTTGAATGAGAGCATATTGTATGAATATTGTACTAATTTAGTTGTTCATTGTTTTGAAGCAACTCATTCACTATATATTTTTTGTTGCTTCCATCAGCAGTTGTATCCTTTTATGGTGTTAATTTTCTCTTCTCTCGCACTCTCTCATCTAATTCATCATTATAAGGATGTAAGGCAAACTGTGCATAAATTCCCATAATGAGCTAGTTTAAAACTATGCAGAACAGATCGTTATACATTTTGCTGCCTTAATTTCCATTTGATGTTCCTTAAGTGAGTCCTTTAAAAAAGATTATGTTACATTAAGAAATATTAAATCCTTGCTGCTGATAGAGATAAGATGGTGTGCGGTTGTGTGTGATGAAGGATGCGGTGAAAACTAAAGTGGTTATGGGCAGATGAATGAATGAGATAATTAGCATATGAATTATGCACAATTGTGTGCGATGTTGATGATAATTATATGAGAAATAAGGATGCAATTCTTATTCAGGTTTTGTTTTTTTCTTGTTTTGTTCATTTAATTGAACCAACTCATTGCTTTTAAATGTGACAAATGAGCTGAATGACGAGTAATGCATCTTATATTTTAGGAAATATTTAAAACTGAATATAATGAGAGAATTTGGGTCAGACAAGTTACTCCTGTAGGGTAGGTATTTTATCTTATAGTTCTTTTAAATACAAAAATTACCTACATTGAAAATTCTTTGATACTGTTTTCCAGCTCGAATAGGTATCTTGAGAGCAAACAATGATATGTTTAGGAATAATTTTTTTTACACATATCTTTATAATTAAGAACTGAAAGCTAAGTTTTATTTGTAAAACATAAATTGAGCATTACTTATTTTTTTATCAAAATTATTAAAAAAATAAATTCCTGTGTTTTACTAAAAATTGTTCAAATTTCGTTTCTATCCCCAATGCATTGAGGTCAAATGGCCTTTTCACTTGATTATAAATACAAATACTACAATACAATACTATAAAAGTTTTCAAAGATCTTAAATATATAATTTTCATAAAAATAAATAAACAATTTCAACAAGAAATTTTTCCTGTTTTAATTCAATTTATTTTTAAACCATTGGAAATTCATATTTGTGAGACTAAAAATAATGATCACCTTGATTAGTTTAACTTTTGGTCAGTAAATTTTTTAGAAATGGTTATTATTGGTATATCTTTTTTACTATCCCAAAAACAATAAAATTTCCTAGAACTTACTTACTTACTTTACTTTTGATGGCGCTCACAGCCCAGGATGGGCTTCGGCCTCAACTAACAAGCCCCTCCAGCTAGCTCTGTCCCTAGCTAGCCGCTTCCAGTTGCGCACACCGAGTGCTTTGATGTCGTCATTCACTTAATTGCGCCACATGTTACGGGTTCTTCCTCTGCTGCTTACCCCATCGGGGTTTGATTTGAAGACTCGTCGGGCAGGTGCGTTGCTGTCTATACGCTCCACGTGCCCCAGGCATCTCAGCCGCTGTATTTTCAGCTTTTTGACCAGGTCAACGTCGCTGTATAGCCCGTATAGCTCGTCGTTGAATCTTCTCCTCCATACTCCTTCGATACACACCGGACCGAAAATCACACGAAGAATCTTCCTCTCAAAGCACCCTAGCAGATTTTTATCCGAATCTTTCAGTGTCCATGCTTCTAACCCATAAAGCAGGACCGGGATGATTAGGGTTTTGTATAAAGTCTCCTTGGTTCTCTGAGAGAGGGCCTTACTACTTAAATGCCTTCTTAGACCGAAGAAACAGCGGTTGGCAAGAGTAATTCTTCGCTTGATCTCTGCACTGATGTCATTCTGCGATGTAATAGTGGAGCCCAGGTAGACAAAGTCCTTGACAACTTCGAAGTTATATCTGTCCATCGTGATATTTTGCCCGAGTCGACGATGTTGAGATTCCTCTCTCGATGACAGCATATACTTCGCCTTGTAATCATTAACCGCCAAACCCATTCTAGCCGCCTCCGATTCAATGCTCGCAAATGCCCCTGCCACAGCTCGCTTCGTTCTGCCGACAATGTCTATGTCATTCGCATATGCAAGCATTTGAACGGACTTTTGATAGATTGTACCGCTGGTGTTGACATGTGCGTTACGTACAATGGCTTCAAGAACGATATTGAATAGGTTGCATGATAACGCGTTGCCTTGCCTCAATCCTTTCTCAACATCAAAGGAATCGGTGGTCTTCTTACCAATTTTGACGGAGCAGCGAGTATTTATCCATCGTCATCCTGCACAGGCGGACGAGTTTGGCAGGGATGCCGAAACTCGACATGGCTCTGTATAATTCGTCCTTTTTCACGCTATCATACGCGACTTTAAAATCGATAAAAAGGTGGTGTGTATCGATCTGGAATTCCCGGGATTTTTCTAAAATCTGTCGGAGTGTGAACATTTGATCGACGGTTGACTTGCCTGGCCTAAAACCGCACTGATAGGGGCCGATCAGATCGTTGACAAAAGGTTTTAAGCGGTCACACAGGATGGCCGACAAGATTTTATAAGCGACGTTTAGGAGACTAATTCCTCTGTAGTTGGTACATTTCAGAACATCTCCCTTTTTATGGATGGGGCACACTATACCGAGGTTCCATTCATCGGGCATACTTTCCTCCGACCAAATTTTGCAGATGAGCTGGTGTATGCTCCTAGCCAATTTATCTCCCGCTGATGAAAATACATTACATATTCATATTATAATTGCATACAAAGATTCTTTTTCGTTGCGTTTCAAGAATAGTGTGAACAAAGTTCACGAGTGATTTCGATATGCCTCTGATTTGGAAAAAATGTATGTCACCGATGGAAAAGTGAAAGGCACCTTCCAAAATAAATATGTACATCAAATATACCTAATCTTTCTTACCAGTAAGCCTTTCTGATAAAAATAATGTGCAAAATTGTTAAATTCTACGAGCCTAGTCGCTTTTCGTCAATAATTCCATCCGACTGGTCAAACGGTTCACCGCAAGGAGTTCCAAAAAATCTCCTTTACCATGCCTATTGGCTTTTGCATAATGGGATTCATAGGTTACTTTGTAAACGTAATCCACATCCAAATCAATAACAATATTGTTCGATCGTAAATATTGAATAAGTGCAAACAAAATCCTTTCGTAATAGGTTTTCACTATAGTTTTATATATTTATGTCTTTTATCGTTAACATTAATATTTTTTGGTTAGAATAACTATAAATCGAAAGTTATCACTTTTTTGCTTTTAAAAATAATTTGTCATACAGAAATCAAACAAAACAATTTCTGTATGTGTTCTATAATGTGTTTAAAAATTTTATTTTCAGAAAAAAAAATGTTCTTTTTTTGAAAATCCTATTAGTTTTTACTTTACTGAGTGAAAATTTGGTAACAACTCCGCACTTTGATTTCTGTTTGGTTTAACAGGTTTTGGCAGTCATCTCAAAACGGAAACTAGCCTAGGCATATATTTTAAGATTTGAATGTATTATCATATGAGAAGTTTGTTGTTGTGTTAAATTTCTTATTGAATTGAAGTTACCAACATTCAAATTCTCTATTGAATTCTAAATTAACAATCAAAAATCCTACTAGCTTTCTAAGTAACCAACTTTCATTTTTTTTTTTCTATGTGGTTACTAAATAATTATTTCAGATCAACAAAATAATCTTGAGTTCTCGGGGGGGGGGACAGGACCCCGTGAAACCCCCCCTGTATACGCCGTTGCCTCCGACTATCGTTACGCGTAACGGATGCGTAACACATGCGTAACGGATGCTTAACGCATGCGTAACGGATGCGTAACGCATGCGTAACGGTTGCGAAACGGGTGCGTAACGCATGCGTAACGGATGCGTAATGCATGCGTAACGGATGCGTAACGCATGCATAACGGATGCGTAACGCATGCGTAACGGATGCGTAACGCATGCGTAACGGATGCGTAACGCATGCGTAACGGATGCGTAACGGATGCGTAACGCATGCGTAACGGATGCGTAACGCATGCGTAATGGATGCGTAACGTATGCGTAACGGATGCGTAACGCACGCGTAACGGATGCGTAACGCATGCGTAACGGATGCGTAACGCATGCGTTAGGCTCGCGTTACGCTCGCATTACGCATGCGTTACGCGTGCTTTACGCGACAGTGGCGCCAGCATAAGTAAGTAAGTAAGCAGGTGCCACCTATCCATAGATGTATCATACTCTACGAAAACTGCAATCCGCATCAAAGGCAAATTTAAGAACATTTCGCTGATCTGTGTTCACGCCCCCATAAAAGGAGAGAGGACTCAGCCAAAGAAGCATTCTACGATCTCCTGGAGACAACGTATGATATGTGCCCGAAGTACGACGTGAAGATCATTCTTGGTAACTTCAATTCAATAAGAAATTTAACACAACAACAAACTTCTCATATGATAATACATTCAAATCTTAAAATATATGCCTAGGCTAGTTTCCGTTTTGAGATGACTGCCAAAACCTGTTAAACCAAACAGAAATCAAAGTGCGGAGTTGTTACCAAATTTTCACTCAGTAAAGTAAAAACTAATAGGATTTTCAAAAAAAGAACATTTTTTTTTCTGAAAATAAAATTTTTAAACACATTATAGAACACATACAGAAATTGTTTTGTTTGATTTCTGTATGACAAATTATTTTTAAAAGCAAAAAAGTGATAACTTTCGATTTATAGTTATTCTAACCAAAAAATATTAATGTTAACGATAAAAGACATAAATATATAAAACTATAGTGAAAACCTATTACGAAAGGATTTTGTTTGCACTTATTCAATATTTACGATCGAACAATATTGTTATTGATTTGGATGTGGATTACGTTTACAAAGTAACCTATGAATCCCATTATGCAAAAGCCAATAGGCATGGTAAAGGAGATTTTTTGGAACTCCTTGCGGTGAACCGTTTGACCAGTCGGATGGAATTATTGACGAAAAGCGACTAGGCTCGTAGAATTTAACAATTTTGCACATTATTTTTATCAGAAAGGCTTACTGGTAAGAAAGATTAGGTATATTTGATGTACATATTTATTTTGGAAGGTGCCTTTCACTTTTCCATCGGTGACATACATTTTTTCCAAATCAGAGGCATATCGAAATCACTCGTGAACTTTGTTCACACTATTCTTGAAACGCAACGAAAAAGAATCTTTGTATGCAATTATAATATGAATATGTAATGTATTTTCATCAGCGGGAGATAAATTGGCTAGGAGCATACACCAGCTCATCTGCAAAATTTGGTCGGAGGAAAGTATGCCCGATGAATGGAACCTCGGTATAGTGTGCCCCATCCATAAAAAGGGAGATGTTCTGAAATGTACCAACTACAGAGGAATTAGTCTCCTAAACGTCGCTTATAAAATCTTGTCGGCCATCCTGTGTGACCGCTTAAAACCTTTTGTCAACGATCTGATCGGCCCCTATCAGTGCGGTTTTAGGCCAGGCAAGTCAACCGTCGATCAAATGTTCACACTCCGACAGATTTTAGAAAAATCCCGGGAATTCCAGATCGATACACACCACCTTTTTATCGATTTTAAAGTCGCGTATGATAGCGTGAAAAAGGACGAATTATACAGAGCCATGTCGAGTTTCGGCATCCCTGCCAAACTCGTCCGCCTGTGCAGGATGACGATGGATAAATACTCGCTGCTCCGTCAAAATTGGTAAGAAGACCACCGATTCCTTTGATGTTGAGAAAGGATTGAGGCAAGGCGACGCGTTATCATGCAACCTATTCAATATCGTTCTTGAAGCCATTGTACGTAACGCACATGTCAACACCAGCGGTACAATCTATCAAAAGTCCGTTCAAATGCTTGCATATGCGACTGACATAGACATTGTCGGCAGAACGAAGCGAGCTGTGGCAGGGGCATTTGCGAGCATTGAATCGGAGGCGGCTAGAATGGGTTTGGCGGTTAATGATTACAAGGCGAAGTATATGCTGTCATCGAGAGAGGAATCTCAACATCGTCGACTCGGGCAAAATATCACGATGGACAGATATAACTTCGAAGTTGTCAAGGACTTTGTCTACCTGGGCTCCACTATTACATCGCAGAATGACATCAGTGCAGAGATCAAGCGAAGAATTACTCTTGCCAACCGCTGTTTCTTCGGTCTAAGAAGGCATTCAAGTAGTAAGGCCCTCTCTCAGAGAACCAAGGAGACTTTATACAAAACCCTAATCATCCCGGTCCTGCTTTATGGGTCAGAAGCATGGACACTGAAAGATTCGGATAAAAATCTGCTAGGGTGCTTTGAGAGGAAGATTCTTCGTGTGATTTTCGGTCCGGTGTGTATCGAAGGAGTATGGAGGAGAAGATTCAACGAAGAGCTATACGGGCTATACAGCGACGTTGACCTGGTCAAAAAGCTGAAAATACAGCGGCTGAGATGGCTGGGGCACGTGGAGCGTATGGACAGCAACGCACCTGCCCGACGAGTCTTCGAATCCAACCCCGATGCTGTACGCAGCAGAGGAAGAACCCGTAACAGGTGGTGCAATCAAGTGAATGACGTCATCAAAGCACTCGGTGTGCGCAACTGGAAGCGGCTAGCTAGGGACAGAGCTGGCTGGAGGGGCTTGTTAGTCGAGGCCGAAGCCCATACTGGGCTGTGAGCGCCATCAAAAGTAAAGTAAGTAAGTAATGTATTTTAGTTTTTCCACTATTGTAAAAAGAGCAATTTACACAAGTGGTCATTTTTGAAAATCAGAGCTATTGTTTTCATTTTCAGTAGTGAATATTTATATCTATTTACTAAAATTAAGAAACAGAAAACAGTGCACAGTACCTTTGATATTTTACTAATTTTTCCTGCAACTTAACTTCGCTGAAATAAAAACAAATAAAATTCAAAACAAATGATCAAGCGAATCCAAAAAATTTTTTTCCTCAGTATTTTCACAGCTGGCTTAACTGATTGTCGTTGGTCAGTCAACTGGAGATTGCTGTATGCTGTTGCTGAGGTCCTCCGAAATAAAAAAATGTAACAGTAAACGAATAGCGTGTTCACTGGTCCAGCTAATGAAGGTTCTTTCGACTCAGTTGTTTATTTTAATTTTCTTTGGAACCTAAAATGAGGTAATTTTGCAAATACCAAAAAAGTGTTTTCGTCTTAAATTTGTTAATTTTTTTTGTAAAGGTAGGTAGCTCATTTCATTTTGAATAAGCTTTGGCAGTTCGAAATATATATTTTCAAGGAAATTGCCTAAATTGGCGTAGTGAAAATGTAGTTTTCGATGACTTTGGCGCATAAATCAGGCTGAATTTGACCGATGGCATCGATTATGTTGTCTTTGAGGGTCGAGGTGGTTTGCAACTTATTCGCAATGACCTGCGACTTAAGAAATCCCCACAAGAAAAAATCCAAAGGGGTCAAATCACACGATCTTGGTGGCCAATTCACGTCGCCTCGGCGCGAGATAACCATGCCATGAAACCGCTCGTGCAGAATATCGATTGTGTCTTAAGCTGTGTGGTACGTAGCGCCATCCTGTTGAAACCATATATCTTCAGTGTCCATATCATCCAATTTAGGCCACAAGAAGTTAGTGATCATCGACCTTTAGCGATCGCCGTTGACGGTGATGGCCTGGCCAGCATCATTTTCGAAGAAATACGGACCGATGACGCATCCAGGCATCCAGGCATCCAGCCCAAAATCCACACAAAACAGTAACTTTAGTTGGATGCATTGGCACCTCGTAAATCTCGCGTGGATTAGTGTCGTCCCAAGTCCGGCAATTTTGCTTACTCACGTACCCATTCATCCAAAGATGGGCCTAATCGCTAAAGATGATTTTTCGACCAAAATTGGGATAAACTTCTAACTGCTCTAAAACATCATTTGCACGTGTTGCTCGACGCTGTAACTAAACATGATGATTTGTCTGTAGTGAATGATTAAAAGACGATATTTTGACCGAAAGTAAAAGAAATAATATGGCCGCCACGAGCTGCCAAAATCAACCCGTCCCTCTTGGAAAACCCTTTAGTATAGTTAATTATGATTTTTTCGCTTTTATTTTATATAGCTACGCAGAGTAAAATATGAAAAAAAAAAAATATAAGGCACTTGACTTTTAACAAATATTAGTTTGTGTTATTTTTTTTTTGCATGACCCCCCCCCCCAAGAACTAAAGCTGTATACGCCCCTGTCAGATCACCAGTGGACCTATTGCTACGAAAGCCGTACTGCCGGTCATTAAGAAGCTTTCGTTCTTCGAGATATTTCTTGAGCTGGAAGTTAATCAGGCCATGATCTTAAAAAGAAGGGACGTAAGCGCAATTGGTCGATAGTTAGAGGGGGAAGAAGACACGCCTTTTTTTGGGACAGGCTGGACAAATGCTGTTTTCCATCCACTCGGAAAGAGACCAGTAGAGTAGGAGAGATGGAAAAGCTTACGCAGTGGTTTTGCCAGCGTTGAAGAACACCTCTTCAGAACAATGGGAGGAATACTATCCGGGCCAGCGGATTTGTGTATATCAAGATCTTTCAGAACTCTGGCAACTGCACGAGTGCGGAAGAAGATTTGTCCCAAAGAATCATTTGCGCTCTTAAGTGCAGGAGGAGTCATAACACTTTCAGGCAGCGACGAATTACCAGCAAACTGTGCTGCAAGCAAATTGGCTTAATCGATTGAGCTGACAAAAGGAGTATCGTTAAAGACGAGCGTTGGAACCGAGGACGAAGTGGTGTTTCGTATGTTTTTTACAAATAACCAAAAATGTTTACTACCTTTGGGACATTGTAGAATTTTTTGCCGTAATTTTTGATTATTTAAAAATTTGGTTCGTCGAATATGAACGTTACAGGTCTTTCTAGCTTGTTGAAACTTTTTCCGGTTTTCCTCACTATGGTTGGCTTTATAACTTCGGAAGCTTACTTCTCTAACCCTAATAACCTCTTTACAGCTCGAATCAAACCATGAGTTTTCTTTGGGTTTGATAGATTTCACCCTATTCGGGATAAAATTTCTCATTCCACAAAGCATTAAGTTTGAAATCATATAAATGATAAATGAAAAAATTAACTATAGTATTGATAAAAACTCTGAAATATGTCACACAAAGATTCTTAGATACCATAACATTTCTGATTATACTAAGCAACTACTAAAACTACGAAACACTTTATTACGACAATTAAAAAGACTTTTCCATCGATATCTGAATAGGGTTACTTCAGAATACCAGCAACTGAACTCTAGAATCCAGTGTTTGAACAAAATTATAAAAGACAGGGCTAGATTAGAAATGAACAAAAGTTTTAAGCAAAAATTGGAAAGCATAAAACCTTCACCCCAAGCGTTTAGATAAATTGACAAAATAATGGATAGAAAATGTTTCGGTACAGACATTCGCAAGGATGTGCTTAATAATAACGGCAACGCTTTAGAAAATACAGGCCAAAAACTAGAAGCATTTAAAAAATTTCATTTGGAATTGTATTCTGAGAATACACCAACATATGATTAATCTCTTACAAATGAAGTTATATCCAAAGTTTTTGAGTTCCGTCAAACACAAATAATAAGGCAACCTTTAATGGCATTTTCATCTGTTAACACTTCAACGAATCAAGACGAATTACCTTTTACTTGTCCAAGTGAAGTTAATAACTTTAGACTTAAGTTGAACAATAAAAAATCAGCTGGTATTCACAAAGTATCCAATTTTGTTTAAAGAAAATGCCCCTACTCCCTTGACGTAGCTCTGACATCGACATTTAACCATTGAATTAACAATGGTTACTATCCCAAAAGTTGAAAAGTTGCTAAGCTTATACCGATAGCGAAAAGCAAAGCCAGTGTCTTTACTTTCAAATATTGGAAAGCTTTACGAAAGAGTTTTGGTTGAATACTTCAACAAAATATGCGATGACTTAATATTATTCCTAGTAACCAATTTGGATTTAAAAAATATCACTCTACGGAACACGCGTTGTTGGTGTTACACAACAAAGTAACGCAAAACTTACGAAGTAAGAAAGGCACTCTATGTCTGGACATAGATCTTGAAAAAGCTTTTGATAATATTTGGTATAAAGGTTTAATATTCAAATTTATTTCGCTAGGTTCTCCAAGTTGGCTCACCCGAATACTTCAAAGCTTTTTAGAGGACAGATGATCAAGGATCAATATTGGTTCCAACATTATTTAACATTTTCCTTCATGATTTTCCTTTTGTAGATTTTATCACGCAGGAGCCATGTGCGGTTTGCTATATGCAGACAATACCAGTATTTTGGCTAGTGACAAAAACCCAAGAATTGCCCATTGCAAAATAAAAGAAAAAATTCCCATCCTAGAAAAATATTTTAAACGATGGGGGTTAAAAATAAACCCAGAAAAGTGTAATCTTACTTGCTTTAGAAATTCAAGTGGAAAGGGGCACTACCTTGCTGTGAAAGAAAGTAAAAATCCTTACAAATTAACGGCTGTATAGTGTCCCTTTAAAAACTGAACCTAAAATATTGGGTATACATTTTCACAATAGATTTGTTTTTAATAAACATCCTAGGAAAACCCTGACGAAAGTAAAAATGGTCACATTCAATTTGAAACCTCTTATAAGTTCCAAATACATATATGCCTGTAAACACAAAAGTGTTAATATATAAAACACTTATGAGACCCATATTAACGTATGGGTTTGGTATTTGGTTTTCGATTTCGAAAGAAAAATTCGTGTAGTGGTAAGTTTCGAAGAAAGAATAAAAAATGGTTCTCGAACAAAACTCTGTACGAAGCCACCAAACTAACTCCTTTGATGGTTTATCAGATTGAGCTCTTGTTGAAAAGACTCGAAAACTGTAGTTTACATGTTAATCCTTTGGTAAGAGCCGTGTTTGATTCTAACCACAATGAAAGTATTAATGACAATTACTACCTTTCTCCTGTTAACTTTTTGCTTAGCGCATCAGTCACCTATTCTGTTCTATGATAGGGCACTGCCAGGCAATCTAAGAGGATAAATAAATTTTTAACTAAAAGTACATATGTTATAGAGCAACGTTTAATTTTGTATCTGTTTTTGTTCATATAGCGATATATTATTCAATAAGGAGAAAAAGAAAACAACGTTTATGTACTTATAATGATGTGTTTTTTCATCAAAAATATTTGAAAAAAAAAAATGCATATACAACATAATGTATTTTAATACTTTATAATGAATTTGATACTCTAACAGCAAATTTCTTCAGAGAGTACTAACGCTAGGACCGGAACTAGTCCTAAAATTAGTACCCAAATCGGTATCAACTCATTTCTTCACAAAAATCCTAAGCCCTAGTCCTGTCAATTTGGTACTGAGTATTAGTTAGAACTCGGTACTAGCTAGCTCCTCAAAATCAGCTAGTTCCTGGTTATAAGACCAGTTGCTAATACTCAAATCGGTACCAAGTGATTTCTTCACAAAAGTACTAAGCCCTAGTCCTGTCAATTTGGTACTGAGTATTAGTTAGAACTCGGTACTAGCTAGCTCCTCAAAATCAGCTAGTTCCTGGTTATAAGACCAGTTGCTAATACTCAAATCGGTACCAAGTGATTTCTTCACAAAAGTACTAAGCCCTAGTCCTGTCAATTTGGTACTGAGTATTAGTTAGAACTCGGTACTAGCTAGCTCCTCAAAATCAGCTAGTTCCTGGTTATAAGACCAGTTGCTAATACTCAAATCGGTACCAAGTGATTTCTTCACAAAAGTACTAAGCCCTAGTTCTGTCAAATTGGTACCGAGTACCAGTTAGGACTCGGTATTTGCTAGTACCTCGAAATCGACAGTTTAAGGCGTTAGTACCTACATCAAATAGTTTGTTTGTATCCGTTTAAAATAGATATTGTTCAATTTTATACTGGTTCAGCTGTTTTTTTTTTTTGGTGTTGCAGTAATAGGTAATAAGTATGTTTTTTATAATCTTATTCATGTTTATACTTTGTGTACCAACATTTACTATGGGCGATAAGGCCGTGCTTTATGCAATGTATTATTTTGGTTAGATACCAATGTTTTGGAATTTGGGAAAAAAAGCATCACAAAACTGCAATTTTTTGGCAAATAATAATACATGTGGTACATGAGCGTCCAACACATTTTTTAAGTGTCCATCCATCATCTTCAAGGCGTTGCAACGTTATATATTATTTGGTACATAGAGGATTGAAGCTTTTATTGAAATATTTTTTTTAGGTTTTTAACCATTTTTTTTGGAATTTTTACGATGCGTCTTAAAATGCACTTTGTCTTATAACATGAATAATTGGTTTGTTAATTTGACGTGACATCGTCTTGTAGTCAGAAGCACATTTGGAAAATGCCTTGGTAGCCTTATCCATGCATATTGCGTATGTATGTATCTTTATGGATTTTGGGAATAAGTGCACTTTTGTGATACAACAAATGCACTTTTTCCAAGGCCCAAAATAATTGGTTAACGACACTTAACAAAATATTTCAAAGTTTATGGTTGCCTTAACGCCAACAAATACGTATTTTTTTCAGCGTCTGTCGAGGGTTTAATGGCCATAGTTTAACGGAATCATATGTAAGACAATTGTACACATTGGGATATGAAGCATTTGATTTTTGAGCAGTTGATGCACTTTTATGGGAAATATGCCACTATTCACTACGTGCTGTCAGACAAACGTATTCGACATCACATTTTCAAGGATCAATTGTAAATAGTTTAACGCTCAAGGACTGCTGATCAACCAGCAGATGCGTATTGATAAAACTGCAAGCACATCAGGTCTTCGAATTCTAGTTCGATGGCAATCAATTTTGTCGCTTTTCTTCCATAAATACATTCGGTCGGTCGTCGAGGCATTCGTACGGAATATAAATTAAAAAAAACTGTAAATATTAAATTAAAATCAAAATAATTTATTTCAAATGTCAAAACAGTGTCAAATTCACAGTAAGGCCAGTTTTAGACCTACTATGTCCTAATACTCCTTTGTGAACTTAGATCCGCTACTAATGATGTGAAGAAATGCTGAGGTACTAACTTTTCGTTAGGACCGAGTATCAGAGCTAGTACCTGGTCCAGCTAGACTGGGTACTAGACCTGCTTAGTACTTTTGTCTAGAAAGAAATTGGCCGTAAGTAGAGTATTTGTTTTTGTTTTTCTTAGCTTAAGTTTTAGGTATAAGTTATACATATATTTTTTTTTTATATAAAATTAGTACATGTTAAGTGCGAAGCTCTGTAGTATGTCGGTAGCAAGCGTACGCCAAAAAAAACGAGATTTATTTCTAATTTTAAATATTAATGTTATTTGAAATGTATAACTTAAAATTTGCTTTTAATATAAAGTCAGCCAGACATACTTTTGAAAGTCGGCTGCTATATTTAGACGTAATATAAAACAAATGTACTGATTTAAAAATGTCTTAATAAAGTTGAATTGAATTGAATTGAAATTGAGTAATTTATGATGAGCATCGAAGGGGTGTTATTATTATTTACTGTTGTTATTCCAATACAGTTATCTACCTATACGTAAAATAAAATAAATTGTTTGATTTTCAAACCCTTCGTTATTAAAATGTCTCTGATGATAAAGTCGCAAATTTCACAAGCAAATATGTTCATGTATGTAGGTGTACATGTCACTCTCTATCGTATCGTCATATCCTAATAATTTTCTGCTTACGATAAATCTGATGCCTATTTAAAAGAGGTTATGTGAAAGGTTTCATCAAAACAATGGTTCTTCCGACGATAAATAAAATTGTCCAACATTTAAGTTTATTTTGATCCCTTTCTTTATAAGTTTACATACATTCAGGTCAGGTTACACCTATAATTTTTCGTCTTAATACCTATTTGATTAACCAACAAAAATAAACTCTCTTACCATTAGGCACTCGTTTGCACATAAACATTTGACTATCCTCTTAGTAATGGGTACTTATATAACGGACACACATTCAATCCGAACCTTATGCAATAACCTCTTCAAGGATTGTTGGCCTAACTTCATAAGCTATATGATGGTGCACTCAAGTGAGTACTAAGGTGTTTCCTTAAATTTTATTTATTTATTTTTTTTTTTTTTTTTGCTTGGACTTATTTGATTTTCATAAGTCAAGCATAAAATTTACACCTAATTGTCCTTTAAAGGCTATTAAGACCAATTGCTTTTAAAAATATGTAGGTATAACAAAAACTGTCCTTAAACAAAACAACAAAGTGAGTTTGTGGCTGCTGCTTGGGTTGGTTAAAAATTAAAAAAAAACTTTTCCTCCTTATACACAATATATTCGCACTGAAATAATCATAAATATTGTGGGAAAATCCTTTAAAAGTAAAGCCAATTTTTCAATAGAAACGTGTCCGTGTATCTTTGTATTTTGTTATTGGAAAAACAACTCAAATGTTGTCGAATTTTCGCCCATTCAAAGGACTCACCGACTTGGCAATAAATTCATATATGTATGTTCCACATGGATGGGTTAGAAATACCTACATACAATACTCATATCCTTTTATGTATTTTTTTTTTTTTGTAGATAGGTAGGTTTATTATGTTCACAGTCTTGTTATTTTTATTTGACGCTGGTTATGTTTTCAATTAAAAAAAAAAAAGAAAAGCATCATATCAAAGCTATGTCCTTTAAAAAAAAAATCCTTTCTACCAACCATGAAATCTCTTCATTTTTTTATAGATTTTCCATCACTAAATGGAAATTAATTGAGGGTGAACAGTGAACAGCATCATCATCATTTTCCACCTCTAGTAATCCTGTTCTTATACCAACCAACTCAAACTTGTGCACGTACGCAAATCCTTTTTCCAAATTGAACTGAGCGTATGTGTCACCAATCACCATCACCAACGCCACCACCATCACCACCACCACCACCCATTGATTGGGGGAATTAAGTGAGATTTTTGCTAAATTATCAACCTCCGGCTTAGGAGGGTTCGATTTTTTTTTTGTATTCGCATCAATTGAAGGCTCATTGACGTTTATTCGTCAGCAGGTTCAATAAATTCTCTTTTTTTTGTTTGTTTGGTATGAATGTGAATGTGATGATGAAATTTGATGTTCATTGATTTGTGTAAAAATAATTTCGAAAATGCTTTTCCCACGAAATTGTCGAAAATGGATTTCGACGACCTCAATTTGGGTATTTCGTTTTTTTTTTTTTTTTGTATGAACGGGTATATGTATAATATTTTTTGATTGAGTAAGGATAAATAAATAAATTAATTGGTGTATAGCGCACAATTATTGCCCCTTGTGGAGGAAGTAATTTCTTTGTCTATGAAATCGAAGTTTTTTTTGTTGTTGTTAATGAATATACATATACGTAGTTATATCCTTTTGTGTTCATTGAAATGATGAGAAGTTGAGAGTGAGGAAAGGATGTTAGTTGAAGCGTGTACGCGTGAATGTTAAATATCTGATGGTTAATCGATCGGGCGAATATATTTCCTCCATTTTTATTGTTATTATTTTTTTTGAAAATTATTTCTTTTTGTTTGTTCTTGTTAACTTAAATGGGAAAGAATAATTATTGTTAGGCAACTTGTAACCCCATGTTATATTGTTGTGCCGACTATGACTTCTCTAATTGACCATATGCACGAATTATTTGATTCGGATATTTAGAAGACGATTACAATAATTTATTCTTAAAACCAAATGGGTTGTTTTTTTTTTGATATTGAAGAAGGCAAATTTCGTTTAATAAGCAATGTAAAAGGATATTTTAAATTGAAAATTATGGGCTTAGTATAAATACTATAATATTTTAACGGCTTTCTAAAAGAGGATAGATTATAATAAAAATTAATATTGTTGTATTTGTTTGATTAATTTATTTATCGAATATTTTCAGATGATTAAATCTATTTGAATTTGGAGTGCGAATAAGAAGACTTTATTCCACTCTTTACCCAATATTTCGTACGAATTCCTTACTTAATAAGTATGTTCTGATTTAATACAAACATTAAAAAAATAAAAACCCCTGATGAAGTAAGGAATTCTTACAAAATATTGGGTAAAGAGTGAAATAAAGTCTTTTTATTCGCACCAAAAGAGCCTAATTTAATAGTCTGAAAAAAATTAATATTGAAGGTTTTGTATGAACAACCATTGGCTACCACCAAGTATAACATTTGACTAGAATTATTGCAATTTCATGGCTACCCTTCAAGCAAGCGAGCTCGTTTTCGGTCCGCAAACGTATCAAACAACGTATCAAACAACGTATGGACGACTTCGCATTCGGATCCAAATACGGATCGAAAAACTGCGTTTTGCGGCTCAAATTAGTATGGAAATTAGAATCACCACGGAGCCATTATGTGAATGTATTGTGAGGGAGAGAGTTTTTCAATTCACCATACTCGGAGAACGGAAACCAAATGGAATCCAAAACGGTTCCAAAAAAAAATGCTGGGGAGGCATACCCAAATTTATTAAAAAAAATTTCCCATCTAGTCGAGTTTCTACATTTCCTACAAACAAAACAAAAAAAAACAAAAAGATTTTTTTTTTTCGTTTAAAGACTTTTTTTACTTATGATTCATAAAAGTTTTTCTAAAAACTATTGAACACTAATAAATTACATATTTCCACAATTATACATATATTAAACAGAAACTTGTATTTTTGATTGGAAATTTCTAAAAGTTTTCACAAGAAAAAAAAGATAAAAAAGCAATAGTCCTCGCCACGATACCTTCGAACTGAACTAAAAAAAAAGTGGTGGAAATTAAAACAAAATGACTATGTATACTTCCCCTATTCTCTCTATTTCTCGGTGCATACAAAATACTCTCGATTCTCGGTCTTCTTTTTACATGCCTACACAGAAAATTTGTTAATGTGTGTAAGACACTCATCCGTGATTTTGCTTGAAGGGTACCACACCAATCATCAGATTCCTTTTTAGTGGTGCCATTGAGTTTATACACATAGAGGAACCACGTCAGAGTTATGATATCACCAATGTAGGTGGCACCCTTATTTGCATCTAGAACAAGAACCAGTGATAGGCAGTACAAGAACCATTTGCTCCTTAAAGTAGACTTTTTCCAAAATAGTGAGAAAACAGTCTACCTCAAGGAGAAAATGGTTCTTGTATTGCCTATCACTGGTTCATGTTCTAGATGAAAATAAGGGCGCCACCTACATTGGTGATATCACAACTCTGACGTGGTTCCTCTATGTGTATAAATTCAATAATGTTATTCATTCGGGTTCTTTCTTTTTCTCCTCTCAGTTATCACCGCAACAATTCGTTCCATATGTGTAAGGAGGAAAATTGTATGAAAGTTTTGACACTGGTCAAGAATTAAATTTCATTAAAAGGTGTTTTCTCGTGATTACACTTGCAATTGGGCGGCATAGCTTTCTAAAAATAACTTGGTGGTAGAACACTTTAGTTGTTGTTGTTTCATTCAAAATTTTCAATGAGCATTGTCTTTAGTTATCTTAATAAAATTATATTTTTCAAAGGTGTTTTCTCGTGATTACACTTGCAGTTAGACTGCATAGCTTTCGCTCCGTTATATTTAACATTGAAGGTTGTTAATGAACAACAACCACTTATGTTGGCTACCACCAAGTATTACATTTGGCTGGAATTATTGCAATTTCATGGCTACCACACCAATCATCAGATTCCTTTTTAGTGGTGCTTAGTCTACAGTTCCAATTTTAATTTATAAATTTGTTTGCCGTCAACTGGATTTGAAGCTAGACCAAGATAGCTTACAGGCCGTTGCACTACGCATTGCACCACCGAGGTCACCTGATCGTGCCCTTGTAAAAAAGATAGTTTTTCAAATGCAACTTATAAATTAAAATTGGAAATATAGACTAAGCACCACTAAAAAGGAATCTGATGATTGGTGTGGTAGCCATGAAATTGCAATAATTCCAGCCAAATGTAATACTTGGTGGTAGCCAACATAAGTGGTTGTTGTTCATTAACAACCTTCAATGTTAAATATAACGGAGCGAAAGCTATGCAGTCTAACTGCAAGTGTAATCACGAGAAAACACCTTTGAAAAATATAATTTTATTAAGATAAATAAAGACAATGTTCATTGAAAAGTGTTCTACCACCAAGTTATTTGGCTGAAGTTAAAGCTATTTCACGTGTGCCAACCCGATCATCAGACTTCTTTGTGTGGTGCTGAGTCTTAATATGTTCATTTTTATTTGAAAAGCCTTGCCCGTCATAGGGATTGAACTTAAGACATCAACTGTGACTTGAATTCGGAAGCCGACAGCCTACCCACCGTGTCTTCATGTTAAGCTCCATCTCAGAGCAGGTTTTGTTGCTTATCAAGACAATTTTCATAATTATTAAGCAAATTATATAATTCAATGAAAAAGTGGAAGTTCAAGATGTTTCACAAAAAAAAAAAAATAAAAAAAATAGAGAAATAATAAAACTAAACCTTACAAGATCTATTTATAAACGAGGTGAGCTATCAACTATACTTGAGGAATCTTAAGGGTGAGATCCGAGATGGCCCCAGACAATTTTGGGATTCTGTAAACAAAAAGACTCTTGGAAATAATCAGAAAAAAATTTAAAAACGTTATTTCGCTACAACCAACTTGATAGAGTTTTGTTCGTATGTTCTTATAAAAAATGGGCACGACTGGATCGCACAAACTTGCTCTCGTAGCTTGAAGTTGACAATGTCCATATGTATTGGTTGGATAACATTATGATATCATTAAAACAAGATTTTAAAAAACAAAGGACCTGTTACATAAACTATTTTGTTATTTAAATAGCTGAAACAGATAGAGCTAATCTGATTTGTTTGACAAATTTGAATTTATGAAAAAAAAAAATTAAAAATCGTTAGAGCGGTTTTCTTAAAAATTAATTTTTATTTATAAAAATTCTTGAACATTTTAGTAGCGTAATGGTTAGTGCGTTTGATTGTCAAGCTGGAGGTCTGGGTTCACTTCACAGCCTCGTCCACCTAAAAACTAAAAAGTTTTTTCAGGGCTACTACCTCTTGCGAGAAATTGACAAATCCTCCAGGAGTATCACTTGTCATGAATAAGTGCTTCTCGTCTAGCCGTTTGGATTCGGCATAAAATTGTAGGTCTCTTCCATTTCTGTCGACACGCGCACACAGGAATGGTTGCGTTAGTCACTAGGCCCTGGTTCTTTATGAGCCGTTGCGCCATCCAATTTATTTAATTTATTTCTTATGCCAACTTTTAGAATTAGATAAAATACAATTTTAAATAAAATTTAAAAAATATTAACTGACCCGTTTCCAAGATATTGAATTTCAAAAAAAAATTTCAATAATTTTTTAAAAATACAAAAATATTTTTTTTCGAAAAATGTTTGTATATTGGTTGTATGGCAGGTAGGTTTCCTTATTTTTTGAGCTAAGAAAAAATAAGAACCTTAAGTCCAAAGTTTGAAGAAAATCGGTTTAGCCTGTAGGTCAAGGTACAGACTGACAGACGGACAAAATTGCGAGACCTACTTTTTTCGCGTTCTCTATCATCGCAATGTTAGGGAAAATTATTATCTCGATTTTTTTTGCACGAATCCTAAACTTGCCCTATACTAACGTATATTGCAAGTAAAAAACCAAAATGTATTTCAAACTGACGTCGCATACTTGGGAATCATACGATACTTTTGATAAAGCTAATGACCATCGGGCTGCCAAATGGGTTTATCAATTAAAAGAAAGAAGGGATTTCTGGCCTGGTTATCGTTGTTTCTTAATAATTTTGTTTTCGAAAATTGCCCCTCCCGCCTAAAAGCCGCCACCAAGGACTGCAAGACTTGCATTTCTCTTATTGGCCTTACCACACCTTTCGACTTATATAATTTTTGTTTTTTTTTGGTTCACTTTCGCACCCCAAAATTTGCTGTGGGCTTTTGGTATACATTATTAGAAAGTTAACTTTTTGCATGAGCTATTTAATTTTGTTTGAACTATAGGTTATGTACCTGAAATCGGTAGCTTTATGTTGGTATCAAGCGTTTTGAACTTCTTATATGGCTAAAATAGATGTTTAGCAAGTCTGCACGCATCTATTCATGCAGCGCTGATGCGCATGAAACACATTTGCATAGTTTCTGGCATATAGTATGGTTAGGATTGTTCAATGTTTCAGTGAGGGTTTTCTCAGATCAGAACAGAACAGCACAGATTCGTGAGAAACGTCAGAAAAGTTAGAACAGAAAAACCTCTTCTAAGTTGTTCTACCTAAAAAGCAAGTACAGAAAATCCTGTTCTATTCTGTTCTAAACTGTTCGGAACAACGTCGCTGAACAAAGCTTATATCAAATGATACATGAAAGGAAGCTTCACTTAACGTTGCCGAGGTGACACGATAGTGCTTTTTTATCACGGGATTTTCTTCATTTCTTCTGGACAAGAAACGAATAGTTTAAGTGATATTCTTTCTTGTAGTTACCTATACACCGCGTTAGAGTTTTGATTTTTGTTTAGAAAAAGAAAAAGAACTAGTGTTTCTTTTCCCGTGAAACGAATATAACACGTTTATTTTTTTTATTATGGTATCAAATATATATTTTTATATTTTATATTTTATAAATATTTTTTCGAGTGGCAACGCTGGCTTCATGGATTCTTTAAACAAAAATTACCAAGCAAAACATTTTTTTATAAAGAATGACTGGTTATGTCAATAACCAAATGCAAATTTGCGGCTGCAATTATTCTGCGCAGCAAATTAAGAAATAGAAATATCGTGGAGCGATGGGCTGTATGCAGACCCTGAGTAAATCTGCTCCCATAAGAACCTGCGTAGTTCAATTTCGCTGCATGAAAAAAGCTGCACATCTATTTTAGACATTAAAACCAGGAATTAAAATTGTAAACGATAAGCTTAAATGATGTATTGTAACTGGTATTAATATGCTTGTTTTCATTTTAAAAAAATATTAATTTCAGTGGGCAAATTATATTTAGATTAGGTAACAGAGAGCAAAAGATGATTTCGAAAACTATTTAATATTATTTGCTTTAATCAAATAAATTATATCATCCCTTAATATATCGCATACAAAATAAAGCCAAAAAAAAAAAACCTTGGTCAAAGTCATCAGGTGTAAACAACAGCGGGGCGCCTATCGAATTAAAACAACCCGTACAAAATAATAATGAAAGTAAACAAGTGAGGGCTCATAATAATAACCCCTGTAAAAAAGTAAACCTACATTCATTATAATTCGAATAACATTTTGCCTTCGCGCCCTCAAGAGCTACAACAACTACAACCAGCTCCACTCAACTGCAACAACTCATTCGCTCATTTAATCAATTCCAATCCAATCCACCACTTCTATTTTCTATATAACCATCGAAACTAAATTCAATTAATTTCTTTTTCATCATCATCATCACCGTCGTTGTATAATTTCAGTAAAAAATATTCATGTTCCGTTTGAGAACTTCGACATCTGCTGCAATAAAACTAACATCGTTTTGATTGTTTTTTTTGTTTTTTTGTTTTTATATTAGTCCGCACCTTCTTGTAATAACCTAAAGCGCGCACCTACTACACCGACAAGATACACAAAACAGCGCGTTACTAGTTGGTTGGTTGTTAATAATAATTCAAAAGGTATTTTGTTTATTTGATTTTAATTAAATTTCCGTAACTTTGTCTCTAAATATTTACTCAGTGTTTGTGTATAATGGCAACCATGTAATTTTGACAGGGCCTTACTATGGCAATGTATTGGTTGGCTAGGCCTAGGAGCAGGGGCCTGTTTTTTGGGGCTAATTTTTGATAACGAGAAACAGCGATTCACAGTAAGAAGGGGGGTTTGGTGAGAAAGGACTCCAACACCGAGACAAATCCCTCATTGCCTTTAAAGTGGCCTATCAAATAAACCATTCGGATTGCTGAAAACGTTGTAGGTCCCTTCAATTTCTGCCAGCTAGGGAATGTTGAGCACTAGACTCGAGTACCTCACGAGCTGTCAGCTGTAGTGCCTTTTTTCTTTAATAGTTTACAATATAAAAGAATGCTACTACCATCAGATTATACCACTTTTTCGACAAAACGGCCCTAAATTCAGCACTAGTTAGGCCCCACTTGGCTAAAGATAGCCCTGACCATACAGTAGGGACAAACGAAGGAAACAGGAACTTACCCCTTTCTACCATGCGTCCGTCCATTATCATAGTCGTCGTCATCGTCGTCGTCGTGGGTCGTATGTCATGCATAGTCGAGTCGGTGTTGCTGTAGCTGTCGATGTTGTTAACTGTTGAAATGAAACTATATTGCAAGGGTTTCTATTGATTTAATTACACGGCAGGTGTTGTATTGTAGTTAAATGTTAAATGCTTTACGAGCAACGGATACCCTTACTTGTGTTCATTTTTATTGGGGTTGGGGCCTTACCTATACTCACCGGCAACAACAATACAAGTATGTTGTTTTAGAAATGGTTGGCAAACGATATGATTGTGTCTATCGTGTTTGAATTTTATTAGTTTTTATTATTTTTTTTTTTTATTTTTGAATGCGAAATAAATCAAAAGGAATTGACTTATTTTCGGAAATAATACAGGTGAATATTTGTTTACATTTAAGGTTAATTGTCAAGAAACTATGTATATTAATGTCATATGGACTAGGCAAGGAGCAAACATTTAATGAGCGATTGAATTTTTTGTATACCAAATAAAATAAAATGCATGACTGGATCACATAAAATTGCTATTATAGTTAACATTTAGAATATAGAATGAATTAAGTGACTTTGGTAGCAATTTTAAAAGAACAAAAATCATACGAAAAATGCTTTTTTTAATAAATGCATCAAAGCACTGGCGCGTGTAGGATGATCCCAACCTTAAGCCCAGAAACCCATTCTTGAATTTTCTTATTAAATAAAGTTATTTTAACCGACAGTTTTTAAGAAATTAATTTCCAAACTCAAAGTTTTGAAAAAGAATATTCTTCTATTGGAACAGGACCTTTGGAGTAAATTTCTTTTTCAATATTTTTAGTTTGGAAATTTATTTCTCAAAACTATCGATTAAAATAACTTGATTTAAAAAAATTATTTAAGAATGGGTTTCTGGGCTTAAGATAAGCTATAGAAGAATATTGTGGGTGCTAACATTGTTTTTCAATAGTGTTGTTTCTACCTTAAGTCTTTTTTTTTAGATAATTGCCCTCCCATCTTAACGGGGGTATATACACCCCCCCTTCAGGTATGATTGTCCTATTATTTTGGCTCAACACGCTCCAGTCATTTGATGCATTTAACTATTCTTTATTTTCCATTATACTGTTTGATAATACTACTTGTTATATTTTTTTTTATCGCTAAATTTTGAAATGCTGTATTCCGGATACCTTTTGGTCTACAGAGATGGTTTTGAACTCAAATTGGAGCAAAGTAGGTTACTTTGAAATCGTGGAACAATATTTTTTATTTAAAATTACTTCTTAAGTACTAAAATCGCCAATAACTGAAAAAAGCTCAAAAGATTTGACGCAAACGGTGACTTCTTTACAATAATAATGAGAAGGTTACTTGACTACTTTGCGCTGGTGTAAAAAAACAATTATAATAAAACGTACTCTCATAATAAAAACTGTAACTTGCAAATTAAATACATAATAATAAAAAAAGAAAATGCTTCACCGAATAAGCACAAGCAATTGAAGAGCTTAGAAGATGAAGGTGTTAAGTGACATTTTTTTAAATTTGGCTTTTTACCTACAGATGAAAGTGTTATATGAAAACTTAAATTTCTGACTCGTCTGAACTCTTCTATCGCCTCTAAATTCATATTTAGCTAAAGATGAAGGTGTTATCACTTTAATAATAAACTTTGTGGATGAATGTGTTAAATGCGCTTAAGTCCTTTATATTAAGTCCTTTATACAAAAATAATTTTATCTAAACTTTTCATTTCGTGCATAAAGGTGTTAAGTGGGCACTTTAAGACAAGACATTATAGGTGAACACCACAAAAATCAGTGGATGTGCAGGCAAGAGGCACCAGCCAACACACACTACTTCAAATTTGAATATTCCGACGCAGGTGGCTTAACATGATGGCTAAATTTTGTATAGTCTAACGCCCAATTTGAAAGCGGTATTTTTGATACACATCTATTAGTCTAAGAGCCAACAACATTAAAAGTCAAGTCATTTGCACAATGATGCCAAAACATAGCCGATACCCTTGACGAATGGGTGTTAAATTGACCTTATAGATGTCAAAAAAACGACAGAAGTCAAATCATTTGCTTAACATTTGCTCCAATGCTATTTGCTTCAGGACACTCTCACAGGCTTAAGTTCAAATACGCAGACCGAAATTCCGTGAACAACATCCCAACAGAAAACTTTTATAGTCAAATGGTATACTGATGGTGATGGACCGAGAATGTCTGACTGGGGCGGGTATATTTGGGCCAAGAACCAAACTATCTGTACCGATGGGACAGTCCACAAGCATTTTCCAGGCGGAAGTAAACGTCATAGGAAAATGTGCAGAACGTAATCTTGAAAGAAACTGCCGAAATCGTAACATTGTCATCATGTCAGATAGCCAAGCCGTGCTTAAAGCGTTAAGCTCCTATGCCTTTAGCTCAAAACTGGTATGGGAATGCTTGCGGAGGTTAACTGAACTGGGCAAAAATAACAATATCTAACTCTATTGGGTACCGGGTCACGTGGGTACACTGAGAAAATTAATATTTTATTTTGCGTTTGCGAGTAACGAATTTCGTTTGCTGTAATTGTAATACATTTGCTGGAAATGTTATACAATCCTTGCAAACGTATTTCATTTGTAGCAATTGTATTACAGTCGCCACAGAAAGTAATTCCATTGCATCAAACATATAACAAATAACCCATTCGTTCGGAGCTCAATTTGCCTGGGTTGATTACGGTAAATGACAATGTTTCCCAAATTCAAACGCCATGTTGTTTGCAAGCAAGAGTAATTGCTTATGGCGAACGAATTAATCGATTGCGAATCAAGCTTTTGAAATGCAGTTTGCTGCAAAAAGTCTTACGTTTACTATATAAATTACAATTGTTTGCAACAAATGAATCGAACATTTGGGACGAATGGTTACTTCGTAGGAAGTAAACTAATTTGTAGCAAACAATTGAATGATTGCAGGGTATATATTTTTAAATCTTATTTTTACAAATTAACTTAATGCTTGTGGTAATCATTTCATGCTTTTGAGGCGAAAGAATTTTTGATTTTAGGTTTCTTTAAAAGAAATTCGCTTGCAGCAATAAATTTCCTATTTGGAAAAAGGATTTTATTTGTTTAATTCCTATCTAACCAATTTCAGGTAATCTATAGGGCAAGTATTGGGTATGTTTCAATACCTGTTTTGCTTTATCAATTTGGCATTGTTCTGAAGTTGAGCACTATTTGTAAAAAAAATCAAATTTCAATTGAAAATATGTTGCATTTAAAAAGAATGCGATTCAAAATTGAAAATTTGTTGCTTTATAAAATAGCAAAGCCAAAATTCGAAAATATTTGCATTAAAAAATAAAATAAATGCTTGTTTAAAAATCTTTGCATTAAAAATAATTGTTAAAATAATTACATTAAAAATAAAAGTTCATTTTTAAAAATTAATAAAAAATACCTACATCTCCGTTGTTCATTTCGAAAAACAATGGTGCAAAATTTTAGATGATTAAGTACGATGTTAAATCAATTTTAGTATGATACTAGGTTAAAAATTGTGTTTTGCTAATTTTAAATGATTTTAGCATCGTGCTATCCCCTAAAATTTTACTAAAGTTAAAATCACCAACTGACTATTTTATCTTATTAGTATCGTACTAAAAGATTGGAGAATGGAGAATTTTACTCCAGGTAGAGGATGGACCCGAGGGTTGCCGGTTCGATCTCTGCTGGTGCCCAACTTTTTTTTTTTGGTAATAATGAAGTTAAAATGATAAAAATATGAACATTGAATATTTATTTAAAGCACATGTTGGGTTTCCATCAACATATAATTAATTTACAACGCATAAAACAATAATTGTGTTAAACAAAAAGATTTTCTTAAAAGTTTTGATTCAGTCCTAGGAGCACATCTTCGTAGTAATAGTTTAAAACAAAACTTGTCCCAATATTTTAAATACTTTGGTCGTGATAGTAAAAATATTAATCATAATTAAAATAATTAAAATACATGAAATTGTCTTAGCCACATTTCTAAATCAGTACATTTCCTCTACTGAACTAAATAAAAGGAAAATGTGTAAAGTTTTCAACTGATTAACATTTTGCAGAGGATTTTATGTTGTAAATTAGCTCAGTGGATGCATGCTCGCTCTCGACACGGAAGGATACCAGTTCAAATCCAGGTAAGTAAAGCTTGACATTTTTTTCAATTAAAATAAAATAATATAATTTCAGAATTAAGGGAAAACCAGCAGTCACTGTATTGATTGTGACAAACGTACAAGTCATAAGCAACAAACGTGTTTATTCATTTGTCATAACCACTTTGATCTTCTATAACAATTGACCCATTCGCTTGTCGTTAAAGTATAAACGTTTACTCTAAAAGCACCATTCGTTTACCAAAAACAGTAAATATGTTTACAAAACACCATTATTCGTCTGACAGAAACACTACATTCGTTTGACACAAACACTCTATTCTTTTGGAACAAACGATAGAATTTGGCTACAACAGTATGAATTGTTTGTCTCAAACGAATTTAAGAGTTTGCTGCAAACGAACTGTCAAAACTCGCTGGCAAACGAAAAAGTCGTTGGGGCAATTTTTACATTTGCCGCAAACGATTCCTTTCCTCAGTGTATCGATGGTTAAGAGAAGGCAGACTCCCTACCCAAAATAGGAACAACCACCCCCCTAACAGGGCCTGAGCCCTATTGCGGATTAGGTGAAAATGTGATAAAAAACAAGATCAAATTAGAAGAGGAGGCAAAAAGATCCAAAATTTGGCATGAACTCCCAAAACTGAGGCAGGCCAAACTACTACTTGGGAACTACAGTCAAGAACCCTACAAAGCCTTCATAAATCTCATCAGGAACAGCCTAAGAATAATAACGTGCAATTCGAAGTTTTTGAATGAAATCTAGGTCTTGGTGTAACGTTTTTGCTTCAAAATTTCTAACCGGAAATGACTCTGCAAAAAAGCAGACGAAAATTCCTTCACGAATAGCCCAGCAGACTAATTTTATTTTTGCTTTATTGCAAGGTTCAATTTAGGGACTCAATAAAATGGATTCGCAGGGAGTATAGTTCTTACCTTTACAAAGAATGCTATGATGAATATGTTCCTTATAGTAAGGTTATTATAGCCAAAAGTAACAACCGTTCTAATTATAATCAAGATTTTATGCCAAGAGAGAACAAATTGAAACAACTTTATGCAGACAAAATTTAAAATTTCAAAGAACAGATGAATTTCGTTCGTGTAGAACATCAATGGTTTTATTTAAATGCAATTTCACCAGATCCTGGAGAACGGAAAGAAAAAAAAAACAAACAAAAAATAAGTAAATTACAGCATATCACAAAGTCACTTAACACCTTTATAAAAACAAAATTAAATTAAATTAAAAAAAATTCCTAGATAAAGGTGTTATATGCACAAAAGTCTAAATATCTCAACAACTATTTGCGTTAAATAAAAAAGATTCCTAAAATTAAATTCACCTGAGTTTTATTGACTTTAAATTATCCATACAGTATTTTTATTATTTTCATAAAAAAAGTTATAGGCAATAAACTTTAATTGCTTATAACTCAAATGTTTAAAAATTTCGCTAACGTCCTCCATCTTCTAAGCGCTTCAATTACTTATTTACTTAGGTCCTCGGACTTATTACGTCCGTGATGTTTCCCTTACGGGACATAGGGCCTCCACTACTCCTACGCGCCATCGTGTACGATTTCTGGAAATGTATTTCAGCTCTCTCCAACTTTTCCCCAGTCGTGCAGATGTGCATAAAACGAGTGGGGTTCGCAGAAACCCCAAGATTGGTTATTTAATTATTTTGCGTGCTGTAAACTATGTTTAATATAATATTTGCTTATTACAAAATCAAATTGCATCTTTATTATTAAGCTCAAACTACCATAACTTCTAAATTTCAGAATACAAAAAAACAATTTAATGCTTTTGAACATTTTCCTCTACTACAATTTGTCAATGTTTTTGCATACAGTTTTGAATTCAAAGTCACTTGAACATATGTAAGTTCTGTCCTGTTAGAATGTTATAATCAGTAATCTCATCTTATTCGCCATTTCGAAATTCAACAAACAAGCAAGCAAACCTGTTCACTTCACATTTTCTGTCCCAAAAAATATAAACACAAGGTTCACTTTTTTAATTTCGAACAAATCTCAATGATTAACCTCTTCAACTTGCCAGAAGTGGTTCGAAATTAAATATCACCTCATTGTATCTCATTGTATCCTTTCAACCCCTCTCATAGTTCTCAAAAACCCACTTCAAGCTACTGTTGCAACTCTATTAAGCCCAAATTCAATGAATCCTCCACTGATTATATTTATTTTTATTACTCTCTAGCACAGTAAGAAACATTTTCTATTCAACACAACATCAATTCTTTTCCAATATAACAAAAATGAAGGACTGGTTGCGCGCCCGAAATCATTTTTATTAAATTTTCATAAATATCCCCTCGAATTGTACATCACAAACACATGCACTTAACTCACACATCAAAACTCAATAAATGAGGACAAAATCTTCCAATAAATAATATAATGATATTTGTTACGAGGAAGGACCACATAGAGAACAAAAAAAGACGCCATATTCATTATGGAACCTCTTGAACTGTAAATCCTGTATAAAATGGTAAGAGAGATGGGAATATAGTTGTATATGTTGAAAGAATTCAAATAACTTAATCCTGGCATTATTTGAGATTTTGCAACAGTATCTCAGTAACATATCCTTGTACGAAAAAAAGGAAAAACCTGGAGAAGGTAATGCCTTTTTTTTTGTTTTGGTTTAAATCTTGTTCTCGTCTATCTCAAATGAACCGACATTTATAATCCTTATGTGATGGCTTGCCATGTTAAATTCTTATTTCTATCATTTGTGTGTTTGTATGCCAACAAAATTTACAATAAATCATTGAGATGTAATCAAGGAGCTGCGCTATACTCGAGTCTACTTATTGACTGCACCATTATTTACCAAACATTTCTATTAAGGACCTTTTCGATTTCTTCAATTTTGTTGCACTCAAGTGTGAACACGCGTTAATAAAAATCATAAAATACTTTTTCACTCAAAGAATCGATATGGCGAGAATATTAAATTGCGTGCTACAAGGAGAGACCGAGAAAAAAGATAACAAAAAAGGATTTGAAGGATATACCAAAGTATAAGTAAAAGTATACACCCATCCCCATTAGATAGGATTTTTCCAATAACTCAAAGAAGTCGAATTGAAAAATTGTATATTTGAAGAAGTTTTCTATTCAATAAACATCTCATAAAGTCCTGCATTCTCAAGGATCATTTGGAATCATTGAATCCATCCAAACGAAGCAAAACGCGCCGCGGGATAAATTCAATCTGCCTCACGAATTTACTAACTCTCTCTCTCTCTGCGGGCAGCAAATATATGAAATTTATCAAGTGCTCTGGATGCTCTCAAGGACTCCAAAAGAGTAACTAAGTTGTGTGCTATTTGTGTGCTTGTCGAAGGATCACGACAAGGACTTATGTACCTTACCTATACCGCACAGTGATGATGGCAAATCATAAATTCATCATCATCTTCATCATGGGTTCTCGTATAATCATCGTCGTCGTTGTTTATAAAGGACACTCGAAGGAATTAAAATCAAATGAAAAAATATTTAAATATTTCTTCTTCATTCCGAACAACTTGTAATTCAGTTTCGTTGAATAGGATTCAGGATCAGCTCAGCTCTGCATCGGAACAATCATTGGAACAGGGTAGAAGGAGGAATTGTAAATAATAAGTAAGTTTTATAGGTAGAATGAGATTTGTACCAGGTCAAGGAACAGGGGGGTTGGGTTGTGGAAGGAGTAAATTTAATCTCTCCCGCATAGAGTTTCTTTTCTATTTTCTGTTTCCATTTCCTTTTAACCACAGAAAATAATGTCCTCTTCTGCAGGTCCTGTCCCGTCCCGTCCCGGTCCCGGTCCCGGTCGGGTAATCTGTAAATAACAAGAAAGAATCTTTTAATTTCATGTCATTTAGAATTTTTATTGGAAAAGGACTTTTGTGTGTTTTATGAATGGTGGTATAATTTTTTAAGACTCTGATCAAAAATAAGCCATCATATTATACGACCACAAGGATACGAATGTATATAAATATGTACCTTGTGATTCGGGGGAACTTAGTAAAATATTAATGAATAGAATTCAAATGAAATGAGGACGATTTTGTTGAAGTGATGGGCTGTGCTTGGATGTCGGTGAAAGTTAAGAAACATAAGAGTGAAATCATTGAAATTGAGACAAAAGTAAAAGCAGGGACTTAATCTGGTACTTAAGGAGATTTGTACTTTTGTAATCAAGATTTTATTCACAGCTTACAAAATTGAAAAGTTTAATTACAAAATGAGGCATTTCATATGAAATAGTCTTAAATAAAATTTAAAAAAACTTGTTTCACGAACATTTTAGATTTTGCTCAAGTTTTGTGCGAATTTTTATATGCGTCATCGCCTGATCCGCACTAAACATTTCAAAGTCATAAGCTCTGAAAATATTTTTATTTAACCGTTTAAGAGATACTTTTGAAGCTGAATGATAGTAGCATTTTTGAAACAAAATATTCAAAATCAATTTTCTTTATTATAAAAAATATCGGGTTGTTTAAGTGTTAAATAAGGGTTGGGGTTATAATCCTGTATGTGCAAAAATTATGTATTTTAAAATTCTGGAAATCCAAAATTATGTATTTCAAAATTCTGGAAATCCAATATTCTGGTTTTCAATAAGCCTGGGCTGGGCTCTCATCACGTAACTCTGACGATATCGTTTTCGATATCGTAATCGATAGCTATACTTCACGTAAGAATTCAAAACGTCTAACGTTCAAACGATATCGAATTGACGATCTGAGTTTTGCTTCATGTAATTAAAAAAGCTGTCATTTACTATCGTCTCGACGATATCTACTGCTCGATACCTATTTAGCTATCGTCTAGGTGTATTTGGTTAGTTTTAAATGTAATTTATCATACACCGTTGGAGAAGTTATTGCATGCAGCACGTTGTTTTGTAAATAGAATAATAATGCAATTCTTTAACTGGTATACCAACTCAACAATAATGTGTCATACTTCGTTCAAAAGGTTATTGGTGTTTTGAAGCGGAGTTATCTATCGAACCAGCTTAATGGCTATATAACAAAAAAAAAGTACTCGCAGTAACCTTTTCAGCGCTTATGGGAAATTAATGTTGCGTAGGTAGACCGCTTTGTCCATTCTCATTCACTGTCAGCTCTTGAAGTATGACTACAAATATAAATACATACATACATATGTACATACATACATACATACATACATATTTACATTTGTGTTTATTGTCAACGCAATATTTCTGATGTTTTATATTTCAAACGTGTTTTTCAGAGACTCTCCAACTTTCAAAAACGAGAACGATAGACGATACGAGAGTAGAAGTGTAACGTGAAGCAAACTATTGTCGATATTGTTTCTAGCTATCTTCTGAACGATAGTCGTAAGAAAAGTTACGTGATGAGAGCCCTGTATTTCAAAACTCTCTATTCCAAAATTCTGTATTTTAAAACTCTGTAAATGATAAAAAGTGTACACTGCCAACAGCATGTCCCAAAAGAAGTAATAATTAATTAAAATAGAAATAAATACAAATTAAAAAAAAATCATTATAAAAAACAAATATAAGAGAATGCATACATTTCAAAATTTTAATAAAATTTGAATTAAAAAAAAAAAGATTGTCAAAAAAATTTTGGACGTATACAAACGAAAAAAAAAATGGGCACGACTGGATCGCACAAGACTTGCGTAAATAACAACTTTAGCGTAGCTTGAAATTGACAATTTACATATTTATTGGTTCCATAACATTATGATATCATTAAAAAGAAAGAAAGAATACAATTTAAAATATAAAGGATTACTATGAATTATTTAGAATTAGTTATTTGAATAGCTACAAAAGATGGAGCCCAAGAAAAAGTATGCCATCTGATTTGTTAAGTAAACATGAATTTCTGCAAAAAAAAATTCAAAAATCGTTAGAGCGTTTTTTTTTTATTAATTTTTGATATATAAAAATTCTTCAACATCTTTTAATAAAATTAATAAAATTTGGTATGCCAGCTTTTAGTATTTAATAAAATACAATTTTTCACAAAACTAAACAAAAAAATTATGAGTTCGTTTTCAAGATACATATTGAATTTTCAAAAAAAATTTCAATTTTTTTTTAAAAATCCAAAAATTATTTTTTCGAAAAATTGTATATGCAAAATTGTTAAAATTGTAAGGGTGAAGCAGTTAACGAGACATTTGAAAACCAAAAAATCGGTTATATGCCAGGTACCGTTAATAACCGTGATAAATTTTTTTTCCACCAAACTATTTGCCTCGTTATTTTTTTTTTGGAAAATCGTTAGAGCCGTTTTTTAAATAAATCAATTTTTGTATATTGGTTGTATGATAGGTACCGTTATTTTTTGAGTTAAAAAAATTCAATTTCCCATCTAGGGAATCACATAAGAAGCTTAATTCCAAAATTTGAAGAAAATCGCTTTAGCCGCTTAGGCTGCAGGTCGAGGTACAGACGGCCAGATGGACAGACAGACAGAATTGCGAGACCAATTTTTTCGCGTTATCTATCATCGTGATGTTAGGGAAAATTATTATCTCGATTTTTTTTTGCACGAATCCTAAACTTGCTCTATACTTACGGTGACCATGCGTCCACTTTTTGAGAGGACAGTCCTCTTTTTAGCAGTTGTGTCCTGTCTGATTTTTTTGCTTAAAGAGGACAGTACATTGTCATCTTTTTACTAAAATGTCCTCCCAATGTCCTCTTTTTCTACTAAAAATTATTTGGATTTATATGGAATAGCAAAAAACGTCAATAGGCGTGTTTTATTGCAAAAGCCATCCATAGTACAGTAGGATTTTACATAATTATCTAATACAATATCGCTAGTAGCTCTACAGCCGATAAGAAGCTAAATTAGAATCCTACCGTGGATAGATTTTGGCGCTAATTTGAGTCTCTATTCTACTTTAAATTCTTATCGGCTGTAGATCTACTAGCGATGTTGTATTTGTAATGCATGTAAAATTCTACTGTACTACGGATGGCTTTTGCAATAAAACACGGCTAATGCCTGAATCTTCTTATTTTAAAAGATTTTAAATAAAAGTAATGGAAAAAAAAGGCAGAAGAATTTTTTCCATTGTCGGTTAAAAAAGAAAAAAATAAAATAAATCGGGGGGCACAACGGCTCATGAAGAACCAGGGCCTAGTGACTAACAACTCGCAACCATTCCTGTGTGCGCCTTTCGACAGGAATGGAAGGGACCTACAATTTAAAGCCGAATCCGAACGGCTAGACGAGAAGCACTTTTTCGTGACAAGTGATACTCTTGGAGGATTTGTCAATTCCTCGCAAGAGGCAGTAGCCCTGAAAAAAAAAACTTTTTAGTTCTTAGGTGGACGAGGCTGGGAAGCGATCCCAGACCTCCAGCGTGACAGTCAAACGCACTAACCATTACGCTACGGGCTACTAAAAAAGAAAAGAATGTCTTTCAAATCTGGAATCTAAAGGTAATATTGATAATATCATTTTTTTAAAGAAAAAGTCGCTTCTTTTATGAAAACTGTTTTGATAACTTAAGTCAATGGGAATAATTTAAAGACATACAACATTTCGATTGGGTACTTTTGCAAAAAGTTCCATCTTGGGAGTTCATAAATATAATAATATATTAAGGCTTTTAAAGTGTTCACTCTCACTTCCAAGATCAAATGGACCCACTGAACACGAACGGGTGTTTTCTATTTCAAACAATATTTGGACATCTGAAAAATCTCAATCTCAAAATTCGATGCATTAAAGTAAATATTAATAACGAAGTTCAATTGTGCAATTTCGAGATGGATTGTGCAGAGTTCAAAATATTTTTAAGAAATATAACAATATCGTTAAAAAAAAAATCATTCTGCAGAAAAATATACTAATTAGGTAAACCTAATAATAACTTTTTTTTAAAAACTATTTACCTATCTAAATTTTTTTGTTTTCTTAATTTTTTAAATTGATACGAATTGACTGTAAAAATAATATAATATGAAGTACAAACTTTGAAAATAAATATAATAACTTATAACAGTATTTTGTCTGTCCTCTTTTTCGTGTTTTCAAAAAATTGTCACCGTACCTTCCCCTTTTCCTCCGTCACCGTACCTATACTACATATATCGCAAGTAAAAATCCAGCGGGTATCCTAATGATTTTCTATCGAACTGCATTTATAGATTTATCGAGCATAATAGTTGGTGGGCCAAACTCCGTAAATTTATTTGAAGTGCCTATTGCTTATATTAAAAAAACGGTGATGGTAAAAACAAATCTAAGACTGGTACTAACATATACAAACGATTGCAATTACCAGTTTTGCTCAACTCAATAGTTGGTGGGCCAATATGCAAGCCTTTTTTTATCACAATTTTTTTTATCATTTATAGAATTTTGAATCTGTAGTAGTCCGTAGCGTAAGGGTTAGTGCGTTGAACTGTCACGCTGGAGGTCTGGGTTCATTTCCCAGCCTCATCCACCTAAAAACTAAAAAAAAAGTTTTTTTCAGGGCTAGTGCTTCTTGCGAGGAATTGACAAATCCTCCAAGAGTATCACTTGTGAATAAGTACCTCTTCTAGCAGTTCGGATTCGGCATAAAATTGTAAGTCCCTTCCATTCCTGTCGAAACGCGCACACAGGAATGGTTGCGAGTTGTTAGTCACTAGGACCTGGTTCTTCACGAGCCGTTGCGCCACCCAATTTATTTTCAGTAAAACCCGCTTAAGAGAAATGGCAAAATATCACAGCCTTTCTTTTACTTAGGCGGGGTTTTCACTAAAACGAACCCCGCTTAAGTGAAAAAAAATTTCACTTAAGCGGAGTCCGGATAAGTGAAAAAAAAAAATTACTTAAACGGATTTCAAAATACCACAAAGCGGAGATTTTAAGCTAGAAACAATTGTATTTATCTTTTGGAGTTGCCTGGCAAAAATTTAAATGAAACAGTTTCAATAACCAACAACGATTACATTAGCAATAAGCTTTGTATATGAAAACTATAGTAATCTCATCAGAAGCGGCGACGTATTGTCGAAATCCACCAACTTTTCTCAACACTTTTTGTTGAGGAAACACATTTGAAAGTCGAGATCTAACTCTCTTACTCCCTTACAATATAACAAGACTTACATTAATGTCTACGCTGTCAAAATCATAAAACGTGTTGCAAACGCATGCGCCACCAGCCGTCGAAATCCAGTGTAAATAAAAACGACTCATTGATAATACTAAAGTTTTCATATACGAAGCCCTAAGTTAATTGTCATTATTTTTTCACTTAAGAAAGTAGTTTTTTTTTCGATGAAAAATATAAAATTTAACTGAAAATATGTTTCAGGTATCCGGGTTTTTGACTTAAGCGAGTTTCGCTTAAGCGGATTGTTTTAAAGGTAATTGGTCGACAAATACTCGGGGATGAAAAAAGTGTTTGAGATAAGCCGGTTTTTCTCTTAAGCGGGTTTTACTGTATTTATATTTAACTTCTATAATATCTCTTTTACTTTCCAAGAAGTCTCTACTTATTTAACTGTTAGACCTTCCATAGTAAAAAAAAAGCTGGTACAAAATTGGGGGCTTATCGAGGAGCTAAAATGATATTGGACAGATTTTATTAATTGAACTTTGAAGAAAAATTACCTCGCGTTTTTACATAATCTCAAAAAAAAACTGATTTTCGACAACCTGACGTTATAGATGAATTCAAATGTCATATATTCGAATTCAAGACACCAAAATCAATTGAAAAATAAAGTTTTTTTTTCGAAGAGAAAATCACATCTATAAATATTATTTAAATCGAGTTATAAGCTATAATCGCATTCTAAACCACAGTGACAGTGGGTCATCACATCAATTACTTTTAAATTGATAACTCGCTAATTATTATTCATTATACAACGGAAACTTATTGTTTTTTTTTTTTAATGAAATTCAATTCCATGTTTCAATAGAAAAATTTGTTCTTGATACCTACCAAGAAAACTTTTCACAAGCTTCTTCTTTAAAAAAAAAATTTAAGAAATCAACTGAACCGTTTTCGAGAAAATCAAAATCATTTTGGCATTGTAGGTAGATATGGAGATTTTAAATGCCTGTACCTGCCTTTTGAAATTCGAAACTTCTTTTTATTCAAAATTGATTAATCGTTACTAATTTGCCATGCTCGATTTAGCATTAAGGTATTTTTACCTTCCTTAAAGCCAAATCAATTTTAATGTTCGTTTAGTTATAGCACTCTCCATGAAACACGATCGGATCTCTCTTAGTATATCAAATCACAAACCTACCGATCTATTTTAAAACGACTTTTTATCTCTTATCATAAAGTCTGCAAAAAATAATCTCAAGCAATTAAAAAACCTTCTTTTGATGATAACATGCGGATCCAAAATAAAACCCAAATGCACAAAATCCTATATTTAGGTAAGTGTATTAAACCAAAAACGAAGTCCTTGGCTTATCCTGTTTTGTGATACACATTTTCATCAAATCAAAACAAAACCTTCCCCCTGGTAAACATTTCGATCTGATAGGCGGAAGAACTATGAGAGAATACTCTTAGTCTCATAGTCTCGGCACATCCCACATGCGCACTAAACCGGAGATTAATGTGCACAGGAACCAAGCACATCAAAGCCGGGCAAGAAAAATACATAGGTATATCTATAGCCAAGGAAACTAGGAAGAAAAGAACAAGGACATTGCACGTCATCGTCGTCGTCGGTTGTCGCCTTAAGGACAAAGTATCAAATTTCCATTTTTCGTCTTCTTCTTCGGCAATTGTACTCGATCAATGAATTGAATGCTTTCCTGTCGACTGTAGCAATTTAGTTGCGGTAAACTAGCAATTTGTACACAAGGATATCATCTATCAGCTAATTTCTGGTGACATTCGATATTAGGGAAAAAAAATAGTTTGCAACGAGAGTTTTCTTAAACGTTTTGGGGCGTTTTTTTATATAAAGGAATTTGTTTGACGAAAATGATACACCGATGAAACGTACTTTTTCGCATAATTGATTTCAATTGGGAAAATCTAAACTATAGGGATTTGATATTAAAGAATTGCACTGGCACAGTTGTACCTTAGCTATGTTCTTATGTGTAGCAATTTTGGCAAATTATCCTTATTTACAAGAAACATTTATTGAGGGCTATTTTCTTTTCGTCATATTCCGACTTCTTACCTTTTTATAAGAAGTTTTCTTAAAGTGTAGTAGCCCGTAGCGTAATGGTTAGTACGATGGACTGTCACGCTGGAGATCTGGGTTCACTTCCCAGCATCGTCCACCTAAAAACTAAATACCAGTGCTACTGCCTCTTGCGAGAAATTGACAAATCCTCCAAGAGTATCACTTGTCACGAATAAGTGCTTCTCGTCTAGCCGTTCGGATTCGGCATAAAATTGTAGGTCCCTTCCTTTTCTGTCGACACGCGCACACAGGAATGGTGTTATAGACACTAGGCCCTGGTATCTGGTTCTTCATGGGCCGTTGCGCCACCCAATTTATTTACTTTATTTTTTTTTTTTCTTCCTGTTCGAAAAATGCAACTTGCTTCATTTGTTATAAAAGACAAAAGGAGTTGATATTGATAGAAAACAAAGGGAAAAGGGTGTACTTATATGTCTCAAGAATATTAAGCTTAGCCGATGTGGAAGAAGGAATACCTACTTAGCTTACTTACTTAGAAATACAGCCCTAAGTTGTTGTTCGAAAAATCTTCAAATCAATTTTGATTTGACCGCTGATTGTTAGAAAAGGAAGATTGTTGTGCCATTACGTTATAAGGAAGACTTATTACTATTGCTAAAGGTGTTGAATTCTAGGACAATAAATGTCAGCAGAAGACTGGATTTATAAAATGGAATATTATTTGAAATTGTGTGCGATGTCGTTGTTCTTAAATAAATATTTTTTTCTATTTTAAGTCACTTGTTTAAGTAAAGGCATAATAGGCCCCCTTTTCCATATGACATTTTTTGTTTTGAGCTGGCAGTTTTTTAATAAATTTGTGTTCGTAAACAGCGCAGCGCAGAAAATTATTTCTAAAAAAATGCTTTTTTTTTTTTAATAATTATTATTAAAAAAAACTACTAATTTTTTAGATTAAATTTTCGCGCGGGAAAAGACGATTTTAAGGCTTTAGGGTGAGATTTGGAGCGAAATTTTATGTGTACGTTAAAATTTAGTTTCTTGCCTATATCAAGTTATAAGCTTTCAAATTCCATTGTAGTATAGCTACGATGATGATGGATTAAGAAAACCTCTAAAAACACTATTTTTTTACAATTTTTATTAAAAACAACATCTTTTGAGGTTAAATATTCGCGTGGGAAAGACGATTTTAAGGATTTTGGGTGACATTTAGCAAGAAGTATTCTGTGGTAGACAAATATCCTATTGATATATATGTACATATTTCGAAGCCATTTGATTTACTTATAGGTACATAATGTACATGTTTTCCTGTTTTTTTTTTTTTTTTTTTTTTTTTGCAGAAATTACTTTTTTTTATCAGCAGAATGGTTTCTTTTTTCTGTACAAACTGCCCGACGCTGACTTGATTCCTGCACACTTTTGATGTTTACGAACGTACTTTGTTTTGGAGGCCTGATCCTGAAGTCTGATTTCAATTTTTGTTTACGAACACAAACTTTGAAGATCTAAGTAGGACAGTCGAATACGCATTCGCTCTATTTCCTTGAATAATTTTTATCGCAGAATTTAACAACAGCTGAAAAAGTTATTAACATGTTTTAAAATTTCTTAGTCATGTGTATCGCTTTGCATACACATGTCCCACAGAGAGGAGACACACAAAATAAGTAAAAATATATTGCAAACTGTTGCCAAAAACTGTATTCGAACACTCAAAATATGAACAATGTGTAAATATCAGTTAACCTCAGCTAAATTTTATTTGTTTGAGCGTGATTATTTAAAATTTCGAAAAATGTCCTATTAGACTAAGAGCCCACAGCAATTTTTGGGTGTGAACGATAGCAAAAATTCCATTTCGGGGTTGGGGCCTTTGTATGCAATACTGCATTTCAATTGCAATGCATTAAAAATGCAGTGTAGGAACTTCAAAATCATATTTAATAAAAAAGCTGAGTGCCCTAGACATGGCTATGGAGTCCGAAATATTTTGCGGAAATCCAAATAGCTGTAAGACGCACTCAAGGCTTCAATCTTCGAGTAGGTAACTCTTGCAGACGTTTGGACCCACAGAAAAGGTCTTGAACCCCATATTCATATCTAGGGTTCTCAGCTCTTTAATTAAATACAATTTTGAAGTTCCTACCGTTGGTACCTGGACCTTAAGAAAAAAATCCATTTCAATGCAGCAATACGTAGATAGGCCCCAACCCCGAAATGCCAGACTTTCATATTGGCATATGAATAGTACACAGAGAAAAAAACAACGTAAAACCAAAGAAAAAAATTTTGATTCTACTATTTTTGGGAACGATTTGGCGCCAACGCCAAAAATTCTCAAATCAAAGTAGAGCGACTTTATTTCAAAGTGATTCCATACTTAAAAACGTACTAGATTTTACTACGTTTATATGTTGATTTAAAGTGGAATCATAGTTAAATCAAATTTATCCATCTTTCAAAACAACATTTATCTACTTCGAATCAACGTAGATTGAACTTCGCTTGGTTAGGTATTGATCCAAAATGACTACCTCCGCCACGCTTCTTTGTTTAAATTTATGTAAGACAAAGACAAATGTATATCCATGCTCGATGCATTTCATTTTTGTGGTGAATCATTAATTTGTGACGCCTTAAAGTGAATCGTTTAATGCTATGAGTATTTCATAGTAATAAATATAGGAAAAGTAATTAAATATTGTTTTTCGATTATATGTAAGTTAATTTTAAGTGCGCGTTTAATTTGTTCACAAATGTAAGGGAGCTACCTCGAAAAACAACAACGCGCTCTCGAAATTCTTTATATTAAGCAAAGAAATACAAACAAATTGAGGTTTAATTAACTATGCAACACTTGGAAACTACGTTGATGACACTTTAAATGCCACAAAAGTGGATCGCAATGTAAAATGTGGATTTAAATGTAAAAATGAATACGTTTCACTTTGAAACAAGGTTGAGCGCACTTTAAATGTGGATCTCAATGTAAAAATGATAAAGTTTTCCTTTAAAACAACGTTGAGCGGAATGTAAATGAACAAAAGTTGATTTTAATGTATAAATAAACACGTTTTACTTTGAAACTAGGTGGAATCTGTAAAAATTACGTCGCATTTTCAGATTAACATTGTTTTAACGTAAAAATAAAAATGCGCCACTTCATTTAAAATACATTAGATCAAATACGATCGTATTTAATTTTAGATCGCATTTTTTCCCTCAGTGTATGGACATCTTAAAACAAAAGAGTTTTTTGCTTCCGTTCACATCCAAAAATTGCTTTTGGCTTCTGTCTATATTTTCTTTTAAAAATGTCTTTAATAGGTCAAAAAAATGATTTTAAATTAAAAAAATAGTTGGTGCATATCTATTCCATAGTAATTAGTAGAGTTTAAAAATATTTTCTAAGCGACCGTCTTTAAATAGATAACATCGAATAGATAGATAACATCGAATAGTATGTTCTTATTTGTTAGGTAAAATCAAATATTTATTATTATTTATTTTTCAAACCGCATTAAAAACCAAACAAAAATGTAAAGCATGACCGCTTTAAACCATCATTTCAAAAATCTGGAAAACAAATTGGTGTTTTAAAAAATAAATTGGGTTAAAAATTTTATTTATTAGGTAAATTACATCACATAATTTTATTTGTGTCTGCCATCTTCTCTTGGAAAAAGTCCTGTGAGCACAAAGTGGTAAAATTTAGGTCTGGCATATATTTGTCGGAATGGTACTTCTCATTCATTTTCGACTTAGAGTAGTTAGTTCTGATTTTTTTGCTGAGTTGCAAATTGAGTAACTTTGAAATCGTAGAGCAATGTTTATTATTAAAAATTAGTTCTTTAGTGCTAAAGCTGTCAGTAACTGTCAGTTATTTTTGACCATGAATCGATCGGCACTTGAGGTCTTACGACCTAGGAGTGAAAAATTCAGCAAAAATTCAGAACTACCATATTTGACGCAATCGTCCCCATCCTTTCAAACGACAAGGTTACTGGACTAAGTTCACATCCGACAATTGTTATAGATCAACTTTCAGAAATGTGAAAAAGATCAACCTTTTTCATATTGAAATTCCAAAAATGTCACAAACTAATTATATTTCTGTTGTGTTTGTTATAAACATGATAGCCCCATAAAAAATCCTTTTTGATGCCAACTTTACATCAAGCTAGAGCTTAAACGAGTTGACTGATTTGCTTCAAATTTTGTACAAATATGCACTGAATAAAAAATAATTAATTCCGGTATTTTTGAAAAAGATTTTCAAACATTTTAGTAAAAAAGAGAATGGGCAATAATATATATAGGACCTGGTCTACCTAGCACCCAGAAACTAGACCTATGAAAATGATTCGGTATACTATGGAGTGTACCAACATTCGAGTATTTTTGTTATCCTAATCAATGGGAGTCGGCTAAAAAAAGCGACACAAAAAATAAGAAAATCAATTTGCAAATTCGAATAAACACAGACGAATTGTCTTATATTTTGTACTATACTGCGTAATTCCCCTGGCTTACAGTTTTGTGTCCACATTCAAAAATGATGCCTTGGAAAAAGTCATGAGGGCACATAGTGGTAAAATTTAGGTCTGGCATATATTTGTCGGAAAGGTACTTCTCATTCATTTTCGACTTAGAGTAGTTAGTACAGTCCACGTATGTGTCTAATCTGGAAGTTCTGGTTTTTTTTGCTGAGTTGCAAATTGAGTAACTTTGAAATCGTAGAGCAATGTTTATTATTAAAAATTAGTTCTTTACACTGAGAAAATTAATATTTTTTTTTGAGTTTGCGGGTAACGAATTTTGTTTGCTGTAATTGTAATACATTTGCTGGCAATGTAATACAATCCCTGCAAACGTATTTCATTTGTAGCAATTGTATTACAGTCGCCACAGAAAGTAATTCCATTGCATCAAACATATAACAAATAACCCATTCGTTCAGAGCTCAATTTGCCTGAGTTGATTACGGTAAATGACAATGTTTCCCAAATTCAAACGCCATGTTGTTTGCAAGCAAGAGTAATTGCTTATGGCGAACGAATTAATCGATTGCGAATCAAGCTTTTGAAATGCAGTTTGCTGCAAAAAGTCTTACGTTTACTATATAAATTACAATTGTTTGCAACAAATGAATCGAACATTTGGGACGAATGGTTAATTCGTAGAAAGTAAACGTATTTGTAGCAAACGATTGAATGATTGCAGGCAATAGCGGATCTAGGATTTGGCTGTGGGGGGGGGCTTGGATTTTGGAGATCCAGTTTGTACATATGAAGTTATATAACAGAAAACGAATTTTGACATTATCACTTTCCTTCTTTAATAATAGCCGTGTTTTTGTGCCTTTATATCCGCTCCTATAAATATCCGCGCCTTAAAATATTTTTAATATAAAGAAGAATAACAAGTTTTTGGAATTGATATGTGTTAAACATGGGAATTATTTTTAAGCAGAGCTAGAAGCCAATATAAAGGCTCAGTAAAACATGGCAGTATAACTATTTTTATAACTTACATTTTTAGACAAATTCGTTTATTGCTTAATAATAATTGATCAGGTAGTAGGTAGCTACCTACATTATGTAAGTGTTTGTTTAAATTAGCTGAAGGTTTTTTTGAACTTCACATTTTTGATTAAATTTCAAAACTGTTTGTAATTGGGTAGTTCAGAAAAATTATATTTAAGTGGTCTTACTGGCAAAAGCTCATAGTGCTCTGACAGTGCCACTCCTCTGAGATCTTATTTTCCTGTACTATAGCCAAACAACGAGTAGACTACCTAATTGTTTTGTTCAAACTGCCAATGCAAAGCACAGAAAATAATATTTTGTGGATCGAAAAATTAATATTAAAACTTCAAGTCTTTTATTCTGGCGTAAGAAACAGCTGCTCTAAAAAATAACCTTCACGGCCCAATTCTGCAAGTGTGAATGAATTTTTGTGTACGCTGCAAACCTATAGTTTTATTCCTAGTCAATAAATGTGTCGATAAATTTGCACGTCACTCTAGACTCTATTAGGATGGTAAATATTCATGTCCATTGTCCATCTGCAAGATTTTTCTGAGTTCACAGAGTTTCTCACGCTTTTTGAAATACTACAGAATTGCTTCGTCCAAAAATATTTTGTATGTAAAATTGCCTTGGACCTTTGAAATTTTGAAAACTAAGTCCCAAAATTATCTAACCCCAGCCAAAGCCATAAGAAGCAATTTCTGTTGTATTAAACATTTACACTAAGCTCTACACCCCATTGCTCTCCAATTGTTTTAGCCTCAATTGCGTTTCTTTCGTCAACTTAGCTAAGTTTTAAGTAGAAATAGTTGTTGAATTTGACATGTTAATGTTAAGCCCCGACCACTTTTTTTTTAAATTATATCTTCAAGCTGTAGTCCCAACTTCGGACTGACAGTCCCTAGACTTAAGCCCTCTGGAATAAGGTACGTTTTTAGGGAGTTATTTATTTAACCCTGACTACGTTTTTTGTCCAATATTCTCAGACCATATTAACTACAAGCTGTCATTGCATGAAACATGTCCATTATTCATAGCCCCCCACTAGCTTTTTGTCGAATTCGCTTCAGGTTTTGGCTTAGGGCTTAAGGCTTAGGAAAAAATTACAACATGTAAATTGTTCAGCCGCAACCACCTTATTTTGTCCATCAAATTTCACACCTTAACAATATTTTAGACGAAAATAAAACTCCACACGTTGTAAAACGTTGCTTTCCTTATTTCAAATTATTTTAGTAATCGGCTGTGGGGGGGCTTTAGCCCCTATAGCCACCCCCCTGGATCCGCCACTGATTGCAGGGTACAGATTTTTAAATCTTATTTTTACAAATTGACTTTATGCTTGTGGTAAACATTTCATGCTTTTGAGGCGAAAGAATTTTTAGGTTTCTTTAAAAGAAATTTGCTTGCAGCAATAAATATCCTATTTGGAAAATCTATTTTATTTGTTTAATTCCTATCTTACCAATTTCAGATAACTTATAGGGCAAGAACTCGTATGTATTGGGTACGTTTCAATACTTGTTTTGCTTGATCAATTTGGTATTGCTCTGAAGTTCAGCACTACTTGTAAAAAAAATCAAATTTTAATTAAAAACATGTTGCATTTAAAAAGAATGCGATTCAAAAGTGAAAATTTGTTGCTTTAAAAAATAGCAAAGTAAAGATTCGAAAATATTTGCATTAAAAAATAAAATAAATGCTAATTTAAAAATGTTTGTATTAAAAATAATTGTTAAAATAATTGCATTCAAAATAAAACTTCAATTTTAAAAATTAATAAAAATTACCTTCATCTCCGTTGTTCACTTCGAAAAACAATGGCGCAAAATATTTGAGGATTTAGAACGATGTTAAATCGATTTTAGTATGATACTAGGTTAAAAATTGTGTTTTGCTAATTTAAAACGAGTTATTACTATCACCTAACATTTTCCTAAAGTTAAAATCACCAACTGTCTATTTTATCTTTTTAGTATCGTACTAAATCCATATGACTGGAGAATGGAGAATTTTACTCCAGGTATGGAATGTACCCGAGGGTTGCCGGTTCGATCCCTGCTGGTGCCCAACTTTTTTTTTTTTTTTTGTAATATTGAAGTTAAAAAGATAAAAATATAAGCATTGAATAATTATTTAAAGCACATGTTGGGTTTCCATCAACATATAATTAATTTAAACGCATACAAACAATAATTGTGTTCATCAAATTTAAACCCCACAAATGTTGTGCTAACTGGTAAATTAGCAATAAGTTTAATAAGTTTTGACTACAAAACTTAAACAAAACGATTTTTTTTAAAGTTTTGATTCAGTCCTAGGAGCACATCTACGTAGTAATAGTTTAAAACAAAAACTGACCCGATATTTTACTTCGGTCGTCATAGCGTTGCCAAAACTAATTAAAATACATGAAATGGTCTTAGCCACATTTATTAATATTTTTTTTGTTTTTAAAATAATATAGAAATCGAAAGATATATTAACAAAAAGCAAAACACCTTTTCTGGTTATCATGTTTAGTTCCTTCGCAAGAAATTTTCAAAAAATTGCATCACCAAGGTTTACTTAGCACACGCGCTATAGACTCAATACATTTCTCTCTGCCCAACTAAATAAAAGGAAAATGTGTGAAGTTTTCAACTGATTAACATTTTGCCGGAGATTTTTATTTGGCAAATTAACTCAGTGTATGCATGCTCGCTCTCGGAACGGAAGGATTCCAGTTCAAATCCAGGTTAAACTTGACATTTTTTTCAATTAAAATAAAATAATATAATTTCAGATTTCAGAATTAAGGGAATTGATTGTGATAAACGTACAAGTCATAAGCAGCAAGTGTTATATTCACTTGTCACAACCACTTTGATGTTCTATAACAATTGACCATTCGCTTGTCGTTAAAGTATTAAAGTTTACTCTTAAAGCACGATGCGTTTGCCACAAACAGTAAATATGTTTACAAAACACCTTTATTCGTCTGACAGAAACACTAGATTCGTTTGAAACAAACGATAGAATTTAGCTACAACATTATGAATTGTTTGTCTCAAACGAATTAAAGAGTTTGCTGCAAACGAACTGTCAAAACTGGCTGGCAAACGAAAAAGTCGTTTGGGCAATTTTTACGTTTGCCGCAAACGATTCCTTCCCTCAGTGTAGTGCTAAAACTGTCAGTAACTGAAAAAAAAACTGATTTTTTTTTTTTTTTTTATTTTTGACCATGAATCGATCGGCACTTGAGGTCTTACGACCTAGGAGTGAAAAATTCAGCAAAAATTCAGAACCACCATATTTGACGCAATCGTCCCAATCCTTTCAAACAACAAGGTTACTGGACTAAGTTCACATCCGACAATTATTATAGATCAACTTTCAGAAATGTGAATGGGCAATAATATATATAGGACCTCGTCTACCTAGCGCCCAGAAACTAGACCTATGAAAATGATTAGGTATACTATGGAGCAGTAGCGGATCCAGGGGGGTGGCTATAGGGGCTAAAGCCCCCCCCCACAGCCGAATCATAAAATAATTTGAAATATAGAAAGCAATACATTACAACGTGTAGAATTTTATATTCCATCTAAAATATAGTTAAGATATGAAATTTGATGGACAAAATAACGTGGTTGGGGCTGAACTATTTACATACGTCAAGTTATGTAATTTTTTTCTAAGCCTAAAGATTGGGGCTAGAGCCTGAAGCGAATTGGACAAAATCCAAATTGGGGGCTATAAATATGGACATGTTTCATGCCACGACAATTTTTCCCTAAAAATAAAATCTAGAAAATTGGGACGACCAAACCAGCTTTGGAACAATAAGGTCTGAGAATTTTGGACAAAAAACCTAGCCACGGTTAAGCAACTTACTCCCTAAAAACTAACCTAATTCCAGAGAGTTTTGGGGGCTCAAGTCTAGGGACTGTCAAAGTCCGAAGTTGGGGCTAAGGGTTGAAGAGATAAGTAAAAAGAGATACAAAATGGTTGGGGCTTAACATTAACGTGTCAAATGCCCCAACTGTTTACACTAAAAACAAAGCTAATTTACCGAAAGAAACGCAGTTGAGGCTTAAACCATTGGAGAACAACGGAATGTCAAGTTAAGTGTAAATGTTTAATACAACAGAAATTCTTTCTTACGGCCTTGGCTGCGCTAAGAGATTTTTCGGTTTACGTTTTCAAAATTTGAAAGGTCGAAGGCAATTGTACATACAAAACATTTTTGTACTCGGAAATTGTACACAAATTCTCTAGTCAAGGAGCCAAATTTCAAAAGCGTGAGTTTTCTCTGTGCGCGCTCAGAAAATCATGCAAAAGCAAATGAATATTTGCAATCCCTCTAGGCTCTCGAGTGACGTGCGAATTTGTCGACATATTTTTTTGGCATGAATATAAAGTGTATGCAGCGTATATATGAAAATTCATTCACGCTGGCAAAATTGGGCCGCGGCTTATTTCTTAGAGCAGCTTTGTCTTATGTCCTAAAGTGTCAGTTTGAACAAAATAGTTTCGTTGATTTGGCTAATTCAGGAAAAATGAGATCTCAGAGGACTGATACCGTGTCAACGCACATATGTATGAGCTTTTGCGAGTACGAACACTTAATATAATTTTTCTGAACTAGCCAATTATAAACAGTTTTCAAATCTTGTCAAAAATGGGAAGTTCAAAACATACCCACAGCTAATTTAAAAATATAACTACATTACGTAGGTACCTAATCAATTTTCAAATAATATAAATAAACGAATTTGTACGCGTGGTTCAAGCATATATGGCTAAAAATTATTAATTTTATTACTACAATAACTAGTTATACCAGATACCTTTGGCCTTTGAATTTGTTTCTGTCTCCGCTACAGCAATTATGAATAATTGTTATTGTACTTTGTATTGAAAACATTTAAAAGCGCGACAGGAGAGGATATAAAGGCACACACAAAACGGATATCATTAAACGAAAAGTGGGAATGTCAAAATTCGACGTCTTTTATATAACGACACATGAATCTCCATATATCCATATATAATGGGTGATTTTTTAAGAGGTTTAGAACTTTAAAAAAAAAAAACACAAAAAATTCAAAAAAAATGAATGAAATATTTATTTGAATCGATAGTTTGAACCTTGCAATTTTATGTTTAAAGATAATTTCATGCAAATGTTGACCGCGGCTGCGTCTCGGGTAGCCCATCCGCTGAGTCCAATTTTGGCATACTCTTTCACACATATCGGCCGGTATCTCACGAATGAATGCATGGATGTTGGCTTCCAGTGCGTCAATCGAAGCGGGCTTGTCCCTATAGACATTAGCCTTGACATACCCCCACAAAAAATAGTCTAATGGTGTCAAATCGCACGATCTAGGCGGCCAATGAAATTAACTGTTCACCAAACTCGCCTCGCAATTGCGCCATTGTTTCGCGTGCTGTGTGGCATGTGGCACCGTCTTGTTGAAACCACATATCATGCAAGTCAAGAACTTCCATTTCGGGCAAAAAAAAGTTTGTTATCATCGCTCGGTAGCGTTCACCATTGACAGTAACGCTGCGATTCGCATCATCTTTGAAGAAATATGGCCCAATAATACCGCCGGCCCATAAACCGCACCAAACAGTGGCTTTTTCGGGATGCATTGGTAGCTGTTGCAAAGCTTCTGGCTGATCTTCACTCCAAATGCGGCAATTTTGCTTATTTACGTACCCATTCAACCAAAAATGAGCCTCATCGCTGAACACAATTTTTCGATAAAAAAGCGGATCCTCGGCCAGCTTTCCAAGAGCCCATTCACCAAAAATTCGGCGTTGTGGTAGGTCGGCTGGCTTTAGTTCTTGCACCAGCTGTATCTTAAAAGGCTTTACGCCCAAATCCTTCCGCAAAATTTTCCACGTAGTGCTGTAACAAAGGCCTAACTGCTGGGAACGGCGCCGAATCGACATTTCGCGGTCTTCTGTCACACTAGCTGATACGGCCGCAATATTTTCTTCACTACGCACAGTACGTAAACGTGTTGGTGGTTTAATGTCCAACAAAGTAAATTTGGTAGGAAATTTGGTCACAATCTTCCGAATAGACTGCTCAGAAGGTCGAGAATGCCGACCATAAAATGGAAGCAGCGCGCGATGAACATTTCGAACCGAGCACGAATTTTGATAGTAAAATTCAATAATTTGCAAGCGTTGTTCATTTGTAAGACGATCCATGGTTAAATTGCAAACCAAACTGAAGCTGTTTGACAGTGACACAAGGTACTAAACACACGTCAGCTGTCAAAACCAGTGTTGCCAAAACAAACCAGCTAAAAAATCACCCGTTATAAAGGTTAGGCCGCACTCGCCGGAATTGCACTGCATCGGAACTACACTTACACGACTTCGTATGAATTTTTATGAAGTTCAGTTGCCGCTTAGTGCGATATAGCTCCTAAAATTTCATAAAAAATAATGTTTTGCCGCGTTGTCGTGAAGTGTAGTTCGTCTGAAGTTGATTACGGTCTTTCATTAAACCTAAACTGATCACTATTATTTGTTATAAATTAAAAAATTGATCTTAAAACAAGCAAGTTTTATTACTTAAGGTCTCAAACTGAATCTCCAAACTCCAAGCCCCCCCCACTGCCAATTCCTAGATCCGCTACTGCTATGGAGTGTACCAACATTCGAGTATTTTTGTTATCCTAATAAATGGGAGTCGGCTAAAAAAAGCGACAAAAAAAAATAAGAAAATCAATTTGCAAATTCGAATAAACACAGACGAATTGTCTTATATTTTGTACTATACTGCGTAATTCCCCTGGTTTACAGTTCTATGTGTATATTAAAAAATTATGCTCTTCAGTCTTTAACTAAGCTTTCCAACTAAGTATGTATATCTTATTTGTGGGCACTAGACAACCAATTATTCCCATTCATTTAATTCATTAAATCGAATAAAAAAAGTTGAATTTTTAAACTGTTAAGAGCATTATTCGCCAATCGTGATGTTATTCGCTATTTTTGGCTATTGATATAAAAGTGCCTCTATTTTGGAGTATATTCAGTTCATCGATAGTGACCAATACTACCATTTTAATAGAACACTATTGCAATTAATTGTTGGTCTTTAGTAATCTTTATTGTCATATACTGCCTAAGCCCCATGGTTTACAGCTCTGTGTCTATACGAAAAAATGATGTACTAGGGATAAGCTTTCCAACGACATACATCTCATTCGTGGGCAATATGCCCCTTCTCCTGTAAATGCGTTTAAAAAAACGTTTATGGAGTTATTATATTTATATCAAAAACCACAGAGTTATTTGCTGGAGAGCTTTTTTCAATGAATCGTTTTTGATTTCAATTCTTTAGATTTTTTTATAATTTTTCCATTAAAAATAAAACTTGACTTGAATTTTTCAACATAATTGTATCCTCTAATGTAATGTGACGTTTCCAATTTAATAATAAAAACAAATCAAAATAAAATGTAGTTTTTCTGTATAAATTGTTTTCTTTTATTTTTTTAACTTATAATTATAATTTGGCCAAATTTTATTAATGTATTTGGTTATTGTTAATATTTCAGTTGTAATAACTTAAAAATTTTGTACAATTAAGTTGATATTTTTTAATTGATTAACACACAATATTGTGCCTTCTCTATCTTATTTTTTTCATCGATATTTTCTTGTTTTCAATTAATTACAATATGTTTTTCTATTTTCGTTTTTAATCTAATATTACTGTTTAATTTTTTATTTTTTCTTTTTGTTTTAATTTTAAATTTAATTTAATAATATTTTAATTTTTTTACAGCCCAAAATTGTTTTTTGTTTATAATACATAATTTTAATTACATAATTAAGTATTTATTTACAAGTTTTTTGATATCACCACATTTTTTTTTTATAAATCTAGTTTAATTTCAAATAACAATATTTAATTTTTATTTTTATTTACAAAATAAAATTCTAAACTCAATCAGCTGAAGTTCACTCTTCAACTTTCGCAACAGCTGGTGGACTTTCACGTGGTGGACTATTGCTGCATGGCGGACTGACTTGTGAGTGCATTGACAGATTTTGTGGATAACCAAAGATGCCATTGAGATTACTCAGTCCCATGTATTGCGAGAGGAGGGTTTGGAAATTTGGCAATTTATAGTGCGGTATGAGACTCTGCGGAATCAACGCTGGATTGAAATGATGATGCAAGGCGAAATTTGGTGGCCAGAATTCAGTTGGTATTGATGCTGGATGACCTCCCATGCCGTGTGGAAGAGGAATTCCTAGAGGGAAATCAGGCATTCCTAAAAAAAAAAGAAGAATGTAAAATTAGAAAAAAAGTTCAAACGGTGTAAAAAGTTATTTTAGATTCTACAATGTCTCTATTCATCTTTGAAGCGTGTAACTGCAGTTCTTAGATATTTTTAGATCCTAAACAATTAATGGATGAGTGCAATTTGTCTTTGGCCAGCTTCACAAACTATGCAGTGATTTTTTTTCGTTTTATTACATTTTTTGTAGGTAAATTGTCTGCTGTTTTGTTATGAGGAAAAATTTAATTACGACTGGCAAAAGTGCTGAAGATGGAAGAACAAAATATCTTTGAGATTAATTTTAGATTGTACTTCATGCGGGTTAAAGGCGTCGTGTGTATTGTGCAAATTTGAATTGTACTTTTGCGCGTGTCTTGTATAAAACAATACAAATGAGCAGGTGTCCTGTAGGACAATAATAATAATGAGTGTTTTTTTTTTTTGCTTGTGGGGAAAGTTGTATTCTTTTATACAAATTTCCTGGGATTTGTAAACATGTCGCCGCCATTAATTATAGGAACGTGCAATTAAATATTCATTGTGAGAGCTGAAAATTATAGATGCAAATCGTACCCGCACACATAAAATAAATGGTAATGGTGGACTTGGTTTTATATTTTATCTGAGGCAGGAAATCTATCAAAGGGAGTCACGTGTGAAACAACGGGATATGTTTAGTTTGGTATTATACCACGTACACGTACATTTTTACAGAGGTATTTAAGGATAGCAAATGAATTAGGCGAATAAATTTCAAATGCGAGGGTGAGGTTTTGGTATATGCATTTGCATTAGGTACGATATAATTTACCTATAGTAACTCAACTAATTAAGATAAAGTTTATAATGTGGAAATATATGAATTGAGTTGTAATTGTTTTTTTTTCATAATTATTATTCATATTTTTGTTGGGTTTAGACAACAAAGACTAGGATTTAAGAAAATAACGTCCAGTTGAATAAAAATATTCTTAAATGATTTTGTGGCGTATTTAAACAAGTCTTAAAATAATGAAGATGAAGAAATTTAAATATAAAATTATTAAAATTACTTCGGTTTTGAGTGGAGTGAATGAATATAATTCAATTGAAAAGCACATTTTTATACAAAAAAAACTGACCACGGGTGATTATTTTCCGCAAAATATGAATTTAGTCTAATTTTTGTTGAGTTATCGATACGCTTTAAGAGTTTTATTTTGCGTGTGGGTTAAGTGTGCTCAGGCAGTGAAATTTCAACTAGATTTTATAATCTTGTTGCTAAAATCCAAAATAATGGCTTTGTTTTAAAACCGTTTGATAAATTGTATTCTACAAAGAAAGCATGTGAGTACCTATACCTATACAGTGTTTCTCATGAGTTTTTGGTTATAATTGGTCAATTTCGGTTTTGATGGCTACAACGTACATCATAGATAACGTTAAAATTAGATTCGTATGTATTAGCCAGGGCTTATACTCAAAATATCATTAACGAAGTACATAAATGTCCGTTCCTTGCTTATTCCAACTAAATCATTGAATAAATATGTGATTTTTAGACAATTTTGAATGCAATAGTTCCTCATAAAAAATTAAAATATCAAGTCAAAACATGTAACCCTGAATTAAATGATCACAAAATGGATATTCACTCTTAAGCCACAAGGCAATTTACTAAAAAGCCAGTAAAACGCCAAACGACAATGTCGTTCCAGAAAAAACAACTTGAGTACTAACGGTAGGTGAAGAGTGGAGGTAACTGATGTTTTAGTGATACATCTTGTGGAATAAGGGTGATTGTTGTCCGCGGATTGTATTTGGTTTTTGAATTTAAAAATCCTTAAAAGTTGAACATTTAGTTTTATGAAGCCAAAAAAAAAACAAAACAAAAAATTTCAAAGAGTTAACAATTTTTAAATTGTATGATTTTTACTTTTTTGATTTTTAAAAAATCACATTTAGCAGAGAATTAGTCATAAAGAATAACAATTTTTGTTTGTATACATTTTAGCTTTATAGTGTCCAAATTAAATTTATAAGAATCGAATTATATTGATAGAAAATTACATTTAAGAGAAAATCGTCGTTTCCTTTCGTTTAGGTGGAAGAGACGATTTTTCAAACAAATAACATTACCTTATACGGTATCAACACTGACAAATACATCAATGAACTAAAATGAAGAATCTACATTTTAAAATTAGCTATTTCAATATTTAATGTTTTTGAAAAAAAAAAACATTAGCTATTCAATTCTAAATCTTAATAATAATTGATAAAAAATACATTTTCGCTCATATTATGTCAGAATTGCTGGTTAAACGTTAATTAGTTACAAGTTAAGCAATTATTTTTTTTTTCTTTTTTTGTATCAAATTTTAAATTAAAATGCAGATGCTTTTGCGACGTGAATAGTTTTTAAGAAAATTGAAAATTACGAAACAAAAATTTTTTCTTAAATTTTTTTTTCTCATTTCGTCATCTGAATAGTGCATTCTAAGTTTTCATTACTTTTTAATAGACTAGAAGATCTTAGGCCATCTGGACGTTGGCTTTGGAAAAAAACAGCTACATATATGCTAAAATATATTATTTTTGTATTAGGTAGGGGCAACAGTCGACACCGTTTATATCGACCGCCAAGAGACCAGTAGCCGGGACGAGACTGTATATTTGGACCGAAATTTAGAGAGACTCTAATAAATTAAAAAATCCAATTTCAGTTAAATATTTATTTTCTTCTGCACATATTCAAACTATAATCGAAAATGTTTCGTTTCAATAATCATCAGATTGTCCGGAAATCGAAATTTTCGGAGGCTTAATTGTACAAGACTGACACGAGACGAGAAATTTTCGATTTAAACGAGACCGAGACGAGACTTACAAAAGTCTCACAGAGTCTCGTCTCGTGGACAGTCCTATTAAAAATAAGGTCCTAATCGATCGAAACGGAGTGGCAGACTGTTGTTTTTGTATTTGATGGTCATTAGTCTTTCTGTGGCCAAAGTTTCAACCTTTTACGAAGTGAGGTATGTAAGTTGGTCGCTAGTTTTCTGAATAGACCAAGAACTAACACCGGATGTACTTGCGCCACAATTATAAAAATGTTGGTAATGGAAGATTTATAGCCACTTAATACAAAAACAACAATCTGACACTCCGGTTCAATGAATTAGGCCCTTTTATTTAATGTTTTAAAAATATAAGGCCTAAGCCTCTGACCCGGAGTGTAAAATTGAATTTTTTGCGCTTGACGGCCCACAACCTTTCTGTGCACAACTTTTCATCCATATGTACCGATGAGGTCGTAAAATATGTTGCCAGCTTTTAGTTTACAACAGATATGTGGTCGTAATAGCAGGCGGTCATTATACTACCATCACTAATTATCGATAAGAAAAAACAGAAGTACATAAATACTAGCGCTTTTAAATTTTAGGAACAGAATAATAAAGAACCTAGTTAAATTCATTCGCGAAGAAAGTAATTTGTTTATATTCGAACACGTTCACATTTTTGAGTACTCAGTTATTAACTTTTTGCTTGCAATTTTCTTCATGGCTTCGTTGTAAGCGTTGAAACGGAAGTATTTTTATCCGAAATTCATCGTACTGAGTACGGCCAGAATGAGCCGATGACCAGAATGCTTCGTAAAGTTAACACCTCAACCATTTTCGATCCTAATCTCTCCAAATCCTCCCTTCAACGCGCTCTCATAAATAAACCTCTAACCTGTCATGTCCTTATTTCCTGGCTGTTTAATTTTAATTAAGTGTTAAGTTTTTTAATTTTGAATTGTTATCCTTGTCTTAAGATTGTTATACATGCTTGTATTAAGCTTACAATAAATTATTACAATAAATTAATATGCAAATAATCGTTATAGACGATGATTTCACGACGTTTTAACCGACGATAAACTAATACAAATTGTATGAAAACCAAACAAATGAAGAAAAGTGGTAGTTAAAAGCGGGTCGTCGTTTAATCAGGTAGCAGGTAAGTAAGTTGAAATGTTCAGCAGTGAACCACACGTCCACACCGTCCCATATTAAATCATTAAAATTGTCAGATTTTTTTGAAAATAAGAGAAAAGTTAAACAAATAAAAAAACAACCGCCTTTCTAACATTTTTATAAAAATATAAGTTGAAGATTTGAGCTATTCTTGTGCACAACAAGAATATGTATGTAGGTATTTTATTGACGATCCATATTATCTGGAATAAATCAAATTAACGAAAAATTGTTAAAATGTATTAAAATAAAAAAGTACGTATACACCCCAATGTACAATTTTTTGTTTTAATTTTTTTACGGTGCTGCCTGCTTATAGTTTTATTCACTGAGTAATAACATCAGCACAATTTTTTTTTTTTTTTTAAATAAGTAATATGAGAGATTTACTATGTACGTTTAAGTAAATAAAACCCCCATTTTTACGATGACGCATTTCAGCACAATGTTATCACTCTTTGTCACACCTTAGTGAATACAAGAAAAATAGTTCCTGGAATGATCTGAGAGCTTGTCAATTTGAACCTATTAAAAAAACTAATCGGTAACGTTCATAGTGCGCCGTTTAGAAGATGTGTTATGGAGCCCCATAACAGAGATGATGATAATGATAAGCGTCGTTAAAAAGATTTCATGATGAAAGTTGGATTCTTTATTATTTAATATTTTGAAAAGTAAAAGTCAAAGAACCATGTTTTGCAGTATTTGACTTGGAATTAATAAGAGCTTTGAATATTAAAATCCAAAATACTACATACATAATTATGTAAAATTAAAAAAAACCAGTTTAGCACAAAATATTTGTTTTGTTTTCAAAATTTTGTGTTTGAAAACTAATAATTCAAAAATTATTCCCTAAAAAAACTTCATTGAAAAATAAAATAAAACATTTTCAGCCCATTCAAATAAAAATTCCTGCGGAAATGCTTCCCTTTCCCATACTCTCCTATTCGAAACTTTAAATTCCCGGTAATTTTTTCCCTTTTCATTAATTTAAGCAAACTTCGAATATGAGAAATTATACTGCGAGAAAGAAGCTGGCATTATAAATGTCTAAAAAATGGAAAATGTAAATATATTTATTGTGAGGAGCATTTTAAATTTGGGAGATCAAATCTCCCGGGGAGTTCTTTTCCCGAAGAATACTTAGAATTGGGCTGAATATTCTGTTTTTTTTTTTAAAGCATTATAGGTATAATAAATGTTGCCTTTGTTTGTTAATATAATTTTGTATAATTATTTTTTTAGAAATCTGGCACTCTTCCCTGGATGGGGGGAAATAGATCACGCTAAGATATGTTTTTTTTTTTTCTTGTCCTGACCAAAACTACCACACTCTTATGCAAATAATAAATTAATTTTCTTAAGAAATTTTAAGCTTACCTTGATCAGGTAGAAGGTATCCATTTTTATCTTGATTCATGAATTTCTCACGTTTTCTCCATTTTGCACGACGATTTTGAAACCACACCTAAAATTAAAAAAAAAGCGGAAATTTAAATAAAAAAATCAAAATATGTAGGTACATACATAGGTACTCTTACAAAATATAGGTAATAATTTATTCTTTTCGCGCATTTTTTTAAGTACAAAAAAGCAAATCACTTAACACTCCACTTGCTACTTCCTTTTCATAAAAAAAATATACTCCATCAATTTCGACCAACAAAAATAAAAACTCCAACATCCCCTATTTTTATATCAAATGGCAATTACCAATCAATTTCATTCCAATTTCCTCCTAACCAAAGCACAATTCATGGGTAATTTTTTCAATCTCCATTGTGGACTTTTACCCCCCATTTAAAACTTCATCTATATGGGCAACGATTTATTTTAAGGGTAGACAAACATTAAGCGCCACAATTCAACCACGATATGGAATAATTGGCCATATTTATAGCCCATCACCACACCATATCCTCAATGTTTTCTGGTGCAAATTTCTCAATTTTGAGTTGGTTGAGGGTGGGGCAGGGGTTTACGGGGAGGCTAGGTGTGTGTGTGTGTGGAGGGAGTAAAGGACAATCATAATTTAAATTTCAGACAATGGAATCCAATCGGAAGTGTGTTTCTCTGATTTTCATCATTCCATTTGGAATACTCCAGGCTGCTGGGGTTGAAGTTACTCGCTGGTGGGACAGGACACATAGTCCTGGATGGTGTGTAAAAATAAAAATCAACAAAAAAAAACTGCATTTTTTGGAACAAACCAACTCTACCTGTACTGTACGTTAGGTTTTCTCCTTATTTTGCATTCAATTATTGTCCTTTCTGCACTTGCAAAATTGTCCTTAAACTCTACCTCGTTCTTTTGTAAGTATGTATGAGTCGATATAGAACGCCCTTCATCATCGTAGTCTAACCAACACTCTTTGAGGGAAATTCAATTGTTTGTGCGCAACGAAATGGAGAACTTACACTATACATCTCTTCTAACAATATTCTCCCACTTGAATTCAATTGAACTTAATCTATATTGGTAGATATGGTTCGATGTTTAACGAGGATTGTTGGGCTGGCGAAAGGGGCGAGGGGGTGGAAAAATGTCCCGAGAAGGGCATTGACAAATCATAAATTCTTCGAGGAAGCCAATATACACTCGCACAGACATACATGTACTAAATAAAGTTAGATTTCGTCTCTATAACTCGTCGACTTTGTGCCATGATGACGAGTGGGGTATTAAGTTTACATAGAGATAGATATAGTTAGAAACAAGTGCCAAAAGGACGAAAAGGACTTCCTGGCATTTCATGAAATTCCATTGTGAATTTTGTGAATGCTCTGCTGATGATGATTTCAACAAGATTCTTCTCTTTTTCCTAAGGAAGGATGTGCCTCACAATTGCCGTTACGCATCATCCAACTGTGTTTTTTTTTTATTATTTTCTTTTTGCATTTTCGTCCTTTTTAGCGCTGTTCACTTGGGCGAGAGCATTAGAAATAATTTCCTATCGTTAATTTGTGCTCATCATCGTATGATGAGATATGAAAAAAAAAAAAAAAAAAAAAGTACCTATGTGTGTGTCTTCCTATCAAGATTATATATAAGAAACCCTCTTCTTGTCATCACATTGTCTCATTTTCTGTCACAAAAGAAATCCACTTATTTTGATCTTTATTTTGTGTTCCCCCCGAGGAGCTTTCATAATAATATTCTCATGGGTACATGGTACTCGTTTAGAGCAAACAAAGCATTTTCATCTATCTAAAATGTGGGCGCTCGCAGATAATTTGATGCAATTATCCTTGGGGTGTAATTAAGTTGGTCTTAGTTACCTCTAATCGGTGATGATGATTGTTATCCCCTTGCCGATGTATCCACAATTTTATCAACCAGGACAGTGTCCTTTAAATGATACCTCTTCATATATATCGCTTGGTATCTTTTTCTCGTCCTTTGTTGGACAAATTATTTTTCTTTGCTCAACCCCCACCCTTATTTTTTTTTTTTTTGCTTTGCATGGAGTGTTACAATTAAATTTTACCCATTCACAATACACATACTCGCAACAAAGTTTAAAAAAAAATAAAGGACGAAAATGATTATGTGGAAGAGATAAAACGATTACTCAACCAGTTGTTGGAACTGTAGAAGGATCAAGGATGTGAAATGAATAAAAATAGAGGACTCTAAATGATGGAACGATGACGACGTTGTTGTCGTCGTCCTGATGATGTGTGGCGGAACAACGAGGGCGAACGATACGATGGGCTTTGGCAGATATACATCTATAAAGGAGACAATTTGGTGCAATCTTTTAAATAATTGGCCAAGGATAATTGGCATATTGTCAATTAGAGTTGGAAATACATTTCTTTTGCTGAGTGTGGGGTTGGTGTTACTCGTGTTTTTTTTTTCTTTATTTTTTTTTTGTACTTCTTTCTTTTTGTGTGTAAACATATAAGATATCCATGTATGGGTAAAGAATGTGAATGATCAAATTTTTTTGTATGCCTTTTCAATTCGAATTGAGTTGAATGGTTGAGAAAATTAGTTCAAATTGCCTTAAACTAGGCGCGTTTCTATATTTTGTTCTATACCTTACGACAAATGCGACATCCGGAACGATATGATGGTTTTCTTTTGTTTTCTAATACGTATGTTCTTTGATAAAAATTTGTTTAAGTCAATTTTGTGTATTTACAAGAATGGATAAAAAAGGCTGTTTATAAAAATTATTTGATTTAATTAGAGAGGGTTGGTTTTTTTCTTTTTCTTTTCTTAGAGTCAAAAAATCAGATATAGAATTAGAAATGAAGGAGTTCTAGGACAATGGAGCTATTGTTAATCGCTGATGTCTTAGAAAAAAAAAATTCTCGTGTAGTTTTTAAAAAGACATTTTATTTGCCCTATTTTGCTCTAGAAACATATTTTGTATTGTTTTTTTTAACATACAAAAGGGATATTCTAATCGAAATACCCTAGCTGTGAAAATTATTCTTGCACACAATTAGGGGATACGTCTTAAGAAACTATAAGTCCTAGCCAAAGAAACAAACATCTGATTTTTTTGTATACCTACGAGGTGTTTAATTTTATTTAATTCATCAGACAGATGGTGAGATATTTCTGTATGCTAACAAAAAAGGAGAAAACTCCTTGTATGCTTCCGCGACAAAACTGAGTAACTGCTTACTCATTGCAACAATCAAATAAAAAGTTTAAAAAAAGAACTGATTCCATAAAAACAAAAATTACGAACAAATAAATTTTCTAAAAGTATGGAGAGATAATCTCAAAAAATCAGAATCTCGAAAAAGTAAAATTCTTGAAATTCAGAATCAATTACAAACATATTTCATACATTTAACCATCCACTACAGGAACATTTTCTACAATTTATCATACCACGTTTTTATAAACCTTAAGACAGCTTACGACCACAAAGTCATGAAAATGTAGAGCCATTGTCATAATATGTACACTGCTCGTCATAAGGTTGGAAGCAGGCATGTGTGAAAATTAAATCTGAAATATCTCCTTTAGTATGCGAAAGAGATCAACATTTGGTATGACACAAAAGAGACTTGTAAATGTACCACAGAACAACTTATGTTTGAGCTCCGAGAAAAAAAGTAAATGGCAGATAAGAGACTTAATGTTAACCGAGTCACTTTTTTTAAGTAATTTTATCGTTCATAAGTAGGGCTGGCCACGAGACGAGACTCTGCGAGACTTTTGTGAGTCTCGTCTCGGTCTCGTTAAAACCGAAAATTTTCAGTCTCGTCTCGGTCTCGAGTCAGTCTCGTATAATTAAGTCTCGTCTCGGTCTCGTCTCGGTCTCGTCTCCGAAAAATACGATTTCCGGCCAACTGAAATTGAATTTTATAATTTATTAGACTCTCTGTAAATTTCGGTCCAAATATGCAGTCTCGGTCTCGTCTTGGTTGCTTTAAAGCCAGTCTCGTGGACAGCCCTAAAGCACAAAAATGACGAAAAACGATGGTTTTAATGTTTTTTTTTTTTAATTTTCATAGTCTAATTTGTATGCTTGTAATATGGGCTGCTGGCAGCTTTTAAAATAAATTCAAAAATTCGATCCTTAATTAATACAGTGATTCCAAATAGTCAAGTGAAATTTCATTCAAGGCCAACTTAATGGCTTGAAGCTTTTCATGTGAGACATCCCCTAACATTTAATGTTATCTTCAAGTCCGGTGCATATGGGGTTAAGGGAGCAATAGAGCATTTTGGCTTATATTTGATGATTTTAACACTCCAGCTGCATGAATAGGGGCACTGTTTGTATGAAAATCCATGAAGTTCGTCTACAAAGATCTTTGTTTTGCGGAAATAGTACTTCTAGCAACGCTTTGTAGTACCACGATGACTGGAAATCGTTCATATTGGTACTTTCAACAACTAAGTTTATCATTATCATAATAGGATATAAAACATAATGCCTGCTTCTAACCTTATGACGAGCAGTGTATATAATTCTGAATTCCAAATTAACTGACGAATATTTAAGTTGCCGTTGACATTCTATCAAGTTTATAGTTAATAAAAAAAGGCTGATTAGATTACTATCATCAGTGTCAGGCGTTTATATTCACATCATTAATACAATTAGACAAGGGCTAACCAGGCGGATTTATAATAAGAGAAACTATCGTCACTAAGCCCAGCTATCCTTCAACTTTCTTGTGAAAAAATTCTACCTAGTATAGCATTCCAAATTCACCAAAGCTTCCAAGGTCCTGTACCAGTACGGTTTAAATCAGGCCCGGTTTCACAGCCTGGAAATGGAAGTCTCGTAGCACATAAAAACATACTACTTACTCTGCTGATATCCCTGCAAAATAGAGCCAATTCAATAGTCTGTCAAAGCTCATATATATTTTTATTTAACGAAAGTTTTTCTTGAACTGGTAATCCCAGTTCCCTAGAGTAGACTTTTACTTCAAAAAGAATTCAATCTGAATTAAAGAGGAGAGTTTCATACTTTCATACAGTTATCTTAAGCATTCATTTCTTAATTTTTTTTCTCTCTTGTGGGGTGAAGGAGAGAAAATTCAGTTCAGAATAATCAAGTGACTTTCATTATGTAAAATTATAAAAATTGAATGTTTATGAGTTTCTATTATTTAAAAACACAAACAAATTTCAAAACTATTAAATTGATTTTTTTTTAATTCCTTTAACTCCTGAGCTATAGTAGCTTCAGTTGAACAAAAAAGATGACATTTCTTGAACAATAATTTGTATTTATTTTTAATTAAAAATCATTGCAGCGGTTTTAAAACAATAATCTTTCAAATTTGAGATTTTGAAAATATTTTTAAGAAAAAAAAAATTGGAATGCCATTTTAAATTAATAAATTAGGATGCAGATAACACTTTGATTTCGAATCGAATTTTATAAAAAAAAATTGATACCTTTGATTTAAATCAAAAATGTTTTTTTTTAATATTGGTATGCAATATTTTTCATAAATTTAAGGAGCTTCTGGTATAAAAATAGTTTTAATCGGTTTATCCAAATATGAGGACAGTTAACAAGACGACGAGACAAAGTAGATCAATATTTAAAAGTAGATTGTATTAATTTAAGAATAACCTCATTTTTTTATTAAAATTCTTGGAGCCGTTGTCAAGACAAATAAGATTTGTAAGAAATTTATAAGGTATTATATTCTAGAAAATGTTAAAAAATCACCTAATACAAAATTTCAAGAAAAAATTTAAGTCATTTTAGAATTATTGAATTTTCAAAAAAAAAAAATGGAATTTATTTTTAAATTTGCGATATTGATATGTTATACTATTCAAACTTTATAGAAGCTACTTCACAAAAAATTATAAAAAACAACATAACCGCTTTCGAGGAAATCAAAAACCAAAAAAATGGCCCTCATTTACTTTTTTTTCGAACAAAAAAAACACCAAAAAGTATAATGTTCCTTATATTAATTGATTGATTTTTTGTATGAAAATCTTTTGAGCCATTTTTGAAAAAAAAAAAAGAATTTTCGACTTTGGATACAAAAATGTATGGAAGTTATCGTAATTTTTCTTCTTAATACTTCTTCTTCATGTTACTTAAAAAACACTAGATACCAATTTTGAAGAAAATACATCCAAACAGAATTGCGAGACCAATTTTTTTCGTCTTTGCTATCATCGTAGGTGATAACAAGTTTGATCAAAATTTTCCACTTGAAATATTTATTAAGATGTCATTCCACACTAACTTTTAAGTTATTGAATGAACAATGTTATTTACTTCCTTTGTTATTTCTCTATGGAAAAATTTTGTAATGAAAATGAAACTTTTATTTGGAAAGTAAATAATATATTTGAAATTGAAATTGAAAATGAAAATCAAGAATTCCATTTTTTATTATGAATCCATAAGTCTCCATAAAGTAATTATACATATTCTTTATATCTACGGTGACCATCCGTCCCGGGCAAACGAACACCCGGCTTTGATTTTTGACGACTAACAAGTAATTCTTGTGTAAGAACCATGACATGGCTTTGGTTTTGAGCTCTACCATTCTTCCTTGAAAACCACAAATACGCTTAAAATCGGAACAAAGCTGCCTTTTTGTTTTGAATTTATTTTGCGATCAGTCCGTAATAAATGTACAACCTTTTTCTTCGTTGCTAGTAAGGAATAAGCTAAAAATATTTTCAACCCCTAATACTATTATATATGGATGGTTTTGTGAATGGTTTTCAGCCAAACTTAATAAGCCAAAAGAAATTTGAAGAAAATGTCTTTCAATTTTATAACACTTGCTACGAATGTGTAAATTTTTAGTTGGGAAATTCTTCGTAATGTACCTTCCTATCCAGAAATAGAAGCATGTTTGGCTTTTGTGAACCAAAAGCGAAGCGACACAAGAATTAATAACACTCAATTGAATGATAAATGTCTTTGCTTAAAATCTTTTTTAAGTTTAGAAATTATTAAAAAATTGACGGAAAACAAAAAGACAGTAGGTGAAAAATGTGTACAAATTTGTACGCATTTCTCAGATAAAATAATGACCCTCCAAACCTTTTACAAAATGTCAAGTTCAGCTTGTGTTTGCCAGCTTCTAATGCTCCGACTGGAATTTCTTTTCGTTTGTTTTTCTGTTATTTTGTATCTCTTGTTATATATGGATATGGATATGTATCAAAATAAAAATTAATGAAAAGACTAGATACATAATATTTTTTTTATGTTTTCAAACTTTTAACTTTTTGTACCGGGGTTTGCTCTCAGAAATATGGTAACCGTATTTATATCGCAAGTATAAAAAGGTTAAGACTTGAGACAAAATTGTATCTTATAAGATCTCACACAAAATGGGTTGTGTGATATGATCAGTTCGAATTTTGATGATTGAATTTCCAAAGTTACTAAAAATATATCTAACAGAATTTTTAAGAAAAAAATTCTCTAAAATCATTGTCCTTACCCTCTTCTACAGGAAGGTAGTTTTCTTTGGGTACACAAGAATCTGAATAATTTTTGAGCTGAATTCCGCAAGAGGATTTGTTGAATTTTCACAGTTTTGACAAATTTTATGTTAGATAAATTATTAGTGTACCTATATATATTCAAAACATACACATAGGTATACTCTTATCTTATCTTCATATATATATATATTCGAAGTCTTTTTATTTTTGTTTGAATTTAAAACTTACTAAATTTCTGGACCATGTTTAAAATATAAAATCTATCAGTTATAATCATTTAATCAAGTCTCTAATAGTCATGTTAGTTGATAGGTATAGCTTTTCAAAAAGAGTTCCCACACACCAGCTTGTACACTCTTTTATACATATACAAAAAATATAACATTTAATCCCCCTCAACATATTATTATTACATGCTCACATAAATTTGACCAAAACAAAACACAACAACAACAAACAAAAAACAAGCAAACGAAATTTCAATGATCAGATTATCTGTCGATTCATAAAAGTCTTTTAACAGTATCCTTTTGCTATTAATGGCAGATAATACCCAAGGACCTTGTTCAAGAGTATATCCATATATGCATGCATGGCATAGGTACATACTCCTTGAACTAAACTTAAAAAAAAAGAAGATAAATAACGAACTCTCCATATAGATACCAGACTCATCCTAATCATATATGATTGCTTTATTGGCCCTTATTTCGATTTTTATCGTTTTGATCCTCCAAATAAAATCGTTACTAAAAACCTTTTACGTACCATATATCGCAATACAGCAGGACACTCTTTTTTTCTCATCTTAAAACTCAATGAACAGGGAATAAACCCGTATAGATGGTAGATGAGTAGGTTCATACACATATAATGTATGAATGTATATAATTCTAAACCAGTTACCAGCCAGAGAGAAATTATCCTTCGAAGTGCATTAAATCCGAAAATAATTGCCATACAATATTGACATCCAGACAGGATTTCAACAAAAAAAAACTGAAAAATAAAATCAAATCACTTGGTGAAGTATATGGAGTGCGAGCGTGTTACGATGTATGTATTTGTATTTTTTTTTTTTTATTCAGAATGTCCTTACGTTGTCAATGAAAAAAGGCACGCGGCAAATGTATTTTCTGTCATTGTAAAAAAAAAACAGATAACACAAAGTACCATGTAAACACTACCAATACAAAGGTCAAGCCCGCGCTTTCCACCCTTTGTAAAAATAAAAATAAAAAAAAAGAAAATAAATCGTTTGGGTGGTATAAAGGATATGCGAGAGGAAATGATTGTGCACCCCTAATTACATTGCCGTTAAGTGAGTATTAAAGGCGATTACCAAGAGTTGTACAATGTATGCACACACGCATCACACAACTATCAAATCCCTCCACCCTTGCATCCTTTTTCCCGAAAATTTATTTTCGCGCGAATTGTATTTTCTATCCCGGACATGAGTTATGCACAATTCAATTAAATCACCTGGAAGTAACAAGGAAACTCTTAAGCCTCTTCCTGATTCCATGTACAATTACATAATCCATTTCAGAGGACCATGAGTTTCAAAAATGATACTTTCCCATATATTAAGGTAGGTACTTTACTTTTCAACCAACACAGATGTAGAAATAGTATTGTTAATGGAAAGAAGAAGAAGAAGAATGTTCAATGTTCAAGTTCTACCCAACCATCAACAACCGCCCGCCATGCCATCAGGAGCAGATATGATTTTATTTACCACCATCTGAATTCGAAAAGCTAATTTATGCAGATCCTGGATGTATGTAGGTATTGTCATGCAAATCTTGTTGATATCAGAGGATAATTACAACAATTAAAAAGCTGAAAATTGCTAGCTTACTGGAAAATATCATTTTTTGTTTTGCTTTTGGTGTTGTTGTTATTTGCGCGTGTGGGGGATTTTAATTTTGTTTTAATTAAATCCTCATTGAATGGATAATCGTGTTGACTGTTGAATTGATTGCTGGTAGATATATTATGCTTCACACAGCCATACTACACATATGCTCATGAGAGTGCATTTCAGATTTATAAGCATGATGATGCAATTGAGCATAATTTACGGAAGTCATTGCAGATACAATTGTAATTAAATATAATTAGTTCAATAAAAATGTATGTGCAGAGGAACCTATATTATATATAAGCCAAGGGTATAAGGGAAGTCGGGTATGGATTTTTGCAAAGGATTTACAATCCAACATTGTGTCGTGCAAGAAAAGTTGCGAATATTGGTAATGTGAATTCCTTATAAATAGGGAAGGGTTTGGACATCATGGTTCATGGTTAAAGTTTCAAATCAAAGGCGAAAGCACACCAACCTTCGATATATTCCATCATTTAATTAAAAATAAAAAAACACCCATTTAAGTATTGTGATTCTAGTCGAAGAGAAAATAAGTCAGTCTTGATCGCAGTTAATGGCTGAAACTGAAATTTATGGTTTGGTTAGGCAGCAATGTAGGTATTAAGACGTAGTTATTGGATAATTAATACAACTGCATTGTTATAAAAAAGTGTAAAGAAATTAAAAACTGCTATAAAAAATATTTAAGTACTTTTTTTCTCTAATTTGTTCAAGCTTATAGTACCTACTCAAATTATGTAAAATTACAAAAAAAAATTAATGCACTCCTCGATCTTCTCCTGGCCAACAAGGCAAAAATCTAATGCAGCGTCGAGGAGTTTTACAATTGAGTGTGGAATGTTTTGTATAATCTATAGTTGAGTTTAACAAAATTTTTCTGATTTTAGTATAGGATGTTCTTTTAAATTTTTAGTCAAACATTAAATACGAACATTTGTATTTGAATGTGTAAATGATTTAATCACAAAAACGAAACAAGCTTTCTCATGAAAATCGATGAATGCGGTGACATTTTAGTTTTTTTTTGTTGTTCTTTAGAGGAAGTTGGTTTCGTTGTATTTAAATAATTAAGAAAATAAAAGCCCTAGAACCGTCCGGTTTTGCGTGTTTGAATTAAAATTAACGAGAGCATTGAGAATTGAAATTCAAATTAGCGCCTAATAACGGAAGATAAAAAAAAAAAAAAACACACACTTAACTTTTTTGTTCAAAACTTAGAGTTTGATTTTTTTTAAATATTTTCTTAATCAACTTCATTTATAAACAAAATAAAATAAAATGGCTCGCAATAATCTTATATCGCTACCGAGAAAATAATAAAATCAAGTCCAAATAGCAATTTGGAAACTTTTGGTTTAATACAAACAAAAAATGGGAAAAAAAGTTAAAAAAAAAAACAAAAATTATTTATACTTTTAAATGAAATATTTTTTGACTAACTTATTCGAGAATTTTAGGAATATCCAAAAAAAAAAGACAATTTTTTCAAAATCCCCAAGACCTTATTACAATTATTCGAATCTTTTTTTCTCAAAAACCAGGTAAAATCAATGTATTAGCCCGTAACGTAATGGTCAGTGCGTTGGACCGTCATGCTGGAGGTCTAGGTTCACTATCCAACCTAAAAACTTAAAAGAAAAAGTTTTTTTTTCAGGGCTACTGCACTCTGACAAATCCTCCAAGGGTATCTATCACTTTTCATGAATAAGTGCTTCTCGTCTAGCCGTTCGGATTCGGCATGAGATTGTAGGTCCCTTCCATTCCTGCATTCCTGTGTACACGCGCACACAGGAATGGTTGCGAATTATAAGTCACTAGACCCCGGTTCTTCACGAGCCGTTGCGCCACCCAAAAAGTATAATCAATACGTTAGAGCCGTTTTTGAGAAAACATGTGAAATCCTTGTACGGCAGCTACACGTTCTAGATCAGCTAAAAATAAAACTTGAATTTCTCCTAGGCAATCACATTAAAAGGCTTTACATCAAATTAAAAGCAAGTTCGTCCAATCATTTAGGCTCGCAAAGAAAAACTGTACAAAGGGCATCTCGTCAAAAATCACTTTTTTGGTCTTCTCTTTTATCGTTACGTTATTTTTGATTAAAATCGCGAAAAATTTACTTGAAACGAAACCAATAGGTAACTGCCCTATATATCAATATTTATGGATACAGGAATTTGTATATGAGAAGCATTGTCGTAGTTTTTTAAGACATTTTTTTTTTTTTTAATCGTTCCACCTGCCAAAGGGGGGGGGAGTAGACCCTCCCTCTTACATGGTGTTTCCTTGACTCGACCCAACCAACTCACTTTAGATTTTTGTAACATTTTATGCCAATCACCCTGTTATATTATATAATGGTTGTAGATGAAATAAAAACATAAAAATCGTCAATAATTTCCCCGTTTACGACGATCAATTTCATTTAAGTAAATGTAAAGGCCACACTTCTTTCACTTCATAGTGAAACCATGCATAATCAATCAAAATAAAAATAATCAGCATTTTCAGCTTTCATCAGCTCTGATTTTGCCTAAAGCAAGTTCAGGATAATTTAAAAATTTTTAAATTTCTCTACCAACTGAGAAAATTATGCTCATGTTAAGGTTACATTTTTAAAATCTCTTTAAACTGATTAGATCAACATGTCGAATCACATTCACATTGATTTTTATTTATGTTAAAATATTAATCGATTGAATAATATTAAGACTCATATCGAATAACCTACTCAATAAAAGTGTTTCCCTTCTTTCCACCTTTACTGTAGTTAAAAATGATTATGCACGTAATAATTATATTGGCATTGTTTGTAATTGAAGCATTTCCCATGCGTTACAATTGCAAATTACACATCAAAATCCCTTACATACATCATCAGGATGTTAATTTATTATGTAAGGATAATATACATGTAGATACACAAAAGGATTTCATGTTTACCCAATCTGGTGCGCGCAAATTTAATGATAATTTAGGTTACAACACGCGTCAAGATCCAATATATATAGCTATCGAAAACACACACACCATCAACCACTTTATCAGTTTATCCTCATATCTGCCATCGACGAACGTCAACGTCACCGTGCGTCGTCGTCGTCCTTGCCAACGTTCATCGATAAATAGTGTAATTATCGTGGAGTAAATTGCACTTAATTCAAAAATAAAATTATAAATGGACTTATTTAGTAAACGGATGTCCGTTTGTTTGTTTTTTTTTTTTTTCTTGCTTCTTATTTCTGTTTGATTGTTAATGACATGGCGCATGGTTTCATAATAATTCGGACGGATATCAACTAATTAATCTTTTTTTTTTTTCAGTTCAATCTCAATTTGTAATTGTACTAATTAAATACTATCAAATCGGATTTAAATACAATTTTTATATTTTTGTGTGTTCATATAATAAACCCACCTGCACACGTGCTTCACTTAAATCCAAGCGCATCGCTAAATCCTCCCGGGTAAAAACATCAGGATATTGAGTCTTCTCGAATGCCCTTTCGAGCTGATGCAATTGAAATGTGGTAAAAGTCGTCCTTGATCTATTTTTTTTTTTTTGAGATGTAAAAAGATGGGAAGAAAAAAAAAAAAGAAAGGATAATGAAAAAGAAAATTAGTGTTGTTTTTTTTTTTGTTCAAAATGAATCACTAATCGGATTTGAAAATTTAGAAAAAAAAAACGAAAGAAAGTGATTTTGTCGGTTCCTTTTTTGGTTTCAGGATACTTTATGATTCTTAAAAAACTATATAAGATACAAAAAAAATACAAACTTACCTTCGAACCTTTCGGGGACGTTCCATGTCGTTTTGATCATGACCATTATTGAGACTATTCGAGAGGTCGTCGTCGTTGTCTCCGTCACAGCCATTATCTGTGTTTGTTGGCGATGGGTCTTCCTTATAATTGTGATGCTGATGACTGTGATGATGGGATAAGGACTCGGAATCTTAAATTTGAAGAAAAAAAAAATATGAAAAGAATTAAGTACATTAATGGGATTTAAGATTTTTGTTATTTTTTTTTAGTTCACTAATTGATGTATTTGAGGCGTAAATACAAGGGTGTTCAAGTGGAGTTGTGTTGTTGGATGATACACGAGTATGTTTCAAAATAAAGTTCAATATGTCAGGCTTAAGAATACAAAGTTGTGAAAAGTGAATTGCTTATGCACACAATCAAATCAGATAATCCTGTTTCTTTTTCAGTTTTTTTTTTTTTAAGAAAACCCAACATGGGAATTTTATGTTAAGAAAATACAATTGTTTAAATGCATGTAATTGCTGTTATTGTAAATGACATAATAAAAATTGGTGCCGCACATATGCCTACATACGTGCACACATTTTTTTGTGAATAATTTTAAAGTAACGCTTCGTAGAAAATAGGTTAATAATTTGATTTATTTATATTAAAATTCTTACAAATCATGAAGATGAAGAATTTTAATTATTAAAATATTAAAATTACTTCTGTTTTACGTGGACTGAAGAGCCCACTGTCATATCTGGGCGAAACACATTAAGCTCTGGAGTTGAGGTCACTTCTTGAACTTTTTAATTAAATTCTTACAAATCTATTTTGATATTTTGTTCAGAATTAAAAAAAAAATATTTTTTGAGTATGTCCAAGAATTTAAAAATAGGAAGAAAGAGTTATAGAGAGTTATAGCTATCACTGAAACTCATTATTGCAAAATTAATGGCCGTTAGTAACATAAACAAATTGAGAGTCGAAAATAGCAGTAATTTGATATTTTTGTATGATTTAAACTCGACTTTATGTTAGATTCGACTTTAAATTCGCTTACTTCAGGCTAGTGATTTTTTTTTTATATTTAATTCAGAATTATATCGCTAACCAAAAAGAGTTGATTTTGCTCAACCGTCCACATTTAATGACTTTTATTTATTCAATTATAAATGGTTTACGAATTAGGAAGGCTTGATTTTGACAGCTCGTGGCGGCCATATTGTTTCTTTTACTTTCTGTCAAAATATCGTCTTTTAACTAAACAAATCATCATGGTAAGTTACAGCATCGAGCAACACGTGCAAGTGATAAAACTTTGTTATCAAAATTGGTGTTCTCTAGTAGCAACGATGCTAGCGTTGCGCCCTTTTTATGGGGTACATGGTGGTCCTTCCAAGTCGACTATTCAACGTTTAGTGGCCAAATTCGAGTCCACCGGCTCAGTGAATAATGAGCCAACACCCGTACGTCAACGAAACGCAAGATCTGCTGAAAACATCAGCGCTGTTCATGAAAGTGTGCAGCAGAATCCGAGGCAGTCAATTCCGCGTCGCTCACAAGAACTTGGCCTGTCGCAGACCACAACATGACGAATTTTGCACCCATATAAAACCTAACTGACACAAGAGCTGAAGACAAACGACCATACGCAGCATCGTGTGTTCGCTAATTGGGTTTTGGAGCAGTTGGAAGTTGATCCCATTTTGGTTGAAAAATTATCTTTAGCGATGAGGCTCATTTTTGGATGAATGGGTACGTGATAAGCAAAATTGCCGGATTTCGGACGACACCCATCCACGCGAGATTCACGAGGTGCCAATGCATCCAAATAAATTAGTGTTTGGTGTGGATTTTGGGCTGGAGGCGTCATCGATCCGTACTTCTTCGAAAATGATGCTGGGCAGGCCATCACTGTTAACGGCGATCACTATAGGTCGATGACCACCAATTTCTTGTAGCCTGAATTGAATGATAGGGACACCGAAGACATATGGTTCCAACAGGATGGTGCTACGTGCCACACAGTTCAAGACACAATCGATATTCTGCCCGAGCGGTTTCATGGCATGGTTATCTCGCGCCGAGGCGACGTGAATTGGTCACCAAGATCGTGTGATTTGACTCCTTTGGACTTTTTCTTGTAGGGCTTTCTTAGGTCTCAGGTCTATCCGAATAAGCCTCAAACCACCGCGGCCCTCAAAGACAACATAATCGATGCCATCGGTCAAATTCAGCCTGATTTATGTCCCAAAGTCATCGAAAAGTAGACTTTTCGAATCCGCGCCACCCAGCAAAGCCGCGGTGGCCATTTGAACGATGTTATATTTCACACATAATGTCATTGATAGGGCTCTTAAATAAAGATAAAACCTTATGGATATCTCATATGAAACTTGTTTTATTAAATTTTAAAGTCGACCCGCCCTAAATGGAAAACCCTTTATCAGCATACTTCACATGATTTTAGGAAACTTTTCAACGCTTAATCTAAAGAGACCAAAACCAACCCAAAACGACAATTCCTGAGTCTCTTGTAGGCAGGAAATAAAATCCAAGATGGCAACAAAATAATAAATTTCGCGAGTTCGAAAAATGTCCATTTTGATCTTCGTCCAACTTTTGAATAAAAAAATAAAAACAGCTGGTTCACTTATAAAAAAAAATTTAAAATAATTGGACTATAAATATATAAATTTTCGATGGTTTTTAAAAATATGTGTACATTTTTGTTTATTTAAGAAACAAATAAATAACGAACCAACGTTAAAATCAAATACACGCGTTAGTACGAGTCTACTTTTCTGTTACGGAACAAATATCATGAATGAAATAAACGTTACGATTGAAACTTTTCTCCGATCGTAGCAGAGTTTTCCGAATGGATGATTATATCATCGCATTTCAATTATTTACTCAATTACTGCAAAATTTTGATAATTGTAAATTTAAATTAAATGTTCAAGCTGATTGGTTGTATTCTGATGACAACTTAGCCCGGTTGCGAGGTTTATTTTACTAAAAATGATTTATTGACCAATTTGGAATTAATAATTGTGATTGGAAGTGATTAAAAATAATCTTTCCGTCGGCTTTTTTTGGTCACTGTAGTTTTTGCAATGAAACAATAAAGTTACATTAGCTTTCCCGACGTTTCGGCAGGGGTTGCTGCCTTCTTCAGGGGAACTTTATTTGGACAACAAGAAAAAATATATTGTTTACATTATAATAACAATAATTGAAACAATACAAAATACACTCACTTTAATAAAACTGTGTTTAAATTTAAACTGACATTTAAAATTATTGTATCTAATAATTGTAATATTATTTACAAAAGTAAAGAAATAACCACTTCAAACGAAGTTTAGTCTATGGAATTTAAACAAGGAGTAAAGAAACTGAAAGAATACTGTGTTATGATAAGACAAGAGAACAATAGATGGCAGAGATGTTTTGGGTGTCTTGTTTTCTGTTCATGTTGTTGTTGTTGTTGATGATGTGTAATGTTTCTAGGGTGTATCGTTTCGAAACATGTTTCTCTGTCTGTAGGAGGTTTATTTTAACATTTTTAAGTTAGGAATAAGATGAAAAAATTTAGAAAATAAAATTACTTCTATATTAGGTGGAGTTGAGGTCCCTTGTACTATTAATTGATTTATTAGGTAATAAGTGTACCTAAAAAGGTATGGTCTCTGAGTATAATTTTAATATTCCTACACTGACTCCTGAAGTTGACGGGCAATTTACTTTGTAGAAGACTATTTATTTTTTCCTTAGAGCAACTCCTATTTTCATTATTTTAATTTAGAAAAAAAAACATGCTAATATTATGACGGTAACAAATATGATCTAGAAATTTTAATTCCCCCTAACCAAAATTGCGAACAAAAATTCTGAAGAATCAAATATGAAATTCTAAAAAGAAAACAAATAGCACAGGTCAAATAGATTTATTTGTGGAATGAACGGCTGAATTTTGTGTACCTGAAAAAAGACTTAGAAAAGATTAGGTCCTGTTTTTCGGGACGCCATTACCCCGTGGAAATCCGCTATTTTCGAAAACGCGGATGGATCTATATCTCCGAAAGTATATTGTTCTTAGAGAAACAAATTTTAAGGCCAAGCTTGTAGGCAATTGAACCATCTTCCGTTCACATTTAAACTTTTTCAAGTTTTCAAGGTTATGTCGTTTTTTTGTTTTTTTTTTTTTATTTTAACACATTTTTGTCAATCCCGATGAAATCTACGTAAATTAATTTTCAAATAATAATTTTAGAACACTAAATTTCCAACATTTTGATATATTTTTGAAGATGATGCAATACTGCAATCAAAAGTTACAGCCATTTTGGTTGCGCTAAAATGAAAACTCCAGAGTAAATAAAATAAAAAATTGTTATTAAAATACCAAAATGGCTGTTACTTTTGACTGCGGTATCGTATTATCTTCAAAAATATATGAAAATGTTAAATGGATTTCGAAAGTAATTCACGTAAGTTACCTCGGGAACGACAAAAATGTATAATTTTCAAATAAACAAAAAATAAAACTATATAATCTTGAAAATATTGCCTGAAAACAAATTTATGTATAAGCAAAAGATGGTTTAATTCCCTTCAACCTTGGCATTATAGTTTTTCCTCCTAGATCAATACTTTCGGAGATATGGGTCAATTAGCATTTGGTGGATGGTGGATTTTTGCAGAGTCATGACGTTCCAAAAACCCGCAAATAAGCTTTTATAACAGGCCTCTTTTATGTTTAAAAAAAAATGAGATTACCAATAATTCGTTCCACGAAAAAGAGCCTGCTATATCGGCTCAATTGATTTATCAGCCAAAATTGCAAAAGCTCTAACTTTGGACTGGTATATCGCATCATCTTTAAGAATATAATTAAATTTGTTAAACTTTGTGCTCTAAAATTGTATCATAAGTACAATTGACATACGTTTCTTAGGAAATGAGAAAATGCGAAAAAGTCAAAAACATAAAACGATTTAACCTCAAAAATATTTTCCACACAGAAAAAAGTTTTGATAGAAAATAAAAAATAATTGTATTTCCAACAAATATAGTCATGACAGCTTTTCACCTCAAACTGATAGTTTCGGATTTGCGTTTTCCACAATGGCGGATTTCCCCAGGGATATGGCGGCGTCCCAAAAAACTGGACATAAAAGCTTTGCTAATAGCCCTCTTTCAGGTATACAAAATTCAGCTGTCCTATATTTTGTTCCATAAAACGATTGGTTTTTGACTAATTTTCCTGTACTAAAATTGAAAAATGAAATATTCGACAAAAATATATTGCACACATATTTCTCTATACCTTAACCTATCAATTTTATTTTTCTATCAGAAATGTCCTTTAAATCAAGGATTAACATTGAGAAGCACATAAACTCTTCACAGGAATTGTATGTACACATTTCATGAATCGTAACATGATGATGCTGATAAAAATTTAGCAACGATTTATGTAAAACAATTTTTCCCAAAGAGGATTATATACATTCATATCCGTATTTGTTTCTTTCATTCGCAATCCTTTTTCCATTTGATTTTGCAATTAGGAAAAAGAGGAAATTCTTTTGTATTTGCCATAAAAATCAATTTTATATAAATTAAGCCGCGACGGAAAAATGAATAAAATCAATATACATAAATGAAATACTTAATACTCCTTGAAATTCAGAATTCTCAAGTTCTAATAAAACAGAAGAACTTTCGTCAATATACAAATATGCTATTACCGTCACCGCCGCCGCCGCGCTTACCGCCACCACTTCCAGCAATACAGAATGCATTAAAAAGGATTATTTTTTTCTTATAGTATTTAAGTCCTTATACAATTACAAAATTGAATTTGCACGCTCTTTTCCTTTTTGATTTCTCTGATGCTCTGGTGTAGCTAGAGAAGTGGAATCCATTTGTATTATATTTTGTTCTTATTAGTTTCCCTCGTGGATCTGGTGTTCAAAATACTCGAAAATCCATATTTTCTGCACTTTTGTTTTCCCCCTCTCTCAACCACATCATAAGATTCGTTTTTCCATGAACGCCACGCAGTATAAAATAATACCAATCCTACCAACAATTTATGTATAAGAGGGAATATCTCTTTGCTTTTAATGAATCGATTTTGAAGTTGAACCTCAAATTATTTTTTAATGTATCCATACAATCAGAATGAGAAGCAAAAAATATTTATCAGCAGAATATCTATATACTTCTTTTGTTGTTGTTGTTGTTGTTAGAGATATTAGCGTTGGAAACATGATTTTTTGTATATCCTAAGGGTGAATTCGCAGCGATACCTTACCTTGACAAAAGAAATTCAACGTAAATGAACGCCGCAAGAATAATGATATGGTATAGTAAGAGATTTTAATAATGTCATGACAAAAATTCATATTTCTTTTCATTTCTCAACAAAAAAAGATATAACAAAAAATGAAGGGAGGCGGGGCACATCCAACCCCTTTATATTCACAAAGTTAAAAAAAAAAAAATATCTAGATTTAAATTTGTTATCCTGATGCAAAGGACATATAGATACTATATCAAACACAGAGAGCGACTACATCACACGAGAACAAGAGTGTCAGAGGATTTTCAATTTCCGTACCGCAAAATTACCAATTGCAATTGCATTAGGCTCTGTTGTTTTTGTTTGCCTGTGTGTGTGTGTGTACTGATGTGAGTTTGTCAAGTCCTCGATATGTCCAGTTCAGATCAGGGTCCAAGCATCATAAGCATCACCACTACCACCCAACGATAATGGGGTTATCCTGTCGTGATGAAGTTGTGATTTCTACAGGGTGTAGTGTTAATGCAATTTGCATATAATAGCATTTGATGTTCAATATAAATTGTGTAGGATGATGTATCTATGGTTGCGGCTGATGGGTATATAGAACATCAGAGACTGAACGAGTGGTACCAAAACTTCCCCCCTTAGCTCCAATATTGATGGGTAACGCTATTGCATCTATTGAATAAAATTAGCACAATGCAATTGAGTTATGGTGGAACATTTACACTCCAAATCCTCTTTCCTATGATGATGGCGAGAAAGGGGTTGTCTTTCACCCTATAGCATCCAGCAACGCCCTTAGATTGACTATTATTTATATGCAACTCCCTCTCTACGAGCCCGGTTTTGTGTTGTGCTATGTTGATGAAAGATTGAAATGTTAAACGATATGATGATACAATCAATTTTCGGACAGGCAAAACCCCATACAACTGCATCAATCTCCTGATGAATAACTAAATGATGGATAGGTGAGGTACTTGTATCGCCCTCTATACCTACTTACATACCTTTTGTATGCATTTATCTAGATTCTAGAGAAATGTTTTAATAATGGGGTTTTTGTAAACTTTTACCATCGAAGTAATTGAATTATTATTTGTTATGAAAACGAGTATAATCTTCAAAGGCTTCTAGAAAAACATGGCTTAAGAGGAGTTCAACAGGAAAAAAATATATACCTACCAAATCCCATCCATCTGGATATTTTTTGATCAAAGCCTAATTATAAATTGATGGATGTCATTCCCTCAACACATCATTTTTTTGTCCTATTTGTGTATTATAATTTCAATATAAATGAGTAAACAAAATTTGTGGAATTTTCCATGGGTATTATTTGATGGTTATTGAAATATCAATGTTATTATGATGATTACCTATTATCTATTACGACAGTTTAGATGGAAATTTGATTTTATACATTATTTTGATCTATTCAGAAATTATTATTAAAATAAATAAGTAATTTTATAAACGTAAATTGGGTTTTTTGATAAAGGTGATAGAATTCTAACCACCAAGCTGACAAAAGCGTATAATATAAAATGAATATAAAAAGATCAAAAAAGTGATTTGACAAATAATGTTATACGTAATATTAAAATGTGATTATTTATACCTAAATATTTTTAATGGGCAATTATTTGTAATCCAGCAGTAACATAAAAAAATGTTCAATACAACATAGAAGGGGAGACAAATTTATTTTTTAATCGTATTACATATTGCAAGAGGGACTATATTATGAAGCTCTTTTTTAGCGACACAATTAATCTCTTTACATAGAAATAATGCATTAAAGGAAGTTCAATTCGACACTCGTTGGAAGTTATACTTGAAAAGAATAAATCGCCACAATTGTCACAATTATAGGATTTTTCTCAAGATTTTTGGGCAGAAATATTTAGTCTGTCAAATTTTTGAAGAGGGCGTGTGAAATTCTCTCAGAGAGAGGAAAACTACCGAAAAACTGTGGAACAGTTTGTTGGCAAAAACTTGAGTTGACTCTAATACCAGTAAATTTACCTATACCGCAACCTGACATTCGACTTACTTACTTTTTACTTTTGATGGTGCTCACAGCCCAGGATGGGCTTCGGCCTCAACTAACAAGCTAGCCGCTTCCAGTTGCGCACACCGAGTGCTTTGCCTGACAGTCGACAGACCAAACGTTTCTGCCCATGCCCAAAGAAATTTCTGGGGCAGAATTTGTCAGGAATGGAAATTGTTTTACTCTCTTGTGAGTGCTCTCTTCTGCCCCAATTTGTGAAGTCTGTAATTGTTAACAACTGTTGACATTTGGCAGTTTTGGTCAAGTTTGGGAACACACTTATTTATAACTCAACTGAAGCAAATTCTCAGAAATATACCTAAGAACTCAGTGATCTCAGTAATTTCAAAATGGGTATTTCAGAATTCTGTATTTCAAAATTATGTGTCCATAATTCTGTATATCAAAAATTCTGTATTTTCAAAATTCTGTTTTCCAAAATTATGTTTATGCCCGAAGTCAGTATTTTAAAGACGAATTTACATAACAAAAACTAAATTGATTTCCTATTTATAAATTTTTATTATAAAAAACCAATTCCAGATAACCGCCCTAAAATAACAAAAGGTAGCATTCCTTTCCCTTTTCAAAATAACAGCTGTAAATTGTACTGGTGTTAGTAAAAGGAGGGGTAGATCCACCGAAAAAATAGGATCTGCGAAATTGATTCAGAATCAAAAAAAAAAATCAATATTGTTTGCCTTATTGAAGAATTTATTTGTCACATTCGGCGTTTTGACCGATATGTATCAAACAAATATTGAAATGTTTTACCAATGGAAAACATCATTTGTGTTCGAAATTTAAAATTGAAACATTTTTGCAGCATAATTTGTGTAATTTGTGTCAATGATTTTCTATTCATATTTTTTTTTTTTTTTAATGTTATGAATTATGATGGACTTCTTTGACAAATTTTAGCAAACAAAATAAGCTGAATCTTTTGACACTTCTTACACACGTGCGCTACCTGAAAAATAAGTACACAGATAAATTTGATACGACGAAGAACAGTTAAGAACTTTCTTAATCTTTTTGTTTCTATTCTGTGCGGTGCAGATTCAATAAATAAGAATATTCTGCGAAATTTCTTAAAAATTTAGGGATTTGGTAGTTTATTTCTGCAGATCGGAAAAATTTAACAGTTTTCGCATATTTTTTTTGTCAATTTTATTAATCAAACAGAAATTTGATAAAATATTGTAAAACTATCACTACAAATTTGTTTGGCTAGCTCAGGAAAATGATATAACTTTCTTAAAGGCCACACTGTCAAATTGATCAAGCGATTCCAATAGTTTGATATCTCATCTATGTTGACTGTGATCCCTCTGTGATCTTATATTCCTGAGCTAGCAAGTTTTTACCTGACACATTTGTCAATTTTTATGAACAAAATCTTGATGGTTTTTGTTAAGCGTATATTTAAATACCTATAGGGGAATTTTAAAATGATTCTTGATAGCATTAAAATACTCCAGCTAAATGATTCAGCAAGGCGTAGTTTCAATAAGTTGATCTAACTATATTGATACATTATGTAAGTCACTTACTTACTTATGGTGGCGCTAGAGTCCGGTGTGGACCAGGTCCTCAACCAACAAGCCTTCTCCAGCCAGCTCTGTCCCTAGCTAGCTAGTTGGCTGAGGTCCTCTTCCAATTGCCTGCGCCACCGGTTTCGCGGTTTTCCTTTACTGCGCATTCCCTCAGAGATAGATTCAAAGATATATATGTAGGTTTGTATACAGTATATAAGGTCAATATTTCGTGTTTAAAAATGTGAAATCGGATCATATTCCACCGCAATGAAAGCTTCGATTTTTCTTATAGAAATGTGGATTTAAACTTTCAAATCTATAAAAACTTTGGATAGTTCAAAACTACGATAGTTCTTACAACTCTTTAATTAAATCACGAGAACAGTATTTAGGTTTGGTAGCTAGAACATATGAGCCCTAATCTGTAACTTCATTTACATACGTTTTATAAGTTAATTCAAGAAGGAGATTCTAATAGAGAACGAATGCATCAGAAAGAACTCAGAAGATAAAATAACAAAATCATATCTTTGTTGAGAAATCATCAGAGTTAATGGCTTTAACTTTAACTCAGGATTGGAAAACAAGCAAGTCTAAATTTCTAACAATAGGTACCGGTACCTGTCAAGTATTTTGAATAAACAAAAATATTCTTAATGCGACAAATAGACAAAAAGACGAGATTTTTAATTCGTAGTTCCCATAGAAAAATTTGAGGGCTATAATAGAGGCTCGAACTCTTATAAAACATTTATGGTGGGAAGTGACTTTGGTTAGTGTTTAGGGGATTATTGCAAAAACTGTCATAATTACCCAATCAAGTTTAATTTGTTGACCGGCAGCGGACTTAAGTATTCCAAAGATTGTTATAAGGGAATTAACCCACTACTCTCCTTAAAATTATTAGAGGACACGTAAGTATTAGATTTCAAGTTTAAGTGACAGAAAAACTATTAATCATAAAATCGGTGTTCCAGCCCTTAGCGCGAACTAAGGTAAGCGACAAGATAAAAGATATCTGTTAGATCAATGTAACCAATACTAAGAACAAATGTGTAGGTTGGATATTAATATCATGGACAATAATAATTTAACTGAAACCTGAAGATAGGTCTAATTGCTTTTATAAAAAAAAAGATATAATTAGCTTTCTCTGGAATAAATTTAAACCTGCACTTGGTCGCTTATGAGAAAAAACGGTGTTAAAGGCTATACCCCGTATTTATAAAAAAAAAATTAGTTATTTCAGCTCCCGTGCTTAGGAAAACTACACCATGGAATAAGTATTTCCCGGACTCAAACTAAAGTTAATTCCTTACTGCTAGTACTGTGTAGTTTTCCTAAGCACGACAGCGGAAATAACTAATTTTTCTTTATAAATACGAGTGTTAGATGTATTGGATCTGCGATTTAGATTATATCAGGACTTACAACATTTTTTAAGTATAACAGCTACAAACCACGAAATAATCTTAAAGTGGATGACTATGTGATTTGTGATCATGCTCTTGACAAGATCATTCTGACATCGATTGTGTTGCTCATTATATTCCATTATTCTTAAGCAATAATTTAGCTCGTGAGGAAAACGTCAGATTCGCACAGAACAGCACTGATTCGTGAAAAAAGTACAAATTATAACAGAAAACCTGTTCTTAGTTGTTCAATCTATAGAAACCAACTACAGAAAGTCCTATTCTATTCTGATTTCTAAATCAAGGTCACATAATGGGGCATATTCATAGTCGCAGATAGACTCAGGTTTAACTAAACTAAAGTTTAAGACAATTTTGGCTCAATGAATACATACCGATTTTAATTACAAATTGTTGGTTTTATATTTTTATAAGATAATTAACTTGGTATACTACACAAATAGTTTCAAATATTTTGAAATGATAACCTTAAAAAAATAGAATCAACGTCCGAAAATTCAACCAAAGCTATGTTTAACTTAGACCCAGGTCTAAAATGACTATGAATATGCCCCAATGTGTTTTGTTTCATCTCTTTGAAAGCATTTAAAAGCAATATTGAAATCCATGATTATAGTTACAGCTAAATAATAGAATAAAGTACAAGGGCATAGATTCACTTTTAGGTTTTAAGTATGCGGATAAGATTTAATGACGTCTTAGACATATACATTGTTCGTCAGCTCGAATTGAGTTTTTGGATATAGAGGTTCAGTTTTTCATCGCAAGATCATTCTTTTTTCGGATGAAAAGTAGAGTTAACCCTTCGAATTTGGTGAGCTTACTAGAGTTTAACTTTAATCTTGTCACTGAAAAACAAGGCCTGACTCTCAGAACTCCCTTAGACCATCAGTATTATTGTAAATTAAATTTTACGATTAATTGATAAAATCGACGGTTTTTAACTTACACAGGTCTACAAATAGTTGCACAAATTAAAAAAAATTAGTAAGGTTTAAATTAATTTGTTTGTTTGATTTTATTCTTTTTGCTACTATACGAACTTGAGAACCATCCGTTCGAAGTAAAACCATGGTTGTAAGATTATGAAACATTTCTTTTAAAAATGGAATGCAAAGTGTCATCTCTAACTTTTAAAACATGTTTACCTTTGGCTTAGCATTTATATTATAATATTTTTTTTTTTTTTCATATTGATTGGTATTTTCTTTTTATTATTTAAAATTATCCTTACCATTTCTTCGGCTTTGATTTCCTAAAATTTGATCGATGCTGTAAACAGCTCGAGGTCTTGATACTGGAGCATCTTGCGACGGCCTTAAAGGTCCAACGGAAGAATGTGCTGTAGTAGTGGACATCATTTTGAAATAATAGAAAACTTTGTGTTGTTTTGTTGTGCACCAGTTGGTAGGTATATACAAATAATTATCACTTTATTTAACACTATAAATATATTTATTTAATTATTTTTAATTTCTTTTTGTTATAATCCAAAAATATCGATTGTGCGTTGAATATCCTTATAGACGATGTTATTCCACATTAAATATTATTTTAAATCCTTTGTGTTGTTTGATACGATAGAATAATTTCTATAATTGCAGTGTTTCAATCAATCACAATTTATTACACACACACACATTTAGAGAAATATAATAAAATATCAAATAACCGTTGTAATTGATTTAATTTAAATAATAGGTAGGTATGAACGCGTTGGCGGATTGTTTGCGTTTGAAAATAACGTCAACGGACAACCATCAATCACCGACTGAGTATTCAACAGTAATATTCGTTGCATTAAATACGCATTATTCATTCACTAACCCAAAATAAAGGACTAGGGGTAGGTTTTTTGTTGTTGTTCCTTATAGAACCATAGGTAAGGTATACACCATCATAGCTATGAGGTTGGTGAGGGGATGGGACTTTCTTCTCGCTTAGATGCACGTATACAAAGTGTCTGTTCGCTTGGCCATTCTAAGGATATTTTTAAGGGGTGTGCTTTCTAGTTCATACACATACACACACACACATGCTTTTAGATTTGCTATTTCTATTATGCATCCATCATCTTAAGGGTGGTTTATCTTACAATATGTATGTTGTCAGTGTTTAATTGTGTTGTGTGTGGTTGACATGACAACGCATAGATTCTATGAGCAATCAGAAACAAGGAATGCACAATTCTCGAATGTATGAGTGTCCTTTTCAAAAGGGTATGTGTGAGAATTTCCCATATTGTTTTTCTAGGGGGGGTTGAAGGAAAATTCGAATTTCATAGGAACCATATAGGGTGGCTTTATTCTGGTCATAAATTATCTCTCCAGTTTCACCAATACATAAACGAGCATTACAGTGGGTACTGATGGGAACTTATTATTATGACGGTAAAAGTAGTGGTGTTGATTTTGCGCAATGCATTGACAAATTTAAGGGTTGCGCACATCGGTTTCATGGAAAGCATGACCATGGATGAGGATAGCACGTGGTTTTTGTGTTACAACAGGTAAATATGAAGGGTAATAAAATAATCATTGTATTTAGTAGGAACGACATCGAAATTGGGTGATAATTTTAAATGTAAATATGGTATATTTGACAAAGGATTATGAGTGCCTATCCTGTGCGCTGCTGTGCGGGAAAACGATGAAAATATTCATTGACAAGTTGGTTTTTAGTTGAATTGAGGTTAGGGGATGAAATGAATATATTTTGTAATAGATAATGACGGATTTCTATGGTATAGTTTAATAAGTGTGGCTTTTGGTTTAACTAGGCAGTTTTTGCGTAAGTTAGGTAGCCAGAGCTTCTTAAATCATTCACAAATTAGGTAGTTAGAAATATATATATCGGATTTGATAGACATAAAATTACACAAATAACTTGGTAAAATCAGTAAGGTGGTCTACAATTATTTTCTTGATTTTATTCATTGGACTTAGCTGTTACAAAAATCTATGTACATATATTGTCTTCCTCTGAGAGAACAGTTGTTTTTTTTTCGTACTAAGAGGGTTAGAAATCTGGGTTTTCAATAATTCTATATGACAAAACTTATATTTTTACATTTTTGGAAAATAGTTTACTGGTATGATCTAAATTTTTGTGTATTTCAAACATTTCTATATCCAAATATCTGTAGGTTCAATAAGTGTAAAATGCTGTTTTTTGCATTTTGAAGAAGAATTTTAATTAAGTTTGGTTCGTGTGAAAGGTAGCTAGGAATATTTCAAAACACTGATGTAGTAAACATTTTCATATTATTTAGTCTATTTTCGTGATTAACATACATTATATATGTTTGACATCGAACATTTTTTAACTTTAGCATCATGAACCTTATACCTATAACTATTCATCTTTGTGCCGGTATTTTAATCCATCTTTAAAACACAATAGCTTTTGAAAAATTGACTATAGGTTTTCTTAATAAATAAATAAACTGGGTGGCGCAACGGCTCGTGAAGAACCAGGGCCTAGTGACTAACAACTCGCAACCATTCCAGTGTGCGCGTGTCGACAGGAATGGAAGTTTTCGATGAGTCCTAAATCACGTGATCTTCCAGAACTATTGCAAAACAAACAGTTATTATATTTATGAACTGCTTCAATTTTATGGAATTCATCGTTTTAACTGATTCAAGACGTCTACTACCTTTAAAAAAATAAAATTAAAACAATGGTGCACTTGGGCGTATACGTACTTTTTTATTTTTTTAGAATTTTTAATACTTTTCGCTCTAATGTAGCAAAACAATTTCAAATACTGATGTTTTTTTCAAATCTATATGTATAAGCAATGGCAGTTACAGAAAAAGTGTTCTGTATTTTATGTGCATTCTATATTTAGCAACAAAATCGTTTAAATTGATTAAAGGTACATTTTGACGTTTTTTTTTTGTATCTTCAGTTATAATGTTCTGTTTATGTGGGATTGAATAAGCACTTGGAATCTATGATCTTTGTCCACTTGAGAAATAAATTTCGCTTTGATGGGAAAACTGAAAAAATGGAAAACGATTTTAATTTGGAATGGATTTTTTTATATTTTCATGCACATACATTATTTATAAAGAAAATATAGTTATTTCAACTCCCGTGTTTAGGAAAACTACACCATGGAATAATAATATTCCAGACTCAAATGCAGCAGTGAGTGTTTGCGTTTAAATTGAATCCAAAAATTTCTTATTCCTTGGTGTAGTTTTCCAAAACACGGGACTTAAAGTAACTATTTTTTCTTTATAAATACGGGTGACAATATGTGGTGTTGGGTATAAATATGATACCGTTACTGCGGAATTTAAAAAATTCAAATGAAAAATAAAATAGAAGAGTTGCATTTTCATAAAAAAATTAGTTTGATTTATTTAATTATATTCATCAGATAAATTGTGTATTCAGGTTTAATTTCAAAACTTTTCTATGTCCAACGATTTTTTTTTTGTCAAAGATTTTTGATCTTGAATGATAAAAGGCTGTTTTGCCAATATATTTTGATAATGATAATGATGACACATTTAATAAAAGGGATTTTTCAATAGCCAGAACTAAATTTTTACCAGATTATTTTAAAATTTCCTGACGAACTTTTTTTTTGAGCACTTGCCGTTATTTTTAAAATAAAGTATGAACAAACAAACAAGTTTTAGAAGTCTCGCATAGTTTAACGTTTCCATATTTACAAACATTGATTAAAATCCTTATCTTAGTATTGATTCTCACAAAAAAATAGACCAACAATAGCTATTTTTATTAATTTCCGAATTGATTCGTTTAACCATTTTTTCGTACTGAAGGATCAAATTAAAAAAAAAGGAATACATTTTATTGACTTAAAAGTGTAAACATTGTTTTATCATTAATAAAAGAAATCGAGAATACCAACTTTTGCCACAGTTTTGTCTTAGTTACAGATGTACACTCCGCTCCACTTGAATAGAAACAAACTTTTTTTTACTATCAGAGCGTCTAGCGCTTTGGTACATTTTTAAATTCACCTTTTGCTTTTAGTTTCTATAAGAGGGATCTATTGCAAATAAAACTGCTGGGACAGAATAATTCAGGAAAATACCATAAGGTTAATTTTTACCATTTTCTCATTACTTCATTAAACACACTGTTTTTTTTATACTTATTTAGGTATACTCCTTCATATCTCGTCATTGGCTTGGTTGATTTTATCATTTATTTTGCGATTCAGAACTTCTCAGCTATTCAACAAATATCGCATTTTAAATTTGTATAAATAATTTTGTTTACGAAAAAATAAAATCTTAAAAACGCTTTTCGTTTTATATAAATAGAACTATATTTCACATTTTATACATACATACAGAGGTCGTAAAAAAAATCGTTCACTTATTTTTTTGACTAGTCTATTAATTTGAGAAGATCTTAAAAAATCAAAGTTTTCTGACCTACTTTTATAAACGACACCTCATTCGATTCAAAGAGATACCAAGAAAAAAATAAATTCAAAATTTCACATAAAACACGTCTTCAAAGTCCAAAATTGTAAAACAGTTACACAATTAATTGTAGCGAGATCACAAAAGTTTAAATTTTTAAAAAGAACAGAAATATTCGTCTTATTAAAATTGTTAAAAAAAAATATAATATCGCGTCAAAAATGACTGAGAAAAAACATTTGAAGCGTGAAAATTTTGAGGTTCTTCGGTCTAATGAGAGTTTCTTAAGTACAGAACATTGCTTTTATTAATCCTTTTCACAGATGTGGCTAGTGCTGAATTAACAGAAATAACAGTTTTTCTTCTCTATAAAAAAAAAATGGGTACAAAATTTCTGGAAATCTGGATATTTGACCAGCTGTTTGGATAAATAATTTTCATATTTTGAAAATTATTTATCCAAACAGCTGGTCAAATATCCAGATTTCCAGAAATTTTGTACCCATTTACCATTACCGACTCGCAAAAGTTTGTTCCCATGTTTTCTTCTGGGCCTTTGTCCCTTTTAGCCCAGTCAATAATTACAAAAAACAGGGCTAAATTCGCAAAGCGCGATGTAGTTCTGCAATTTTGATATGTTGTTGGGGCATGTTAGAGTAGTCTATAGCCAAGTTTGCAACTTCGAAAACCTGTGCTTGCTGCAGGAAAAATGCACCAGTCAGTGAAAAAAACGCTAAAATCACCCCATTTTTTCCGACATTTTCCTTCATAACTTTGGAAATATGCAACATAGGATACAACCGTCCACTATAAACTTGTTTTTTATAAATTTTTTTACAAGACCACAGCAGTTTTAAATTCATGCTTGTCGTATATGTGTGTCTATCTAACCATGAATTAACAGAAAAAATCTGAATAACTAAATAATTTTGAAGCAGTCAAAACATAGGTCAAAAATTGTCCAATTCTGCTCAAATTTTGTAGTCAAATAAATAAATTAAAAAAATAAATTGCGTGGCACAACGGCTCGTTAAGAACCAGGGCCTAGTGACTAACAACGCGCAACCATTCCTGTGTGCGCCTGTCGACAGGAATGGAAGGGACCTACAAATTTATGCCGAATCCGAACGGCTAGACGAGAAGCACTTATTCGTGACAAGTGATACTCTTGGAGGATTTGTCAATTCCTCGCAAGAGGAAGTAGCCCTGAAAAAAAACTTTTCAGTTTTTAGGTGGACGAGGCTGGGAAGCGAACCCAGACCTCCAGCGTGACAGTCGAACGCACTAACCATTACGCTACGAGCTACTACTTGGAGTCAAATAGGCTAGAGTATTACAAGACGAAATTCGATCCAAATCGGTCAAATAGTTTTGGCAAGAAACATGATGTTAACTAAGTGCAACACGCAATGTTTGCTCATTGCTGTGGTCAAAGTAGGACACTTAAGTTGGCACTGATATTTGCACACGTACTTGGAACTCTTAACTATGATAAATTATAGTCATAATCATAACTATTTATATCTTTTTCGAAGCAACTTTGGTAGCGATTTTAAAAGTTCCGAAAATTGTTCACTTGGCATGTAAATATGTAATTTCGTAAACATTTTCGAAACTTTTAAATTCAGTACCAAAGTTGCTTAAAACAAAAAATATCAATATTATAACTATATTTTATGATAGTTAAGGGTTCCAAGTACGTGTAGCAAAATCAGTGCCAACTTAAGTGTTCTACTTTGACCACAGCAATGATGCAAACATTGCGTGTTGCACTTAGTTAACATCATGTTTTTTGCCAAAACTATTTGAGGAAAAAAAGGAAAGGAAAGGAAAATGTCGGAAAATATGGGCTGATTTTAGAGTTTTTTTCACTGTTGCATTTTTCCTGCAGCGAGCACAGGTTTTTCGAAGTTGCAAACTTACCTACAGACTACTCTAACATGCCCCAACAACATATCAAAAATTCAGAACTACATCGCGCTTTGCGAATTTATTGTCGAATTTGATTGGAATATTTGTGTTAACCCGTATTTAGATCATTTTGCAAAAGTCACATTTTTATATCGCAAATTCTTAGTTTCATTTTTGTTTGCGAAACAATAACATAGCGGAATAACAACTCTCCAAACCACTAAGAATCGTATTTACGCGCATTAGCTAACTTTAGACCAGCTCTATAACTCAGAAAAGTTATAAGTGAGGTTATTTTAAATATGTCAAAATTTGACAACATGAATTGTCTTAAACTTAACCAAAATGACATTTTATTCAATTAAATAAGGAGTATCTCCATACAGTCGAACTAAAGAAACTTTCTAACTAGAGAACTGCGTCTAAGAAATCTAATAAATACGGGGGTAAAGGCAAAATGATTATACTATTTCCAGACAAAAAATTGAGAAACTAGAAACAAGCAGATCATCCCTACCCTTATTTCACGTCCCTAGTGTAAGTGCAGCATCAGAATGGTCATCTTTGGGATATACATAATGTCCCAATGCGCATCACTCATATGCGTAGGTCTGAATTAGTGAAAGAATATTTTTTAACCTCCTGCACGCCACACATATAAATATAATAATTAAAGAACACAATAGAACAAAAGCATTAAGAAACCACAAACTAGCGGTTAAGCCGGAATTCAACTTAAAACAATAGTTTATTGCATGTACTTAAACTTATGGTATCTCCTTTGTATACTACAACTACCTACGACCTACGCATATAGAAGACATACGGATTGCATCGGAAGGGACGTTCCCTTAATCCTTTGTTTTGATAGCAACACTAAGGAGCACGGCGACTACGTTAATAGGGATCAACTACTATTAGATATTTGTTATCCTGCTAATGAAGAGCTATTCGGCGATTTTCCCGGCTATAATAAGTCGCTTCTTCCTTTCACCACTCGCATTCTCTATAAGTTAGGTAGGGAGAAGATTTTCGACGATGATCACGAGTTTCTTTTAATCTACTACAGCAAAGAGATTTTCAACTACGTGGTAAGACGATACGGATCCAAATTCTTAGAATGCTTACTCAAGCGGTGATCCTGTTTAAATCTGCAGACATGCATACAGTTAAGAAAGATTGTCATTCTTGGATTTCATTAATGCGAAAGATAAACTTTTGAAAATGCTTGAATAAATAATGAGACTGTATATTAAAATAATTTCAGATGGCTAGATTTTGATCTCTGAGATGCCTATTTTAATTTAAGGATGATTGCGTAGATTGGATTTTTTTGTGGGCATGTTTTGGAAAATTATTTCTTGCAAAAATGTTTTCTTTTGAGTTTTCATGTAAATATTTTTAGGTAAAAGTTATCTTTGAGATAAGGCGTATTATTACTTTAAATATTAATTTTGTTAGGAGAGATATTTTATTTCGTATAGATAGGTAGGAAAAAAAGTAGAAAAAGAGGAGAATGTGCATTTTGGTCTACCTATTGCCCAAGAATCAGATATAATCGTTGGAAAACTTAGCCTTAGTACATCATTTTTTTTGTATGGACACTGGACACAAAGCTGTAAGCCATGGGGCTTAGGCAGTATATATGGCAACAAATATTGCAATTAGAGCAAAAGTTAATTGCAATAATGTTCCATTTGTCTCTTTCGATTAACTGAATAGACCCCAAAATAAAGAAACTTTTATAGCAATGGCCAATAATAGCTTATACTATCATGGTTGGCGAATAAATCGGTTATCAGTATGGAAATTCTGCGTTTTTTTATTCAATTTAGCGAATTTATTGAATGTGAATGGAAATGGGCTTAGGTATTGCCTAAGCCCAGAAGCGGCGGAAAGGGTGTGCGGAGTGTGCCACCGCACACGGCCCCGAGCCACATTAAAATGTCTCCGCGTCTTGAAATAATAAAATCCGACAAACAATAACTATTTTTTCTTCATTCATGACAATCAAACAAAAAATTAATTGAAATTGGCTTGATTCGACTCGATTTCGCTGACTGGGTTGATCAGTATGAGAAATTACATCAAGATGATTTAAAAAATAAGGTATAGCTGCAATTCATACTTATAAAGATTTTATGATAGGTGGGTAATATACATTTTTCATAATGATGCAGCCTGAAATCAGGGGCCCCGCAAATTTAATCTCGCACACGCCTCATTTTGGTCTAGCGCCGCCTTTGCCAAAGCCCCGTGGCTTACAGTTCTGTGTCCCTAATCAAAAATGATGATCTTGAACCAAGCTTTCCAACGTTGTATATATCAATTGTGGGCACTGGACAAACACAATTATTCCCATTCATTAAATTCGCTAAATTGAATACAAAATTGAATTCGGGTTCTTTCTTTTTCTCCTCTCCGTTATCCGTAAAAATGCTAGTTGTCCAAAATGCTATTGTAAATGAAAAAAACTTCATTTAGATGAGCATGATCAGGTGACCTCGGTGGTGCAATGCGTAGTGCAACGGCCTCTGAGTTAGCTTGGTCTAGGTTCAAATCCAGTTGACGCAAAATAATTTATAAATTAAAATTGGAACCATAGACTAAGCACCACTAAAGAAATCTGATGATTAGTGTGGCAGCCATGAAATTGCAATAATTCCAGCCTATGTAATACTTGGTGGTAGCCAACACAAGTGGTTGTTGTTCATTCAAAACCTTCATTGTTAATATGACGGAACGAAAGCTATGCAGCCTAACTGCAAGTGTTATCACGAGAAAACACCTTTGAATTTTGTTTTTGTTCATAGAAACAGGTGTTTAACGTTTAAAATATGTACATGTGGGAATCGGGGGTATTTTCTGTCGAAATTGACATGAACAAAAAAAAACTAAAACGACCAGCGAAAGAAGTTTTGTTAGAACTAGAAGAAGAAGTAAGAGCAAACAAAAAAAAACAAACAAAAATTATTCATCTTTTGTAAAGCTCATTGAAATAATTTAAAATAAAATGCACGAAGTGGTTAGACGTCCTTGCTATAATGTTCTAGTGACTTATTTAAAACTTCAACAATTGTATGAAGATGTACGAGTATAGATTTGTACTCAAACATAATTTTACTACCGAGGCTATACAATTAATTGCCTAAGTAGTAAAATTTTGCGCTTTGGATATTAAAAAAATCAAAACTAATTTTTTTAATTCCTTAACTAAAGTTATTATAAGCTTATGTAAAAAAAAAATATAAATCGTTGGAACAGTTTAAATCAAAAATATATTTTGTTGTATGTGTGTGACCAATTATTTAGTTAATTATTTGATTTTGTTTCAATTAGGCTCTTTTGGTCTTTTTGATTTTGTTTGCATATAAAGGGTGCTCCAACAAAAACGCACGATGTTAATTGAAAATAAAACGAAAAGTTTTCAGAGATTTATCTTAAATGTTCTCTCTATCAGATGGTCCATATTTTCAATGACTCTGAGACATACTGGAGGTTCAATGTCGTTAATGTACCGAATTATCTCATCCCTTAGCTCTTGAATTGTTTTTGGCTGATTGACGTACACTTTTTATTTTAAATATCCCCAAAGAAAGAAGTCCAACGGTGTCAAATCACATGATCGTGGCGGCCAATTAACATCGCCACGACGACGCGACGTGGAGATAACACGGCCATTGAATTGCTCGCGCAAAAGAGCCATTGTTTCGTTGGCTGTGTGGCAAGTGGAACCATCCTGTTAGAAGCACATATCGTCCAGGTACATATCCTCAATTTCTGACCACAAGAAGTCCGTTATCATCTCGCGATAGCGAACACCATTCACGACCGTAACTGCTTGGCCGACCTCATTTTCGAAGAAGTACGCCCGATGACGCCGCCAGCCCATAAACCGCACCAAACAGTCACTCCTTGTGGATGCATCGGATTTTCAACAATCACTCGTGGATTCTCATTTGCTCAAATGCGGCAATTCTGCGTGTTAAGGAATCCACTGAGATGGAAGTGTGCTTCAACGCTGAAGATGGTTTTCATTGTAAAGTCACCATTCACTTCTGCCTGTTCAACCAACCATTCGGCGTATTGACGAAGCTTGAAATGGTCAGCGGGCTTCAGCTCTTGAGTCAGTCGAACCTTGTTAGAGTGTAAATTCAAATCTTCATTCAAAATTCGCATCAGTGATGTTCGTGAGATGTTCAATTGTTGGGCACGACGACGAGTCGAGGTTGACGGCTCTTCTGCCACACTAGCGCGAACAACAACAATGTTTTCCCCAGAACGAAATGGGCGAGCATGCACAGGTGTTTCCACATTTTCTACAGATCCAGTTTGCTGAAATTTGCACACAATTCTACCGATTGTAGACACATTTGGTCGATTATATTAACCAAAACAATGACGAAATGCATTAAGCGCGCACTAAAGGGGTTTAAGCTGCCTTAAAATGTTTAAACACAGTGCGAGCGTTGGGAAAATAGGGAAGGATTTAAGAGGAGATACCGATGCACATTGATTTTGAACCTCTGAATATTAAAATGGTCGGGAAAGATAGAGCCGGGTAAAGCATTCTACATTCGGGTAGTGCGGCTAAAAAAAGAATCTCTATACTTGACAGTGCGTCCGAAGTTGGGCTCGCCAATAATGAGAAAATGAGAAAGCTGAAAATATGAAAATTGTATGGAATTTCTTCCAAATAGAACACAGCAAATTTTTTAAAGTTAAGACTCTACTTATTAAAGAACACATGAAATGTTTTAAAGCCGTTATCGAGAAAAATAAGTTTAAATATTCTTAACGGTTTTTCAACATTTTAGATGTAAGGTAGGTACCGTTATATTTTGGATCTTCGGTCAATCTTTGTTCAACTACCTATGTAAAAAGTGTTAAAAACTCATGTTATTCTAGTTGTGCACAAAAATACTTAGAATTTGTTTTCGAAATATTGAGTTTTTGAAAAAAGATTTGAAAAATATTTTGTAACCATAGTTTTCAATTTATGAAGGCTTAAAACTTTTTTGTTTTTCATATTTTCGAGTTTGGATTAAACCTCAGTCACCTAAATTAATTTTTCTTCAGCTTTTTAGCCTTTTTTCGATCACAGCAATCTTACAAAATTGTATGGAATTTTTTTTGAAAAAAAAGTGACACACAAAACTTGGTGTGTGTCTAAGTTCTATTTTCCACCGGAAACAAGGGCTGGCCACGAGACGAAACTCAGCGAGACTTTTGTGAGCCTCGTCTCGGTCACGTTAAAATTGAAATTTGTCAGTCTCGTATGGGCTCGTATAATTAAGTCTCGTCTCAGTGTCGCCTCTTTCGCGATAAAATATGAATTTGAAGTCTCGTTCCGGTCTCGTCTCCAAAAAATGCGATTTCCGGTTACAACCTGTTGATTAATGGAACGAAATATTTTCAATACGTCAAAATTTGCATATGATTGAACACAAATTACTAGAAAGGGGACACAGTTACATGAAAATTGATAGCATGCACATAAGTTCTATCGAAAAGCAAAAGAAGAATATTCCAGAATCTACGATTCAAGACTTTCTAACAACATAATATTCAGACTCGCACGGCCCAAGAGACTTAAAACCAAAAGATATCCAGCTGAGAAAACGCCCCAGAACCCAATATAAATGATGATCCGGAATCAGAGGATTCAAAAAAAAACCCATCCCCATAAGAAAAACAAGTTTTTTAATGTAAAAATCTATAACGTCCAAGATTAATTTTATTTTAAAATAAAAAGCTGATTAAATTAAATTGAATTAAATTTTTTTGATTTCATCTTATTATAACTATCATCTTATTATACTATCAGATTTTATAGTCGATTTTCAAATCGAAACTATTTGATAATTTTTCCTTCGGCCATAAACTTTAAATCTCCAATAACTCGGAAACACAATTACGTGACTTTTTGCAGCATACCGACGACGCGACAATATGTAAAATATTACAAGTAAAAATGCTTATAATGGTAGATTTAAATTGTCAGTTTCTTGTCAAACAAAAATCAAATACGAAATAGAAATAGAAAGTCGCCATCACTTCTATATTTCACAAAGTCCTTTTTAAATTCTGTCCTTTCTCTCTTACAGCTAATCCATTAGGTAAACAAAAGTTAAAAAGGTTAAAAGGTACATTACTTAAATTCATTAATAGCCAGCCAAATACCCAGATGGTAACGCCACACTTCAAGTTAGAAAATTTGTTTTTCAACGAGGTTCGAAAATAATTTCCATCGCAAGAAAAAATGTTGTTTGTATAGGATAGATTTTCGTCACAAATCCGATTCTAAGCAGTTTAATATAGATCTCTCAATTTTAAAGAATGTCCTTTGGGATTACCGATATAGAACAGGTACCTCAAGGAAAAATACTTTTCTTCTTTGATGGATCTTATTTCTGTCTTTTAACTTGATGCGATAAACGATCAGTCAAAAAATTGGGGAGCAATAAATGTTTGACAGGTTTTTTAAGGAAGGTTGTAACTTTTTGAAGAGGTAAGTAATATTGGAATACACATAAAATTGACCACTTAAAATGGTACTTAATACATGATGATGGTATTGGTCTAATGTATTACACTTTGCATTAATAAAAAAAAATTTTAAAAAACTCGATATTTGAGAAATAAAATGTGAATAAAGTTGTAAGAAAAATAACTCATTGAAGTTTAAGCAGTAATAAAAGTGCGCCTTCAAGGAAATAGTTCCTTTTAGCACCAGTGATGTGAACACTATACGAATTTGAAGGAAAAGTGAGGTTAAGCTTGTTCTATCTATCTATCTTCTGGATCTCTTAAAAGCGACTAAACGAAAAAAAAAAAAACAATTTTCGAGCGACTTTAAATTATGCTTTGTAGAGGGTGAATATAAGTGCTTCTCATCTAGCCGTTCGGATTCGGCATAAAATTGTAGGTCCCTTCCATTCCTGTCGAAAGGCGCACACAGGAATGGTTGCGAGTTGTTAGTCACTAGGCCCTGGTTCTTCATGAGCCGTTGTGCCACCCGATTTATTTTTTTTTTTTATAGAGGGTGAATATATGCCCCGACACCGATCTTAAGACTTTCTAAGCTCATTTGAGTTATCCTAGAATCTATCGTTCCTTTAATTTGATACCAAAATCATTTTCTTACATGCTCTACGTCGGTCACATGAAATTTGGCCCCAATGAAAAATGGCCCAAACGAAAAATAAAAAATGACCCCAAATTTGTGGCTTTTCTTATAATGAAAAATGGCCCTATTTTCAAAATAGCCACAATCTTTTGAAAAATGGCCCCAAACAAAAATGAAAAATTGGCCGCAAATTAATATAAGAAGCAACGACAACAGAGAAATGTTTTACGTTGGTTTGGGAGAGCTTTGAAAGTACCTTGCCTGTCCCGCTTCGCGGGTTCAAGCATTTTAACTCCCTTTTCGGGTCCTCTGTCCCGCTCACGCGCCTCCGTCGCTCCGCCTAGGGTATGCGCCTATGTTGTCCGTCGGTTTTATTCTTTTTGGTTTAAGAATAAAAGTTTTGGGCCATTTTTCATAATGAAATTTCACCCCAAAATTAAAAATGAAAAAAGGCCCCAAAACCAAGACAAATGGCCCCAATCTACAAATTTTAATTTTTTTTTTTTTTTGTTTTTGTTGTTTCCCATATACATTTTTGGGGCCATTTTTCATTTTATGTTTGGGGCCAAATTTCGTGTAGCCCTCTAAATCTATCGCAAGATATTTATAGTTATTTCGAAAGAAAAAGTTTAAGGCTAAGCGCGCACATGCAACTCCTACCGAAATAGTTTAATCACTCGTCATCGTCATCCTGCATAGGCGGACGAGTTTGGCAGGGATGCCGAGACTCGACATGGCTCTGTATAATTCGTCCCTTTTCACGCTATCATACGCGACTTTAAAATCCCGCGCACATAAGCAACTTTTTTACCAACTTTCAAATTTTATAATTTAAGAATCGAATTAATTTTTCACTAAATCACGTTTTTAGTATTATTTTCTACATAACTTTGCAAATATTTTTACACATAAATGTAGCCTGATATTTTAGCTTTAATTGAGTACTTCGCTTTTCCGACAAATATAACTCAAGCTATAAGCCTAATAAAGTGGCCAAACCGGTAAAAAAAAGTAATGGAAAATCAAATTGATGAGGTCTTTTAACACCATTTCAGTATGAAATTTGTTACCCCTTCCTAATAATTTGTATACAGAATGTAGCCTGATCATCTTTATTTAAAGACTTTAACATTGAAGATATGATCATTATAATGGAAGTTATAACTTTTTTAACGAAGCCATCTCAGTTGATTTGGGGTAATCGTTAAGTTTGTGTCAAAACACAAACTGTTTAGCTGATTCAATCGGTGACTGAATAGTTTTTGCATGTGCGCGCACTCTCATGTAAGAGCATGGGATTCATTTTAGCAACCAAACTGTTTCGTGACTGAGAGTTGCATGTGCGCGCTTAGCCTAATACTTTGTTTGCAATTGCCAAACTCCGTTTTGAAAATATTTTACTCATCTAACAAACCATATCACCAGCTTTCATTTAATATGGATACACAAATTCGTTGGCCTCTGGGCCGGAGCACACATACAAACTAAGTAATTTCCTTTTGTATAAACTAAGGAATAAATAATGAGATAAACTTATCCAATTATTTCTTCGAAAGTTTATACAAAACAAAAAAATGACTTTGGACCACAGAGTCATCCTTGTTTTGATGAAAAATTCCATAATTTTGGTCGTGTGGATTTTTTTCAATTTATGGTGGTATTGGGCTTTCTTCTTCTTCAATTAATTGAAGTTGCCAAAATGCAAGATTAACGTGCTTCAATTTGTATTCCTTTTTAAAACTTGGTTTTTGAAAGTCACATTGTAACTGATGCTTCACTTTTTTAGAAGTCTGACAAAGAGCGAGATCGTAAAAGCTTATCCTAGCAAAGGGTATCTTTTCAAAGCACAGTAAACATTAATCTTACTGGTCTGATTTCATAATCCTATCAACGCTCATCCAAGAAATCAAATTACGTTAGGTACAAAATAAATTAAAATCAAAAGTTCACTACGGAGCGGCGTTCGCGTAATTTTATATTGAAATTGCAACACTTTTGCTTTATTCTCTTTAATATGCCTGTTGGCACTGTATGAAACTTGGTATAGCATCAAGTTCCTAGTTTAGGAAAATATCTAAAGGTTCCAAGACTACCCTAAAAATATGTATATGCAATTTCTTAATAAAAAAATGGGCACGACTGGATCGCACAAACTTGCTCTCGTAGCTAAACACTTGAACGTAGCTTAAAATTGACAATATGCAAGTGCATATATATTGGTTCTATAACATTATGTTATCATTAATAAAAGTTTTAAAAACAATTTTTTTTTAATAGCCAGTAACAGATAGAGCTAAAAAAAAGTATGCTATCTGAATTTTTTAATAAATATGAATATATGAAAAAACAATTTTTAAAATCGTTAGAGCGGTTTTTTTTTAATAATATTTTATATATAAAAATTCATGAAAATTAAAAAAAAAAAATAAATTTGGTATGCCAACTTTTAGTATTAAATAAAATACAATTTCGCACAAAATTAAAAAAAAGATCATAAAGTCGTTTTCAAGATATTGGGCCTTAGCAATAACCATATTTAGTAAGGACTTAAATATTTCAGTAAATTAACCTTATTTGTATTGATCACAAATAATGTACAATTGATGAAATGTTTAATTTTTTGAAACCAATCCCATACCTGTTTCACTATTTAGAGTTGACATAAATATTAAGGTCGTACCATGTACAGTTAATTAGTTAGATTCCATACCATTATGGTTCATTTTACAGAAACATTTAAGTCGTCACTAAATTTGATTATTGGTAAGGCCCATTGAGTTTTCAAAAAAAAAAAATTTCAATATTTTTTTAAAAATCCAAAAATATTTTTTTGGAAAAATTGTATACGCAAAATTGTTAAAACTGTAAAGGACCTCATACATAAATTTGGTTGAAATCAGTGTAGCCGTTAACGAGAAATTTGAAAACCAAAAAATCGGTTCTATGACAGGTGCGTTAATAACCGTTATACAATTTTTTTTTTACTAAAATATTAATTGTAGTAATTATAGTAGGTCGTTAGAGCCGTTTTTGAAATAAATCAATTTTTGTATATTGGCAGGTACTGTTTTTATTTTGGGCTAAAAAAACAAAATTCAATTTATCCTCTAGGGAATCCCATAAGAACCTTAAGTCCAATGTTTGAAGAAAATCACTTCAGCCGTTTAGGCTACAGGTCGAGGTTCAGACAGACAGACGGACAGACGGACAAACGGACAGACAGACAGAATTGCGAGACCCACTTTTTACGCGTTCTGTATCATCGTAATGTTAGGGAAAATTATTATTTCGATTTTTTGTTCACGAATCCTAAACTTGCCCTATACTAAGTATATCGCAAGTAAAAACTATGTTGGAAAATGGTATTTTTAGTTCGATCGAGCAATCCTACAATATAAGTCAAATGATTAGCTTATTATTCGGCTGTAGGTTAATTATTACGGTGCACAACATTCCACACTTCACATATCGCAAGTTGGTTCTCCTCATTTTATGTACTTGGTTCGTCATCTGTAAGACCGTCCTTACCCGAGAGCTATACATTGCTTTAGGTGGCAAAGAATATATATTTGCTCTGATTAAACTACTTCATTTTTACAACAAACAGGAATTCAGAGAAATTTCAAGAAAGCTCTAAAGTCTAAATTTAATTTCGTTTTTAAAAATATCAATAATATTTTTTGTCAAGCTTTTTTTCTTTTTTATTTTTAGTTGGTACATACATATATGTATGTACATACATATGTATGTACATAACATTTATATATGTGCATATGAAGGTACAAATAATAAAAAATATTGAGAATGAACAGATAATTCAAGAAAATCAAATAGAAGATCAACATGGACTTAAAAGTGATCGCTTATACTTTTTGTGCATTGCAGATTTATCGCTCATTTGCAATGAATTTTTGTAAATTTTAATTATAAATGCTTTTGTCTATAGAATCCTTAAAAGACGTCTTTTGTGTGCATTTCTCCACTTCCATATCCACTTAACAATTTCTGGTTGTATATTTTACACGGAAATAGTAGTTAAGCGGATATGGAAGCGGATATAAGGACGCAACAAACCACGGCTAACATCTGTTAAGCTCAGCTTAGTTTACATGCATGAAAAGAGATGACATTATTCTGCTTGCCTATGGGTGTGTTTTGTGATGAATACAAAGTTCAAAAATAGTAAACCAGTTTGAAAATTATTGTCAACGAGAAAAAAAAATAACAAAAAAAAACTATTATTTGAACACAAAACATTTTTTTATTATACGAATTACAGAATATCACGATTATATCTCAGTAATATATAACCAATGTCCACTTAACCAAATCACAAACATTGACAAGTGCATTCCGGACTTTTACCAAAAACTTAACCGTCAGCTTCTATGTTAACAATCTTGTATATAAGCTTACTTAAATCTACCCATATTCCCAACCCAATGAGTATAGAACATACATTTTATATGAATTTCAGATGTGCCGAAAAAAATTCTGTGAATTATATTGAATTGAATAGAAATAAATAAAATTATTAATAAATGTCAGTTGACAAATTTCAAAATTTATTTGCCAACTGAAATGTTTGATTGGAGGAAGTTTTTTGTTTGGTTGCAGTCAAATGCTAGCGGATCAGGCAAATTGGCGTAGTCCTGGAATTTCCCAACTTCTAATGCCGAACACGGCTATAAATTAAAAAAATCGGCACATAAGCAGACGGCGTTTTTCAGCCGTATTAAATGTTGCTTAGCTTATAAGACAAGTAGATTGGCTTGGCACATCAAGACAAAGGATAACACTTATATACATGTGTAAATATTCAAGTGGTCCTTTTAAGGGTCATTCTTCTCTTTGGGATAACTCCTTACTTCGTCCAAATAAATACACAAATAACAAAATTCAATCACTTTTTGAGCGCTATCATAAGGACGATTTCAACCAGTGTTATTTGTTCTTGAATTATGGATATGGACATACATAAGTCTCTCTCGTGCAGGACAAGGGTTATAGCTAAACAAATCAAAACTGGAAGGTAGGCAAATATCAAAATTTGTTCAATGTTTAAAATTGTCTTCAAATGAAAATTGACTTTATTTGTGAAAATTTGATTCAACTGTTAAATTTCAAAGAAATAATGTTAATTAAAGTGGGAATTTATTGTCTCAAGTATTTCTAATGGAGCCACTGGATTAAGCTCTATATTAAGCCGGAACCACATCTGCCTCGTGTGTTATGTTGTTTTATAGAGTCGTGTGTTAGGGCGAATTAGTAATCGTCTGACTAACTTTAGATCTGCAAAGTTTGTGTTCGTAATCAAAATTGAAATCTGACTTCAGTAGTCCTGCAAATCAAATTACGTTCGCAAACATCAAAAGTACGCAGAAATCAAGTCGGCGTCGGGCAGTTTGTGCAGAAAAAAAAAATATCCTGCAGAATAAAAAAAAATTGAAATTAAAACAGGAAAACATTTACATAGGTAGAGGCTGGGTCATCATTGAACCCTTTTTCTTCGAAAATGAGTCTGGGAACAACGTTTCGGTCAACAATGGTCGTTACAGAGCCATGTTAACCAACTTTTTCTTTTACTAAAATTAAAGACATTGATTTGGACAACCTCTGGTTCATGCAGGATGGTGTGGCATGCCACACAGCCAATACCACAATCGATAGCACCAAATTTCAAAATCGTGTTATCAGCCGTCTTTGCGATGTCAATTGGCCGCCTCGGAGCTGCAATTTGACCCCTTTAAAGGACCGATGTTATGCCAACAACAATTTTATTGCATTTTTAAAAAGAAACCTGTATTTGGCCCACCCTGTATATGAAATGGCTTTGAAATATATGTACATATACGTATATCGTCAAGATATTTGTCCATCATATCATATTTTTTCCAAATTTCGCCCAAAAGCCCTAAAATCACCTTGTACCGTGCGAAAATTTAATCTCAAACAGTTTTTTTTTGTTTAATAGTTCCGATTTTTTACAAATAATTTTCTGTGCTGCGATGTTTACGAATACAATTTTTTTCAAAAACTGCTGCCTGCTTACTTTCTGCGGGCAGAAGAAAAATAAAATCGATACGCAGACATGCGGCAGATCTGTCGCTGACACCCAGCAACACAACACACGAGACAAAACTTTATTAAGAAAATGTTTTTTTTTTTTAATACAAAAACAAATAATAAGATAAAATTAAGGCATCTACTGTTTTCGTGTTCTCTATCTTCATAAATATTTTATTAGAACAACATTTAAACTACAGAGCACCGTCTGAGCTTTAATTTAATGACACCGGTTTTACTTGTGTCTATATAAAAAAAAACAACGAACAGTTTTTTTTATACAAAATGTAACTGAAAACTTTTAAGACTGAGTTAAATTAATTTTTTTCCTACGCTTGGAAGACATAATAAAGAAAAAGTGTATTTTATTAATTTATTTATTTATTTATTGCAGTTCGATATTTCTAACATTAATGAGTATGTTTATTTAAGAGATAAAGAAAATTAAATTCTTTACAGCTTCAATATTTTTTATACTTAAATGAATATAACTTAAATGATTTAACAAATAAAGATTTAAGGGAAAAGCTACAAGAAAAAAACCCTTATATAAAACTTAAAAACTAAAATTGCACATAAACCCAAATGCGATATAAACAAAATATATAAATTAAGAGATTAAGAATAAGCTCATTATCAGAATAGGAACATGTTTTAAAAGAGTTATCTTGTAGGTTATATATTACAAGTTTAATTTGCTTAACATTAGCTTAATCATGAAGCCTTACAGTTGAGAAATGCCATGGCAAATTTAGCATTAATTTTAAAATTTTGTTTTGCATTCTTTGAATTTTTTTTAAATGGGTTTCAGCACAGTTAAACCATACTGGAGCACCGTAAGTGAGTATAGACTGGAAATTAGTTTTGTATATTAAAATTTTATTATGCATGCTAAGACTTGATTTGCGATTTATGAAAGGGTATAGAATTCTTATTAAAAGATTTGTTTTGTTGATCGTGTTGGAAATATGTTTATCAAAATTCAGTTTCTTTTCAAGTTTAAGACCTAGATACTTGCAGTTTTCAGACCAAGCGATGTCAGTACAATTTAGCTTAAGCGTTGTTTGTGGCAAAAACTCTAATTTTCTACGTCGAGAAAACCAAATTGCTTGCGATTTTTGAGCATAAGCTTTAATTTTCTACCTTTGAAAAAAAGTTTTAAAAATGTTCAGTGAGCTTTTTAAACTTTCAAGAGCTACTTGAGGCGATATGCTTGACGCAAAAAGGGCTGTGTCGTCAGCAAACATAGCTAAATTAGTATTTACGTCCAAAGATGGCAAGTTGGACATGTAAATATTAAAAAGTATTGGTCCTAAAACAGAACCCTGTGGAACGCCATCCACTCACTATATCATATAGTGCAGACCTTACTTTTTTTACTTTTTTTTTTGGTATATAATTAGGGCTGGCCACGAGACGAGAAAAGTCTCGGTCTCGATCTCGGTCTCGCGACGAGACGAGACGAGACTGGCTTTTAAGCAACCGATACGGGACTGTATATTTGGACCGAAATAATTAAAAAAATCCAATTTCAGTGAAATATTTATTTTCTTCTGGACGAATTCAAACTATAATCGAAAATATTTCGTTCCAATAATCAACCGGTTGTCCGGAAATCGTATTTTCCGGAAACGAGACCGAGACGAGACTTAATTATACGAGACCGAGACGAGACTGAAAATTTTATTTAACGAGACCGAGACGAGACTTACAAAAGTCTCGCAGAGTCTCGTCTCGTGGCCAGCCCTATATATAATAATTAATCAGACTCGACGAAAACGAAAACGAAAAGTTGTAAGCAATAACGTGTTTCTAACATTTTTTCCTTGAAGAAGGGTTGACATGGACCTACATCATACACCTACCCATTTCAAAAGTGGCAACCCTATTATTTTTATTTTCAGTTCAGTCTAATCTTGAATTTGATACTAGTTTAATCCTCTTACTCGATGAGCAAAGTCAAAGTCGAAAAAAGTGCTTTTAAAAGAGGGTTGGAAACACACCCCCTACCCATTTTAAACTAAGCAACCCTATATTTTTCGTTCTTTCTCGTCAAGGCCTATAATTTGGGCATAGGTAAAATCTCTTACTCGATGAACTAAGACTAAGTTATGGTCCAAAAAAAACAACAGGAAGTGGCCCGTTTTAGACGTCACCTACCCAAATTTCGCTAGGCAACCCATGTGCGTTGAGTTTCTCTTGAAAAGATCTATCAATTAAGGGGTACTTGATTTAGAACCATTCACCTTATGAGCTAAGTGATTCTACGGTCAGCTCTCCGCCTATTATATAGGTCAGACATTTTTTTTTCTTAAGTTTTAAAAATGTCCTTTAATTTTCTGTGGTTTCAGAAATATTTGGAATTTAAAAAATTTTGGAGAAATTGATGTTTAGAAAAGTAGTTTTTTATACCTAAAGTCAGATATTTCAAGTAAGATATTTTAAACAAAAACATCGTTTTCACTTTTTTGACCACTACCTACATTGAGGTCATTCAGCGGCTACATGAAATTTGGCCCCAATGCAAAATGGCCAAACGAAAAATTAAAAATTACCTCAATTTTGGGGATTTTTTTCATAGTTAAAATTGAAGCCATTTTCAAAATTGAAAAATGACCCCAAACTTATGAAAAATGGTCCCAAACGCAAAATGAATAATTGCACAAAAATTAATATAAGAAGGAAACAACAACCGAAAAATTACAAACTCAAAAATATGTTTTGCGTCGGTTTGGGAAAGTACCTTGCCTGATGCGCCGCTTCGCTGATTAACAGATTTTAATTCCCTTTTTGAGTCCTCTGTCAACGGCGCGTATACAGGGGGCAGGGTCACGGGGTCACATTTACGAGTACTCATCGAGCCCTTTAAAATGATATAGGTCACAATGTGTTACATCCATGGGACGCACTCCATACAAAAGTGCCCATTGTCCTTTGTTAATTTTTTTGTATAGGTAGCTCATTTCATTTTGAATTGGCTTTGGCAGTTCGAAATATATATTTTCAACAAAATTGCCTTACTTGGCGTAGTGAAAATTTAGTATTACATTCGTAGTCTGCTATTTCACGCCGACTTTTGATTCTTAACTGCCTTGAAACTAAATGAGTTAAGGTACGCTATCTTTTTCCAGGATATGAACGATTTTAAATTATTTTAACTTATTTTCAACAAAGGTAGGTAATGTATTATAGGGTTTCCCATTAAGGGCGGGTCGATTTTAAAATTGAATAAAACAAGTTTTATATATGATATCAATAAGTTTGTATCTTTATTTGAGAGCCCTATTATAGTAATATAACATCGTTCAAATGGCCGCCCCGGCTTCGCTGGGTGGCGCTGATTCGAAAGGTCCAGAATTTGACCGATGGCATCGATTATGTTGTCTTTGAGGGTCGAGGTGGTTTACAGCTTATTCGCATAGACCTGCGACTTAAGAAAGCCCCACAAGAAAAAGTCCAAAGGGGTCAAATCACACGATCTTGCTGGCCAATTCACGTCGCCTCGGCGCGAGATAACCATGCCATGAAACCGCTCGTGCAGAATATCGATTGTGTCTTAAGCTGTGTGGCACGTAGCGCCATCCTGTTGAAACCATATATCTTCAGTGTCCATATCATACAATTTAGGCCACAAGAAGTTGGTGATCATCGACCTATAGCGATCGCCGTTGACGGTGATGGCCTGCCCAGCATAATTTTCGAAGAAGTACGGACCGATGACGCCTCCAGGCATCCAGCCCAAAATCCACACAAAGCAGCAACTTTATTTGGATGCATTGGCACCTCGTGAATCTTGCGTGGATTAGTGTCGTCCAAAATCCGGCAATTTAGCTTATTCACGTACCCATTCATCCAAAGATGGGCCTCATCGCTAAAGATGATTTTTCGACCAAATTGGGATCAACTTCTAACTGCTCCAAAACATCATTTACACGTGTTGCTCGACGCTGTAACTCACCATGATGATTTGCCTTTAGTAACTGATTAAAAGACGATATTTTGACCGTGAGTAAAAGAATCAATATGGCCGCCAAGAGCTGTCAAAATCAACCCGTCCCTATTGCAAAACCCTTTAGTATAGTTAATTAGGATTTTTTCCCTTTTCTTTTATATACGCACAATAAAATATAAAAAAAAAAATATAAGGCACTTGACTATTAACAAATATAAGTTTGTGTTATTTTTTTTTTTTGACATGATCCCCCCCCCCCCCCAGGAACTAAAGCTGTATACGTTCTGTCCTCTGTCCCGCTCGCCCGACTCCGTCAATCCGCTAAGGGTATGTTCAGTCGCCTGGCAGGGCCAAGTTGTCAGTTGGTCTCCTTTCAAAGTTTTGGTTGCAAAAGTATTTTGGTTAAAGAATAAAAGCTCCAATATTTACAAATTTTAAACTCTTTTTGTTTTTGTTGTTTCACATATAAATTTTTGGGGCCAATTTTCATTTTATGTTTGGGGCCATATTTCATTGGTGCCAAATTTCATGTAGCCCATTTAGGCACAAAAATTTATATCGTAAGAACTTGTAAATCTGAACATATAATTGCACAAAACATTTGATTCGAATTATATTTGATGCCTTTCTTCATCCAAGTTCTAAGAGGCTATATTAAGGCATCTTTGAAGAATTCTAATGATACATTCTTGATCTTTTTAAACTATTGAAATTGCAGTATTATTTTAGCTCTGATGTCCTAACAGTAATAAGCAGCCAAAAAATATCATACATGTATGTATATTATGTAGATACACTTTTGATAAAGTTGTCCAGTTACTTAAGCTAACTCGTACTCGTTTGTTATTCACCATACAAAAATAATAATAATATACCTCCTACACTTATAGAAAAATCTACTCCTACTATTTAATTAATCAACCGAAATGCTAATTACTTTTAATCCCATTTTCATTTGATTCGCAGCTTACACAAGGCCCCAAAGCTATTTTGCAGCTGCAAACGTAAAATTAATCTCATCTAAATGAAATGTTTCTCCCTAATTGAGCCGTAAATTATTATCTATTCAATTAATTCATCTCAGTGGTTACATTATTTCCCATCACCTTACATTGCCACCAGGGCACTTACCCAATCATCATTCATCATATAGAGCAAGCCAACTGGTTCTCTTTACAAACCAACAAGTTGTGTCCTTGGGGAATCCGGGATCCGGTCTATAAAAAAGCTACGAGTAGAGAGAATAAATGCTCGTTCTCTCCCCCAAATATTTCATTTTTCATCACCCGCCACCGACCGTCACGTCGCCGTCGTCCTCGTCGTTACACAGCGCCCGCACCACTGCTCTGGCTAGTTAAGGAAGTGTGAAGACACAAATTGAATCAGCAGCCATTTATATCCGTAAAGAATGTGTGTAAGTGTATATTTATTACAGTTATAGCACATTCCACCCGCACGCGACTACAATGAAACTTCAGGTGAATTCTCAGGACAATATTCTTGATTTTCAGATCCGATTTCATGTCGATACTTTGTGAGTTGTTATGAGGATGGATGTCGGAATCGGAATCTTCTCTTCCAGAAGGATTCCCAGGCGTGCGCCCTGCAGCTCCAAGCCCATTGGATGAGACAGCACACAGACACTTGCCCGGATGGGTCATTTGAATGTAAGTTCAACTCATTCCCCATGGCCCGAACACGTGTGCGTGTATTGGTATCATCCTAACTGATTTTGATATTTTTTTGTTTGGGTTCCTTGATGGCTTGCAGATCACTGAGTTAACAAAGGGTGGCAAAGGTTAAACGTTATCCTTCCTTTGGGTGTTTGTTTTTGCTCCATTTAATAAGGTTAACTACATTCACAGATTGAAAACGACGACAACCACGATGACAGTGTTGACGAAAACCGGCGACGATGACGATACGCTGCCGAGGGACGCTGGTGGTGGGTGGTTTGGGGATTGAAACAGATTCACGCAGGTACACACAAGAAGGAACCATTTAACTATGACGACAACTAGAAGAACGATGCGATTGTGCACTGAACACAAATCCAATGGGTCCTTTGTCTTTTCCGACTTGTTCCCGATTTTATTTTGTTTTGTTTTGTTTCTTTTTTATTATTATTTATGCAAGCAGCACGTTCAAACGAAAATTTAATATATTAAGGACTCTAAGGAGCCCCAATGAGTGAACAATAAGGGTTGGAAAATTTGATTTTGATTTTCTTTATATTGTCAACGGCTTCTTGAAACTTGATTTACCTTGTTTTTTCCGAGAGGCGTTTGGATGCCTTGCGATGATAATAATGATTGTGGGTTGGGATTGGGTCTAAAGAGGAGGGAGGTTTTTTTTGTTGTTATTCTTTCGAGGACGATGTCGGAAGATGTGGAATTGGCAGTTTAGAGAGTCAGGATTGACTTTTACAATGGCATTAAGTGAGCTATCTTATAGAGGTAGGTATTTCTTAGATGATAACGATGGTGTGAAGAGAAATATAAGGGTGATTCGGGGATTGGGTAGATACTTTTTGTTATAGAGATGATTTTTCAATTGGCAGGAGGGTGGGGTTTTATTTTTGTGTTGTTTATTGTCACGGTGAAAGTAGTGGGAATTGGAAAATTGGATGAAGTTGATTGATGTTATAACAATAGTCATTTGATGAACATAATTTATTTTCGGAAGGTTATATGACAAAGAAAAATATTTTCTTTGTTCTATGTTTGATTTAATAATTAATAGTTCAGTCAAATTAGACAAAAAAGTACCCTAACCCGATTAAAAGTTATTAAAATGCTGAAATTTGGTGCAAATATTCCCAATAAAAATCCAAATCCAAAATAAATGGATTGGTTTTGTCTTTTAAAATTATGGGAACCCATACAAAAGAGTTACACGAGTTTTATGGTTACTGTTGTTAATTATATGACTTAATGTACACTTACATTTGGGTATAAATTCAATAAAATTGTCCAGGCTGAAATTTGGTGGACATGTTGAAGATATTATAACTATATTGGAAGTGTAAAAGTTCCCAAAATATCTCCATTGGGATTAGATCACCATTTTGCAAAAACACTATTGAATCGGCCACCGCTCGAAGTCAAAAACTTAGGTTATTTTATAAGGGCAATATACTGAAAAACTCAGCAAAAAATCATAACTACAAGATTTAACGCAAACAGTTCCTTCCATACAAATGACAAGGTTACAGGGTAAAAATATATTTTACGTAGTATACTAATTTGATACCAAAATCGGCTACATGAAATTTGGCCCCAATTAAAAATGGACCCAAACTAAAAATGAAAAATTTCACCAAATTTGGGTCTTTTTTCATAATGAAAAATGGCCCCATTTTCAAAATAGAAAAATGCCCCCAACCCTATGAAAAATGGCCCCAACAAAAAATAAAAAATTGCCTCAAAATTAACATAAGAAGCAAAAACAACAGAAAATTACGATCGTATACAAAAATGTTTTTCGTCGATTTGGGAGAGCCTTAAAAGTACCTTGCCTATGGTCCCCTTCGCGGGTTAAAGGATTTTAACTCCCTTTTTAGGTTCTCTGTCTCGCTCACGCGACTCCGTCGCTCCGCTACTAACAAAATTTTTGTTGCAAAAGTATTTTGGTTTAAGAATAGAATTTTGGTGCCATTTTTCATAATGAAATTTCTCTCCAAAATTAAAAATTATAAAAAGGCGCACAATTTACAAATTTTAAACTTTTTTCTGTTTTTGTTGTTTCTCATATAAATTTTTGCGGCCATATTTCATTGAGGCTGAATTTCATGTATTTAGCCACCAAAATCATTTTCGTATATGCTTTATATCGCAAGATAAAAATGAAATACCCGTTTTGAAAATTGACAACTTCAAGCTGAAATATATCATACATTGAATAACTGCAATAAAAGTCAATGATCGATCTCAAAACCCATAGGAGATTTTGGATACTAAAGGAGATGACCCATTTAATTTCTGTCTTAAGCCTGGGCCACGTGCTTACATAGATAAAATAGGAACCAAATTAACACTGGTATTGAGTTCTATAAGAATGATAAATATTTTTAAAATCGGTGTTGGAGATTTCAAGATATTTGAGCTTGAAGTTGGCGATTCAAAGGTGATAGAATTAATTTTTTTTGAAACAAATGTTCATAGCTTCTGAAGTATAGTAGCTAGACAAATGATTTAAGTACCAAATTAGAGATCGAAAATACCTTTCAAACAATACCAATATATCTTCCCTACATTCAGCATATTTTTGTATATGTAGGTATATTTGAAAAAAAAAAACAAATTCAATTAAGGTCTCATAAAACGAATTTTGAATTTCTTTCAGTCATATTAGACAAAAAAGTACCCTAACCCGATTAAAAGTTATTAAAATGCTGAAATTTGGTGCAAATATTCCCAATAAAAACCCAAATCCAAAAAAAGCCAATGAAGTATCAAATGGATTGGTTTTGTCTTTTAAAATAATGGGAACCCATACAAATGAGTTACACGGGTTTTATGGCTACTGTTGTTAATTATATGACTTAAGGTATACCTACATTTGAGTATAAATTCAATAAAATTGTCCAGGCTGAAATTTGGTGGACATGTTTACGATATATTTTAATACTAGAATAGTTATAATATTGGAAGTGTATAAGTTCCCAAAACATCCCCATTGGGATTAGATCACCATTTTGCAAAAACACTATTGAATCGGCCACCGCTCGAAGTCAAAAACTTATGTTATTTATAAGGGCAATATACTGAACAACTCAGCAGAAAATCATAACTACCAGATTTAACGCAAACAGTTCCTTCCATATAAATAACAAGGTTACAGGACAAAAATATATTTTACGTAGTATACTAATTTGATACCAAAATTGGCTACATGAAATTTGGCCCCAATGAAAAATGGACCCAAACTAAAAATGAAAAATGGCACCAAATTTGGGTCTTTTTTCATAATGAAAAATGGCCCCATTTTCAAAATAGAAAAATGCCCCAACCCTATGAAAAATGGCCCCAACAAAAAATTAAAAATTGCCCCAAAATTAACATAAGAAGCAACAACAACAGAAAATTACGATCGTATACAAAAATGTTTTTCGTCGATTTGGGAGAGCCTTAAAAGTACCTTGCCTATGGTCCCCTTCACGGGTTAAAGGATTTTAACTCCCTTTTTAGGTTCTCTGTCTCGCTCACGCGACTCCGTCGCTCCGCTAAAGGTCGCCTGAGGGTCAGTCGCCTTGCGCCTATGTAGTCAGCCGGTCTACTAACAAACTTTTTGTTGCAAAAGTATTTTGGTTTAAGAATTAAATTTTGGTGCCATTTTTCATAATGGAATTTCTTTCCAAAATTAAAAATTATAAAAAGGCGCACAATTTACAAATTTTAAACTTTTTTCTGTTTTTGTTGTTTCTCATATAAATTTTTGCGGCCATATTTCATTGAGGCTGAATTTCATGTGTGTAGTCACCAAAATCATTTTCGTACATGCTTTATATCGCAAGATAAAAATTGACAACTTCAAGCTGAAATATATCACACATTGAATTACTGCAATAAAAGTCAATGATCTCAAAACCCCCAGGAGATTTTTGACACCAAAGGAGATGACCCATTTAATTTCTGTCTTAAGCCTGGGCCACGTGCTTACATAGATAAAAATAGGAACCAAATGAAAGCTAGTATTGAGTTCTATAAGAATGCTGAATATTTTTAAAATCGGTGTTGGAGATTTCAAGATATTTGAGCTTGAAGTTCGCGATTCAAAGGTCATAGAATTAATTTTTTCAGAAAAAAATGTTCATAGCTTCTGAAGTTAGTAGCTAGACAAATGATTTAAGTACCAAATTTAAGATCGCAAAAATACCTTTCGAACAATACCAATATATCTTTCCTACGTTCAGCATGTTTTAGTATATGAATATGTATTTGAAAAAAAAAAAAAAAAACAAATTCAATTTAAGTCTCATAAAACGAATTTTTAATTTCTCTACGCTTTTAAGTGAAACGGAGCTTTCTGGTTAAAAATGCATTGAAAATAACGTGTTTAAGAATTTATTTAAATTAATGAAAGCGTGGCTTTCTCTCTTGATGATATTAGGCTTTTGAAGCCTTTTTAGCTATCACTTCATCGCTTACTGAATTGATGTTTTTTTGATTAAATATTTAGGATTCACACGTCTGTGTTTTTCATTTCATTAGGTACTGAACAAAAGAATAAAAATATTTACATATGTACATGCTTGAGACTTTGGAATAATTTTGTCTGTATTAAAATGAAATAACGCTTTCAAAACAAAAAAATTAAGGTGTCCAAAAATCCGTCATCGCATCAAGCAAAATGCCTTGTGCAAAATGCAAAATTGCAGGGTTTGACGACTCAAAACGGAATAACATCCAAGCAGTTGCTTGTTACAAACGCATGAAACACACTTTCTTTGACATTGGTGTCACTATGGTTTATAAAAGCGTTTGGATGCAATGCAAGCCACTCATTTCGATTAGTTGCTTGGTTTACACGACACACGACTTAAACTAGCTTAATGTGCACAAACAAAATTGTATTAAATTTTGCTGGAAATTCTATACAATAAAAAAATTTTCAGATTTCACTCATAGAGTAAGAATGGGGGCATTGAAAATTACATGCATTTGCTAGATAAAACAAAAACATGACTTATTGTTTACACTTAAACAAAACTAAATTAATTAAGTTGAAGCAAGATATGTTATATTTAAATTTAGTAAGCTTTTCATTTGTGAAAGCTAAAAAAATAGTTGTAGGTAACTGATGGCTGAACACAAGACTGTAACTTCAACCATAGGGGCATTTCACGTGAAGCGTACAACGAAAAAAGTGGTGCGTCATGAAATTAGGTCAACTTTGGATTATTTATACTTCATGTGGTTCTCAATATATGTGCCAAAGTATTTTGTCCTAACAGGCCTAGTTGTGGATTTATGGGCTTGCAAAGTTCGCTCAAGGCAAGGAATAGGGTTTTAAAGAATAATGTTGCTAAGATAACTGAAGAGATAGAAAAAAAATTTCAACAGTGGAATATATGGCAAATTAGGTGTTCTTTTCATTTATGAAATCAAAACCAGAAATGGATTTTTTTTCGGGTAGAAAACCGGAAGTAAGCATTTCAAATCAAATTTTGGGCAAGTTCGACCATTTTAATATTTTTTTTTTTTCATATAGATAAGATACTTCATGCCAAGTTTTATAATGGGATCTTTATTCGTTAAGAAGATACATAATTTTAAGTTCGAGAGAACCTGATTTTTTGTATAGAAAACTGGATGTCAAATCAAGATTGTCGTACTAACGACCTTTTTGATACTAATTTAAAAAAAATTTAAATGTAGCTTATATAATATAGATACTTCGTGCCAAGTTTCAAAATGGGATCTCTCTTCGTTTAGAAGATACATAATTTTTAGTTCGAGAGAACCTGATTTTTTGTAAGAAAAGCGTGAGTTTAAAAACTCAAATCAATTTTTTGGTACTATCGACCAGAGTGTTTTTTTTTTCTGATTTTACCATCATAGCATCAGCGTTACCCAGTCAGTGAAATATACATAATTATGTATAAATTTATAATAAATATATTGAACATAATTGAATAATTTCTCATCACTTTTTAATGTAAGTAACCAAAGAAAAAAAAGTTATTAATTTTTTTGTACAAAGTTAATGTTTTTTTTTTTTGTACAAAAATTTTTTTTTTTTTGTAAAAAAGTTATTTTTTTTTGTAGAAAAGCTATTTTTTTGTAAACAAGTACTAATTTTGATATCATAACTCGTTGGAACCTGTGGATGGAATTAAAAGGGAGATTGTGGGCATATCCTCAGGATATCGTCCATTTTTAATTGAATTTAGAAAAGGATTGAAAGAATTTTGTTACTTGTGGATTAACTGAGTAGCTTTAAGCACAATCATCAGAAATGACTCACTCAACCAGACCACAACCCGCACCCGCATCATCCACAGATTGCCCAGCTAGGCAGTCTGTTGGATGTCGCCGGTGCGTCCACTTATCTGATCGAATGATCAACCGGCCGTCATGCACCACGAATTCCCACCCGAACCCCAGTTCGCTTTCTTGCGATCATAGGGAAACGACGTGAGGTGCGATGCAGAAGTAGCCGAAATTTGTCCTTGAACCATTTCGTCGCGTTGAGGAAAGAGATCAAGTCTTTGATCTTTATTTCCGAAAGTTCGTTAATGTCATCAAAAAATGCCCTTCCTAATGATTGTGCTCTAGCTTTGGCGGGCCATTTGTTTTTTTTTTTTGTAAATAAGTTATTAATTTTTTTGCAAAAAAGTTAATTTTTTTTTGTAAAAAAGATAATTTTTTTTGTAAAAAAGCTATTTTTTCTGTAAAAAAGTTAATTTTTTTTTTGTAAATAAGTTTTTAATTTTTTTGTAAAAAAGTTATTTTTTTTGTTTATTACTTATTATTATTGTTTATTTATTATTATATACATATAATAAATAGGATTAAAAAGTATAAGTGACCTCAACTCCAGAAATTATTGTGTTTCGCCCAAGGTATAACAGTGGGCTCTTCAGTCAGTCTGTTATACCCTACTAAGACACAAATTTTGGTCGATGTTTACCGACTCTTATAAAAATCACAGCAAAAAGATACTAATTCTAAAAAAAAAATTAAATTTCTTCATCTTCTTATTATAAAAAACCTGACCACGGGTATTTATTTTCTAGGTGCATGAATTTAAACAAATTCCCCTAGAATATTAAAATTCACAGTATCTTTTTGCTGTGATTTTTATAAGAGTCGGTAAACATCGACCAAAATTTGTATCTTAGTAGGGTATAACAGACTGACTGAAGAGCCCACTGTTATACCTTGGGCGAAACACAATAATTTCTGGAGTTGAGGTCACTTGTACTTTTTAATTGAATTTTATTCATTCACTCCACTTAAAAAAAAAGTAATTTCAATATTTTAATATTTAAATTTCTTCATCTTCTTATTATAATAAATAGGTACTTTTGTAAATTCTACTGTGGTAAATTTTGTATGTATCCCTTTATTCTCTGTTCCTTTTCTACCCACAACACTCTGTAAACACGCACTGTGCTGTGACTGTACACAACATACCAACCGAAATTTCGATACTGTGCTGTGGTTGTGCTATGCAGTCTGCATCTGCCAATAAAAGACATACAAATATATAGCTCATTATTTCTGTCATCATTTATTTTTCATTCTTTCATTCTCTTCTTTCTTCTTTGGCAGCCCAAGCAAATTGCACAAGCACGACACATCGACATCACTCAACCAACAATTCGATACGCTGCGCTGTTCATCGCTAACAGCGATATGTTCATTTTTATTTTGTTGGTAGCTTCTGTGGTAACACCAACGAAATTTTTCGCAAAATGCCCCTACTACGGTTAAGTTCATTTTCAATTGTATTCATTTGTATTTTATTCATTTTGGTAACACCATATTTTGTGCAAAACGAGCGAAACGAAAAGTGCGTATACGCCCGAGTGTACAAACTATGTGTTAGGATCGTTTTTAGAGAGCATAAAAATACAGCATATGAACAGCATAATTTAGTTGTTGATTAAATCCTGTCTAGCTTGAAGCGCGTTAATTTGTTTAGGTTTTTGACACTTAACCATCATATTCTGTGAATATGAGCCATTTTACTCCATAGTTAGGGCATTCCATTGTCACGTACCCGACATTCGTACGTAGTTTTTACTATTTAAAATAAATTTAAAACAACTTAATACTAGAATCTAGATTATTTCATAAAATTTTAGATCGTTTGAAATCCTTGCTTGGATGTGGCAAGGGATTTGTAGTTAAAAATTAAAAAAAACTGGTAATTATACTAAGAGTAGTTTGCGTCACGTGCCCGACATTAAAACTACCAAAGTTCAGAACTTCATTAATCATTGGTTTATTTTAGCTAAACTTTGAGTATTTGCAGCAAAATAGCATTTGCTACAAAATAGTTAACAAATAAGGATATTTTTAGCCAAAAAAAATTGGTTGAAAACAATATACTTAATCTGAATTTTAGCATTATAATTGCCGTAACGTGCCCGACAATTATGTAACGTGCCCGACATGTACGAAATTGGAACTGTCAATGCATAGATATTTGTTGAAAACGTGGTCTTGTTGGTCCAAATCGTGGTTTTGTTGGTCCCAATCGTGTTTCTTCGTATGTATGAAAAAAAAATTGTTTTCCTAAATAAAAGTTGAGTGGAGATATTGATAATACAATATTTTTAACACATATTACTTAATAACTTTTAAATGTGTGTAACGATTGATTTAGTTGTTTCTTATTTTACATCTCAATGAAACAACGATTATTTTGATACCTCATTTGTTGATCTACGTGCTATATTAGAGATTAATTAAATTTATCAAAAACCGGTCGAAATTTTCTGCTTTGTTCATTGTCTAACCTTTGTTTTTTGAATAAAAATAATTATGTCTAATCGGCTTTTTTTGCTTTAAAAAATCATAACTTCGTTTTCGCTGGTCAGATCTTCAAAATTAAGGTCTTAAAAAAATACTTACAAATGTGGCTAAATTTCTGTGTACAAATTATTGGGTTGGGGCGAAAAACTTCACACTAAAAGGGTGTGTAAATGTCCCGTCATTTTTATATTGGTTCTTTTAAATTCAAAACTTGATGAAAAATTTTGAAATTTCAAAAAACAAAGTATACACGATTATAAAACGTCTATTGCTCTTCTACAAATATTTTGTTACTAGACAAAATAAACACTTTTTCTTGGTTTTCAAAGACTTTTAATAAAACGCTTCACGTGCCTGACAATATGTTAATCACCTTTCTTTATATGTTTTTAGCACGATAAAATTAAACAAAATTATGTATTAAATAGCTCACTTCCAGCGCTGTTTAAGTCGTAAATTATAAAAAGCTAAATAAAAGTCGTAAGTATTGTATGATTTCCAAATATGTAGATATAAATTATTAACAAACTTTTTTTAGAGACCTGAAGAAAAACGTAACCACGTTTGAAACGTCGTCTGATTATAATTTTTAAAGCAAAAAAGACCTAAAGCCTACTTAGAATTTAAATATTTTTTACAAAAAGGTCACGAAGAAGGAATAATTAATAATAAGATGAGACAAACCAAATTATTTTCAAATTAAGATCATGCTAATTGGTAAGGACGCTGGACTGTTTGCAAGTTAAATTTTTGTTTAATTTGACATGTTACTATTTAAGTGTTTTTTGAGATGTGACCACTCATAGAAGTTAGGTTAGGGATAGTTCTTTAAATAAAAAATTTCATTTGTTTCCCAAATAAAATATATAAATATACAAAGTTACCACTTTTCATGGAATGCCCCAATTAAAGAATTTATTTATAACTCGTCAATAAGATTCAATTTTCTTACAAATTCGTTAGAAATCAGTTACAATTCAGTTGTATTTCTGTTCCTCACATATAACTCTTCCAGTTGATATAGAAAGCTATTGTGAAAGTTGATGAGGCTGGTGTGATGAAGAAGACCTCTGTTATGCAGTATTACAAAAAAAAAACTGTTATAGACCATTACATACGAAGTTTGACCAAAATCGTTAGAGCCGTTTTCGTGAAAACTTGATAAATCCGAAATCGTTGTAAGCAGCTACCCGTACTAGATGTGCAATGTTTTAAATTTGTCTCCCCCTCTAGGGAATCACATACAAATGCTTCAAACCAAATCTGGAGCAAATCCTTTCATTTGCTTGGGATCTAGCTCGATGTACCTACATCAGGACGCAAAGGCAAACAGACTGACGGGACGTGACAGACGTCTTGTAGAAAATAAATATTTTGGTCCATCATTGAATATTAGTTTTGAATAAAATATTCGAAACCTTTAAGATCAAGTCAAAATACTAGTTGAAATTGTTTAACAATTTTTATCTCGTACATATTATGTAAGTAGGGTGTTATTTCAAGCAAAGGAAAGCGCAACAGATTATACATTTAATCTTTTTTCGTTATTCCTGAATTTCAATGTTTTTCTATTCATGTGTATTCGAGGACCTAACCTCCTATACTTATATGTGAATATTAACAACAAACAAAAAAACTTTACCAACAGTTCAATTGATTTTTCAAAGGATTAATATTGAAATGCCAAAGCAATACCACCAATATTGATACAAATAATGTTTTTTTTTTATTAAATACCCTAGCCCGCATTTTCAACACCTGCCGCATTCCTGTCAAGGACATTTTCGACAAAATAAAAATAAAAAGCCCTTATTGCGTACAAAATAAAACAAATTAGTTGTATAAATCGTTTCGAATCACCCCTCAGTGATCTCATTAAAAATATTCATGACAAAATAATTACCCTAAATGTTGAGAACCCCCACGGTCTGTCTCCAACAGTTGCTACTCAAGTATTTATTCCTGATGCTATAGTTTATACATTTTATAATAATATGACAGTATTCCACAGAAAGGATGTATATGTAGGTAAAGTTACATAGTTGACATCATGATATTGTATTACAGTGAATTATCCTTTCATCCCTTTTTTGATTTATTCCCATTATGACCCGACCAGGAGGCCACCAATTTTCGGTCGGTTGATGATGATCTGAGGGAGAACAAAAAATGGATAAATAAAAGGATCAAATTATATTTTCTTTTGTCAAGGAGCAATTATTAATATGCTTGTAAGTACACACACAGGATAATGAATAAACTCTTTTTATACTTGCTTATGGATGTACCTACTACCTTCATAATATGAATATATACTTATTATATTTTCTTTTTAAAAAATAGAAATGTTTGCCGCAACATTGGGCAAAGTTTAAGTGGGCCATCATTTGCAGATGGACGTCCTGCAGTGAAATTTAATTGCGATATTCTTAAGTCTTGAGATATGGTTCGCTCTCGCCGCGCCGTATGGATGCACAGACTAACCACATACAAAAATCCATACACGTTAAGCTGTATTCAGATTATAATGAATACAATTTGCGTTAAATAATGGAAATCACAAATGAAAAATAAAGACGAAGGGAAGGATGCAAATAGGAGACCAAAATAAATGTAATTTGATCTTAGTCAACGACGACGATGAAAATGAAGATAATGCAAATATAAACTGAAACTTTGGGCATTGTTAAATTTTTGACTGTGGTTGACACTTAAGATCTGTTGCTTTGTTAAATAAATCTAACTTTGGCGTGGGGAGATTATTCGAAATTAGTGGCTTGGAGTAATGAATGCGAATGACGCCTTTTTATATTTTGTCGAGACAGAAGCAATACCTACACGAAATCATAAATAAAAATGATTTCTATTTTTTTTTTTTTTAATTATGATTATGTTGTGTAAACAGTTGAGTGACATCGGGACAAGTAGACACTGGGCGATTTTTCTGCATGAAGAGTAGTAAGTAGAGGTACCCCGCAAGGTGGTGTCCTTTGCAATTTGATGGTAAACGAGCTGCTAACTTGGCTGGAAGCGGAGAGTTACAGAGTGATTGTCTATGCAGACGATATTGACAATAATTGTGTGTTAATCCTCACAAAACCGAACTGGTCCTCTTTTCCACTATTTAAGATATTTCATATACATTCTCGGACGAAGCAAAGTATCTGGGTTTTATTTTAGATAAAAAGTTAAGCTGGAAACCTAATATGCTTTTCGCCTGCAAAAATGCCGTTGGGAATAAATGCGGTCTCAAACCGCGTATTACCTACTGGCTATACATATCGGTAACTAAGCCAATTCTTATCTATATGGTGGACTGCTTTGGATAAAGCGATTAACCGCGATAAACTAAGCAAAGTCCAAAGATCAGCTTCTAATGTGCATTAGTGGAGCACTTTGCTCTACTCCCTCCGCTGCAATGGAGACTCTTCTTTATCTGATGACAACTTTCTTTTTAGTAAACATACGGCAGCAAGTACGGCAATCCGTCTTAAAGCCTCTTTACGGTGTATCAATAATGAAATAGTCCACTCAGCTATTACTTCGGATCACTTCCAAGTATCATTGAATACACCATCCAACAATTCCGTTTCGACAAAAACTTTGAAGTTGCCAAACCTTCCAGATCTACATGGGAAGACGTGACATTCTTGGAAGGCGAATCAATTCATTTTCATGCAGACGGTTCAAAAACCGATGACGGGGATGGTGGAGGCGTGTACTCAGATAGACTAAAATTAAGTCTCTCATTTCGTCTTGCTGACCATTGTAGCGTATTCCAGGCAGAACTTTTGGCGTTAAAGGAAGTTTGTGTTGCAATCTGCCCAACTTGTGGTGCCATGTGCCGTAGAAAATAAAATAAAAGAATAGCAAACGATGATGGGCAAATTGGTCGTTGATCCAACAGAATTAAGATATATCTCAAATTAAAGGTCTTGTACAGTACTTTATTTCAATATATGGCGGCAAGAAACAAAACCATCGGAGAACAGAGATATAGCCACTTGAATATGAGTACTGCAACCACCATATTTCAGTTTTTTTTTCGAAATAATTATCCATAACTTTTTATATAAAGAACGTAGGAAAATGTCAACACTGAAGTTTTTAAGATATTGGTCTGTAAGGCCAGTGCTAAAAAAGTTTTTATTCAAGACTTTAAAACTTAATATCTCGAAGTGTATGAAACGTAGCTTACTAATTTTACTAATATTTGAAAGATGAGACAACTACCATTGACATTGACACTAAAACCAATTTCCTACGGCTTTTATATGGAAAGTTAGGAACAGTTATTTCAAAAAAAAACTGAAATGAGGTGTTTGCAATCGCCAACTTCAAGCTCAAATATCTCGAGTTTCCCATGTACGATTTTGGAAATATTGCACTTATGTAAGAAGCTCAACATCTCCTTTCATTTGATACCAATTTTATTAGTCTTAGTCTAACGACCAGATTTCATACAAATCCCATCATCCTTTGGAAATTTTGCGAACGTACTAAATATGTATGGATGTACGTACGTACATGGCAGGACAAGTTGGGCACATTAAAGCACAACTTTTTTTTTAGATTCGAAAATGACGGTGCTTCTGCTTACTTCACGCTTCGCAAAATCTAATTTTGGCCGTAAAAGTTGCAAATATTCGAATTTTGCATTATCTCTTCGGATAATGGCAGCACTCACTGAGCACAATGCAGCACAAGTTTTATTTTCCGCAAAATCTGAAAAAAACAAAAAATGAATAACATTTAACTTGTGTGTGGCTTGTAAAAATGCTAGTTGTCCAAATGCAATTGTAAATTAGAAAAACCTTCATTTGGATGGGCACGATCAGGTGACCTCGGTCGTGCAATGCGTAGTGCAACGGCCTCTGAGGTAGCTTGGTCTAGGTTCGAATCCAGTTGACGGCAAAACAATTTATAAATTAAAATTGGAACTATAGACTAAGCACCACTAAAAGGAATCTGATGATTGGTGTGGCAGCCAAAATGTAATAATCGGTTGTAGCCAACATAAGTGGTTGTTGTTCATTCAAAACCTTCAATGTTAAATATGACGGAGCGAAAGCTATGCAGCCTAACTGCAAATGTTATCACGAGAAAACACTTTGAAAAAAAATACGTTCGCAATTTGCAGTCTGATCACTTTGCTATTAGCAAGCGCTTTAAAAATTGTCTTCTCGACGTCCGAAACAAACGCGTTGCTAATTGAGGGTTAGCTCGCGATCACCATCTTATGCTTGCCTACGTTCGACTTCGAATTGTTTCAGTACATGGAAATCGGCAAAACTTCCTGCGTACACCCAGGTTCAATACCGACAGATTACGGGATCCTACAGTGCGCCAAAGATATAATGACCGCCTCGCCGCAGAAGCAGAAGTTATCAGCATTGCCACGCCAGAAAATGCAGACCAACACTGTAGCAATGTGAAAAAGGCCTTTGCAACTGCCGCTACTGAGTCTGTGCGTATAATGGCTAAAACAGATTTGCAGCAAGTCTGCACGCATCTCTGCATGCAGAGCTGCACACGAAACACATGTGCATAGTTTCTGACATTCATGATGCATATTTATGTCAAACAAATACATGAAAGCACAGCGTTGCCGATGTGACACAATGGTGTTGGAATGAGATTTTCTTCGTTGGACGATGGTAGGGTGGCAACGCCGGCTTCATGGATTCTTAAACAAAAATCACCAACACAAACAAATTTTTTGAAAGAATGGCAGGTGTTGTCAATATGAGTAATGCCAAATAGCAATTATTTAGAAATTTTCGTTTTTCAGTTGTGGCTGCAATGAAACTAGGCAGCAAATTTAGAAATAGAGACATCGTGCAGCGCTGCGCTGCATGCAGACTTTGAGTGAATCTTCTCCCATAAGAACCTGTGTAATTTAATTTCGCTGCATGGAAAAAGCTGCACATCTGTTTTAGGCATAAGGCAGAGAAGCCAAAGCACATGGCTTTCTGCAGATACATGGAGTAAGATTGAAGAATGGAACGCGATTAGATCCCAACTTGCGGCTGCCTCATGAGGTGAGAGATTTAACATCGAGTCTCAGTACCGTAGGAAAAGGAAAGAAGTGCAGCGTAGTGTCAGACGTGAAAAAAGGAGGCGCATAAATGTCCTTGCAGAACAGGCAGAGGAAGCAGCATCTAGGTGCGAGAGAGTCTACAAGATAACCAAGGATTTGGTTGGAAACAACAACTCCCGAAAACAGCACCTCGTCAAGGATGTAGACGGCACCCTGCTAGTTACGGATGAGGATCAGCTCAGGAGATGGAAGGAACATTTTGCTAGCGTGCTCAACCACATAGGCGATAGCGGAGGTGTTCCAGCCCCTAACCCAAATGAGCTATTCGTAGAAACTAGTTCCCGTATTCGCACCTGCCCTCCCAGTTAAGCCGAGATAACATCAGCAATCAAATCCCTCAAGAACAACAAAACGGTAGGTTTGGACGGCATTCCCGCTGAGCTCTACCAAGCAGATCCACAAACATCAGCGAAGTTGCTAAACCCCTTAATAGCACGGGTATGGGAGAACGAAAGTCTCCCCATTGAATGGAAAAAAGGGATGATCGTCAAACTACCAAAAAAGGTTTGAGGATCAACGCCGGGAAAACAAAAATCCTCAACATTTCTGAATCTTCTTCTCAAGTTGTCGTTGATGGACAGCAGGTTGAAGCGGTGGACAACTTTCTGTACCTCGGTAGTGTCGTCTCAAAAGACGGCGGTGGTACGGATGAAGATGTTAACTGCCGAATCGGCAAAGCTAAAGCTGCTTTCGGCATGCTGTCTAAAGTTTGGAGGAGCAACGTCTACAGTACGAAGACCAAGCTGCGACTGTTCCGGACGAACGTAGAGTCAATACTACTATATGGGTGTAGTACATGGAAAGTGACCGCCTCTGTCACAAGGAAGCTACAAACTTTCGAAAATAGATGTCTCCGAAACATCCTAAGGATTTTTTGGCCGAACACCATCTCCAACCAAGAACTCCTTCGGAGAACAGGCCAAAGTCCTATTGACATCGTTATTAGGAAAAGAAAGTGGCAGTGGATTGGTCACACCCTACGTCGTGGTGCAGACTCTTTTGCAAGACATGCAATGGAGTAGGATCCACTCATCCAAGATGGCAGAAGACCTGGAGGCCAGAGAAAATCTTGGCGCAGAACAGTCGACAAGGAATCACAAGAGCTCGGTAAAAGTTGGGGAGAGCTAAAACACATTTCCAGAAACCAAACGAGATGGCGTGTAGCGGTAGTTGACGCCCTGTGCCCCTTAGAGGGGTCAAGGATCTAAGAAAGTAAGTAAGACCTCCATACAAAATCAGTTTTGTCAAAGTTATTTTTGGAGTGAAATCATGTAGGTACATTTGTACATAATTTAATCAAAATATTTGAAAAAAGCTATTATTGGTCAAAACAACGCAAAATTTTGTAAGCAATAAAGTAAGTACAACTATAAGCAAATGTCAATTGTGGACGGAGTAAGCAAAATGCAGGTTCGAAGTTAAGTTTTTTTTTTTTTTCAGATTTCGAAACTTTGGCGTTACTTGAAAACGATTACGGTTGGCTATGATAATTTATAAAAAAATAATCGAACAATTAATTATACACCATCAATGTCTAGCTACATTCTAGTTGTACCTAAGCTACAACAGCAAGTTAGTGCGATTCAGTCTTGTATTTTATTTATTTTAACAATGCCTCTGCAGTGCATATATATTAACCTTTCTACCCATCTTGTATTTATTTAAATCTTAATTCTTGAACATATTCTATTTTTCATCATGATCTACCTAAAATCTATAGCTATCATCCATGTCAAATTCACTGAAATTAACTAATCTTTAAACCTTACAAAACCTTTACAAAACAACACCATCAGAAATGGCATCCTTTTAACCCCCATTTAGGTATATGTGCCGGAAACAATTGACTTCACTTCACTTAAATTGTATGGATACACTTCATTCAAACTTAATCCACCATATCAATGCTATGCAACGACATCATTCAAAGCACATTAAACGAATTCCTAAAAAGATAATTCCGCAAAAGACAAACGACCAAAACTGAACATCGAAACAATCTCAACAGCAAATATCTAAAAATGCACATCACTTTCAATTCAAAACCCCTAACGAAGAGCAGACACAAAATAAACCCTCCCTTGTGACTTGGTATTCATTTTACCAAACTTTATCAACAAATTTTCGAATTTTAGCCTATGACATAGGAAAGGGCTGGGGTTCGGGTGATGATGGGGATAATTTATACTCTACCTCTCGTTAAAAAATCGGGGGCTTATCGCATAAAAACAACAAGAAAAATGAAAATTTAGTTTTGGATGAATTGCAGTTCTCATCAGGATTTTCCACATACATACATAAATATTAAAGAAAAGTTGCCAGAACTTTAATTAAACCAAATTTCCTTTAAATGCCAAACCCCTTCCTTTCATTTGAAGATTGTACGAAAAGCTTGATTGTATATACAAAAAAGGGAGTCCTCTCTCTCTCAGTGCTGCAGTGCAATGAGAGCTCTCCGCTTTTATTAAATAGACTTGTGTTCGCATATTTTGGTTTCATTACATTCATTTTGCGAATCCATCTCCCATCCAGAAACTGTGGCGATTTGTATAGCACATCTGGTTCCTTCAAAAGGACCAATATGCACATTTAGGTACCCACTTCTGCTGCCGAAAGGGTTTTAACAAAAAAAAAAAAAAAAAAAAAAAAAAAAAAAAAAAAAAAAAAAAAAAAACAGATGAGAATCAACTTAACCCGCAAAGGCTCCAAAGAGTGATGGGTATAACGGTGATGATGGTGTAGCATGCATACACCAACTATACAAAGTGGCTTGGCTGGTTATAATAATTTTCGTCCTGATATGGGGTACGAGCGAGGGATGATGGTCTTACCAGAGGGGTTAATGAGCCCACACTAAACCTTCACCCTGCCCCCATCATGAGGTACATACTATATCTACGTTAATATAAAATGTGTGATGCGGGTAAATTGTTTTATACTGCTGCCGTTAAAAACAGCGCCCCCTATATCCCACTTAACGGAGTATGCATTTCGAAAGTTGTTCAAAAATTTCATTAAATATGGTTTCATTGTTGTTCAACGAAACCAGCCAAAATTAAAACCAAAATAAAAATAAAATACAAAAATTTTCAACAGCAAATAGAGGAACAGGATGCGCACCCAACAGGAAAGCAACAGCAGCTCAACACACAAAAAAAAACGCATACCTACCTACCCATCACCGAATGAATAAAATAATAAAATAAAAAGGACTCTCAAACAGTCTGTGGTGTTATTTTTGTTCCAAAACGGATGTTGGGTCGGAGTGATGGTTACGTCGCCGTCGTCATTCTCGTCGTTGGCTGTGACTGGCGACGCCATACTGACTTTTACACATATTACGCCGCCGCCGCCGCGCTGCCACGCCATGTCGCTATAGTAAGGACCTACAGCTGGAAGTATCTCCTCCCTCATCTGAATATATGGAGATAAAATAAGTAGTGCGGGTGGGGGAGTTGGATTGGCACACATGGTCCTCTTTTGGAAACACACAAAATATTAAAAAAGAAAAAAACAAATGTGACTAAATAAAAATTGCATTTTTTGCAAAATTGTTTTATTTTTATTTTTGAATCACATTTTTATGAAATGTATGGTTGTGTGTTATATTTGCAAATGAAATAAGGATGTGAGGACTTAATATGGCAGAAATTGTATTTATGCATATTTTTTTTTTGTTTCGCTGGATTGAAACGAGGGGGACTCAAGTGCACAAAAATTAAAACTTTGTCCGCCTGCATCATATATGCATAAGCGGGTGGAGCTACTTCTAGATTGTTTTTTTTTTAGTTGCACACTTTCGGAATGGAAATTGGAAAATTTTCTATTTGTGCAACATAACACCAAAAACAAAAAAACGAGCTTTTTCATATAAAAATTGGCTGAGAATTGAGAATGCAAATAGAAAGCTTAAATACATACATGAGCAGCAATTTAAAAATGAAAAATAAATTTGGTTCTTTTGAATTTTGTGTGTGTAGAGGTGGTTATTAAGCTTAGTCGTCGAACGAATTGTTTGAATTAAAATATATTTTTTAATTATTATTTTCAACAGCTAACATAAACTAGAAATAGACAATATTAGCCATTAATCATCAGACTTATATTTCTTGAGCATGGTAACAGGCGCATGGTGTGCTGATTTGTAACAAATTTTAAATATCACTGTTCTTCATTTTGACCCTTTATTTATTTTGCAATTAATTTTTTTTTAATATTTGTATCTATTTGATCTTGAAACATTTTATATATTAGTGCTTGAAACATTTTGAACTGATAACCACGTATTGAAGCTGAAAAATATATTTACCAACCTTAATTTGTCTTCCCACAAAAATGTTTAGCCAAGGATGTTAGAATATAATATATGTTTGTGATGCCCATTTTTACTTGCGATATTTTTTAAAAACGGTAAGGACAAGCAAATTTACGTCGTTTTTCACAAAAAAAAAATAACATTGGATTCGTATCTGCATTTTGAATTTAGAGATTTAAGTTTTAAGGATTTTTATAAATATGGGAATTTTGTGCGTGGGGGATTGTAAATTTGTGGATTTTTTAAAATGTTGAGATCTCGGATTTTGGAATTATGGAAACTTGGAGATTATTTCTATGTGTTTTTCAAGGTTTAAAAAAAAGTTATAATTAAATTTAATAAACCCGTTTAATCATTGCACAATCCTCAAAAAGCAATAGCTATTCCACACAAAAATAAAAGCCAATATCTAGGTTAAAATCGGGAGAGTGATATTTGCCTGGAAGCTAAAATACTTCTTCTTCATTTTTAACGGCGGCGATTGTCATGATTTCGAGGGGGGCCACAACTCTCCCACTCAACTGCTTCACCTTAGGTTCCACTTGTGGGGTTCGCCAGGTTGACCTCAGAAAACGTCGACAGGCCTACCGTTTTTGGATTGTTCCATGTCTGAGGCCAACTAAATGCAGGTGTCGTTGCATTTGTTTCATCTATTATCGTAATTTGGGCTATCTTTTTCCTAAGTCGCCAACAACAATTTTAGTATGACAGCCCAATCGTAATTGGGCTATAAATAGCCCAAATCTAATATTGGGCGATATATGTATGCCTTATAATGGGTGATTTTTTAAGAGGTTTAGAACTTTAAAAAAAAAAAAACACAAAAAATTCAAAAAAATGAATGAAATATTTATTTGAATCGATAGTTTGAACCTTGCAATTTAATGTTTAAAGATAATTTCATGCAAATGTTGACCGCGGCTGCGTCTCAGGTAGCCCATCCGCTGAGTCCAATTTTGGCATACTCTTTTACACATATCGGCCGGTATCTCACGAATGAATGCATGGATGTTGGCTTCCAGTGCGTCAATCCAAGCGGGCTTGTCCCTATAGACATTAGCCTTGACATACCCCCACAAAAAATAGTCTAATGGTGTCAAATCGCACGATCTAGGCGGCCAATGAAATTAACTGTTCACCAAACTCGCCTCGCAATTGCGCCATTGTTTCGCGTGCTGTGTGGCATGTGGCACCGTCTTGTTGAAACCACATATCATGCAAGTCAAGAACTTCCATTTCGGGCAAAAAAAGTTTGTTATCATCGCTCGGTAGCGTTTACCATTGACAGTAACGCTGCGATTCGCATCATCTTTGAAGAAATATGGCCCAATAATGCCGCCGGCCCATAAACCGCACCAAACAGTGGCTTTTTCGGGATGCATTGGTAGCTGTTGCAATGCTTCTGGCTGATCTTCACTCCAAATGCGGCAATTTTGCTTATTTACGTACCCATTCAACCAAAAATGAGCCTCATCGCTGAACACAATTTTTCGATAAAAAAGCGGATCCTCGGCCAGCTTTCCAAGAGCCCATTCACCAAAAATTCGGCGTTGTGGTAGGTCGGCTGGCTTTAGTTCTTGCACCAGCTGTATCTTAAAAGGCTTTACGCCCAAATCCTTCCGCAAAATTTTCCACGTAGTGCTGTAACAAAGACCTAACTGCTGGGAACGGCGCCGAATCGACATTTCGCGGTCTTCTGTCACACTAGCTGATACGGCGGCAATATTTTCTTCACTACGCACAGTACGTAAACGTGTTGGTGGTTTAATGTCCAACAAAGTAAATTTGGTGCGAAATTTGGTCACAATCTTCCGAATAGACTGCTCAGAAGGTCGAGAATGCCGACCATAAAATGGAAGCAGCGCGCGATGAACATTTCGAACCGGGCACGAATTTTGATAGTAAAATTCAATAATTTGCAAACGTTGTTCATTTGTAAGACGATCCATGGTTAAATTGCAAACCAAACTGAAGCTGTTTGACAGTGACACAAGTGACACAAATGGAAGCAGCGCGCGATGAACATTTCGAACCGGGCACGAATTTTGATAGTAAAATTCAATAATTTGCAAACGTTGTTCATTTGTAAGACGATCCATGGTTAAATTGCAAACCAAACTGAAGCTGTTTGACAGTGACACAAGGTACACGTCAGCTGTCAAAACCAGTGTTGCCAAAACAAACCAGCTAAAAAATCACCCGTTATTACGTTTTCAATAGAGCCGAAATGAGGTTATTTCGGAATTTGGCAAAAAAGTGTGTTCATTACCAAATAAGCTTATTTCGTTTTATATCTCATTTCATTTTGAATTTGGAATGGCAGTTAAACGTTTGTTTTTGTTGTTTTCTCTCTGTGTTTTGACATTTTCATGCAAGAGCTTTTTAAAGCTTTTGGAATCGACTGCTAATGGATGGATTTACCTCATTTCGTGCAAATTTAGTTCAATTTAGCTCATTTGAGAACGAGAAATTTTATGGGAAATGAGGTAATTTCAGATCTGATTTGGAAGTTTGCAACGAAATTACTTCATTTGGCTCAGCGAAAACGTAGAATCGGCCAAAGATTAAGGATTTTGAAGACAACTCCAAAAAGCAATAAAAGCTTTGAAAATATTCGAAATTTGGAAGAACAATGGAAAAAGCTTCCTCTATGTGACTGGAGTTCAGTTTTTACCTCTAAAACTCCAACAATTTTTGAAAAATTTTGGATAGAATTGCTCTTAACGTAAAAAATATTTCGGAAGAAATAGTTTTCGGGGATTTGGAGAATTTCGTTATACAATTGTTAGCTTTGCCTGTTAGCAACGATGTATAGTAGAAAGAACATTTCCTTTTATGAATTGTGTAAAAACAAAACCAAGAAATCGATTAACTACAGCATCGCTTGATGCAATTATGCGTTTGCGTATTGATGCTACGGTTAAAAATATTTGCTGTGAAAACTTGTCGCCCTCATTTCAAATGATACGTAAATTTAACCAAACAATGTATCAATAATGACGAGGATGACAAGGACGATAGTTCTGATGAGGATATCACATTTATAGACTGATTTTCATCAACTAAAAATGTTAAATATGATAATATTGTTACTCTTTTTTCTTATGGATAAAAAATCTATTTTATTTTTCGTTGATTAAAATTAAAATAAATTGTTATTGATGTTAAGAGAATTTTTTTTATTTTTATTGGGCTACTTGCTACTATTTGGGCTACTTTTTCGGCTCCGATTTTGGGCTACAAACATTGTCAAATTGGGCTATCGAACTAGTTCAAGATATGGCAACCTTGCATGACAGTACCAGCTAAGTTGGTCATGCTGTATTTTGTCCAAGATGGTATTTTTGACGTGTAGGCTTCCTCGGATTCTCTTGCTTCTTATTCGATCACGCTTTGTCACTGCTGCTGTCATGCAAAGTATCTTCATTTCAGCTGCCTCCAGTTTACTCTCATACTGCTTGTAAATTGTCCAACACTGTGAGCGTATGTTTTATTTTTTTTTTTTTAAAAGGATATCATGACGCGATTTACTGCTACACATTTTCATTTTATTTATTTACAACTTAGCTAAAATACTAGCTATAAAAGTTGTATGTACAATTTTATATATTTGAAAAAAAAAATTGATTTAAATTTACTTGTAAAATATACGTTTTGATCAAACAAGTTAATATATATTATTAAAAATATTAAATAAATTAAACATTTTATTTACGGCAGAAAAACGTTCATAATTGGTCCGATAGTTGAAAACATGTAGACATTCGGACAAGTTCATTAAGTTGCTTTGAGGAATATTAAAGTGAATACAAGAAAGAAGGTGCAAAGAGTCTATTTTTCCGTTTAACAATTTTACAATGAAGACAAAACATAAATACGACATGTCAATAAGTTTCAGTCTATTATGGTAAAGTGGGAGATCATAGAATTTACCCAACCTAAACCTCTGAGTGCAAACCTCAGGAATTTTATCGCACCTGTTCCAGTCTAGCTGAATGACAATGGTAATGGTGTGACCAAACCTGACAAGCATATTCAAGAATAGGCCTAACAAATGTCATAAAAAGTTGTTTTGTAAGAAAGGGATCAGAAAATTGCCTTGACTCTCTCTTGATCCAACTAAGAATTGAATTGATCAAATAAAACACCAAGGACAGAAATCTCGCTTACTCGTGATAATAGTATACTATTAAGAGAATAATTGAATGAAGTTACAGATAACTTCCTCGTAAAACTCATAGCCTTACATTTATCGATGTTAAGACACAAATAATAACGACCAGGGGCCTATTTCAGCGCTACTACATCAGTTACATCAACTACATCATACAACTACTGTCTACAACTACACCAACTACATTTTTCTGTTTCACAAATCCCACTGGAAGAGTTGTATGATGTAGCTGGATGATGTAGACCTAGACCCCGACTACACCATTCGTTTTTTCGGTTGTTTCGTCTCTCGTCTGTAATGGTGGATTTACATGTATCTGCATTTGGTTTCTGCAAAAAAAAATAGGGATACCAAATACAAAATGTATAATTGTTAAATAGAGAGAAAAGATTAAAATGCAGAAGAACATCGTTTCTGCATTATAGGAAAGTGCCATAATGCAGAAATGAAGACGAACATGTTCATCTTCTTAATGGTTCTCTTTCACTCGCTCGGATTTTTTGTATGCATCTGTCCTGCTCTACTTTTCTGCATTATGCAGACGCAAATACATATAAATTCACCATAATAGTTATATAGTTATATAATAGGATAATAGTTTTTCGTAATTGAGTACAATTTATATACGAGTATATTTGAGAATGAAGTGATAAAAAAACTTTTTTTTATCACAAAATAAACCAAAAATACATGAACGTCACAATAACGAAAGAAAATTTATAATAAAATATAAAGGATTTTGAGATTTTTAATATTTTTGATGATGATTTCGAATTTAATATAAAGGTTACACCGCACTTGACGGAACTGCACTGAAGCGGAAATACACTTCAGACGGATTCGTATGAAATTGTATGAAGTTCAGTTGCCGCTTAGTGCAAAATAGTTCATACAATTTTATACAAATAATAATAATTTGCCGCGTCGCGTCGTGAAGCTTAGTTCCGCTGAAGTTGAGTGCGGTCTTGCCTTAAGAGTTCAAAGAAGGCAAAATATATATTTAGAACGTCTGAAGAGAAATGTCAACAACAGCCGACTTCAAATTAACATTTTACGTTGAACTGTTCGAGATAACATATCTCACTGCAACGTGAACGAGGCTATTTATATTGTTTTTTTTTAGAAGTGAGATATTTGAACTTTAAAGAGACACAAATAAATAAAATAAAATAAAATAAAATAAAAAACATAAAACATAAAACATAAAAACATAAAAATTGAAAGAAAACCGAAAGTGTATTTACAACGAATCAATTTTCACCGACTATACAATAAATCAAAAGATAAATCATACATTTTTTGAATTTCTTATGTTTATATACAAAAAAAATACTTACATTCGTATATTTTCTTTTAAATGCAACAATTTTATTCTGTTACAGCAATCACAGCAAATATTTTTATTGTGAAAATGTAACAAAAAATTACAGTAAGTTGTACTACAACAATGTAGTATCAAAAGCTGTGAAACAGAATCATACATTTTTCCAATATTTCCAGTCGATTCTCCAATGCTACATTGATGTACTACACCTGAAAAACCAATGTATGTTTGAAACAGAAATGATGTAATACAACTGTTATACTACTACATTGTAGCTGATGTAGTAGCGGAGAAATAGGCCACCAGCCAAAAAACGAATTATAAGTCACACTGCAACTCTTCACAATCGCGAGAATTTTAAATGGTTTTGAAGATTGTTATAGTTTTAGATTTTAGATTTACAATTATTTTTTGTTCATTTCAAACTTAAAACTAGTGAAACAATTAATTGAGTAATAATGAATAAATAGTAATCATTCATTAACTTAAAAGTTTGTGTCGAATGATACAGCAAGAAAAAATTCACAAAAATAAATCTGTGTGGGGTGACAATCAGAACTAAAATAGGTAAAATTTAAAATAAATATGATCAAAAAATATAATACCTTTTCATAAAGATAAATAAATTACATCTTTCGATTTTAATTTCCTTTTTGAAACCTAAGCAAAAGTTGGATAGTTTATAATTAATAATGTAACATCAATTAAAAAATTAAGAAAAAAGCGAATTAAAGGATTATTAGATATTAACAAAAGTAATTTTCAATAAAATAAAGGTCCACCGCGAAACGCCAGTTTTGTACTGCTTTTAAAAATGAGTTAAAATTGTGAGTCATTCTTATTGACACAGGAAGTTTATTAGAGCATTTGGGTGCAGAGGCAGTATAAAAATGAGAGAAATGTGTTTTATTCGCAACAGGTTCATTAACTAGGTGCATATTGTTTTAACGTAGATTTTATAATTGTGAGTTTCTGCTAGGCATATTACCACTTTGCTTGAAAAATTCTTTCAAGACAAAAATTGTAATGATGAATTCTTAAATCTTTGTATATAATGTAGGTGAAATCATATCCGAGAATTTCTTCGTTTCTGGAATTTACTTTGCTTAAATAGGAAAATATTATAGAAGACAGATTAAAACAATTTTAGGAAAGTACGCTTTTATGGAAATACAAATTCATAACATATACACTTTTTGAATAAATTTGAAGGAATCAGTTTATAATGTAACACAGGGGAACAAAATCCTGCCTGCGACAGAAACAAGATTATATTTTTCAGAATGCTTTGAATGTCCTGAATTCGAATCCGATCTCAGAATTGTTGGAATGGCTCAGGTCTTTTGGCCGCCCATTCTTCAAAATCAAATTTCTTCACAACTGTGGGTGGTAAAAAAAAGGAGGATGGTTGTGGTGGTCATTTAATTGGTCATCTTTTATTGTGAAATTGGACACATTTTGAGGTCAAGTTAAAACAGTTAAAATATACTCCAAAAAATTAGTGCATAATTTAAAAAATCGGAAAAAGCTAGAAGTATTTTTGCAAAGAAGGTCAAAATCGAACAAAAAAAAGGGGATCGTGGACCTGCCAACTACAGAGCAAAAATATTAATATTTAATGCAAAAAAACATGGTTTAAGAAATAAATCTTACAAATTTTGTCTTTTTGCCTCAGCCGCAGCACTGATTTATTAATTGCTAATTTTTATTTACTAAAAAATATGTTTAGGGCTTTAGGATGGCAAAAAGAAAATTGTCCAGAGTGGTAAGTTATGTAAAAATGGAGTGCGCTAACTAGATTTATTATTCCCTAACTGTTTAACACTAGGAACTTTAAAACAAACATGTGCTTCAATATCCCTTTCAATTCTTCCGAAATCCACTCTGACTGTGTTTAACCATTTTAAGAGTTTATCAAAAACCGCCTTACTGCACCGCCAGTCCAGTCTTAAGTATAAGCGATTCTGACATTTTAAGTGGGCTTTTTCTCTCTTAGTTTTAGTAACATTTATCTTTTTTTATGTTTTTTTTTTTTTTTTTGTTTGTTTTGGTGAGCCCAACTTGGTTCCAACTTTACATAATACTTATGTACGTACTTTTTTGAGGAATGAAAATAGTAATGCATTGCAAAATTTGCTGTTAGTTGACCTTTCTAACACTTTCTCATAAAAAATGCAAATTTTATTCAATGAAACATTACGTTTTTAGGCCAACTTCATGAACTGAGAGTAAGTTCGTGTGATCCAACCGACCATTTTAATTGATTGAAGAATTAAATTATGGTAATTTAATAGATGTTTCTTAAAGAATAGGAAGCACTATATATGCCCAAAATAATTAGCTTTTAAAAGGTAAATAAAAAACAAATTGGGTGGCGCAACGGCTCGTGAAGAACCAGGTCGTAGTAACTAACAACTCGCAACCATTCCTGTGTGCGCGTGTCGACAGGAATGGAAGAGACCTTCAATTTTATCCCGAATCCAAACGGCTTGACGAGAAGCACTTATTCATGACAAGTGAAACTCTTGGAGGATTTGCCAATTCCTCGCACGAGGCAGTAGCCCTGAAAAAAAAACTTTTTATTTTGTTAGGTGGACGAAGTTGGGAAGTGAACCCAGACCTCCAGCGTGACAGTCCAACGCACTAACCCTTACGCTACGGGCTACTAAAAAAGCCCGTTAAAGGTAACGGAAAATAATAAGAAGCAATAAAGCCTTTATCGCAAACATACAAATTTAATAAAACACATTGTTATGGTCTTGATGCAACATAATTAATCAAGTTCGCATACCAGCTCCTTTGATTCGTTTTTTTTTCTGCAAATGTTATCATTTTATAATTTGAAAACGATCAAATGTGACGTATTAATTTAATTTTTTGTTTGGGGTTTTCCAAGGGTACATGATATATTCTATCAGTGCCTGATGTGATATTACAAATTTTAAGTTTGTTCTTCTTTAAACATAGGAATGTAAATATAGTTTTTTTAAAAATGATAATCCATCAAATTGTTTAGTTTATTAATAAATCTATTCAGTCACAGTTTAAAAAAAATGATCTATTTTTTGTTTTTTGCATATTTTGTATAGATTTCCAAGAAAATTTATTTAAAAAGCATTATGTTAAATAAATTTTCTTCGAATTATATACAAAACTCCGAAAAAACACCAAAACCCAAGCATCATAATTCCTTCCGCTTGACCATTTTCTGCCAAAAAACATAAACCACACTTTTCTTTTAAATTTCCCTTTCAAAACGCACGCTCACATCATGATAGAAATCTAAATTCTTCACACACATGTGGTCCAATAAAGAAATTATCCGCAGCTAATCTGAAAATTGACACCCATTATCGCTAAATAGGAATATGATGTATTGTTCATTAAGGATAATCATAAGTATAACCCAAATAAATGTCGAAAAATCTACTTCAATTTCGCATGAAATGAATAATTTATGTATATTAATATGTATATATGTACAATACATACTTCAATCTCCTGAGAACCAAAACCATCAAGATAACAGATCGTACGTGCGTCAGATTTTCTCTTGAATTCCTTCGAATTTCTTTTACTGCTACCGAATTCACTATCATCACTATGGAAGAGTGGTATACCTACTAATCGCTCAAAGCAATGCCGTTAGGGATAATCAATGTGGACTATCCTGCCCACACCCACTCCCATATGTGCGGTGCGATGCGATGTGAGATATTTTAAAGGCGTTAACTGTTCACCAACCATAGTGTTTCGATTGCCACCTTTTGGACACTCATAACAATCAAATTGAAAACACAAACAAAAACAACAAAAAAAACACGTAGGATATGTGCATTGACACGCATGTGAATTACATAAATTCTAACTAAAAATAACAATACCATAACAATTTGCCCTGGACAGGACATCTGAATATTCAAATAAACTAGGTACCTACATATTTGTGACCATTATGAAATGGTCCATCACATCAAAAGAAAGGAACACATCCTCATCCGTAGACCAGAAAAAAAGGACAACAAAAGGCGCATAACAAAGGACAAATAACAAATAATACTCCAGATATTTACAATGCAAACTTGAGCGTATACACAAATGTTTTGTACTCCTTAGGATCAGAGAAGAAAAAAAATCAAAAGGACAACACAGCAACGATTTGTTTCCAAGTTGACTCACCTCTTCACATATGGATGGATACTTTCTATATTCTTTATATAAATCCATTGAATGCGAACGAAATTGAAGAAATTCCAATGAATGTTATTGTCTAAACGAGGATGAGTATTGAGTTTTGGAAAGGATTAAACGGAAATATGTATACACTGCGAAGCTTCAAGAATGTCATCCATATTTACGCCCATTCCCACCTTTGAAAACTTTAAGATGAAAAGTACCGCCACTGCTGCCGCTTCATTTATACCTTTCATTACAACGGAAACGGATATTCAATATATTCCAGTGTCAAAGGAGTAAGGTATTGCAGTATTTGTTATTTTCAGCAGTATTTGTTATTTTCCATATTTAATCCATGTTCGTATAACTGGGAAGCGTTCATCTATAAGATTTGAACTTCTGATAATAACCTATTAAATTTTTTAAATGCCAGATAAACCGACTTCGTTTTTTTTTAGAATACTAAGGAAACACACCAACACATGTGTGAAAAGAAAGAAATAGGAATTTGTCAATAAAAACAAACATCTTCGTCTAGATTAGGTTCTTTTTTGACGTTACAGTGGTTTCGACAAGACAATCCGTTACTTTTTAAAATATGAGATTAAACACAAAATCAAAATCGAGTGACAAGAGGTAAATACTTATCAGTCTCTTTTTATATGAATACGATGAACCAGTTCAGTGCTATACAAAAATAAAATAAAATAAAATAAAATAAAATAAAATAAAATAAAATAAGAGGTGTTGTTTTGATATTTAAAGAAAAATGGCATTTTTTGAGATAAATGATCGAAAATTTATTTCAATGTAAAGAGAAAAGTATGCCATTAATAATGGAAAACAATACCAGCAAAATGGCCACCATGGCTACGCTTATCCTTTTTATGAGATTTTCCATCACCAAGTCACAAAGTGGCTGCTGTATGCCATCAATAGCTTCATGAATTCCATCTTTGAGGTCTTGCATCGACGCTAGGCCGTTGGCGTAGACCTTATCTTTCACGCGGCTCCAAAGTAAGAAGTCGAAAGGTGTTAAATCACAAGATCTCGGTAGCCAATTGTGATCACCTCTTCGAGTGATAACACGGTCCAGAAACTTTTCCCGTAAAAGATCGATGGTGTCGTTGCTTGTGTGGCACGCCGCCGTAGCGCCGTCTTGTTGAAAGTAAACGTTGTCCAGATCAATACCATCCAATACAGGTCATACAAAATTATTAATCATCTCTCGATAGCACAATCCATTCACCGTAGCTGTTGCTCCAGCCTCATTTTCGAAAAAATAAGATCCAATGACCCTGTCGGAAAATAAATTGTAACAAACAGTTCAATGAATCTTGGGTTTTTCGGGCCCCAGATGAGACAGTTTTGCTTGTTGACGTAGCTACCGAGGTGGAAATGGGCCTCATCAGTCAAGATGATTTTTCGATGAAATTCCAAATTATTTTCATGCATTTTTTATAGTGAATTGTAATAATTTCAATGCGTTGTTGAAGCGTGTATCGTTCCATTTTTATAAATGGCGTAGTACTTGTCAAATGTCGAAAAATTACAGCTTCAGAAGTGACAACTACCGAAATAGCGGGCTTTTCAAAATAAAAACTCTTATTAAATATGTCTAGTGTCTATGCTGCCACAAAACGTAAGAAAACAGGTTTCACTCCTTTTCTTGTGGTCCAATCAACTTTTTCCCATTTACATGCAATGCGACCATTAAACCAGCACTTGGAGAATTTTTTTTTCAAAATAATTTCAAGAGCCTCTTTTTATGCGCAACAATCTCATTTCCAATTTTTGTTTCCAAAACAGAACCCACAACTAAAGTTTTACTTGTTGAACACATTTTCAATTTCATGCTCAATTCATGAAACAAACTTATTTATTAGATACTATCAAAATGTAAGTCTGCAACTTTTACGAGGGTGGCTTTTTGGATGAATTTAGCTTTAGTTGAAATATATGACCAAAGTAAAGCATCAGCGGAGATAGAAAATGTGTGGCTAACTGTGTGTGCAATGTGTGCAATTGTGGTCGATGTGTACACTTCCGATCGTAGATAATAAGATATCCTTATATAGTTTCGAAAATTAATATATTCTCCATGAATAGTTCTGATTTCAATGAACGTCCGTCTTTTGTGCCCCCCACCCATCTGTTATCGTCACACACACAGTTTTGTAACTTCATCTACTTTATTTATAACTTTCAATAAGTAATTCATCCTTCTTGTGTTATTATCTTATTTGCACAATTACACACTTTGAACGTTCGTTGTACCGGGGTGGTGGTGGGTGGTAGAGATGGGGTCTGTATTTGTGCGGTTATTTGAGGAAAGAGCTCTATATATGATGATGGTTATGCAGCCACATCAGCTAAGGGAATAAGCTGAAAGCTTAACTTTATTCGAATAAGCGGTAGAAATTGACTTGAAATTTTGGTTTTCATATTGAAATGGTTATTATACCCTCAGGGAACACTCTGGACAGGATATTGGATAAATAAGTTGTCGTCGTATATCCTCGTCGTTCTCGTTCTTGGTTTTTTGAAGCATCACGAGCTACAAAAATGGTTCTTTCTCGCGTTGTGGGGCATACAAATAAATATACTATAGCGTATATTACATCCAACTAACTATATTGATTACATTTGCAGCCACGTTAACATGCACTATTTGTGTGTGTCGAAGGACTGAAGATAGTGTCTTTGATGGTATATTTAGTTAGTTTTATGACAAATAATCTTCTAGGAAGTGGGTACCCATTATGTATAACAAGGGGATGGGAAAACCTTTATCGCAAATAAGATATTAATTTTTAAAACCTATTACTATAGTTAGGGCGTTAAGGGAGCCAACCGTGCACTTAATTCTGACGGGATGAGCTTTGGTATACTAATAGTCCACATCGTAAATTTACTTATAAGAAGTGTTAGCACGGTGGCATCACTGGATGACCGGAGATATAACTCATAGTAGTTAGGGCGTTAAGGCCATATTTTAGGTCAAACCTTTCACTTCATTCTGACGGAAAGAACTTTGGTATACTAATAGTCCACACCCTAAGTTTACTTTTAAGAAGTGTTTCCATGGTGGCAACACTGGCAGACCGGAGATATAAGGGTTGCTTTCTGACTATGTTTTAACACGAAATTTCACATAAATTAGCCTATAAATCGAGAACCAGACATCGGTTGATGTCGTGGAATGTCTCGTTGGATATTCATAAAATTTTAAGATGAGCGTCGACGTAAAATTTCATACTCTACAGCATATCCGAAGGCCATTTTATCCATGTATTAGTTTTTTGTATAATCGCTTTAAGAAATTTAACTTGGCAACACTAAAAAAAAACACCCTTTCGCCCCAGATATTTGTATGGACTCTTTTGATTCATATTTCTTACGACAAATGAGACATGTGTGCCAAGTTTTATCACCATACCATTGAAATTTGGTAATGTTTTGCTCGTTTCACTGAAAATTTAGTCATCATTAACGCCCTAGCTACTATGAGTTTTTGAAGTTTTTCTCGCTTTACTTTGCTTATGAGATTTGCAAAATTTTAAGGTTTTATTAAATAATTTTTCTGTTATAGAGTCAAGTGATAAAAATTCAGTAGGTGTCGATTCAATTTAGGTAAATAATTGTATCTAAACAGGGTGTCCCGTAAAGGATGGTCCAAACTGAATATGGTGATAGGCAAGGTCATGACCTTACAGAATTTGGTAACTTGTTTATCCCGAACCATAACGGTTTTTGAATAACGGCTGTTTTTTTAAATTTTACCGAACCCCTACCTTCGATCCCTGTTTTGCTCACCCCGACAATAATTGATTTTTTATTATTTTTATTTTTGGGGCTGTTTGTGATCGTCCTATTTATCGATACCAACACGGGGAAGCATTTTATATTGCCGCCTTTCAAGGGATAAATTTTCTTCCTCTGCATCATCTTCGCTGCTCCAAAAAGATGACGCCCAATTCTCCCAGAAGTACATATGTAATTTTTATTTTATTATTTCAATTTAAACAGAGCTCTACTTTTATTTAATTATTATTTATTTTAAGATTTTTTCCTTTCGAAGTCACAAGCGAAAAGTTTACACAACAACTGAATATCATGATTGAATAAACAGAAATGATGAAAATTCCCAAGTTTACTCGCTTACTTCTACTATTTCGTTGATCAACTCTAGAGTTGAAAATCAAAAGTTGAAAACGTCAACTTCGAGTGAACGAAAATTATTTCTCAAGTTATGTTCAACTTTGAGTGAATAAATTAAGCCTAAGTCGTTTTCAAATTAACGCTAGTTTATCGATTTTTTTTTTAATAAAGAGAACCATCTGGATGTTGGCTCCTAGCAGCCCAGGTATAATAGGTCGATGGTGTAAGTAATGTGCATGAAGCTTAATACACACGTCAACTTTTATCCACTAGTTAAAATTTAAACGATTTCCTGAGCAGGTTAAATTTTGACGACTGTATTCACCTCAATAATGTCAAAATTTAGCCATGCGATCAAATTTAATGCACTTTTAACGCAATCGACACACGGGCTTAAGATCAAATTAGATAGCATAACGTATCAAAGAGTCGATTTCCCGATGATCCAAAGCAAGAAGCCATATTTTTTATATTTATATCTTTAAAAACAACGATCAAATATCTCAACTTACGAATTTCTAATGGGAGTTTCTAATGCCGCGGGGCAAAAATAATGCCGCGGGGCAAAAAAAATGCCGCGAGGCAAAAATAATGATCCAAAGCAAGAAGCCATTCTTTTATGTCTTAAAAAAAAAAAAGATCAAATATCTCAACTTACGAATTTCTAATGCCGCGGGGCAAAAATAATGCCGCGGGGCAAAAACAATGCCGCGAGGCAAAAATAATGCCGCGGGGCAAAAATAATGCCGCGGGAGTATGGAAAGGTGGCACCTTCTAGATCACGAAAATGATAGTTTTAACCCTCTACGAGCTCTATTTCTCGAGATAATTGAGTTTAAAAATAAAGATAGAGTTGATTTTTCAAATTAAAGTTTTCGTAGAGTTGATACATCTATCGAAAGGTGGCACCTCCTAGATCACGAAAATGATAGTTTTGACCCTATACGACCGCTAGTTCTCGAGAAAACGATAGTTTTAACACTCTAGGAGCTCTAGTTCTCGAGATAATTGAGTTGGAAGATGAAGATAGAGTCGATTTTCAACATAAAGTTTTCGTAGAGCATTTTACAGCTTTGGAAAAGGTGGCACCTCCTAGATCACGAAAATAATAGTTTTAACCCTCTATGAGCTCTAGTTCTCGAGATAATTGAGTTGAAAGATGAATATAGAGACGATTTTTCAACTTAAAGTTTTCGTAGAATTATGATACATCTATGGAAAGGTGACACTTCCTAGATCACGAAAATGATAGTTTTGACCATAGTCAAATAGTGTTTTGGTCAGGAAAAAAATATAGAAGTTTTTTTCTCACTTGGTCTCTTATGTTTTAGTATTCGCTGAATCCAAATTTCAACTTTGCTACTTCCTACGGAAATGGCTTCACAGCGAAAATCGCAAACAACCTCAAAATTTTCGACCGTTTTGCAGTTTTTTTTTTGCCAAAAAGTCAACAAAATATACACACATTAGATACATTAATCTTCTACACTTTATAGAACATAAAATTTCCTACAAAATGGGCTACAACTTTTTCTTGTAGAATTAAAGGTATGGCCACAAGAGTTCGTTGAAAAAATACCAACATTTAGATTTTTGCTTGTAACTCAAAAACCATGCCTGTTTATTGTAGAAAACCTAAGCTTCTGCTTAAACAACATTAAATTCTCTACCAGTTTGACACCTGCATGACTTAAATTGTAAATCGTTCATGCAAACTTTCTTGTAAACTTATCATTTTACACAATTTGTAAGCTTTCGACGTTCCGTGAATACCTTTAGGCCTAAGTTAGTATTTTTTGTGAAAAAAATTAAAGGGTTCCCTTTTGTTTTAAAAAATTTAAAAGTACCTAATAACCACATGTACTACATGGCATACCCATCCAGCGCTTCCCCTATTTTGCCACATCTACAAAAAAAGAATATGTTTTCGTTAGAGCAATTAATTTTAAGCTGGCACAAGGTTTTATATCAGAGACAATTATAAAATCTAAGAAAATATTGGGGCGTATTCATAGTCATTTTAGAGCTCTGTCTAAGTTAAACATGGGTTTAGTTGAATTTTCGGATGTTGATTCTATTTTTTTAAGTTTATCATTTCAAAATATTTGAAGCTATTTGTGTAGTGTACCAAGTAAATTGTCTTATTAAAATATAAAACCAACAATTTGTAGTTAAAATCGGTGTGTGTTCATTGAGCCAAAATTGTCTTAAACTGTTGTTTAGTTAAACCTGGGTCTATCTGCGACCATGAATATGCCCCATGTTTAGATATCCGGATTTTTCATTTAAGTTAGTTCCAATTAATAATTTCAAATAATTTGTGATTGTTCGAAAATTCAAGTTAATAAATTTTATGTTTAATAAAGCGCTGTTTTTGTTTAATCGGGTTTGACTGTTATAAAACATTTTAACCAATATGTTATGAAGAAAATCAGGTAATGTTAACCTATAGGAATAAAGAAAAAGAAATTTATATATTAAAATATTAAAATTGGTGCAGTGCATTAACGGCCACGGAATTATCCCCCGCGGGTGTTAATTCCCAAAAAAAAAAGGAATTAACCCCCGCGGGTGTTAATTCCTTTTTAAATTTGGGTCTTAATGCCAATTCCAAAAAGCAAAAACACCCGTGGGTCTTAGTTCCTTTTTGTGGTGGTCCTTATTACCACTTTAAAAAGGAATTAACACCCGCGGGTCTTAATTCCTTTTTTTTTTTTTGGGAATTAACACCCGCGGGGGATAATTCTGAGGGCGTTAATGCACTGCACCATTAAAATAACTTTGGTTTTAAGTGGAGTGAATGAATATAATTCAAATAAAAAGTACAAGAGTGACCTCAACTGGTGCCATGACATAAGACCAAGCGTCATATAGCCAAATTTCGGTGTTTGGCCTTATGACGCTTTACAAAAGTGATATAAGGCCAATTTTTAAGAGTTGGCTTTATGTCGCTTTGTAAAGCGTCATAAGGCCAATTTTATTTTAGACATAAGGCCAAATGTAATATTAGTTTTTTTTTCCAAAACCGGTTTCAAACACACCGTACATAATTCTCAAATAAATTGTCTATTTATTTTAATCATAGGTTCAGTTTGGTAAAATGCGAAGACAGCTCATGCGCATTTGTAACGGTTAATTTAGGTTTATAGGTTTCGGAAACGTTTAAAACCAAAACTGTAATGCAAACATTTGGGATGTCGCGTTATATAAATGAGCTGTTTTATAGGAGAAAGGTTTTAGAAAAAGACTTTAGCTACTCAGTTTTTATATCTCCGATCATTGCTTCTGAAATTGCGAAATTCCACAGGACGGAACTTTCAGTGTTGTGCTATCATGCGACTTCAAACATCTCATGATTATATTTTTGATCCTTGTTCCTTTCATTACTAATTTTATTTTTGAACTTGGTTCGTACCTACTTATAGTTGCGTGGAGTATAAGTAATTTTAGTTTTATATAACAAAGATTAAATATCTAATTGCAATAACATTTTTTTATATATTTAAAGACATACTATTACTTGGTTCAATCTTAAGATTCATACATAAGAAATTAACTTTTACATAACAGTTTTTATTATAGTTCTTGTTTTTATTTAAATTCATCTTGATATAAACTTTTAATTCACTAAATCCTAAAATTTTAGAAATTAAAAAAATAATACCCAAAATTCGCGCGAAAAATAATACCCAAAATTCGAGGTATGTCTTTAAATATATAAAAAATGTTATTGCAATTAGATATTTTATCTTTGTTTCATAAAACTAAAATTACTTATACTCCACGCAACTATAAGTAGGTACAAACCAAGTTTAAAAATAAAATTAGTAATGAAAGAAATGCGCATATTGTATCTTGTATTGCTTATTTATTATTATTCGAATGCAAGCATTACTAAAAACTTTTGCTTTTGTATTTCAAATAATAGGGTTCTGGTTATATTGATCAGTCGATGGCTGCATATCTTCACGTCTTCCAATATATTGAATAAATAATGTTTTAGTTTAACCCCACATCATCTGTAACGATTTATGAAAAGGCTCTTAAAACAGTTTGAAACCCGTTTTCTTCCAACAGAAAAATTTACAACATGTTGGTTTCATTTTTGTGAAGCTGTAAGAAAAAGAGTTTATCGAAAATTCTTAAATTTGTAAATTCTCTGCACGAAAGTAAAGAACTTAACCGCCTCTTAAGACAGTTTTTGGTACTTCCGATTTTAAAAGTGGATGACGTATAAATATCATTTGGTTTTTTAAATTCAAAAATCGATAATAACCCATTTAAAAACTTAGTACTTACGATTATATTTATTTATAATTTTTTTTTTTATTTTATTTTTTTTTTATTTTTAGGAGGTTTTAAAATAATGAATTCCTTTTTTTTGAAACAGTTCAAAGTGACATAAGACCAAATTGGTCTTATGACGCTTTACAAAGCGACATAATGCCTACTCTTAAAATTTGGCTCTATGTCACTTTCGTAAAGAGTCATAAGGCTAAACTCCGAAATTTGACCTTATGACACTTGGCCTTATGTCACGGCACCACCTCAACTCCATAAATTATTTGTGTTTCGCCCAGGGTATAACAGTGGGCTCTTTTTGATTTGATTTTAATATTAATATTGATTTGAATTTTAATATTTTAATATTTAAATTTCTTTTTCTTTATTAAACAAACCTGACCACTGGTAATTATTTCCTGGGTGCACGAATTTAAACAAATTCCCCTAGAATAATAAAATGCACAGTATTTTCTTGCTGTGATTTTTATAAGAGTCGGTAAATATTAGGTCTGGCCACGAGACGAGAAAAGTCTCCGTCACGATCTCAGTCTCGCATGACGAGACCGAGACGAGACGAGTCGATACGATACGATACGAGACGAGACGAGACGAGACGAGACGAGACGAGACGAGACGAGACGAGACGAGACGAGACGAGACGAGACGAGACGAGACGAGACGAGACGAGACGAGACGAGACGAGACGAGACGAGACGAGACGAGACGAGACGAGACGAGACGAGACGAGACGAGACGAGACGAGACGAGACGAGACGAGACGAGACGAGACGAGACGAGACGAGACGAGACGAGACGAGACGAGACGAGACGAGACGAGACGAGACGAGACGAGACGAGACCGAGACCGAGACGAGACTTAATTATACGTGACCGATATTAGACCGAGACGAGACTGAAAATTTTCGATTTGAACGAGACCGAGACGAGACTTACAAAACTCTCGCAGAGTCTCGTCTTATGGCCAGCCCTAGTAAACATTGACCAAAATTTGTAGTTTTAGTAGGGTATAACAGACTGACTGAAGAGCCCACTGTTATACCTTGGGCGAAACACAATAATTTCAGGAGTTGAGGTCACTTGTACTTTTTACTAAACCTACAAGTATCGTTCCTACCTATAGTTCTTGTTTTCAGGTATCGATATTAAGACAACGTTTTTTCTGACTAGAGATCTCCATCATAGTACAGGTTGGGCCATACCTATAAACTTTGCTGATTTAAAACACTTGTTTTCTCAAGTGATACCTACTCCAAAAAAAATATTTTTTTAAAAATCTTAATAACTTGTATAAAATCATTTGTTTTTCGTTCATTTTTCCATTTAAGTTTTGAATCTTTTCTGAGAATAAAAATGTCAATTTCATTTAAAAATCTTTTGCCAAAATGAATTTAATCCGTGTCCAAAAAAAACAACAACATTACTCCCAGCTCCTAGGTATGATCAGCATTGTAGGTACATATGTGCATTGTGCAATAACAAAAAATTGTATTCACAAAAAAAAAATTAACTTAAGGTATAGGTATACTTCGCCAAACGAGCCTCAAGGATATCATTTAAACGTGCACATCGCTTTGACTTCCTACGTAAGCAAACAGAGTTGCGCTTAAAAACCAAATTCACTCCAATAAAAACCGAATTTATTGAATTTCATTGTGTTTGCTTTGGCATACCACATCATAGCTCCCATCATCTCCCACAGCCCCAGTCCCGAATATCTCTTTCTTTTTTTCTCGCCGTCGCTCGTCTGCTCACATCAATTTCATCCCTTTATTCAGGAAGTTAAAAGGTGTGCTATCGACCCAATATAACAAGCACTAAAAATTTCTCTTCACCATCAAATCTCTATCAATACATACAATGCAGCAACTTAGAGACTGGAACAAAAAAAAAAAGGTCCACGACACCCCAAACTCAGCCAAAAGCCGAAAAAATGGCAACATAAGGTGGAAAAGGGCTGCGGCGGATAGGTAGGTAGGCCACCCCCAACGAAAAAAAAAAAAAAAAAGAAATCACAAATCAGAATCCTTAGCAAATAGACAAGGACGACGACGACAACGACGATGATGCCAATGACTCCGAGAACGAATGAACGAACAAACCAAACAGTGGAATACGCTTTTAATGAAATTCTCCACTTCAATGTCGTATTTTATTAAAAATTTGCTAAAGTCAATTCTTTATCCGCTCTTTGCTTTTTAAGATTCCTCAAGAGTAAAACTTGATGTTCCGTTTGCTATTTGTGTGCATCACAAAAAAAAAAACCAACCAAGTCTGATCCTTCGTTATTTTTTCTGCTTTACTTGTATTATTTTTCATTAGATATTTAACCCCAAAAGAAAATATACCATCGAAGTTACAAAAAAAAAATGATAATAATAAAGATCACGAGAGGTTGCACGGATTTGCTTTTACTGCAGAGCTAGACGCTGATGGGATTTTTGAAATGCAATGAAATCCTTTTGAAAATCAGGATCTTTAAAAATCACTGGAGACGAGACTCTGCGAGACTTTTGTAAGTCTCGTCTCGGTCTCGTTAAAATCGAAAATTTTCAGTTTCGTCTCGTCTCGGTCTCGTCTCCGAAAAATACGATTTCCGGTCATCTTGTTGATTATTGGAACGAAATATCCGTCATGCGAGACCGAGATCGAGACCGAGACTTTTGTCGTCTCGTGGCCAGCCCTAACTAAGTTCCTATTTTTTGGTAATTACCTTTTTTCTAATCTCGTTCTCGTAAAGGTCACTCGAAAATCTTTATAAACAATCTAAAATCTGGGAGTTTTTGAACGTGTATCCGGTTTTTGGTTTAGAATTCTTGTTTCTGAAAATTATAATTTAAAAAATATAAATGGCTACAACTTCGTGTTGAAAATTTAATTTCAAGACTTTTCTTTTTTTTTACAAACCTTATAAAATACCCTAATAATACTTTCGTCGCACAAGTTTGCAAAAGAATCACAAAAGGCTAAACGAAGGGGAAGCAAAGATGAATGTCAGGGGTTTGTGTAAAAGGAACTTTTAGGCCAGGGGGATAACTTAATATAAAAATGTTGCCAACCACTGTTGGTTTGGGTTTTTGGGGGTGCGAAAAAGTGGTTTTCTTTGGGGCACCTTGAAAGAATTTCGCAGAGCTTATTCGAGGGTTATTGACATAGAAAAATGTTAAGTATATCATTTTCACTATATCAAAAATAAAGGAGTGGGTGGAAAAGGGGCTTAATGTTTTTTTTTATTTTTGTTGCTTCTATTTTGTTACTGTAAAGCTGGTTTGATGGTTGAAAGTGAGAGTTCAAGGCGCAAAACACTCTCTCCCTCTTACCCCAGCTTACTGGTGGATTTGGTTTTATTAAGAAATAGGTATATTTAATCTGTATGCTGTGTCAGGTTAAGTTGTGTATAGGTAGGTAGATGGAGAAATAATTAATTTTATTCGAAGTAAATGTTGACAAAGTCGTTTTTTATTGCAATGCCAAATTGTATAAAAAAGCTTTATACTGATGCCATGGAAAAAGATAATAATGTTTTATTTGGAATCGCAAAATAAGGCAGCTAATTTGTCTCATCTGTTTTTGTGGAGAGGTTCAGCATTAGAATTTTTTTAATTTTGAGGTTTTGTACTACTTTTGGATAACCGTAACACAGAAATTGCAATTTATTTCACTTGCAAGTGTTAAGATTGCGATGAACGACCTTTTTAAAAGTTCATAAATCATAGCATCGATTTTAACTTGAGGAAAAAGCCCGCTGAAAAAACTTACTGGTGATTAGCTTGAAAGATGTAATCATAAACTTGTTTAAAAATAAGTTTATAAGCTTGTAAAGTCTTATAGGGATAGTTTCACCTACTTATCTACAACTTAGACGAAACAAGCAACAATTTTACCAACCCCAACCCCCCTTTAAAGTGTCTTAGGCCCATTTTTTGAAACAAGCGCGCATATATGAAAAATAAAACAAAAGCGTTGAATTTAAATATTAAAGTTTCCTTCCAGCAAATGGTCCTAGATGTTTCTTACTTTAAGTATTTTTTTAATTTTCAGTTTAAATTTCAAAACAATTATCAACTTTTTTTTTAATTCCGAATTATCAAAAATTATATTCAACTCTCTTATCAAAAAAATTCTCAATTATAAGGAAAATAGTTAACCTACAAAAATAAAAAAAAATTGATTAATTATACATCATATATGAGTGTCAAGTTAGCAAAACAAAATTCACGAATCGAAAAATGTTTGATAGGATAATTTGCCGTTAATTTGTTGTTAATTAGTTGTGACAATTTCGAATTTGTCGTTCAATGTTTCTATGTTTTTTGTGTTGCTTTGCTAACTTGATATCAAGCACCCCCTCAGAAAAGTCCTAAAAAACTCTTTACAGTGAATAATTTATTGGTCAATAATTTGTCCTTGATTAGTACTTAATTAGTTGTGACATTTTCATTTCGTCGTGCTATGTTTTCTATGTTTTTTTTTTTTGATGTTTTATGAATACTTTACTATGAAGAAGCAGTTTTGAAATTGCTTTAGTATAATTATGTGGGAATGCTAGGATATTTTGCCAATAAGCAAAACATCACAAAAAAAAAGCAGAAAACATAGCACGATTAAATTTAAAATGTCACAACTAATTAAGGACTCCAATATAAATAGTTTAAACACCGTTTTGAGGTGTTGCTTTTCTAACTTGACATCGAATTAGAAAATTAGCAAAAAAACATAGAAAAAAAAATCTAGAATTGAAAAAAAGTCGAAATCAAAAATCAAGAAAGAATAATTTCGAACTGCAAAAATCTACAAACAAAAATCTAGAATGCAAAAATATAGAATAATATTAATTGTTAAGACAATGAATCGTTACAATTCGCGCGAGTTAAAAAAAGAGACAGAACAGTTTAGTGCAATTTTAATATATGTATCGTATGTCTTTATTGTATCGCGGTATCTTAACGACTGCTTATTCTAGATTTACATTTTTGTGTTGTTCAATCAGATATATGTATAGGATATTCATTATTATATGCTGACTGAACATTTTGTGCATATTATTTTCCCATGGCAATAAATGATTATGTTGCAGTTGTTGCAGAATTTATACTCGCATTTGAATTATTGTTAATTTCGCACTTTGACAATTTATTCATGCTCGTATTACATGGAATAAATAAATACATTTTTCCTATTTTCGTGGCCTTTGTTTGAATTTATAAAAACACTTCTCACGAGTTGACACTATTATACCAAAGAAGCTCTGGAAAAATGTACTTTTTGTAATGTTGAATTGTCAGTATGGCATTGTCTAGTTACATGTCCTGCATCCAAAATAATTACTGACGCCAACGCATCTTCAAGCAGTGAACAACAACTTGCCAAACTACTAGATCCTGCCAACCCTGAATCTTTCAGGAATACTAAATTAGCCACAACACCACATCATAAATTTTCTGATATTTAAAATAATTTTTTCTCTCATAAAAACTTTTTATTATATAACTTTTGAACTTTCCGCATATCAACTTCAACTGCATTTGTTATTCTTTCTTTTTTACATTAAACTGAATCTTTTTTTATCTTTAAAAACGACTTCAAAAGGCCTTGTTGCCCTGAAGTCTTCATTGTTAAATAGTTTACAAATTGATTTTGTAAATTTTTAAGATAACTAAATAAAAAAATCTCGAATGATTTTTTTTTTGAGAATTTTTTCTAGATATAGTCTTTCGTGATTTTTGTACCATTCGAGATTTTTGTCATTCTAGATAACGTCATGATCCCATGCATTGAAAATATTACAACTAATAAACGACTAATTAACGACGTTATTAACCTATAAATCATTCACTGTAAAGAGTTTTTAGTACTTTTCTGAGGGGGTGCTTTGCTAACTTGATATTAAGCTAGCAAAGCAACACTAAAAATATACAAAGCATTGAACGAAAAATTCGAAATTGACACATATAACTAACAACAAATTAACGGCAAATTATCCAATTAACCATTTTTCGATTTGCGAATGTTGTTTTGCTAGCTTGACATCGAATTAGGAAATAAGCAAAAAGAACATAGACAACATAGCACGACAAAATTAAAAATGTCACAACTGATTAACGACTAATTAATGGCAAATTATTAACCTATTAATCATTCACTGTAAAGAGTTTTTAGTACTTTTCTGAGGGGTTGCTTTGATAACTTGATATCTTGTTAGCAAAGCATCACAAAAAACATAGAAAACATTGAACGACAAATTCGAAATTGTCAGAACTAATTAACAACAAATTAACGGCAAATTATCCAATTAACCGTTATTCGATTCGTGAATATTCTTTTGCTAACTCGACACATTTTTTTCAGCAAATACTTTTAAGTACCGCTACCTTGTACCTTCTTTAACCGTGTGTCGTGTATTTCAATTAGTTTTATCAATACTATCAGAAGTCTTTAAATTATCGAGTTAATTTTTTTTTTAATTACTACGACAGGCTTTTCAAAAATCTTGTTTTGTTCGATTTTCGCAACCAAAACCAAACATTCGAAAAAAGTTGTTAAAAAATGGAATTTCGAAAGGTGTCCAAATCTTTTTTGAAAGATTACATCAAATTTTATTTACATAGAAGAAAACTACAAGAAACAAGATGTCATCATTACTTTAATTTTTGATTTAAATTGATATAAGCCGTCTATGGAAAAGGACCCTTTATATTCTTTTTGCAAATTTGGATAAAACCTATTTAACTTTATAAAAGATATTTTATGAGATGTGACTTTATTAACAGTTTTTTTTTATAAAATCGGTAGAGTAGTTTTTACGCAAAACAATGCTTTTATTGACTGTAAGAAAATTGCATAGTAGGTAGGCAGTTAAGGTAGGAGAGTTTCCAACAACGCTATTAATATTAAGTTTAAGGAAAATCGACCCATTCGTTTAGTCTATTAGCCGAACCAACAGATAGACCCACACGGGTAACATTCCATTGGCGCCCTTGTAAACTTGTTATAAGAAAATTGCAAAATTCAAGATCTTCATTTTTAAATATCCTTATTAGGTGCAATCAAGTATACAAATTGGCCATTCCCGAGACATTGGGGACAGAAACTAAATTTGAGCAAATGTTATCAGATAGTTTTTTTTTTGAGGTTTTTTGCTTTAGAAAACTGTTAATCAACTTTTTTACAAACTTTTAGGTATCAGTTAATAATTATGAAATTATGTGTACATAGAATTAAATTATCCATGGTTCGATTTCAATGTTTGTTCTCAAAGTATTTTTTCATAGCTGAATAACAGTTTTCAACATTTTTAAGTGTTTTTTTTTTTTTCGTTTGGGGAAAACTACAAATAGTTTTTTTTCTTTTAAATTAGTATACCTATCAACTGTTTATAGCGTCATTATGTTCTATACTAGAATAAAATTGATCCAAAGTACATAATATAATAAATCTATATGTACAGGGCAGTGGCAGATCCAGGGGGGTGGCTATAGGAGCTAAAGCCCCCCACAGCCGATTGCTAAAATAATTTGAAATGTAGAATACATTACATTGTAGCAATACATTACAACGTGTAGATTTTTATATTCGTCATTCGTCTAAAATATTGTTAAGATGAGAATTTTGATGGACAAAATATAGTAGTTGGGGCTGAACAATTAACATGTTCCGCAACTTCTTTTCTAAGCCATAAGGTTGGGGCTAAAGCTTGAAGATATAATTTAAAAAAAACGTGGTCGGGGCTTAACATTTACATGTCAAAAGCAACAACTGTTTACACTAAAAACTTAGCTAATTTAACGAAAGAAACGCAATAGGCTGGGCTTAGAGAATTTTGGGGGCTTAGTTTTCAAAATTTCAAAGGTCTAAGGCAATACATACAAAATATTTTTGGGCTAAGCAATTTAATACAAATTCTCTAGTCGAGGAGCCAAATTACAAAAGCATGAGAAACCTTTTGAACTCAGAAAAATCTTGCAGATGGACATGAATATTTACAATCTCTATAGACTCTTAAGTGACTTACAAATTTATCGACACATTTTTTTCAGCAGGAATAGAAAGTGTATGTAGGTGTAGCTTAAACGAAAATTCATAAACACTTGCAGAATTGGGCCGTGCAGCTTATTTTTTAGAGCAGCTGTTTCTTATACTTACTTACTTACTTAGGTCCTCGGACCTATTACGTCCGTGATGTTTCCCTTACGGGACATAGGGCCTCCACTACACCTACGCGCCATCGTGTACGATTTCTTGAAATATATTTCAGCTCTCTCCAACTTTTCCCCAGTCGTGCCGATTCCTGTTCGACCGTTCTTCGCCATGTACTTCTAGGCCGGCCCACTTGTCTTCCCTCCTGTGTGAGCGGGTTCCACTGCATTGCTTGAGATGCAATGCACCGATCGCCTTTTCGAAGCGTATGGCCAATCCACTGCCACTTTCTTCTTCGTATAATGGAGTCTATGGGCTCCTGACCCGTTCTCGTATGAAGTTCGGCATTGGAGATACGGTTGGGCCAGAAAATCCTCAAGATGTTTCGTAGACATCTATTAACGAAGGTTTGCAGCTTTCTAGTGACAATTTCAGTGACTTTCCAAGTGCTGCAGCCGTAAAGCAGAACGGATTCAACATTGGAGCGGAACAGTCGTAGCTTGGTCTTTAAGCTAAAAGAGTTGTTTCTCCATATTTTGGACAGCATTCCGAACGCAGCCTTTGCTTTTCTGATTCGGCTGTTTACGTCCAGTTCAGTTCCGCCACCCGTAGAGATAATACTCCCAAGATATTGGAAATCCTCTACCATCTCTACCGGTTGTCCAGAAATATTTACTTGGATTGATGAGGAAGTTCCAAGGCTGATCCTTTTAGTTTTTGCCGAGTTGATCTTAAGCCCTACGATTTCTGCTTCTCTCTCCACCCTTGTTGTCATTTGATGGAGATCCATGATCCTATGAGAGAGTAAGCATACGTCGTCCGCGTAGTCCAGATGTTTGAGGTGAGATTGCAGAGTCCACTGAATTCCCCCATTTCCATTTGACAAAGCTGCGTGCAGTACGTCACTTATCACCAACAGGAACAGTATTGGTGACAGTATACAGCCTTGCCTAACTCCACTTTGGATTTCAAACTCCTCTGACAGCCTACCTTTGTGCAAAACGTGACACCTGGATCCATCATATGTAGCCTTGATAATAGCAATCAATTTATCTGGGATGCCCCTCCTGTGCAAAGCAAGCCAAATAAATTCTCTATTGACACTGTCGAACGCCTTTTCAAAATCGATGAACAGCAGGTGAAGTGGTGATCGATATTCAACGCACTGTTCGATGATGATCCTCAAGGTGTTGATGTGATCAACACAGGAAGATCCAGTGCGGAAACCTGCTTGTTCGGCGTCGAGTGTGTCTTCGAGGTGGTCTTTAATTCGGTCCAATATTATCCTTGCTATTATCTTGGCTACTGCAGGCAGAACGCATATTCCTCTCCAGTTTTCGCACTGTGTGAGATCTCCTTTCTTTGGGAGCTTGACAATCATTCCTTTTTTCCACTCTTCAGGAAAGCTCTCTGCTTCCCAAGCTCTCTTAATAAGTGGGTGCAGTAGCTCGCTCGATTTCGTTGGGTCTGCTCCTAAGAGCTCTGCAGGAATACCGTCAAGTCCAACCGCTTTGTTGTTCTTCAGTGCTTTGATGGCGGTGATAATTTCTTCTTTACTGGGGGGTACGGTGCGTATTCGGGAAATTGTTACTTCGGGTAGCTCAGTGGGAGTAGGGTTCACTTCACTTGCGAAAACGCGGTTTAAAACCGCAGAAAAGTGTTCCCTCCACCTTATGAGCTGGTCCTCATCCGAAATTAGCAGGGATCCGTTTGTGTCTTTAACCAGGTGTTGTTTTGAGCTCTGGACACCAGTGAGCTCTTTGGTAATTCTGTAGACGGTCCTACTGTCACACCTACTAGCGGCTTCTTCTGCTTCTGTAGCCAGTGCGTTGATGTAGTTACGCTTATCACGTCGCACACTACGGTGAACTTCCCTCATCTTCATGCGGTACGTAGACTCAAGCTCGTTTCTCCCTGCTGCTGGGGTAGCTGCGATGCGAGCTTTAAGGTGTTTCCTTTCTTCGATCCTTGCCCAAGTTTCGTCGGAAAGCCAAGCACTATTTCTTCCTTGCGCCCGGCCGACTATACTTTCAGCACCGGATATGAACACATTTTTCACAGCACACCAATGATTTTCGATGGATGTGGTTTCCGTGCTGCTGATTGCGTTCAATCCTTGTGAAAGGTGGTCCCCTAGTTGTTGGCGCACTGCAGGATCCTTTAGTCTATCTGTATTAAACTTGGGCATTCGAGTGTTTCCTTGGGATCTCCGAACTGCAGCTGTACGCAATCTTACGGTAGCAACCATCAGATGGTGGTCCCGGGCCATTCCCATGTCAGCACCTCTTCTGTTACGGACGTCCTGGAGACTGCTTCTAAAACGCCGGCTGATCGCGAAGTGGTCAATTTGGTTGGAAGTTGCTTGTCTGTCAGTCGACACCCAACTGACTTTGTGGCACGTCTTATGCTCGAACATGGTCCCTCCAATAACAAGGCCGTTGGCGTTGCAGAAATCGACAAATCGTTCGCCATTGTCGTTTCGGTTACCAACACCATGTTTTCCCATGACATGCCTTAGCCCAGTGTTGTCATTGCCAACCTTGGCATTTAAGTCTCTCATCACCATAACTATATCACCTCGTGGAACGCTATCATAAGCAGCACTCAGCCGGTTATAAAAGGCCTCCTTCTCCTCGTCAGAAGAGAGCAAAGTTGGGGCGTAACACTGTATGATGGTGACGCGACGTACTCTAGTCCGGAACCTGGCTTTCAGGATCCTGTCACCTAAAGGCTCCCAGGAAATTAGGCTTTTGAGAGCTGTTTTGGAAAGCAGCAATCCAACGCCAGATTCCCGAGCGCTTCCAGGTGTTTTTCCGGAATAGAATAGTACAGTGTTACGGGTTGGTGACTTGAACTTCCCCGAACCCAGCCATCTAACTTCACTTATCCCTAAGATGTCCATCCTATACCGCATGAATTCCTTCTCTAGTTGCAGGAATCTGGCATTCTGAGGACCTTCTTTTCCATTGTCAAGAAGCGTCTTCACATTCCAGAAACCAATCTTTGTCCGGGTACAATAGCCAAAAGTCGTCAACGAGTTATCATTAATTATCCGAGGCGTAGTGTTGGTTTCGGTAGCGGGTTGATTTCAGTTACGGAGAATGCTAACCTCCGTAACCTATCCTAGAAAGCTAGGCCTTTTCGCACTTGTAATTTTAGCCTATTTATGTATATTGGGATACATAAATAGTTGCCCGGGGACCACCACGAGGAGGTAAAACAAGCACTTCATCGTGACTGATTGTTGCGCTACTGGCCCAGACCAAGTTCTGAGCAATCAATAGTTTCCCGATCAGGCACGATGCAGGTCGCCCAGTGACAATTTTAAGAAAACAGGAAGGTTCGTTGATTTCGCTAATTAAAGAAAATGAGATCTCAGAGGACTGATACTGTCAAAACACATATGATGAGCTTTTGCCAGTAAGACCACTGAAATATAATTTTTCTGAACTAGCATTACAAACAGTTTTTAAACTTTTTTAAAAAGGTGAAGTTCAAAGCATACCTTCAGCTAATTTAAACAAACACTTACATAATGTACATGTGGGCACTTGATACTTAATCAATTATTAAGCAATATAAATAAACGAATTTGTTCGCATGAATTGAGGCTGCAACGTGGCTAGAACTTAAAGTTATAAAATTAGTTATACTACCATGTTTTGCTGAGCCTTAATATTGGCTTCTAGATCCGCTTAAAAATAATTCCCATGCTTAACAAATCAATCTTAAATTCTTGTTATTGTGCTTTATTTTGAAACAAAATTTAAAGCGCTATAGGAGCGGATATAAAGGCACAAAAAACAAGGCTATTATTAAAGGAAAAGTGATGTCAAAATTCGTTTTCTGTTATATAACTTCATTATGTACATACTGGATTTCCAAACTCAAAGCCTCCCCCCCCCCCCACAGCCAAATCCTAGATCCGCTACTGATACAGGGTGTCCCATTAAAAATGGTCCAAACTTAAACTGGTGAAAGGCCAGGTAATAACCTATCAGAATTTGGTAACTTTTCCATACCGAATCATAGCGGTTCTCAAGTAACGGTTAGTTTTTTGAAATTTGAAAAAAAACTTACTTTGAACCAGTTTTTTGCTCACCCTGTCTGATTTTTGTTTTTTACAAATTTTGCATTAAAACAATGACTTATAGTTTCACTAACTAACTGCATGTGCAGACTTTAATAAGTATTTTAATGTTATTGATTTCAATGTATCAAAATATTGTTTAAAAAAAGGTTTATATTGAATTATACAGTCTCAGAGCTAATAATTTGTTAAATTTGTAGCTTAATAAATAAATAAATAAACCATTGGCATCACCATTTGCCAACAATTCATTAGTTAATATTGAACTTTGCCAAAATTAATTTTTCACCTCAATCTTCTGAAGAGCCCCCTGATCAAAATTCGTATGGCTCAATACAGGTTTTATATTTCAAAAATTGCCTAATTTTCTGTAGTTTTAAAAAAGTTATAAAACTTGCCAAAGCTATGTTTAAATAAACAGTTATAATCATTTGAACCCAATTAAACAGTTTCAAAATCCAACAAACATAAAACATTTTTGTTCAAATATTTCCATAAAATTAGAATCTCACTTTAAATATAACTCCGAAAGAGCTGAATTTTGGTAGAGAGCTTCGTTTTGATGTCTTACGCATTTCTTAAATAAATACCTTAAATTTGGACAAGGACTTCGATTTTCTGATTCGTTATGGAAAAGTTATCAAATTCTGATAGGCCATGACCTGGCCTTTCACCAGTTTTTGTTTGGACCATTGTTAATGGGACACCCTGTATATATAGCATTATGTTTGTTCTTGAGATATCTTAGACGACTGATGTATTATAAGTTTTTTTTTTAAATCGCTGAAGCAAAAAAAAAACATCTAATTCAACATTATAGAAAAGCATTTCTGCACGTTATAACCTGCGAAACAAAATCGTTCCCAATTCGATATCTATGTTCGTCCTCGTAATATGCCATCACGAACGTATGAACACACGTATACACACAGAGCCATCTTTCTAATACCCAATAAGAAATATGCACCTCGATGAAAAATTTAGGTGAAAACACCAATAAAGTCATCTAGTACTTTCATGAAGGAGCATCGTGCTATGATTTCATTAAATATGGGTATTACCCTTTTCCTCACTTCACCCTTTCTTTTACTTTGTACACAAATTCAACTCAAATCAAATAGGTACCCAATAGGAAATATGCTCCTCGATGCGCCAATGAAGTCATCTAGTACTTTCATGAAGGAGCATCGTGATATGATTTCATTAAATATGGGTATTGCATTTTTCCTCACTTCATACCATCTTCCCTCTCTTTTACTTTGTACACAAATTCAACTCAAATCAATGTTTCCATCTCAGTGTACTATTCACGAAAAAAAAAATCATACGATGATTTAACCGATGAAGAGTCATGCACTAATGCATAGGTTCATGAGTTCCTGAATAAAGTTGGGTCATCTGCGTTGTTCATTCTTCTTCCAGAGAAAGAAAAAAATTTAAATCAAAAGCCTTTCTTTATACCTGTCCCGAAAGTACGATGATTTCAACGATGAATAGTAATGTCTTATGTACATTGTCATGAGTTTGTGACTTTTTTTTGGATTCTGGTGCTTGGTTTTTGGTTTCGATCATAAACATTGCCCTTCCTCTACCTGCCTGCAGAAATACGATAATTTCCACGATGGGCAGTAATGCACAGTGTCATGGGTTTGTGATTTCAATTGGCTCGTCTACGGCTAGTTGGAGTGTTCGAATTTACAATAATAAAATTCGCAGTATCTTTATGCTGTGATTTCTATAACATTTGGTAAACATCGACCAAATTTTGAGTCTTTGACGCATCACGCATGCTGGTTTTATTTTGAAAATAAATGTTTATATCAGCCTATCTGATTATTATCATTATGATTTCCCTACATTACAGTAACATACATGAAATTTGATGGCGAACAAGAAACTTCTACTTACCTGTATCTAGTGATATACTAGTATTCATGGGTTTTTTTCATGAAATAAAATTCAGAAAAGATTAGACGAGTTACATTAACAAAGTGAATTAATGGGTGAGTATTCATGCCATTTTTCACCTGGTGAATAAGCAACTCTAACTTAACGAGTGATTTCACAGCTTAACATTCATTATATTTTTCATCACAAATAATTCTTTTATGAATGAACTAGTTACCGCTTCTTCGTAATATCACTGGTAAATATTCACCTAGAAAATCTCTTGGTGACCGCCTATGACAGCGCCATGTTAAATTCACCGATATTTGCATACCAAGTTCATGGGGTGTAGCTTCCACTCATTGATGAAAAAGCTGGTGATTCCTTCGTGAATTTTTTGTAATTTCCTACTGGGATATGTACAATTAGACTGGACCTTAGGCACCTAAAAAAAATAAACACTCTTCTCAACCCGTCAATAGTCAATAATAAAAAAAAAATCCCCTAATTTTTTCAGATTTTTTCCCCTCCCCCTTAGTCGCCCTGTTTTCAATTAAAGATTGATATATATCAAAACTCATTCAGCCTTAATACGATTAAAAATTTAAATTATTATTTTTTTTTACTGTCACTGGATAGTTTAAACTCCTAAAAATTAACATTGAAAATAATTATATGTGAGGAATTCTATTTTAACAGACAGTTAATTTAAATAGTAAATTGCTATTTTTGTTCTTTCTTCAAATTCATAGAACAAAAATAGCAATTCACTATTTAAAATAAATGTCTGTTAAAATAGAATTCCTCACATATAATTATTTTCCATGTTAATTTTTAGGAGTTTAAACTATCCAGTGACAGTAAACAAAATAGTAATTTGAAATTTTTAATCGTATTAAGGCTGAATGAATTTTGATAAATACATCAATCTTTAATTAAAAACAGGGCGGCTAAGGGGGAGGGGAAAAAATCTGAAAAAAATTAGGGGATTTTTTTTGTTAACTATTTAGAAACTATTGACGGGTGGAGAAGAGTGTTTTTTTTAGGTGCCTAAGGTCCAGCCCAATGTATATACAGTCGTGGCCACCTTATTAAGAACGATATTTTTATAAATTTATAAAATGCATAACTTTTGTTTGGGAAATCTGTTGAGGTTGAGTAGTGGTTTCAATAATAGCCCATGAACTACGGTACACTTTGAGTAATGTTTAAAAAAGATAAGCATGAGAATATTAGTAGGAAAAAATTAAACTTTAAACAAAATCTTTGAAATTTCAATATTTTAATGTTAATATATTGTAGTAAAACCTTAATTCTTTATAATTTCAGACAAAATTCCTTGCATATTTTCGCGTAAGGCATGGAATCTTGATAGTGGTGTACTCTATCAGATTTCCTCAATATTTAGAACATTCTGATCAAAATGTTTTTTTTTTACATTAATCATCCCTTGATGTCTCCCCTCAAGTTCTCGAAAGAATTTAGGGCCGAGCTTTGGACGGTCTAATCTAAAAAATGACTTCTTGACTACGCAAACACCTTCTTAGAAATCCTTTGAGGAATTCTTGGACCATTATCGTCCTTAAAAACAAATTTTATGGGCATGATTTCAAATGAATAAGGCTCCATAACATGTTCCTTAATGTCTTTATAAACCTTCTGGTCAATTCGAGCATTTTTTTCTAACTTATCGACCATACTATGACAAGTCAATGCACCCCAAATTAAATTAAGTTTTATCCTGTACTCTGTACCGTCTTAAAAGTGTATTTTTGATTCAATTTCTTTTTCTGAGGATGTCTTATTTTGTATGTCAAAAGGAAATTTGATGGAAGAAGCCCTTAGAACAAGAAATTGAATCAAAAATACACTGCTCAACCTCAACAGATTTCCCAAACAAAAGTTATGCATTTTATAAATTTATAAAAATATCGTTCTTATATCCACGACTGTATATCAAAAATTAAAATATGGAGTCAAAAATCTGTGCGACATCCCATTGATAATAAGAATAACATAATAAGGTTTTTAAATTTTAGATTTTTTTATTTCTTAAAAAGATACAAATTAAAATTATGGAAAATTCATCTCCAAAAATGTTTTTTTTTTTTAATTGAAAAATTTCAGAAAAGTCTGATTTATCAAAACTTCCTCAAATATATTTTATCTTTCGAAAAATATTAAAGTCCTCACAATTCAAGCACATTCTGTTTTGTTTGCAGTTTTTAAACGTTTATTTCGTTTTTGACTTTTAAACGGCCATATCTCGGTTCTCAAATATTTTCCAATTTGTATGTTATAATCCATAACTTTTTCATATTTAGAAAATCTATCGACTTCCCAAAAATTAAAGTATTTGCTGACTCTGTTATCGTTTCAATTTGCCAAAAAAAAATTAAAAAGGTTTACAATAGGTACATAGAAGAAAACTGATCATTTCATATGTCAACAAAAAACCATTAAATCTTCATTACTCTTATCCTTAAAAGCTCACTTAAATAAAATTTCATCAACAATCACTTCAACATGAACTCTCTGTTCCATTAAAAAACATAGAACAATTAAAATCTTTAGGACAAGAAAATATTCCTAAAAAATTTCTCAATGTAATCCACGGGCACACATCATCCTGAGCACGATTAAAAACACACACAAGGTTGGAATTCATTATTATTAAGGCAACGGAAATGCATTAAATCGAAATGAATCCTTGACATTTTCAGGAAATAGCGCTGAGTTCCGTTCAAAAAAAAGAGAGTATTTAGGTATAGGTGCACCATCATTCTTGTTAAGGATAAAATTCATCCCGTGGAAATGTAAATGAGGTCTAATGCAAAATATTAGTGGAATGTGTGGTTGGGCTGGCAATGGTGCGGGGCTTACTGATGGTAAGTACAAATCTACCTCAATCGAAGAAACCATATCAAGTGAACTGGATATGATTCTTTTTGTTAAGGCTTACTTGATAAAGGAAAACAAGTTTAAATATCATAATGGGGTACACAATTAAGGTTTCTTGTTGTAACTTCACTTTACTGATGATGGATTTGTTCAAATGGTAATGGATCTTGAAGAATGAAATGTAAAATAACAAGGGCTATGCATTTGTGTAACTTTAGAAATTACAAAATAGTGCATTTTATTCAAAAAATTTCATGTACCTATTATGTGTGTCTGTGTATATTTGTATGCTTTTCCATTAATGTACGTACATACATATGTATATTGGTACACTTGAAGATGTGTTTTTTTTAAGAAATAAAGTAAGAAAATTCAATTGAAAGTAAAAGATGCGTTATTCAATACAAATCAATTAGGCGATCTTTTTCAAAGATCCAGAAATTAAATTCTACCCTGCTGGCAAAGGCGTAGAGTTGATTTTTACCGCCCGGGGCAGAACCAATTTTTGAATTTGCTTTCCAAGTACCACGGCAATAAAATGATATTAGTGTGTATTTAATTGAATAAAATAAGAAATTAATGATAAAATATGAAAAAAATCTTAAAAAAGCGATTTCTTTACCGCGGATGCAAAGGTGCTACATGAACACGAACGAGTACATAATAAAGAATTATCTTGAACCATTTGCATGAAAGAGCAGCCAATAAACAAATTTTAAAAGAAATTATAGGAAATAGCTTTTTTTTTTCAAAACAGTGTATAACAGCTTTTAACCTGTTACAAAAACTTTGAACAATATGCCGCCATGGGATATCCCTATTATTTATTTAAAAACACTGGCTCGCGGCAGGGCAATTTTAAAACAAAATTTTCGAGAGCGAGAAATTTTTAGCCTGCATTTTGAGAACATGTAATTTATTTGGCACATACATCTCCATCCGGATAAACGACCCACTCTTATTCTACAAATTTAGCGAGTTTTCAATCACTTTAAAAAATCAGCGAACCAACGTTACTTCATAATAAATTGAATAATATTTAAATTGAAATTCTAAAAAGAAACAGAATACGACATTTTTCTAATTCACTTTCTTTTTAATAATTGTTTCCATTGAATTGTATATAAATTAATACATAGTTAATTTCATTACTGTTTTTCTGAGTTAAATATAATATTGGTATTTTTGTTCAGCAACGTAAAACATAATCAATGTCCGATTATTGATTATGCCTACCACTGGGGAAATTTTGAATTTGGGTTTAAAAAATTAATTAATTTGAAGAATAGAGGATTTTGTTTAAATTTCTTGACGCCGATTTTGCCGCTCCTGCCCTGTCATAGTGCCGCCCGAGGCCTGTGCACCCCCTGCCCCCCCCCCCTACGCTACGCCACTGCATGCTCGATTGATAGACGTTTTCAAAAACGTATCAAAAATCTTCGAAGAAATATAATTATTTTCTTAAAAATTTTTGATATGCTAGACTAGAGTAAAGAAGGATTATGGACCACCATTTAATTTTTGTAAACAAAAAAAAATTAAATTTTAGCGTAGGTATGTATTTATTTATTTTAAAAAATATTATAACAAACCAAAAATTAATAAAATAAAAAAGAATAGTTTTAAAATTATATAAATGTGGTTTGTGTATCATAGTCTTTACCACAATTGCATTTCTTTATTACAAGAAAAGCTGGTGGTCAATTTTTGCTTTGAGTTCGTTTGGGTACCATTTAGAAATCTAACGTTCGGGATCATGACGTTATCTAGAATGACAAAAATCTCGAATGGAAAAAATCTCGAAAAAAAAAACAAAAAAAATTTCGAATGTACAAAAATCTAGAACGTACAAAAACCACGGAAGACAATATCCAGAAAAAAATCTCGAAAAAAAAAATTCATTCGAGATTTTTTTTTACCTTTTTCAATAGTTAAAACGAAAATAAAACGCATAATATGTTCAATTTATCAAGCAATTTATTTTTCTGGTCAAAAAACAACAACAATCGAAAATGTTTTGAATAAAAATCAAATATTTTATAGGATATGTATGTATATATGTGTATACTCGCACCACAACATAACAAATATCAAAAAAGTACAATAATTATTCAATACAAAGAAAAATTGTCAAAATATAACAAAATTAAACAAATAACTCTAACTATAATAACTAAATAACTTCTATAAACTGGAGTTATATGCAGGACTCTTAAGGCAGCTTACATAACTTTTTTTTCCTTTTTGGTCCAGTATTTTTAAGATTTGCTTTTCAAAAGAGAGCTCTTAAAATGATAGGTGAAAGAACTATAGCGGAAACGTTTACATCTCTGGAGCAGCGTCGAAATGTTTCATGCCTTTCGTTATTTTACCGTTATTTTAACAAACATTGCTCTAGCAAAATAGCCAGTTGCATTCCTCCCCTTAAACAATTCAACCGTAATACTCGCGCTTCTAGGAATGCCCATCAGTTTAACCTTGAGCCCAACTTCGGACGTACTGTTAAGTACAGAGATTCTTTCTTTAGTCGCACTACACGAATGTGGAATGCTCTACCCAGCTCTATCTTACGCTCCCATTATGATCTACAGACATTCAAAACCAATGTACATCGGTTTCTCCTTTCAAATCCCCTCCAACCTACCTAATCGCTCGTGCTGTGTTTATCACTTTAAGGGTATTCATAACCCCTTTAGCGCGCGCTTAATATATATATAAATTTTTTAAATACTCCCTTTTTAATTTAGTTTCTTGACCAATCTGAATTTTTTGAACCACATTACTAACCTGAATTGACTCACTATGTTTATCATTATCATTATACTTGACTTTAGTTACCCTGGCACTACAAAAATGAGATTTATTCAGTTCACATAGCCAGTAAAACTTATTTTTACAGATTTATTTAAATAATAAATAAACCCATCAATTTCAATTTTGATGGAACCTTTGTTTGCAACGATTTCATTACCTTTCATTGCACTTTTTTTTAATAAGAAAACTTACGTTGTTATACGAGACCGTCCCTAGCAACACTAAATTCAGTCACCTACTTGTATAGTTGGATGGGTGCATGTGCAGTGTACTGATTCTCTTAAGGAGACTTTCCTTATCTAGAATTAATATTAATTGTTGAGACCAGTGGCGGACTATGCTTGTTGGGGGCCCGGGGCGGCAATACTAAATGGGGCCTTTTGTATGATCAGATATTTTTGTAGTCTTAACAACGTCAGCTTTTACGATAGAGAAAACATAAACCATAGTAATTATAATACACTCTTTATTCTAATCTTTATTCGCTATTTATATTGCATACAATAGAAATATCTACTAAATTTGTCCGTTCTCGGACGGATTAAGCATATCTTAGAAGTTAATCCCGCTTGTCGTAGGAGGCGACTAATGGATAAATCACATCTAGGCAAAAAACACCAAACTGAGCCTAGCGACACACAATAACATCTTAGAGCTTACAATAAAGCGTGTATGCAAGTCCTTGGGTTAATGCGTCTGGAGATCACCGGTATTGTAAAAGAAGAAGGTCAAACCACGAAAAACAGGAGCATGCCAGTGTCGAAAACTTGTTTCGAAAAATTTAGAGCATTATGGAAGTACTTGCTAATATAAGAGGACGGCAGGCAGTTCCATTGCTATGCATGGTACTGATCCATGGGCCGATCAGATATGGTCGGGTCAGAGCTTCTTTCTCGTAGTATTATTTTTCATATTCGAAGTTTGCTTAAATTAAGGAAAAGGGAAAATAATTCCCGGAAATTTATAGTTTAGAAATAGGAGAGTAGGGAAAAGGGAAGCATTTCCCGGGAATTTTTATTTAGAATTGGGCTGATTGTGTATCTAAACTGATTGTCCTTAAAATCTGTACTATAAAGAAGAAAAATACAACACAAATCCCTCAACAAATGTTAAACAACAATGCTCTACGTGCTCATTTGGTTGTATTTTCGAGATCTGCATCGAGAAATGCATTAAAATTTTGAAATTAATAACTGATATTCCATATAGTTTTCACAACTTTATCATCATGACACAAAACCTATATAAAAAACTTATCAGTTGTCATATTAGTGTTAATGCTTCAATCTCTATCTTTTTAACGTAGTTTTGAAAATGTTGCATAAGTTTTGGTGGGTGCCAAAATCAACCGAGATAAGCCATAACTACAAAACACAAACTTTTTATATTTATCCGAGAGTTTACAGTCATTTCAACAGACACAATCATTTCTAGTGCCGTACAAAATAGAACATAAAAACAATGGTACACTGGGCGTATACGTACTTTTTTTGTTTATTTTGTTGATCAATTCATTCTTTCTTTTTCTTTGGGCTTTCTTTTATTTTACAAAAAAAAAACATTGATGCATTTAGTATAGGAAGCCCAACCAATCAATAAAAAGTACTGTTAATAATCGTGAAATAAATGAATTCAGTTTTTAATAAAACTGACAACCAGTATATTCAATGAGTGGAACTTCGTTCATTCCGTCAAAGTCTTTATCTAGTATCTTTTCCCTGAAAGCAGCGGATTTTCTGCGCTAAACAGCTTCCAAAAAATCATCTAGAAAAATGTCTTGGCACTCGAGTAGTGTTTTTATATTGCACGTGGGCAGTCAACGTGTTAATAAAAACGCTAGATACTAAGTTTAAAGGAGATCTATCTAGCCGTTTACGCTACTACTACTAGAAGTTTAATAATAAGTTATTAAGAACTATCTAGTTCTGTTCTTAATATTCTTATTAATTTTACTCAAAAACTTTTAAAAATTAATTTTTGAAAAACTGTTCTTCAAACTTAACCTAGAAAATAAAAGAACGGAAACTGGATTTAAAAAAAAAGCTATAAGACAACAATGAAGAAAGTGTTATTGTTTTTTTCTTAATTTCATTTTTCTATTTCCTTGGATGTAAACGGGGATATATAGATTGCAAACGATTTTTTTTTTCGGCACAACCTATTGTTTTAGCTTTTTGTCACACCTTATTTAAAACAACCTGTAAAGAATGCATTTCTTTAAAACCTTAAAAACAAAATGATTTTACGTAGATAATTAAGTTAATTATGAATGATGTCCCTTAATTTTCTAGAGCCTTTTTATCGGAATCTTTTAATATCGAAATGAGTGATTTTGAAGCTTATTTTAGGTTATCTTCTAGCCAACATTTTCCAACAAAATCAATTTTCGCCAGTTTTGTATCCAAATACTGCTTGATCTTTAATGAAATGTTCCAAATACAAAGCTTTTTTACATTGCTACACTTAATACTACAATTCGCATAATGATTTATGATTGCTTAAGAAGGACTAAGTATAGGATAATGATTTTCTCATAAATGAATAACGACTATACAGACGGAGAACAATGTACATAGAATTATTGTTTGTTAAGCAGATGACAACAATAATCTTATCTAATTGTACACAAAAGATAAAACTTGTCGTCTACTAAGTGATCCTACACACACATGCATTTTAAACTACATTATAAACTAACTAAATACAGTGAAGAAAAAACAAGCATCTTGAAGGATTCAATAGTACGCCAGCCAAACTATATACCTCGCTATAGGTTCATATATACTCCAGCCCATCTTTTTGTATGCACATTTGATTAGAGAGTTTTCATTTTTCCTAAAACTTATTTCATTGCGCATTGTCTCATAAACAGAACTTGTGCACTCCGCGTCTCTCGGTTAGGGTGGCAGATTGTGCCAGGCTTTTTTCAGTTTATTTACAAAGATCAAACATATAGTCTTGGAAAGTTAGGAAATTTAATATGGGCAACCGGGGACAAATTAATTCATGAAATTTTATTGCTGGTATCAACGCAGAATTTTATCCTCAACAACATATCCAAAGTCCTCAAAAATCCCTGAATTGACTTTCTGTGTAGACGCATTTTAAGCGTTGGAGAGGGGAGGGAGGCGGGAGTTTGTCAAGCTGAAAAATTTGTTCTCATATAATCTAATCATATGACACATGTTTTTTAGGGTGCGCTGATTCTAAAGAGACCAAAACTGAAAAGATACATGAATCCTGTGGAAAGTTAATGTCATTTTTATGAACTGATCACTTTTTTCGAAGTACAACAAGTAATATATTACCCAAAACCATTTTTAAACAATCGGATTTTAATGAAATTTGGTATAAATGTTTCATTTGGCATGTTTACTAAGAATCAAAAGAGTCCCCAAAAATATCTGTGGTAAAAGGGTGTTTTTTGAGGGCGAGATGTTAGTGCGTCATTATTACCATAACAACTATGAATAAGTTTTGACACCGATGAAATTTGCTAAAAATATTAAATATTTTATGGTTTCCAAATTTCAAAAGAGTCCATTAAAATAGTTTATGTTTGACCTGCCCTATACGGAGCAAAATGTTAGGTCTTACAAAAAATTGTATTGAGATAGTACATATGACATATGATATATGATTTAAAGGTATTTTTTAACGCAGAATCTAATAAAAGAAAAACCAATATGATACATACACCCTAAAAAAAGTTAGATTAATTTTGAAACAGAAATGACTGTTTTTTCCGTTAAGCAGGTTAAACATTACACCCCCAAAAAACACACTTGGACCTTAGGTATTTGTACGGACTCTTTTGATCCTTGGGTGCCAATATAAATTTAATATTTTTAGCAAAGTTCATAAGTGTCAGAGTTTGTTCATGGATGATATGGTAATAATTACTCACTTGCATCTCTCCATCAAAAAAACACCCTTTTAACCACAAATATTTTTGGGGGCTCTTTTGTTTCTTGGTAATCATGCCAAATGAAACATTTATACTAAATTTCATTAATATCCCATTATTTTAAAATTGTTTTGGGTAATATATTACTTGTTGTATTTTAAAAAAAAAGTGAACATTCCATAAAAATGACATTAACTTTCCACAGGATACATGTATCTTTTCAGTTTTGGTCTCTTTAGAATCAGCGTTGAAAAGCACCCTAAAAACATGTGTCATATGATAAGATTGTATTACAACAAATTTTTCAGCTTGACAAACTCCCGCCTCCCTCTCCTCACCACCTCTTAAAATGCGCTTATGCAAAAAGCCAATGCGGGGATTTTGGGGGACTTTGGATATGTTGTTGAGGATACAATTCTGCGTCGATAACAGAAATAAAATTTCATGAATTAATTTGTCCCTGGTGCGATTCTATCTTTCTTAGACTAATAATTTCATTAAAAATATGCGAAGCTCATTCGCCAGAATGAATCAATGAAGCAATAATGTTCAACATTTAAGCAAAATCGTTTTTAAAGCATAATTTTGGGAGTTGGTTAATTCTTTCACCTACTGTTTAATAGTTATTTGTGAATTTGAATTGTGTTCGTTTTAGTTAAATGGTACTTTATTACTTCTTAAAATTATATAATTTTACAAAAAATTGTACATTTAAGCATGGTACATTTAAATCTGCCGAGAATTGACAACAAGTTTAAACAATTATTTTTTACAAGACAAAAAAGAAAAGGTAGCTGAGATTACATATTTATATAAATGTGCATTCGTATATATTCAAAAATGTTCATCTATTATTCTTTGCCTATATTTAAGTGCAGTTTTGCAATATGCCACCAAGGTGCCCCAATGTTGACTATCATTTAGTACCTCGGTTCCCAAACTGTGTTCCGCGGAACCTTGGGGTTCCGCGAAAGAGTTTTCAGGGTTCCGCGGCTTTCTCGAAGTATAAAGAGTAAAAACACAAAAATATTTTTTCTTGTGAAACCGGGTGACTGTCTCATTTTCAAATTAAAACATGAATAACTGCATACATACCTAGATTTTTAACAGAGTAAATATTTTTTGCACGCGTATCGACATTTTTAGACCAATCAGTTGGCTAGTTTAATTATTAAAAATCAAAAAATTGGTTGCCAAAGTCACCCTGCAGTTTTGGGAGACTTTGGTCGGGTAAACGTTTTCTAGAATCAATCGATGATCCCCTACCAATTGATTTCAGAGAAATTTTCTTAAACCGATGATTTTTTATTTTTAGGGTTCATTTATCTTTATTTGTTTTGTTTTATAAATACATGAAATGGTAATTTAAGTGTTCATATCATTGGAACAATATTAGGAGGATCAACCTTTCACTGCTCTTTTGCAGCCTTATAAGGAGACTTGAATTGTAAGCTTCGTAGGTCTTTTAGTGACAAGTTTTCTTTTAATTTTGATGCATTATTTCATAATTTGTCGTGGCCAAATTCACTCAAAATGCAGGCCAATGTCTCCCCATCATATGCAATTTTTTGATAAAAAGTAAATATTTTTTTTTATTGTTACATTCATAAATAAAAGCAAAGCATTTCCACAAAATTGAACCTTTCAACGATTGTTGGTGTTTTTTTAAGGTTTTTTTAATAAAAATTATTTAGTAACTTTTTTTCTTAATTAATCCTAATGAAGCTATTACAATCATTTTAAATATATTAAATCATACATTTTTAAAAAGAAAGGTGAAAAGATTAGAAAAGTCCTTTTTTATTTTTTTATTATTTAAAAAAAAACTAGAAAAAATGTCCATTCCTTGGCCAAATGCACCCGAACCCCACCCACCAGCTAATTTTTACCGAGCTACCCGATATGTAATTACAAAATACACAAACATGTTTGACGTTTACCTTCTTTTTTTTTTAAATGTGATGTGTTGTTTATCATTTTTTACTATCGCTAAGAGTTGGGGTTCCGGAATCTATTTGGACCTCGTTAAGGGTTCCAAAGCTTTAAAAGTTTGGGAACCGCTGATTAAGTATATGTTTACAGTCTTCGAGTAGTAGTACATTAGTACCAAAGTGATTTCGCCTGATTTCTTTTAGTATGGGACAGGATCCAAGGAAGTGTAACACGTTTTCATCTTCTCCGCTATTGCACAACTGCAACGAGTTGCGAGGTCTTCGCGATGAGGCATCCAGTTTAAATTGAGCAGTTCTCCTCGCGCTCGTATAAGGATCGATATTTGTTTAGTACTGAGGTTCGAGTTCATGTAGTCAAGATCGTGATGGTTAAGGCTTCGATAAAGTGTTCGCGAACTTAAGCTTTCCGCTTAGCTGATATTTTCCCTGCATATCGCTTGTCCCACGTCCAATACAAAAGATTGTGTGACTTTGCCAGTCACGTACATTGTTCTCATTCAATTCAAAACTGATGTTATATCTATTGGCTATATTTTGCCAATCCTTGTAGAACAGTGGTGATATGCCAGTCTCAATTTGTAGAACGAAGTTGGGTGTGTTTGATGGAAGCTGGAATAACTTTTTTAAAAAGCAACGTAGCAGTTTTTCGACATCTTCATAGTGTTTCCCTTCCCAAACTTGGGCTTCGAACACCTTAATTTTTGCCGGATTTGCAACCCTTGCATTGGACATGAGGTTTTTCCACGTGCAATTTATTGCTTTTTTTGCTTCGGCAAGTTTGATGGCAAAGTGCTTTTTCATTGAAAGATCATGGCTTAGTGTTATTCCAAGATATTTATATGTTTTAAAGATCTCTAGGTCCTCTCCACCATACTTCCATTTTTCGTTCTTTGCAAACCAACCAGATCCTTTCCTGAATACTAAAACTCTCGATTTGTCTGTGTTTATTTGCAGACTGCTTTGTTTGCAGTATATTTCTAGCTCATTTATCATAAGCTGTAGTGAGTTTGGTGATTCGGCTAGGATCACAATGTCGTCTGCGAAAAGCAGAGTTTTAATCCTTACTCCTTCTACTATGATGCCAGCAGGTAGCTGCTCAGATATATCATCCAGAAATAGCGAGAATATTAAGGGGCTGAGGAGGCATCCCTGCCTTACTCCAGCTGATACTTCAAACGATTCTGAAAGTGCACTCGCATTCAATATCATTAATTCATTATTTTCGTAGAGGCTTTTAAAGGTTCTTAAAAACTTCGACGAGATTCCGATCTGCGATAGTTTGTAAAACAGGCAACTTCGATTTACTTTATCAAATGCAGCTATGTTCGTAATCGAGTTATTTTCCAGCCGAAATAGTTTTTTACGCTGAATATATGTCCATGAATTCTTAGCAATTGTTAATTGCCAACTTGTTTGTTTATTCTACTAGGTTTTCAGTTTCTTTTTCAAATGTGTAACTCTGTTTTAAGAGAACAAAATTGGTAAAAAAAAAACTGTGGCTTTAATCAAGTGACGCAAAGTGTGTTTACAACTTAGCTTAATTCACTTTGTATTTATACATACATACCTACATCTACTCTATATTCCAACAAGGACGACAAATACACAACTGCATTATTATTTTCTATAAAAAAAAATATTTTACATCATCAAAATAAAAAGAAAAGAACAATTATAATCGTTTAATTTTTACTTCGTCAACGTTAATTATCCTTGATCAGAATGGCAAAAATTAAAAACTTCAAGTTATAAGAAAAGGGATGTAAATTGTTTTAAATGTTAATAATGATTATGCTTATGCTTATTAAATCTACGTAAAGCGAATTTAGAGACGGGACAAAAAGTAATGCCATCATGGAGGAAAATTACCTCAATTACGTTGAGAATATTATGTAGTAATGCAAACAGGGAAATGTCTACCTATAGCAAAATAAAAAAAAAGTTTCCCACAATTATCTGGCATAATGATGAAATTGCAAAAAAAGGACTTTTCCTCTTAACTCGCATGTTTAATTATGCCGTAGTCATATACACAATTAAACATACACAAACAAGCTCTTAATGTGGATGATTTATTTTCAAGTGATTTGTAAATTAGGTAAATTGATTCGAGGTAATTTCAGTAATTTTACGAAATATTCCGGTAGTGCTCTCCATTAAGTTTGCCAATATCACGGGTTCGTTGTTCTTCTCTGCGTTCTTCCTCGTTGCCATCGATGCCAACACCAATGCTTTCAATAAATTTCGATGCTCGAAAACCATTTTTCTGTTAAAATTATAAAAATTATGCGTTGATTTTAATTTAATAAAAAATGATTTTGGTTATATTGAAATATTTACCTCATAAAAGAGAGCACGACGAGCTTTGCTAATATCTGGATCAAAATTCCAGTTGGTCCTTTCGTGGGTAATTGGTTCTCCAGCAACATTATTTTGAAGGGTTTCAGTTATAAGTCGATAAACGACCGCTTCTGATCTATGGATTGTGATGAACAGGCAGCATAATGAGATCTAAAAGTCAAAAAAGATTATTAACAAGGTACCTATGTAAGTTGCGATAGCAAAAATTGGGACCAGAAGGATAGTTTTGACAAAAAAAAGCGTTTCTGAATCTTCAAATCGGACGACGACGGTGACGTTTCAAACGTGGTTACATTCTTCTTCAGGTCTAACTCTTATTGCTATGAAAATTCTTTAATATCAAAGGTCTAATCCCCTTTTAGTTTGTCTTTATTTTTAAAGGAATAAAAGTTAGACCTGATGAAGAACGTAACCACGTTTGAAACGTCGCACACTGGGAGGCATGCTCAAAATGCAAAAATGAGATTAACGGTTTCTTCCGAAAAAATTTTTTTGCTGCAAAGTCGACATAACTTTCTATTAATCTGTAAAGATTTTAGGGTCGGAAAAGTTATAGGCTGATAGAGAATAAGCGGTAAAAGTTGTGATTTCAGTAAATTGAAGGATCGGTGCGCTCTAAAGTTGAAAAAAAAATGAGATGTCATAGAGCAGGGTCAGCAGATAAGGAAAAAGTATTTTAATTAAAATAATAAAAATTAAATTCTAGTAAATTACATAAAAAAAAATCCGTATAAAATATTTAAAATTATTTTTTTATAATTTGCAATATTGGCTGTTGCAACGAAGTACATAGTCATAAAAAATAGATATGTAGTCCTTTATTAGAAACAAATGCTAGAACTGAAAGCCTCTGTTGCATTTAAAAAAAAAATTATTTTAAATATTTTATACGGATTTTTTTTATGTAATTTACTAGAATTTAATTTTTATTGTTTTAATAATAAAGTCCGGTGAGTCCGGTGTTTATATTTTTTACATGCCTCACGAGACCTCTTACCCCGCACTTCTCTTTCCTACAAACTGGCGTGAGTCCGTACACAAACTTTCCAATCTAAACAGGGTCTAAGATAATTGATTTTATGTTTTTATTTTATTTTATTTAAAAAAAAAAAAATAAATGAAAACAAAATTAAAATAAAATGCGTGTTCAATTTAAATAAACTGCACATCTGGATCGCACAAAATTGCTCTCGTAGTTTACAACTTTAAAGTAGCTAAAAATTGACAATATGTTATTAGTTCAATAGTATAATGATGACGTAAAAAATAAAGTGTTATAAAATAATAAGATATAAATTATTATGTAATTTTTTATAAATTTCCTATTTAAATAGTTCAAAATACCATTTTAAACAGATAGAGCAAAAAAATATGCTTTCTGATTTGTTTGATAAATATAAAATTATGAAAAAATCTTATAGCAGTTTTCTTAAAAAATTATTTAGCATATATGAAATCTTTTGAAAATTTAAAAAAAATAAAACTAGTATGCCAATTTTTAGTATATAATTAAATACAATTAAATACTTTGTTGATCCATCAAAAGAATTTTGTCAAAATTATTTTCACAAAAATATTTGGTCAGTCTTACAAAATTCATTTGTTGGATCAACAAAAATAATTTGTTGGATCAACAAAATATTTTGTTGATCCAACAAATGAATTTTGTTGATTCAACAAAAGAATTTTGTTAATTTTGCTGATTCAACAAAAGAATTTTGTTAATCTGACAAAATTATTTTTGTTGATAAGACAAATTATTTTTGTTGATTCAACAAATTATTTTTGTTGATTCAATAAATATAATTTGTTAAATTAGCAAAAATATGTTGTTGGATCAACAAAAATATTTTGTTTATCCAACAAATGAATTTTGTTAATCTGACAAATAATTGTTGGTGATTGACAATTGTTAATGTACCATATTCCTTTTGTTAAATTCACAAAATTAATTTGTAAGCTTAACAAAATTTGTTTTTTTTTTTAAATTAACAAAAATATTATTTCATATTGACAATTTTTTGTTTAAATCTGCATAAAGGATTATTCCAGAAATAAAATATTTTATATTTAATACTTCTAAATGTTACTAAGCAAAATTTGGAAGAAAAGAACTTAAACATTTTTTCTGGAATGAAAAATCTCTCAGGCTGATTTTTTTAACAGCTAGTTTTAGTGAAACTTTTAAAAAATCCACTCAAATTGAGACAAAGCCCCTCCGAAAACAAAATTCTGCGTACGCTATTTTTTTACCACAATAACTTGTCCCTATAAAAAAAACCTTTTGTCCATGATTTATTGACAAAATTTATCTGTTAAACTGTTAAAGAGATTTTTCAAGCTCAAACATTTTTCGCTACAAGTCAATTTTGTTTATTTTACGATTAGTTTTGTCACAACATCTTTTGTCACAATACTCTTGCCACAACAATTTTGTATTCATACCAACAAAATGTTTGTATTATCGATAAATTAATTCTATCAATGTTTTGATTTTCTATCAAACTGACAAAAGAAAATAACAAAAACAAATCCAAAAACTAAAACATAAAATAGTAGTACAAAATAAACAAAACTTCTAAAAAATATTTATCATTTCGACAAAAATATTCTATCAATGTTTTGATTTTCTATCAAATTGACAAAAGAAAAATAACAAAAACTTTGTTGCATTACTTACTTACTTACTTAGATCTTTGACCCCTCTAAGGGGCACAGGGCGTCAACTACCGCTACACGCCATCTCGTTCGGTTTCTGGAAATGTGTTTTAGCTCTCCCCAACTTTTACCGAGCTTTTGTGATTCCTTGTCGACTGTTCTGCGCCAAGATTTTCTCTGGCCTCCAGGTCTTCTGCCATCTTGGATGAGTGGATCCCACTCCATTGCATGTCTTGCAATAGAGTCTGCACCACGACGTAGGGTGTGACCAATCCACTGCCACTTTCTTTTCCTAATAACGATGTCAATAGGACTTTGGCCCGTTCTCCGAAGGAGTTCTTGGTTGGAGATGGTGTTCGGCCAAAAAATCCTTAGGATGTTTCGGAGACATCTATTTTCGAAAGTTTATAGCTTCCTTGTGACAGAGGCGGTCACTTTCCATGTACTACACCCATATAGTAGCACTGACTCTACGTTCGACCGGAACAGTCGCAGCTTGGTCTTCGTACTGTAGACGTTGCTCCTCCAAACTTTAGACAGCATGCCGAAAGCAGCTTTAGCTTTGCCGATTCGGCAGTTAACATCTTCATCCGTACCACCGCCGTCTTTTGAGACAACACTACCGAGGTACAGGAAGTTGTCCACCGCTTCAACCTGCTGTCCCGCAACGACAACTTGAGAAGAAGATTCAGAAATGTTGAGGATTTTTGTTTTCCCGGTGTTGATCCTCAAACCGACTTTGTTTGCCTCGCATTCCAGATTAGTCACCATATGGTGAAGATCCATAATGTTGTGCGAGAGCAAACAAATATCGTCAGCGTAATCAAGATGTTGCAGGAACGAAAACATCGTCCATCGAATTCCACGCGCTTGCTCGGCTAGAGCTGCATGAAGGACATCCCCTATAACCACCAGGAAAAGTAGTGCAGATAGCAAACATCCTTGACGAACTCCGCTATGGATATCGAAGTCCTCTGATACCTTTCCGTTGTGTAAGACTTGACACGATGCACCCTCGTAGGTAGCCTTTATAACGGCGATAATCTTCTCGGGTACTCCTCTCCTACGTAAAGCTGACCAAATGAAATCTCGATTCAAACTATCGAAAGCCTTTTCGAAGTCGATGAAGAGCAAATGAAGAGGGGAACGGAACTCCACGCATTGTTCTATTATGATCCTCAAGGTGTTGATGTGACCAATGCAGGATGAGCCTGCACGAAATCCCATTTGCTCTTTGTCGAGAGTAGAATCGAGATGTTCTTTGATTCGTTCCAAGATTATTTTCGCCATTATCTTTGCCACCGCGGGGAGGACACAGATCCCTCTCCAGTTTCCGCAATCCGTAAGATTTCCCTTTTTTGGCAGTTTGACGATCATCCCTTTTTTCCATTCAATGGGGAAACTTTCGTTCTCCCATGCCTGTGCTATTAAGGGGTGTAGCAACTTCGCTGATGTTTGTGGATCTGCTTGGTAGAGCTCAGCGGGAATTCCGTCCAAACCTACCGCTTTGTTGTTCTTGAGGGATTTGATTGCTGATGTTATCTCGGCTAAACTGGGAGGGCAGGTGCGAATACGGGAACTAGTTTCTACGAATAGCTCATTTGGGTTAGGGGCTGGAACACCTCCGCTATCGCCTATGTGGTTGAGCACGCTAGCAAAATGTTCCTTCCATCTCCTGAGCTGATCCTCATCCGTAACTAGCAGGGTGCCGTCTATATCCTTGACGAGGTGTTGTTTCCGGGAGTTGTTGTTTCCAACCAATTCCTTGGTTATCTTGTAGACGGTACCACTGTCTCACCTAGATGCTGCTTCCTCTGCCTGTTCTGCGAGAACATTTACGCGCCTCCTTTTGTCACGTCTGACACTACGCTGCACTTCTTTCCTTTTCCTACGGTACTGAGACTCGATGTTAAATCTCTCACCTACTGAGGCAGCCGCAAGTTGGGATCTAATCGCGTTCCTTTCTTCAATCTTACTCCATGTATCTGCAGAAAGCCATGTGCTTTGGCTTCTCTGCCTTATACCCACAGACTCAGTTGCGGCAGTTGCAAAGGCCTTTTTCACATTGCTCCAGTGTTGGTCTGCATTTTCTGGCGTGGCAATGCTGATGACTTCTGCTTCTGCGGCGAGGCGGTCCTTATATCTTTGGCGCACTGTAGGATCCCGTAATCTGTCGGTATTGTACCTGGGTGTACGCAGGAAGTTTTGCCGATTTCCATGTACTGAAGCAATTCGAAGACGAACGTAGGCAAGCATAAGATGGTGATCGCGAGCTAACCCTACATCCATTGTCGTTCCGTTCCCCGATACCGTTGTTACCCAGAACGTGCTTCAACGCTGTGTTGTCCTGGCCAACCTTAGCATTAAGATCTCCCATTACGATAGTGATGTCTCCATTCGGCGAGCTTCTGAAAACCGCGCTAAGTTGGCTGTAAAATTCGTCCTTCTCGGCGTCCGACGCTTCCTCAGTTGGGGCATAGCACTGGATGATGGTGATTTTTCTTAATTTACTCTGGAACCTGGCTGTCAATATCCTGTCGTTGATGGGTTTCCAGGTTATAAGACTTTGCATTGACAAACATTAACAAAATTTAATTTTTGTAGGTCTAAGACGGTGTTCACATTGGACTGACTCTTCCGACTATTTTTGATTTCTCTGAAATTTATCTCACTTCTACTTCATAGTTAGAAAGGGAGAAAAGTCATAAATTTTGTTTGACGTTCTCTTTTGTAAATTCGGCCCAATCAGCCCAATGTGAACACCGTCTAACAAACATTTTGTTTGCTACACAAAAAAAGTTGTTGGTATGAAAAAATTATCTGTTTTATTTGTTAAAGTAGCAAATCGTGAAAATATTTTTTGTAGCGGATTTTTTGACAAACTGGTAAAAATTCACTAAATTTATAAAATTTTTGCGAAATAAACAAATTAGATCATATTGATAAAATATTATCAAAATGTTAAAACTGTTTTGTTAAAGTCTACAAAAACGTTTTTATCAATATTACCTAAGGGGCCAGTTATAGCTATCATTGAAAACCATCGTTGAAAATATTAGTTGTCAATTTTGAGAGATTTTGAAGAAAAATCAAATGATTATTTTGATGCCAAAGTAAAGCATCAAGCATTAATATTTATTTCGAGGTAAAAAAAAAAATTAATTTGGTACAACTCTTCTCATAAAATGACTTTTAATTTTTCAATGATGAACTACCTTACCAATGATCATTGAACAAATTAAAAGATATGGGTCAAAATTAATTTTTTTTGAAGGAGAAATAATTTTGAAGTCGTAAGCTATAGTTCTGCATTAAAATATTCAATGATTAAACTTTCGAAGGGTCTTAAAATCAACAGCCAACTTTTTCAATGATGGTTTTCAATGAAAGCTATAACTGGCGCCCAAGAAATTATTTTCAGTGTGGTTAAGGCTACAGGTTGAGGTACAGACAGACAGACAGCCAAGCAGTCAGACAGACAGACAGAATTGCGGGACCCACTTTTTTCCATCATCGTAACGTTAGGGAAATTATTATTTCGAGTTCGATTTTGTTTACGAATCCAAAACTTGCCCTATAGTTACGGTGACCATCCGTCCCGGGTTTCCCGGGACTGTCCCGTATTTCTTTAGCCAATCCCGGATTTTTATTTAAGAAACCCAGGACGTACAAGTGTCCCGTATTTAGTTATTTTTGCCGTATTTGTCCCGTATTTGCACATTTTCTGATGTTTTTTTTTTTTTGTTTGATAGTAAGACCAATGGTAAGTCTCCAACCAAAAGAAATAAGGAAATATCTTTCAATTTTATTTACCTTGTACGAATATTCAAATCAGTGGGAAAGATCTTTTAAAGAACTTGAAATGTTCAGTTGACTTATTCTTTGTAATGTACCTCTGGCCAGAAATAGAAGCATGATTGGCTTTTGTGAACCAAAACCGAAGCGAAACAAGAATTTATTAATGACTCTAAGAGCCTATTTTTCAATAGACAGTTAAAGTGTCAGTTAGTTCCTGGAAGAATAAAGTTATTTGGCTTTTTAACAATCGGATAGCAAATTTGAATTTTTCAATTGAGAAAAAATAAGCTATAGAATATTATAATTTGAATGTCACTTTCATTTATGTTTGTATATGTACATATGTTTTTTATATTTTTGTTTTTGTATATCGAACAGTTCTAAAATAATTTTAATTTTATTTAACGTTTATTTCAAAGCAATGTTGACAAAGAGTAATGTTTGACTTTGAAAATATTTATTCCTAATGAATAACTCTATCTGAATTCTCAATGAGCAGATAAATTTACTGTTCCTGTTCATAGGAATAAGTTATCTGCCCATTGAAAAAAAAATGTTGCTCTATCTGAGGACTCAATACTAACTGACTGCTTATCTGACTATTGAAAAATTGGCCATTAGTTGTTTGTTTGCTTAATTTTTTTGGACTGAAAACAAAAAGATAGCAAGGATAAAAATGGGTTAATATTTTTACGCATTTCTCAGCAAAAACAAATTAGTTTTCCAAACCTTTTACAAATTGTCGAGTTCAGTTTGTGTTTTCCAGGTTCTATTGCGTTTTTTCAATAATGAATAATATGTTGACGAGCTGCGTTTTTTCAATAATGAATAATATGTGGACTAGCGAAAACTCCAAAGTTAATTTTAAAAATCTAAAAGCCATGTTTATTGTTAAATGTAATAACAATTTAAGCTGCCTTGAATTTAAATTATTTAAAAGAAACAAACAATTATAAAATTTTATTTCTTCAGTCGCACCACACGAATATCAAATGTTTTACCCGGCTCAACTTTCCCCTCTCATTTCGATATGCAAACATTCAAAACCAATGTGCATCGGTATCTCCTTTCAAATCATCTCCTACTTACCTAATCGCTCGTGCTATGTTAAAACATTTTAAGGGTATTCATAACCCTTTTTGTGCGCTTGGAATATACAAAAAAAAAGTATTAAGGACAAATATTTTGTACGTTGTAAGCCTGGATTAATCTGCATTACAAAATGTTATGTTTTTGTAATTTTAAATAATGAAACTTTACATAATGTTCATTTAATAAGTTAAAGACTTAATTGTTAACAGAAGACTGAATTATTTTATTAATGGAATAAATGTTAAGTTTTAAGTTCCTTTAATTTTAAGAGTTTCTTTTTTTCTGTTCTTTGTTCTCTCTTTTAATAGGTATGTATGTAGTTATGTATCAAAATAAAAATTAAGGAAAAGACTAATATTTTTGTTTTATATTTTTAAAATGTTCACTTCGTGTCCCGGGTTTTGCTCCCAGAAATATGGTCACCGTACCTATAGTAGATACCTACCTATATTGCAAGTAAAAGGGGTATGAAATTAATTTGTTTAACTCCATAGCTTTAGTTGTTTGAGCTAAACATATAAGATTCCGTCCTGTTTAAAATGTTGAGTTCAATTTCTTTCTTCAAATCCATATCTTACCGTCGTATTTCATACTGCAAGGAAAAATATATACGAATGCAAACTAGGTATCTACCATTTTGTTAAAAAAAAAAACATTTTTTTATCTGTAGGTACATATTTTTAAAACATTTCAAAAAATCAAATACAAATTACAAAAACTCAAAGGCAAAGGCATTCGATTGGGTATCGATTTGTCCAATAAAAGGAGAAAATATGCTCAATGGAAAGTGCTGTTAATAAAGGTGAAAGTTGATTTTCAGTCTGCTTACGATTTCTTAGCGATTTTAAGTACATATTGTTAAGAGTTTTAAAAAATGGACAAATAATTAATATATGTCCAGGTAAATTCCATTAATTTCAATGCATCTTTGATCAAAGTGACTTAGTCACGTGAGCGGGACAGAGGCCCCAAAAAGGGATTTAAAATGTTTTGAACCCGAGAAGCGGGTTGATGCCTAGGCAATATGTTTCAATAAATTCCGTAAAAATTTTGTTTATAAAGACTTAAAGTGTACAAAACCTAAAGTGAGCCAAACAAAAATATTGTTGTCCCAGAAACTACACACCGTGTCGTATCGGTCGTTCTTATATGCGCTTTAAATATTGTACCTCGAAATTTCGTTATAGATTTGATGATGGACCACTGAATTTGATTTTGGTTCAGAAGTCAAAATAATAAAAATTCTTATGTATATGTATGTATGTATGTATGTAAAATAATTTGTTTGATAATTATTTAATGTTTTAAGTGGAATTACTCTTTAAAAGCGTCGAGCATTTATAACTCTGGATCGCAAATGGATAAAAATTGTTTGTATGTATGTGTTCATGCAACAGCTTACAATCATCAACAAGGTTCAGTAATCATGAAGATCACTACGACGTTTTTTCTTACAAATATAAATAAATGAAATTTTGGGTCACTATGGCGTATGTGGAACATTTTGTTATTATAAAACTTTTACCGGTGGTTCAAGTTATCAACAAATTTTCTTCCCTAGAGTGCGTGAACGCATTGATTTGATTTTCCTTTAATAGGAACGCAAGTTGATTTTGTATTTCTCTTGCTTCTGTAGACTCATGGGTGTGTCAATTTCAGTTTTTGGTAGTACTAATCATTTTAAATCATCTAGACTAGAACAAACATTTCTCTAAATTCCGAATTCCATAATCCCGAATATCTTAGCTCTTTTTTTTAGTACAAAATATTGCATTATTTTAAATGACACTTTTATTATTATTATTTTTTTTTTTTTTAATCTTTCCAGAGGTTTCTAGGATTCGGGATTTCGTTCCTATCACTGAACTATTCTTATGGAAGGACATAGGACACTGTAGAAAAATCCCGAAAAATTTTCAGGAAAATTGGAAATCAGGGATCATCCTCTTTTTAATGCATATCTCGGGAACAGTGTCTTCGATTTTTACGGTTAAGTGCTTGATGGATTCGTATTGGCTCACGAAAGGACATAGGATAGACACTAAGGGAAAATCCAGGAAAATTTGAAAACAGGGAACATCCAGTTTTGAATGCATAACTCGAGAACGGTTACTTCGATTTTACGATTTAGGGCTTGATAAATTCGTATTAGTTCAAGGTAGGGAACATCTGGATTTAAGTGCATCACTCGAGAACGGTTACTTTGATTTTCATGATTTAGGACTTGATAATTTCGTATTGGCCCCAGGAAGGGCCTCAGAGCATCGGGTTTATTGCAATTAGTGGAGAAATTGCAATACATGCGAGTCGCTTTATGAAATGATCAGTTCGCTGCAGATTTCTCCAATCAATTTATTGGCGTTATAACAGTGGACTTAGTCACCGGGCTTATTGAATTTCCACCGAATTTTGTCTACTTTACAACAACGTCGGAAGAGCTCATCGCGAATGTTTTTCCAAATTTCACTCAAAATTATGTTAACCATGATTAGCTGAGCTCACGCGCGATTTTGGTTGCGAAAAACAAGAATGGCGATCATTTGAATTTCGTCATTCAAAATCAAATCGTCGGTTGGTTAATTTATTCAAATCCGTGGACTCCGTGATGGATGAAAACGAAGCCACCAACTATCCCCCGGATTTTTTGAATTCTCTGGATGTTCCGGGCTTTTCACCACACAATTTAAAATTGAAAGTCAGCTCAGTTATAATTTTGCTGTGCAACATCAATGCACCAACATTTTGTAACGGAACGCGTTTGATTTTGAAGTGCATCAAATCAAATCTTATATTTAAGCCACGATTTTGAGAGGGAAATTCAAAGGTGAAGTTGTTCTCATTCCACGGATTCCGCTTATTCCGAACGATTTGCCATTCGTTTTTAAGCGTCTTCAATTTCCAGTGCGTCTCGCTTTAGGTATGACAATTGACAATCAATAAGTCGTAAGTCGACAATCGATGGATGTTTGTGGCATCAATCTTGAATTCCCATATTTTTCTAACATGTTCAGTTGTATGTGGCGTGCTCACGTATCGGCAAACCTACCGATTTTTACATGTACGCGCCTGAATATAAAAAGAAAAATGTTTTTTACCATTAAAACTCTTCAGTAAAGAAGCGGAAGGTCGGCCGACACGCCAATCATTTTGGTTTCATTGAAACACATCGACATTGTGAATTTAGTTTTTTTATTGTATTTAATAAAACTTTAGAACAAAGAACTTCAATTGACCGAATTAGATGAAACATCATTGTATATCATGCTAGGAATTATTATTTTCTTTACATAAATGAATTTAGGCGCAAAGAAATTCGCCGGGTCAGCTAGTTTAATATATGTACCTACATAAATTAATAATTTAGTAAAAACTAATTGTATGTAAAACAAAAGCTATCATCGTCATCAGTCTACAGTAATTTTAACATTTTGAGAGCCTAACGACCGGCTTGTAACGAATTATAATACATATGCATGAAATGCATTGATCTAAATCTACTAATTACATAAATGTCATACAAGCATAACAAACCAGTGAACCACATTTCAACAATTTGCAGGTCAAACATTCGAGGCAATCATTTAGAAATTATTAATGAACAGGTTATTTTATAGAGAGAAAAACGTGATTTAAAAACAAAATTAGGTTCAATATTCAAGGCAAGCTAAGAATATTTTCTGACCTAGTTTCACTCAAAAATCAAATGCACACAACACAAAGTCACAGTGCATTGTTCAAGTTCAAAAGCATTAAAATAACTATTTTATTAATTAATTATTAGGCGTGTTTTATTGCAAAAGCCATCCATAGAACTGTACGATTTTACATGCATAATACAAATACAACATCGCTAGAAGCTCTACGGCCGATAAGAAGCTAAAGTAGAATCATACTGTGGTGTGGATAGATTTTTGGAATTCATTCGAGTCTCTATTCTAATTTAGCTTCTTGTCGGCTGCTGTAGAGCTAATAGAGATGTTGTTTTTGTTTTTTTTGAAAATGCATCATCAACATCGAGTGTAGCTTCGGCTGTGTGGCACGTAGCGCCGTCCTGTTGAAACCAAATGTTGGCAATATTCTCCTCTTCAATTTTTGTGAACAAAAATTCGTTCAACATGGCCCGATAACGATCGCCATTGACTGTAACGGCCACTCCTTGCTCAGTTGGAGAAAAATGGCCCAATTATGCCTCTGGACCAAAATCCGCACCAAACAGTGACTCGTTTAGGGTGTATCGGCTTTTCAAAGTAGCCGTGCGGGTTTTCTGTGCCCCAAATGCGACAATTTTGCTTGTTTACATACCCACCAAGATCAAAATGAGCTTCATCTGAAAAGATGATTTTTTTGGCAAAATTGGCAAAGTAATGTCGCAATATTTCCTGGCATTGTTCAAGCGTATACACAACCATATTCGTTCAGCGGAAGGATAAAACTAATTATCTGTAAAATCAGACATGAGCTAAATGCTACCATTCACGAAATAAGCACTAGTTGAAAAAAAACGTTAGATGGCGGACCCTTTATTTATGTAATGCATGTAAAATCGTACTGTACTATGGATGACTATGCAATACAACACGCCTAGTTTTTCAGAGTGTTTTAGTCTGTATGTTATATGCTTTACCTACTTTAACATTTTTTTTAATAAGAACATCTAAGTCTGAAATAATTTCACAAATTTACAAGAAATACATACGTATAGGTACCATGAGCATACGCATTTTTTGCAGGCATATACAAAACATCACAAACGCACCTTGAATTTTGACAGACATGTCAAATAAATTCACTGTTCAGCAACACTTGTATTATTTATTTACCTTTAGTCCAAAAACAAATCAACAAATATTTCTAACAATAAGCATGGACAAATGAATCACATTGTACCTACCCATTGAGTTAAACAAAATAATTAGAGCATATTAATAATTTTAAATTTCTATCACTCACATAATTTATTGTGATAATAGTTAAAGCACTATTTTTCTTTTTTCGATTTTGTATTATTTCATTTATTTTAAGCTAATTACACATTTCCCAAAAGCAAGTTTTTAATTATTGTATTTGTACACACGAAGTGGCAAGAAAACCCCAAAAAACATACCACTATTAGCACCAATTTATTTGCAGACATTCTTCTTATTTAAATTATTATTATTTTAAATTTATAAATAATAAATTGAACTACACTGACTTTCAATTCAATAAAGAAGCCGAATGAATCAACTGAATTAATGAAAAAGTAAGAAAAATCTTTTCTCTTAGCTTTAGAGTAGGTATTTTAACTGTTGATGTATCGCAAATTACTAAATGCCCCAGCCAACAAAGTTACGTAAATTTTCGGTTTTTGTTTTATCCCCCCTCCCCCAATATAAAAACAAATCCAATAGCAACTTAGATACAAACAACTTTGAACAACCTTTTGGATTTATCTTTAAAAACACACAACGTTCCGCAAGTAAGTGGTATACCTGCTAAAACGCAACAGCACCTGCTTTACTGTCATATTAAATGGTGATTGGTATGATAATCTTGCGAAATTCTGTGATCAAGTGGACCATGATGGAAGAATTTAATATGACGCAAATGAAATTCTTTGATTTCATTCAAATAATGCATTATGTTATAGTCTGGGAGATATTGTTGCATTTAATGATTTAAGGTTTTTTTTTTTAATATAGGTACAGAAAACAAAAAAAATATGATTGCCGCAAATATATGTTCATTTGGTTTTGTGAAAAATAGATTCAGTGGCTTAGGCTTATGGCAAAATGTTTGGATACCTAATGTTAGATTTGAAGAAAACCTAAGTTTTTTAATAAAATACAATAGATTTTCCTCAAACTTTGTTAACTAGTTTTTTTTTTAGTATAGTATATGCTTACACATTTTTTTTTTTTTTTTGATTTTTTTTACAACTACCATAATTCTTTTATTGTCGATGAGGAAAATATTTTTATTTTAATTACTTCTTTAAAAAAAGGCCATTTTAATTTTTTTCGAAATATGATTATCGATGATCTGGTGGAGCAAATTTTTTTTTTTTAAAGAAGATTTAGTTGATTTTGTTTGCAATATGAACCAATAGTTAAAACATTTCTAAAATATTGTGAAAATTCGAACACTATAATTTTTTAAGACTTTCTGGAATTTTAATTAATTACTATTAAGGTAATAACTTAAAAGTTTGGTATGCCAGATTTTATTTTTTTAAATGTTCACAAAATTTTATTATATAAAAAAGATTTTTTTAAGAAAATCACTAACGATTTTTAAATTTTTACTTGCGATATACGTAGTATAGGGCAAGTTTAGGATTCGTGCAAAAAAAAATCGAGATAATAATTTTCCCTAACATTACGATGATAGAGAACGCGAAAAAAGTAATTCTCGCAATTCTGGTCTGTCTTTCTGTCTGTCCGTCTGTCGGTCTGTCCGTCTGTCCATCTGCCCGTCTGTCCGTCTGTCTGTCTGTTCATCTGTCCGTCTATCCGTCTGTATGTCTGTACCTCGAGCTGCAGCCTCAACGGCTGGAACGATTTTCTTCAAACGTTGGACTTAAGGTTCTTAGGGAATTCCCTAGAGGGGAAATTGAATTTTTATTTTTCAGCTCAACAAATTACGGTATGGCAGCTACCGTACAACCAATATACAAAAATTGATTTGTTTCAAAAACGGCTCAAACGATTTTACAAACAAAATTATGAGTTACTATAATTACTACAATTATATATATATACAAAAATAAAATTGTTTGTAACGGTTACTAACGGTACCTGTCATAGAACCGATTTGTTGGTTTTCAAATTTCTCGTTAACAGCTACACCGATTTCGACTAAATTTTGTATGTAAGAGGTCCTTCACAATTTTAACAATTTTGCATATATAATTTTTGGATTTTTAAAAAAATATTGAAATTTTTTTTTTGAAATTTCAATATCTTGAAAACGGGTTAATAATTTTTTTTTTAATTTAACGTAAAATTGTATTTTATTAAATACTAAAAGTTGGTATACCAAATTTATTTTTTTTTTTATTTTAAAGAATTTTTATATAGGTATAAGAAATTATTTAAAAAAAACCGCTCTGACGATTTTTCAAGTTTTTTTTCACAATTTTATATTTGTCGAACAAATCAGATGGCATACTTTTTTTGAGCTCTATCTGTCTTAGCTATTAAAAAAACAAATTTATAGTAATATATTTTTAATTGTACTATACATATGCACAATGTCAATTTTAATCAAGTTACTATCTACGAGAGCAAGTTTGATCCAGTCGTGCCCATTTTTTTATATTTGTGTCGAACATAAATCAGATGGCTTACTTTATTTTAAGTTCTCGCCATTTTAAATGGTTTATTTAGCTATTTAAGTAACAAATTTATAAAAATTTATTTACTAATTTATATTTGAACTATTTCATGATACTTTAAAAAATCAACTGTTTAAAAAAAATTAAATCCAAACATTATTTTTTGGAGAAAATTATGTATTCAAAATTGCATAATTGAACAAAAAATTTGAAAATAAACAAAAAAAAAAAAACAGTCCTATGAGGTAACTTTAAAATAATTATTGTTAAAAATTGTGTTTACCAAAATAATAACCATATTTTTGATAGTAGTTTTTATCAAGATCGTTAGTTTCTGATAAAAATAACTTATTGTAGGTACATTGGTTGTATGATAGGTCGAATTATTTTGTGAGCTGAATGATTTCAATTTCTCCTCCAGGAAATCTTCTAAAGAACATTAAGTCCAAAATTTGAAGAAAATAACTTCAGTACTTTTGGCTGCAGGTCGAGGTACAGACTGACAGACAGACACAAGGACAGACAAGCAGACGGACAGACAGAATCACGAGACCCACTTTTTTCGCGTTCTCTATTGTTGTAATATTGGGAAAAATTATTATCCCAACTTCGATTTTTCTTTTCATTATGTCGCAAGTAAAAATCAAGACTTTAAACCATAGGTACTAACAAAACGGACATTCCTAATATTGCACATTTTTACCAATTCATCAATTTCATTTCTCATAATATGTTGCGATAGGAAAATTGTTTAAACGAAGAAATATCTTTAAATTGTGAACATTTCCTTCTCTGACTCTCATTATAGTTAATGGTCAAATTAATAGGCTATTAAATTTCTAATTACTTATCACTTTTCATTGCTGATGGTTTAACCTCAACAAATAGATAATTTCATAGTATTTATGTATATAATATTATGTAAAAAGAGCAAAGGTGTCGGGTGTATTTTGATGATCTAGGTATGAAGTGAAAATTAATCATTTTCCTTCAAACCAAAACCAATAAATTAACCCTTTTTTTTATTATAAGTATGCATAAATTTACTTTATATTTTGCAAAGCCCATTAAAGAGTTATCTTCACAGCTGTCAGAATGCAAATGATGAATAAAATATCATTTTATTACTTGCTTTGATGCATCAAATAAAATGCAAGTGATAACATTTATGGTATATATAGATACCATGTTCAATGTTCATATTATGTATATTCAAATAATTGCATAAATAAAAATCCATCAGCTTTGGTATTCCGATACATCAGACCGATCAGAGTATCTGATTCATTGAAATAATATTGCAGGTTCGTTCTTTCGTCAAAATTCCCATAATTAAACAACTTGTTAGACTTATTATTATTGGTGCTGTTAACAATTTATTAAACAATTTTATGGTATCAGCTAAAATTTGTTTTCGCTATTACCAACTAAAGCAAGTAACAAACAATACAAATTTCTTATCTGAATATTAAGATAATAAAAATGATAATATGGCAATAATTTTATCAATATTGCATTTATTTTATCATTATAGCGTTTAATGAAATTGTCTTTCATCCTCATCTAAAGTAGCCTCTATTGTTTAGCACGAATCACAAAATATTGTTGTATCAACAAATTTGTCAAGAGTATATACCTACATGAATAATTTTATATGTAGATACCTATAGATTGGTACCCTATGTATATGAACTTTATCTTTATCTTGTCACTCGTCACTCTTCAGATACCCCATAATTATAACACGTATTACATAGGCACTAGCTACATGACTACGAATACGTATGCAGTGAATTGAAAAAAAAGTATCTTTGTATATTGTATAGCATGTGATGTATAGTCTAGGCATATTTTACCAGTCACCACCTACTCATTGGATTATTGGAGAAAATTGACAAGGTCATTCATCTTTAATCAAAACAATTGAATCACATTTTACTTTATAAATACATTAGATTTTCTTCTCCATGTCAATTTAATTTTTATGTTTTTTGACATCACTTTTTCATGAGCTGCGGTGTCCGAGTGGTTAAGGAGATGGACTTGAAATCCATTGGGTTCTACCCGCACAGGTTCGAATCCTGTCCGCAGCGTGAGTTCTTTTTTTATTTTATTTTCCATACAGAGTACATTAAATCTAACGAATCTCTGAAAAAGAGATTTTATTATTTACTTAATACAAGCTAATAATGTATATATTAATGTAATATTCAGATACGTAGAAGGTAGATGGTCTTAGTCGAGGCCATATGAATAATACTAAGACCGCTTTCACACAAGGAATCTGAGTTGCCAGAAACTGGCTAGTTTGTCGGCGAGAGGGGTTTGAGGGGAAATTTTAACTCCCAATTGCCGTCAACTCACTTTCCTTGTGTGAAGGCAGTCTTAGACATAAGTTATATTTACATCATATTAAGATTATGAAATAATCAAGAGTGCTCAAAAATAACTAAAATTAAATGCACTATCAAGTGGCTTATGTAAGATTTTAAACTTTAAGAAAATATTGAAAAGTATAGAATTAATCATTTGTTATCAATTGGTCATTTTCTTTAATTCATACGATGTAGTATTTTCTGCCTATCAACAAATATTTTATTTGATAATGCAATATTATTTATACTTTTTGGTAGCTTCTGTATAAAAAAAATCTTGAAAAAATGGTTTACTGGGTAGAAGGTAATGTTAATAATAATACAAATTGAAAATATGTTCTTCAAAGTAGATTTGCAATAACTAAAGAGTACACAGTTTGTTAGCTACGACCTAAGCAAGATTGAAGGTCGTCTTTTAACATGTTGTCGCTTCACGCGTCTCTGAGACCCATCTATCATCCAACACCCACGGTTTGCAAGTTATTTGCGTTGTTTCAACCGTCCTGTGTTTCAACCGTACCCAGTCTCTCCTAAACGACAATCACAAAATAAGTACAAAAATCGACAATGGATAATCGAAAATTTAGTACAACGATCAACAAATCGACAAATCATAAAAAATACAAGAAAACGTGTCGTGCCCCAGCCTTAGTTCTTACTTGCGATATACATATAGGTTCTATATACAAGTTTTGGATTCGTAAAAAAAATCGAACTCGAGATAATAATTTTTCCTAACATTAAGATGATAGAGAATGCGAAAAAATGTCTGTCTGCCAGTCATACAGTCTTGTCTGTCTGCCTGTGCCTCGACCTGCAGCAAGTCACAGAAGCGAGTTTCTTCAAACTTTGGACGTATAAGATTATTTGAGGATTCCCTAGAGGAGAAATTAAAATTTTGTTAGCTCAAGAAATAACGGTACCTGCCCTACAACCAATATACAAAAATGTATTTATTTCAAAAATGGCTCTACCGATTACCAATAGCGGGTATTAATGGTAGGTACCTGTAATAGAACCGATTTTTCGGTTTTCAAATTTCTCGTAAACGGCTTCACCGATTTGAACCAAAATTTGTATGCAAGATCCCATTTATAATTTTGTGTGAAGTTATATTTTATTAAATACTAAAAGTTGGCATACCACATTTTATTCTTCAAAACGTTACAACCATTTTGTACACAAAAAATTATTTTTAAGAAAGCCGCTCTAAAGATTTTCGAAATTTTGTATCATAAATTTATATTTATCAAACAAATCAGATGAAATACTTTATTTTGAACTCTAACTTTTTTAGCCAATAAAATAACAAATTTATAGTAGTGTATAGTCATAATTTATTTTTCATTTTCATATTATGGAACCAATACATAGGTATAAGGTATGTATGTACATCATCAATTTCTAGCTACGTTAAAGTTGTAAGCTACGAGAGCAAGTTTGTGCGATCCAGTCGTGTTCATTTTTTTTATTGTTGAATCAACCAAACCTGTATAGTGAATAATCCAAAGGTCGTTATAGAGAATTCTGTTCATACTATTGTGGCTTATTGGGTAGATAAAAATACATGAACATTTTGAAGATGTTGACGAATTTTTATGAATATTGGATAAATCAAATTAAAGATGAATTATTGACCAATTCGTAGTATACTTAAAGAGTGGATAAGATAAAAATCTTGATTTATCCTTCGGCTTTTTTGGTCACAATGGATATGGCAATGAAACAATCAAGTTACATTTGCTTTTCCCGACGTTTCGGCAGGGGTTGCTGCCTTCTTCAGGGGAACTTTATTTCACACAAAAATGTATCTAAAAAAAATTTTTTTCAGTATAATAACAATTGTATGACAACATTAAAAATTAGACTTACATTTTGTAAAAATATCAAAAATTGTAATAAATTAACATTGAATAAAATGTTTTAAATTTATGCACTTCAAAATGAAGTTCAGTCTTTATATATAAAACTTTATAAAACTTAAAAAGAATAAACAAAAAACAAGTAATTGACGTTTAGTCAGTGACAAGTGAGCAATATACAGCGGATATGTTTTGTGTGTCGAGCTTTCGGTTCATGTTGTTGCGGTTGTTAATGATGTGCAACGTTTCAAGTGTGTAACGCTTTGACGCGTGCCGCTCGGTTTGGAGAATTTGGACATCTTCGAAGTCTGGAGAATGGCCGCTTTCAATTATGTGACTCGCTAATGCCGTTTTCCCAGGGTTGTTAGATTTTGTGTCAGTTTTGTGGTTAGACATACTTTGACGAAGGAACTGTTTTGTGGTGCCAATATAGCATTGATTGCAAGGATCGTCGGGTTTGCCCTTACAGTTGATTTTGCATATCACATCCGTGGTTTTGTCTTTATCCGGTTTAACTTTAAGCTTAGTGAAAAGGTGGCTCAGTGTTTTGTTGGATTTATAAGCCAAAAAAACGTCTTTTGATTTGTTGACGACAACCTTTTTGAAGTTTTCAGTTAAACCAGGTACATACACAACACTTTTGTAGTATCCAATAGGGCAATCCGCTTTCAGGTTCTGTGGAGCTTTGATTTTTTTTTTTTTTTTTTGTATAAGACCACGTATAACTGATGAGGGAAACCCATTATCTCGCAGTATTTTTGTGATTTTTATTTCATTGGCGTTATGAAATTTTTCATCACTCAGCGTGAATACTTTGCCAATAAGGTTGGAAGCCGTGTTGATAATGATGTGCTTAGCTTGGTTAGATTTAAAATTAATTAATCTTCCTGACGCTGTGTCTTTATGGTGCCAGTTAAACACGAGACCCTCGTTCTCCCGACGAATTTTCACGTCAAGAAATGCTATTTCACAGTTCTTTTCCATCTCAATTGTGAATTGGATCTTTGGATGGAATCAGTTCAGGGATCTAAGAACATCATCGACTTTGTCTTTGTTTATGATCGCAAAAATGTCATCTACATATTTTGAAACGAACCTTGGTTTTTCTTCCATTTTTCCAGACATTCTTCCAGCAAATAGTCAAGGACCAAGTTGGCGATAGTCGGCGACAATGGATTACCCATAGGCATTCCAAAAATCTGCTTGTAAATGTCATCCTTGTGCTGTAAATAGTTGTTCTCTTTTAAGCAAAAATCGAGAATTTGCACTACCTGTTGACAAAAAAACCTTCCCGCTCTTTCAATTAATAGCTGATGGTGAAGAGGTTATTCGTAATGTGCAAGACGAGAGGGAACAAGAGATGATCAAAAAAAAAATTTCAGGGCTACTGCCTCTTGCGAGGAATTTACAAATCCTCCAAGAGTTTCACTTGTCATGAACAAGTGCTTCTCGTGTAGCCGTTCGGATTCGGCATAAAATTGTAGGTCCCTTCTATTACTGTCGACACGCGCACAGAGGAATGGTTGCGAGCTGTAAGTCACTAGGCCCTGGTTCTTCACAAGCCGTTGCGCCACCCAATTTATTTTATTTATTTTAGCTATTTGGTTCATTAGGTAGATATATAACTACAACATTATGTATCTTTACCTGTTGCAAGTTTATTTTTAAATCAAAACACGCAGTCCCGTGGTTGCGCAATCCCCATGATGATCAAAATGATCTCAAACCATTTCCGCTTCACTTAATAAATTAACAAGTGATTTATGAAGCACCTTAATCTCCTAGCTACCAAACAAAAATGTACCTACCTATACCTACGGCTCAAAAATCACGTAATATTTCAACAACATGGTTTTTAACAAAAGACAATGGAACTTGTTCCGACTTTGCTGTTTGCCTATATAAAATATCTGATACAAAATTCGCAGACTGCAGCAACAATAAAATTCACAACCACAACAAATAAAAATTATCAAAACAACTGGAACATCGCTCTCTGGAACGAAACAAACTTGAATATTTGGTAAATAAGTTGATTGCTTAGTTCCAATGTCTGCGCAAAATTTGAAATAAAAAAAATACTTTCACTTTCTTTTGAAGCTGGAAGTGGAATAAAATGAAGGTAAGCGATGTTTAAAGAAGATGGAACACACAAAAAAAAGCAAACGAACTATGAACGAGTGGATCACCAAGGCTTAGGTTAATTCGGAGCTTAAACTAATTTTAAAACACAACATTAATGCAAATTGTTTCACTTCTAAATCTTACATTGCTGTTAAAATAATAACTTGGCTCTATAAGCCAATTATAGCCCAGAAACATCAACACGATCTTTCATAAATTTAAAGTCGTTATAACTTTTAAATAGGGAAACCAAAAATATGCTCTAAATCAGTTTTAAGAGCTCGCCATACTTACAAAAAAAAATGGGCACGACTGGATCGCACAAACTTGCTCTCGTAGCTAGAAGTTGCCGATGTACATAATGTATTATGATATTATTTAAAAAAGTTTTTAAAACAAAGTACCTCTTACATAAAAATAACTATAAAGGACAATGGGCATTTTGGCCTATCGATGTAACACATTGTGAATAAAAAATAAATCGGGTGGCACAACGGCTCATGCAGAACCAGGGCCTAGTGACTAACAACTCGCAACCATACCTGTGTGCGCCTATCGACAGGAATGGAAGGGACCTACAGTTTTATGCCAAATCCGAACGGCTAGACGAGAAGCACTTATCCGTGACAAGTGATACTCTTGGAGGATTTGTCAATTCCTCGCAAGAGGCAGTAGCCCTGAAAAAAAACTTTTTAGTTTTTAGGTGGACGAGGCTGGGAAGCCTATAGGTCACACATTGTGACCTATATCATTTTAAAGGTGTCGATGAGTACTATCTTTTATTGTATGGGCAAAAGTTTGTATCGCGTGCAGGGAAGGTGTTATGGACGTTAATGTAATCGTTAATGCATCTTTTATTTATCGTGCAACTTCGGAACGACTTGATCAATTGAAGTCATATTCACACAATATGTTAAATGTTGTTAGATAAAAGTTTATAATTATGAACGGATGCGGTAGGTGGCGCTGTTGTCAAGTTATTGACAACAATTCTCTATTTATTAAGCAAAATCGCTCATATTCAAATGTAACATTGGTTTATTGCAAGAAAATAATATCACAAAATATGGAATCGATAGGTTGCGCTGAATTGGAGTTATAAAAGGAGATTGGATATTCCGTTTCTTGTATATGTTCTTGTTCTTTTTGTTGTTCATTTTGAACATGTCTAGCGTCCATAACACCTAACCTGCACGCGATACAAACTTTTGCCCATAAAATAAAAGATAGTACTCATCGAGACCTTTAAAATGGTATAGGTCACAATGTGTTACATCCATAGGACGCACTCCATACAAAAGTGCCTTTTGCCAAATTGTTATTTAAATAGCTAAAACAGATAGAGCTAACAAAGAATACCATCTGATTTGTTTGATAATTATGAATTTATGTTTCTTAAAAATTAATTTTTTATATAAAAAAAAAAAAAATGGTAAGCCACCTTCTAGAATTAAATAAAATACAATTTTACAAATATTGAATTTTCAAAAAAAAAATATATTTTTTTAAAAAATCCAAAAACTATTTTTTCAAAAAATTGTACATGCAAAATTGTTAAAATTATAAAGGACCTATTACATAAAATATTTGGTTGAAATCGGTGTAGCCCTTAACGAGAAATTTAAAAACCAAAAAATCAATTCTATATCATGTACCATTAATAACCGTTATAAAAAAAATTTGTCTACCAAATTAGTAATTGAAGTAATTATAGTAGCTTGTTATTTTTTTAAATTGTTAGAGCCGTTTTTGGAAATAAATCAATTTATGTGTATTGGTTGCATGGCAGGTATCGTTATTTTTTGAGCTTAAGAAAAATCAATTTCCTCTCTGGGGAATCCCATAAGAACCTTAAGTCCAAAGTTTGAAGAAAATCGCTACAGCCGTTTAGGCTGCAGGTCAAGGTACAGACAGACGAACAGACGGACAGACGGACAGACGGACAGACGGACAGACAGACAGACGGACAGACAGATAGAAATGCGAGACCCACTTTTTTCGCGTTCTCTATCATCGTAACATTAGAGAAAATTATTATCTCGAGTTGTACTACGTATATCCGAAAATATAAAAAAAACAAAATATCGCAAGTAAAAAGTTGGAGCAGTTTAAAAAAAATAAATCTGTGTACCTATGCATATAAAATTCTAATTTTTTAAGAAAAATATTTGATATTTTTTTTTTAATGTTGTTTTATTTTTTGTTCTATTTTTTTGCTTGCTCTATATTGTAGGTCAGTCAGTGAATTTAGTAAAGAACGATTGCATCCAAGGGTTTTTATTATACTGAATGTGTTTGTTTAAGATTTTTTAAAACACGAATTAAAGCCCTAAATTCACCAATGCATGTCTGAGAGAGTGGTCACACTGGTCCTTTCCTTTCAATATTTTTGGTATAACTCGAAAACTAAACCGAATTTAAGAATTTAACTTAAGAGAATTTTTGTTGGAAACAAGGTTTTCTATCAAAATTGATGGTTTGAAAATTTTATTAAAATATATGAGCATAAGAGTTAACAAAAAACCAATCATTTTATTTTTTTTTTTTACTAAACTGCTCATAATTTAGTTTATGCAAAAATAGGTATCATTTAGATAGGAGGGGAGCAATTTGTATAACAGTGGACAAAATACTATTAAAAACCTACTGGAAGCCATACAATTTTGTCTAGTCACGCAGCTTTTAGCAAAGCCAGAAAGCCATTTTTTTATTTTGATTAAATTAATAGTTTTTATAAAAAAATATTTTGAAAGAAAAACACAAAAAAAAAATCTAACTTTTTGCACAACTTTACGCAATAAAGTATCCATATCTACTAACTAGGCTACTGCAAAATAAAAACAGAAAATTGAAGTTTTACAATACTATGTGATATAAAGCTCGTCTTTGAAGTTTAATTATAAATTAACTTCTTTGCTAAATTCAAAGAAACATATTATAGGTACCCATGCACATAGAGGAAAGAAAAAACAAAATATTTGTGTGTCTCCTCCCCATCCCATCAAGCTCATTTAACGTTTGCACACGCAAACCATGGACTGCAGCAAGGCAAGTAACTACTTTGTGTTGCTTACGATTTTCCAACTGACTTTAGTATCCAAGTGATCGCGAGAGTATTCAAACAGCCCATCAAGCTTTATTAGCGGCTTAGTGTCTTTATTCGGGTTTGGCCCAAGAAAAGCAAACAAACAATTACCGCAATTTAACAAACAAACGTTACTTTGTTTCACCTTTTATAATTCAAAATGGCTAAATACATTTCAAAATTGTTATTTCCCGTAAGTGTTGCCATTGAGATGTTTTTTTTTTATTCTGTAAATTAACTTCAAAATAAGTATATCGTCAGTTACTTTCGCACTTCTGCCGTCCGTCGGCGTCGCTTATAATGTGGTCATCATCGTTGTGGTGTGTTTTTGGATTTTCTTTTGATTTTCTTTTCTTGTTGCAATTAGCGATCAAATGTGAAAATGGCACAGTTACCAAAACAAAAATGTGTTAAGAGAGTTAGAAATTGTCAAAAATCTAACTTTGTGATGATATGGTTTCAAGAATTCATAAATCAAATGAAAGTTGGACATTTAAATGGTCCAATGACATTCTTTCGAAAGACCTTGAATCAAGTATGAGTGTGGCTTAAGTACCTACCTACCTCTGCCTACCACTTTAACGATTGAGGTCACTAGTACAAATAATGGTGTGGAAAGAGCTTGCGGGAGAGTGCAAACACAAATGGAAAGATATAATTTTATGTTTAATGAAATAAATTTTTGTATGAACGTGTTTCGCCAAGTGTTGGGAAATTTTTATATTCACATCACGTAATTTGTTGTTTTCTATTTTTGTGCTGAACGTATAGATACGAAGTTGGGGAGGAATTATTGGTGTCGTTTGAGACAGATTTGTTCGGTATTTAATCTTAAATTTAAGTTTGGTATTCATAACTAACTAACTAATGGTGCTATCTTACAAAAAAAAACACAATCATCAAGCATTAGGTGGTTGTTGCTCCATACAAATTGTGTCAAAATAAAATGAGAGGCTCTCTCTTACGTCAATTTTAAAATTCGGGTATGCGGTGAATTATGAATGAAATGATGATTAGGAATACAAATTATTTAACTTTTAGCTGAATTCATTTGGAAAGTAATTATTGTCGCAAGTTATTTTTCATTTTTTTTACTGTGTTATGTTTTTATTGTAAAAGTTCAGAAAGTATTCAGAAGTTTTCGGTTATAGCGCCACTTGATGCATGAAACAATTTTTTACTTGCGATATTCGTTGTATAGGGCAAGTTTAGGATTCATGCAAAACAAAAAATCGAGATAATAATTTTCCCTAACATTGCGATGAAAGACAACCCGAAAAAGGTGGGTCTCGCAATTCTGTCTGTATGTATCTCGACCTGCAGCCTTAACGGCTGAAGCGATTTTCTTCAAACTTTGGACTTAAGGTTCTTATGGTATTCCCTAGAGGGGAAATTGAAATTTGTTTAGCTCAAAAAATAACGGTAGCTGCCATAGAACCAATATACAAAAATTGATTTATATCAAAAATGGCTCTAACGATTTTGAAAATAAAATTACGAGCTACTATAATTACGACAATTAATATTTTGGTAGAAAAAAAATTTATAACGGTTTTTAACGGTACCTGTCATAGAACCGATTTTTTGGTTTTCAAATTTCTCGTTAACGGCTACACTGATTTGAACCATATTTTTTGTGTAAGAGGTCCTTAACAATTAATAATTTTGTATATACATTTTTTGAAAAAAATAATTTTTGAATTTTTAAAAAAATATTGAAATTTTTTTTTTTGAAAATTCGATATTTTGAAAATGGGTTGATGATTTTTTTGTCAAATTTTGTGAAAAAATTGTATTTTATTAAATACTAAAAGTTGGTAGGTATAACAAATTAATTTTTTTTTTAAATTTTGAAGAATTTTTATATATAAAAAATTATTAAAATAAAAACCGCTCCAACGATTTTTGAAAATTTTTTTTTCATAAATTCATATTTATCAAACAAATCAGATAGCATACTTTTTTTGAGCTCTATCCGTTTTAGCTATTAAAAAAAAATTATATTAATTTATGGTAATAATTTATATTTTAAATTGTTTTTAAAACTTTTTTTAATGATACCATAATGTTATAGAACCACTATATGTATATGCACATTGTCAATTTTAAGCTACATTCAAACTGTTAGCTACGAGAGCAAGTTTGTGCGATCCAGTCGTGCCCATTTTTTTGTTTGGAAAGTAATTATAGTCGCAAGCAAATTGTGTTATTTTATATTGCAAAAGTTCAGAAAGTATTCAGAAGTTTTTGGTTTTAGCGCCACTTGATGCGTGAAACAATTTTTAAATTTAATGTATTTATTCACATATGTGTGACTATGAAGTATGAAGAAATGATAATCCGAGTTATTAAAAAATTGTATACTTTTCATGACAAGTTTAAACTTCGCTTAACAAAGCAATTACGACTTATGTAGAATTAAATAAAAGCGGTTTTCGTCATAGATATCTAACGTCGAAAACAAATTTTTCGTGTTTAATTTAAAAAAAATTTAAACTTTGCTGCCCCATCGTTTTGGGTTCTCTTTGATTAATTAAAAGAATTGTTAAGAATTTTAAGACAAACGCCTTATAACTGGCCACATTACCACTCCCAAAGGCCTTGAGAATCAGGGTTGCCAGATTTTTTCTTTTTCCCTAAATTTACGACATTTCACATTAGGTCGTGTTCCTTTACTTTAAGTTTCTGTGATTTCCTGTACATTTGTGTGATTATTTTTATTCAAAACCCGTTTCCGTACTCAAAAATTTGTCAGTTTTTGAAAAGTCAAAACTCACGACAGTGTAAATAATTTTCCCTACCGGTGATTTTCTGTCCGAGAAATTTCTTCGGGTAGAAAATAACATCAGTGCAGCCAAATGTCAAAAGAAATGAAAAGAATGAAAGCCAAACATCCGTGCCGTACTTTTGCCTGGCACATTAAGGTAGGTAACACAGATTTTGTGTGAATATTTCATCCTTGCTCTCTAAAATTTGACTGATTATGGGTGCACAAAGTAAAGGATCCGACGGACCTATTATATCTCGTAATATTGATACCTAAATTCATTTACATATGTAATTTGTATTCTCAATTCACAATAAAAAGTAATTTTATTTTATATTGAATTAAAAAAAAAACATTGCAAAAATACCAGAATAAGGATTTTTCAAATTATATTGGGCTTGATATTGGGCTTTATTAAATTAGAAATTAGTGTGCAGCAGTGAGTATTTTCAATATATTCAGGTTCACAATTTTAAAATATTTTCTAAACCCTGTGATTGGCTAATTGTCATTAATTATCATAATCCATCCTTTTTTGATATTTGTTGACAAAAAAAAATATTTAGCGAAAACAAAATTATATTTTTCAAGTGCAGTTTGCTTTATTAAAATAAATATTAGAAATAAACATAATTTTAAATGACTTGTTGCTGCCGTGTTGCTGATCTGTCTCCAGCTCTCCTGTATGGCATTTTTTGTTTGAGAGCTTCCCGAAAACTTGCCACAAAGCGTTTCTTTGGCTGCCAGCATTTCTTGCAGCACCATCAGCTACAGATCCTTCTCCGCCTACAATTTTTTTTATTTTAAGCACAGAATAAATATATTATTAAATAATCATAAAATTTTTTTTTCAAAATAACAACTTACTTTTTCGTATCCGCGTTTTGTTCCACTCATCTCGTTTTTTATTTCAATTTTGTTCGATGTTAGAGTTGTATGAAGTTTCACATACATTGTAGAGGTAGACATACAAATGTATGATAAAATTCTGTGAAACAGGATTTACACTTGAAAGTTCCAGTCAATTTACCTCACATGCATTTGTTGTATGACAGCGTTCATACAACAATTCTCAGAACAGACAGAACAGAATTGATGAATGATAACTGCCAAAATCATACATTGTATGGTATGTGGTGTGAAGCAGGGCCCTGGCAACTCAGTTGTGATCTTACACCAACACGTAACACCCCTTTTCCCCTATATAGGTACAGAAATAATAATAAATAACAAATAAATAAAAAAAAATATGATTTTCACATGAAAAAGCGGTGCTCATACGCCCTCGTGACCAAAGCGAAATTTGACTTCATTCAGTCTTCATACATATTTATTTAAATTTCACAACAAATACATTTTGCTGATCGTAATTAATATCGTTTAAATTTCTTGTCAGCACGGTTTAAATGCATAGCACAATCATTTTCATATTTTTTCATATTTTCATATTTAAAAAAAAAAAAATTTATTCATGTCAATACAGTGAAGATCATGAGGCCAGTTTTTCGGGCACCGAGCTTCACCCATTTTTAAAGCGATGACAATTTTAGGCTCGTTTTTAGGGCCACAAGTATAAGAGAACCTGAAAATTTGGAGAAAAATAGGAAAAATAAGGCACAAGACTCAAGTGTTCTCAAAAATGGATTTACCGATGTTGATATAACTTCGTTCATGTAATCTTAAGAACAATTTTTATAAAACTATGCATACCCAGGTTTTTAAATTGAATAACGGAAATAAAGTTTTGATGGTTTTGGAGCTAATTGCTTGATTTTTTTGTTTGGGATATTTAAAAAAATATCTCGTCATTCGCTTGGTTGATTTAGTCACAACTTTAAAACTCGGTGCTTCTAAAGTAAGTAATACAAAAATTGCATTAATTTTTTTTTTTCAAATTTTCAATATTTATTTGATTTAAATCAAAAAAAAATTAAATTGCTATTTAAACTTTTTGTATTAATTTATCGATAACGATAAATATATTATCGAAAATTCACTATACACCATCAATATCAAGCTTCATTCCAGTTGAGTAATGTTAACTTCAAGAGGAAGTTCGTGCAATCCAGTTGTGAATTTTATACTTTAACATGTCAGATATTAAAATCTATAAATTAAAGTAATTGCAATTTCTTAAAAAATAAATTAACTGTCATGCCATTTAAATTTTTTTAAAAATCTTATTTGTTTATTTATATTTAGATGCTTCTACTTTTCATCTGCATTGTTCAACTTACATCCTCTAATGTACAGCCAAGAGCACCAAATTTTCAATATTTTGAAAGGTATGGATTAAATAAATAATACGGAAGATTAATTTATAATGCACTGCGGGTTTAATTTATTAATTTTTTTTTTTTTAATTCAAGGCCAAAATACAGATACCCTTATTATGATGAGAATGGAAAAGGCAAGTTACTCTATGGTTATGGAGGTCCCGAACTCTACCAGTACAAAACTTACACACCATTAGAAGGAATTCACTGATACCAAATTTTATAATTTTATGTAGTACTATTTATTTCTTTGTTATTTAAATTGTGTATGGATGGTGGAGATAATGGTGACAAAAGTCACTGTGTATAAATTTAAGTTTTAAGAATTTGTTGAAAATAAACGTAATAACTATTGTAAATTTTAAGGTTCTTAAAATGTTTGTTTGTTCGTATATGAGAATAAATGTATGTACAGTCTATCAAACTCGTATTCGTACAGTAGCTAACATGAAGTTCTTTTACAATTATTTCAAAGACCACAAACAAATCCGAACAATATTTGATGTCAAGTCAAAGACATTATGTACATTTAATATGAAACACCCAAAAAGTACCATCCCTTATCAAGAATCGGACATTAATTAACAAAATTCCAAAACTTGTGTGAAAGAATAGAAATTCGTATTCGTACACCAAATTGTTTCTGGGATACTTAAAGGAAATTAAAACAAATTCAACATTTTGATGCATTCAACTTATTCTGTATGACATATTCTAGTCTATTTAGAAACGATTTTGCAATTTGTTTGGCGTTTCTGTTGTGATTTTACCACATTTCTTAACAACTCTATTTTTACCACTTGCATAATGTAATGGGCACTTTTCAAAGTGTCTAGTATTAATTACCCTAAAGACTATATATTAAGGATTAATATCTGCTTAACATGGTGAGGCTTCTATTACTTTTGGACAGTTGTAAACAAGCAAAATGCAAGTTAAATCACTTGAGAAATATAAAACTCTTAGAAAAAACGCATCGATATCGGCGAAATTAATACAAAATTAACGAGCGAATTGTCAAAACTTGTAATGAAGTTACTTCTGGTACTTTGCAATGGCGTTTATAATGCAACTTTCAAAAATGTTAACATAAGTTAAGAGAATAGTTGCCCTATAAAACTAATAATAAGTTCTCGATTTGCAAGCGACCATAATTCCATAGATATTATCTTTTTCAAAAAAGCCATCTCAACTATGAGGCAAAGTTTAACATCTTATAGTTCAAATCAGATCTGTCAGTGCCTATGGATCTGTCAATCTTACCTCTCATACTAATCTAGCGCCATCTATTGCAGAGCTCCCAAGTCATCATATAACCGGAAATTCATCTCAATGTTTTCCGCCCGTCGGTCAGCAGTTATTCTGAAAAAAATCAAAAAATAATAGCAATAATAATAACAATTTAAACATTAACAGCCTTATGCAAAAACGAATTATAGCGAGTGCATAGCGTTATGCACTGTTTATAGTGCCTCTCAACGCAAAAACCTTATTCATAAACTTATGCAACGTTGAATAGAAGCAACATAAGATAAACGCGTTTGGAGGTTGTATAGAGCCAACATAAGGGTTGTTTAGTATTGGAATGTAACTTTGACTCACACATAGCAATAATGTAGATAGATTTAAGGGGGGCGCTTATTCTTGCAATCTTTGAGGTGTTGAAATCTCACTTTCAAAATATTTTATAAAATATAATACAACAATTAATAATGTTGGTTTTGTTAATTTATTGTACATTTTCGTAGGGATATTGTTTAAAAAAATAAAGAATATTTTTTTGTACACTTTATTTTATAGAGGCTGCTTAATAAATTTGCAAAATTTAAAGATTTTCCATCAAATCTTACAACTTTTGCAAATGCTCGACGGCATGCGTGATTTAAATAAAATTATACAAAGAATCACTTTCATAAGCACCACCCTTTTATTTTTCTCCTTAACAAAAGTATCACCATGTGAGTGAATGGAACAATTCATGGAATGAATCAAAAACGACGTATTTTTTGTTTCAAATATTTTTAACTTTATTTACGAACACAAAAAAAAAAAACATAGTAACTGGATAATTGTAGTAATATTAAAAGAAATTAATAAAAATCCAAAAAGAATCCAATCGCCAGCAGAATTACTTCTGTTGATTTTTCACACAGCTGGGTCTACTTTGTCACTTTTGAAAGTAAAACGTACTAGATTCCTCCTTTATGGTACTAATTTTGACACAAGCTCATTATAACTATAATGGGTTGAAAAATATTTTATGCATAACAATTTATGCAACGTTGTATAGTGGCTACATAAATCCTTATGCAGTGCATAACTATTCATCTGTTCAGCGGATTCTAATGAATACGGCTGTAAAATTTTAAGTTATAATACATTTGGACTAAAAAATAAGCTTATATACCCCGATTTTTTTTAATTTTATTAGAGAATTCGATATTTTCATATTAAAAGAAACTTTTTTAATTGAAAACCAATATGAAATATTTAACAATATGTTAAGAGGATACGATCTAGAGCGGACAGCTGCGTATAGAACCCATAATTTTGGAAGAGCAAGTGGTGGAATGGTGGTATGCTTCAAAAGTCAACTTAAACACATTTTAAAATTTTAGAGTACTTGCGGAGCCACCATCATTTCCTATGTAGAGCAGGGCGAAAAACACTTAATTGTTCCAATTTACCTTAATTGTAGCCATTGGAGTGAAGATTTTGAGGAGCTGGAGGATCTCCTGGGGCAGTTGAATGAAACTAATCTCCTATTGTTAGGAGATTTTAACGCAAGGATAGGAAACGAGCTAGGGTGCGCCCCGTACTCCTCAGTCGTACCATCATGTTTGAATCGGCACCGTGCATCAAAAGATAACCGGAAAGATAGTAAGGGATCCAGATTCTTAGAGCTTTGTGATTCATTCAACTTAACAGTTTTAAATGGTAGAAGTGCAGGAGATACCACAGGAGAATACACGTTCATTAGATCTTCAGGTCACTCAGTTATAGATTATGGTATAGCCGGAGGAAATTGGTTGAAAATGATAACGGATTTTAAAGTAGATTCTAAAACTTTTTCTTAGCATATGCCATTAGTTATTTCAGTTGAGAGTAATGTAACTGCCTCATCTATAACAAGGGATCTTAAGCTGCCTCCAAAATTAAAATGTAATGATCGTTATGTACAGAATTACCAGCAATGTTTGAATATGGAACTACATTTTCTAAAGGAAACATCTCCAAATCCCTTCATGGAAGAATTGCTTGTTGTTATAAAGAGATCATATCTAATTTGCTTAAAGGAAGAAAAAGCAAGCAAATCTGGTTTGACAACGAATGCGAAACGGCTCGAAATCTCTCGTTTTCGTTGCTAGCCTTGTTCCGATCATCGAATAATGACAACTTCAAGCTATGGTACGTAGAGTCAAACAAAAAATATAAAGCCTTGTGCTTACAAACAAAGCAAGACTATAATAGAAGCGTAGTCTCCACACTGTCAATGGCAAGATCTTCTGTTGAATTTTGGAAAGGAATGAAATAAGTAAGTGGGGCTAAGCTTACTATTGCTTGTGGTCTAAAGGCGTCAGATTTAAAGAACCATTTTTCTTCGTTGCTCAATACGGAATGCATGGCCTCAAAGTTCCACTACGCATCGCCATACACTGAGGATAACTTTCTGGATTCGACCTTTCGGAAGAGGAATTGATTGCAGCGTTAGACAGAGCGAAACTTCACATGGCAGCTGGAACAGAACGAATTCCGATTGAATTCTTCAAATATGCTTCCCCCGATTATATAGCCCAACTTTTGAGCTGTTATAATGAAATCTTAGAGTTTGGAGTTATGCCTTCCAGTTTTTTGTCTTCTGTGATTTATTTAAAAAAGGAGATGCATCTGTTGCAGAGAACTATCGAGGGATATCCTTTTTGAATGCGTGTATGAAGCTGTTTGCAAGTATGATATTCAGTAGACTTACAACGTGGGTGAACGAGAACTCCAAGCTCAGTGTGCTGCAAGCTGGTTTTCGACCCGGTTACTCAACAATAGACCAGGTGTTTCTACTAGTTAATATTGCTAATGCGTACTTAAATCGTTGAAAAAAATATATTCCTTTTTTATAGATTTTAGGGCAGCATTGATAGAGAGGCACTTTTCCTTAAACTATTGAATATCGGAATATCTTCCAAAATTATCAGCATTTTAAGAGCTCTCTATGCAAAAGATTCCATTGCCGTTTGGGATGGAGAAAGCCATTCCGAAGATTTCAGCTCTTCAATGGGCCTAAAACAAGGATGTGCGTTGAGTACTCTGTTATTCACCCTATTTATTGAGGATTTACTGGAGCACACGGGAGGAGGGGTGAACTTTGCAGGAGAAAATGTTCCCGGTTTATTGTATGCTGATGACATCGTGCTTTTATCGGAATCTGCAGACTTCAAGAAATTATCGTCAAACTGGGAAAATACTGCGATACATGGAATTTATCCATCAACCTTAGCAAATCTAACATAATAATCTTCAGAAACGGACACAGAAGATACGCTAGTTATGAAAAATGGAAGTACCAGGAACAGGAAGTTCAAATTGTTTGAGAAGTTAAATACCTCAGCGTGACCATAACAAGTAACCTTTGTATGAAAAAACACATCAAGTCCAAACTTCAGGAGGCGAAGGCTGCCCTCTGCGTTTCCTGGAAAAAATGTATTGCAGACAAATCCATCTATCACTCGGCAAAATACAAACTGTTTCAAGCTGTGGCAAAATCTATTATGCTCTACTCCTCACAAGTGTGGGGCTACAAAGAACATAAGGATGTGGAAAAATTAATACGTTTCTTTTTGAAACGAGTATTTGCTCTTCCATCAACAACGCCGAATTATTTGCTTCGTATCGAAACAGGTTTGCCACCGATGTTCATCGACACGCTCAAGATACATTTCGATTACGTGATCAAAATACTCCGGATTCCTCAAGGCTGTTCAATAGAGTATTAAAATTTATCATTGCAAACCAGCTTAACTTTGTACAAACTTGGATCGATCTTGCTCATTCGCTGGATGAATCGATCGAATTTCATATGGACAATTTAACGGGTTTTAAAAGAAGTCTCTACTCGCTTGTCTCGGAATCGGATGAGAAATATAGACAGAATTTCATCAATCAGGCCAAAGCATCACAGTATAGAGATTTCTATAGCAAGTTGGAGTTTAATCTTGGAGAATTAAACTACTTTAATGACAAGAATTCCACAGACATGATTTCTTCAATTGTACGAACCAGAGGTGAGATACTTTCTCTAAATTACATACCTCACAGACCAGACCTGCCTATCGAATGCGAACTCTGCAATACCCATGAGAGAGAGAATATCGGCCACTTCTAAGGATTCTGTCCAATTATCCAAGAAATTCGTCGAGACATTTTTGGGAAGAACCAATTTGAAGCTGACGAAGTAATCCAAACCCTTAATGGAGCAAAAGGCAAAATTTATCCAATGTGCAATGACTTACAGAAAAAGAATTCTTACAGAGAGCTTTTAATTCTACCATTTCATTTAAATTTGTTTTTCTTTTGTATCTTTTGATTCAAACTTGCAATTTTTATAAATTCTTTAAAATTAATATTTAATTATATACGAGTAATTTTATTAATCCATTTAAATTCACTATATTTTTTTTTTTTCTTTGTTTTTGCTAATGGAATTCATATTCTGTCAATCTGACCGACGGTTTTTTAAAATAACCGAATTTTGTATATAAATAAAGTCTATTCTACATACACATACATACATAGTTCAAATAAGTGGTAAATGGTTTTGCGAAAATCGAATTCCGAACTCTTTTCAAATCACACGATTTATGCAGTTAAATATGAAACAGGTTTGGGGTGGTTCCTCGACAGCTAGGGTAGGTATGCTGGATACCATTGAAGGAATTTTAGACCACATAAAATATATTGACATTTAAAAAAAAAAATTCCTAAGAATGCACAAAACTGGAATTTAAAGACAGTTAATTTCTACAAGAACAATCACCCAATGAACAAAGTTTATAACACTTGCATTTTGCATGTCTACAATTGTCCAAAATTAATGAAAGCTTCACCATTTTAAGCAGGTTTTAATCCTTTAGAGAATTTATTGAGCCATTTACACCAGCGACCTTGGAAAGTGGACATTACAAATGCAAGAGTGTTGAAAAAGAAGTTATTAGGAAATGTGGTAACATTTCAATAGAAACGTCAAATAAGTTTTCAAAATCCAGAGAAATCAATAGACTAGAACATGGCATACAGAATAAGTTGTATGCATCAAAATGTTGAAATTGTGTTAATTTTTTTTAAGTATCCCAGAAACCACTTGGTGTACGAATACGAATTTGTCTTCTTAAACAAAAGGTATTGGAATTTTGTAAATAAATGTCCCTTTCTTAATGAGGTATGGTACTTTTTTAGTGTTTTATATAACATGTACATAAGATCTTTGATTTGACATCAAATATTGTTCGGATTTGCTTGTGGTCTTTGAAATAATTGGAATAACAACTGCATGTTGTATACTGTACGAATATGAATTTGATTGACGTATATACTTAAAGTAAATGTATAGAGAAAAGCCTGATCCACATCTGTGTCGTGTGTTGTGTTGTGGAGTCGTGTGTCGCTAACATTCCATATATTTTATGCGCCACACTGCAACACAACACACGAGACAAATATGGTTCTACGCATATGAAATACATTACGGATATTCATGCAAGCCCAGAAAACTCATAGAAAGCTTAAAAACTATAGAATTTTCTGTCGGTAGAAATGAACTGTCAAAATTTGTATGGGGAAAATTTTCTACAAAATATAGAATTTTATCTCACAAATTTGAAGCGAAAAGCGTAGAAAAAAACCCTGAGAAACTTTGTGACGTTTAATTTGACATTTGACTTAACTTAGCTGTTTGTTTCTATCGTTTACGCAAAAATTTCTAATGGGGTGTTTATGTAACTTTTTGTGTAAAATTATATTTTTCTACAAAGCGAAAAACTATCTCGTTACATGAATACCTTTATTGTAGCGATAGCGACACACGACTCCACAACACAACACACGATATAGATGTGGATCAGGCTTAAGGTTGTAAGTATGTCTCAAATGTTTGATTCACTGGAACACATTCAGATTTGTATTTTTGCGAAAGCTTTGTGTCCCAAAATTTTTTGAGGATAGCTGGATATTTTTTCATATTTAGAGCATTTTAACGTAGGATTATACAACAAATCCAAGCTATTGCGTCCATTATTAATGTGTGATCAAGTGGTCAAGAGGTCAAGTAGTTACGTGGTCAAGTGTTCAAGTGGTCAAGTAGTCAAGTGGTCAAGTGGTCAAGTAGTCAATTGGTCAAGGGGTCAAGTGGCCAAGCGGTCAAGTGATCAAGAGGTCAAGTGGTCAATTGGTAAGTGGGCAAGTGGGCAAGTGGGCAAGTGGTCAAGTGGTCAAGTGGTCAAGTGGTCAAGTGGTCAAGTGGTCAAGTGGTCAAAAGGTCAAGTGGTCAATTGGTCAGTGGTCAAGTGGTCAATTGGCCAGTGGTCATGTGGTCAAGTGGTCAAGTGGTCAATTGGTCAAGGGGTCAAGTGGTCAAGTGGCCAAGCGGTCAAGTGATCAAAAGGTCAAGTGGTCAATTGGTAAGTGGGCAAGCGGTCATGTGGTCAAGTGGTCAAGTGGTTAAGTGGTCAAGTGCTTAAGTGTGTCAAGTAGTCAAGTCAATTGGTCATAGTGGTCAAGTGGTTGGTTAGTGGGCAAGTGGTCCAGTGACCTAGATATGCTTTTTCGACCTTGAAACTTTTATACAAATACAAAAACAACGAAGAATAATCGATAATAGATAAGTTGACGAAAAAAATCCGGGCCTTAAGATTTTGCCAAGCCAACGCGAATTATTCGCTGACGACAATTTTTTGTTTGCTATTTAGTATTGTATATATGTATGTGTATCTGTCATTCAATGCAGCGAAAAAACATTCGTCAGTCAAAATTTATTTACATCGTCATAAATGAAAGTCTCCCTCCCCACACCAACGCCAAGAGCTAGTAGCAGTTAGTTAGTAGCAGCCTTCTATAAAATACAATGCGAGGACTTAAAAATAAATAATTGATTGTGTTCGATTTGCGATTTTTTTGCCACATCCTGGAAATTTTTTTTGCCGCCCGTGCAATTTTTTGTCACCTTGCCAATTTTGTTTGCCAACACGAACATTTTTTTACCACCCTGACAGTTTGTTGAATAAAATTGCCCAGAAATTTTTTTGTTACCCTGGCAATTTTTTTGCCACCTTGGTAGTTTTTTTTGCCACCCTGGTATTTTTTTGCCACCCCGGCAATTTTTTTTGCTGCCCGGCAGTTTTGCCAGCCTGGCAATTTGCTTGCCACCCTGGAAATTTTTTGGTGCGCCGGAAATCTTTTTTCTACCCTGGCAATTTTTTGTCACGCTGGTAATTTTTGCAGTCCCGGCAATATTTTTGCTGCCCTGGCAATTTTTTGCCAACCTGGCCATTTTTTTTGCTACTCTGGCAATTTGTTTCCTACCCTGGCAATTATTTTGCCACCCTGCCAATTTTTTGCTGCGCTGGTAATCTTTTTACTACACAAATTTTTTAACACTGGCAATTTTTTGCCACCCTTAAAATTTTGTTTGCAGTCCCCCGGCAATTTGATTTGCCGCCCTGGCAATAAATTTGTCACCCTGGTAATTTTTTTTTCCACTCTGGCAATTTTTACCGGCATTACACCCCGACTCCACAGGCCATGAACGATGGCGGGCTATGGACCATGTCTAAAAACAAATCCCATGGAGTCGCAAAAATCCATGTTCAAGCAGTGACATAACCATACAAATTCCAGATTGGATTGTAGATTGGATTATGGACATCGTTCATGGCCTGTGGAGTTGGGGTGTTATTGCTAGCAAATTCCAAAATCCTGCCATGAACGATGGCAGAATTATGAACTTGTCTAGAAAAAATCCAATGGATTCCAAAAGATCCGTGTCCATGCAGTGACTTGTCGAAAAAAATAGCTTTCTGAACTTTTTGACATGACCGCTGTTCAAAGTTCGGCCATGATTTGACGTTTCAAGTGCGTTAGTTTTTTTTTTTGTTTTATTTTTTTTTTTTAATGTGTAAGTGAATTTTGTTGCAAAAGATAGAAGTAGTTGTGAAAGACTAATGATCGACATGAGATAATTTGCCCAGTGAGTAAAAATGCACTGTTTGTTGATCGGATTGTGGCGGACATATGGCCTGTGGAGTCGGCGTGTAAAGCCTCAACTACATAGGCCTACTTTTGTACAAAAGTGAGAAATAAATATCTATTCTAAAGACACCTGCTTGCAAAAAAAAAATGGAGAATTGTGCATGGTGGTTTAATTTATATAGGGGTATTCACGATCTGGTGCAACGAGCCTAGTAAAAGTGCGAAATTTTATTTTTTTTTAAGTGGATCGTGAACGCACTTTTCTTATCTTCTTGCAACACTAAAGCAAATGTCAAAATTAGTTTGACATTTGTTATTTGTTTTTGTTTCGAACATATCTGAAAATTTCAATTTGATTTAATTTAAATTTTGTTCATAAAAAGATGCCAAAAAAAACGGAAAAAGAAAATATTACCAAATCTTAATTATCGTCCGAATTTTAAATGGAAAATAATAGTAAAAGATGATGACGACGTCACATCAATACAATCAAGATAGCAAATTGGATGTATCCAATGAACATACCTTTGTTTCTGTTTAACGTAATCAAGAATGAGTGAGCTGTCAAAAACACAATTTACAAATTTTACAATGTTGTATTTTTCTGTTGCAATAGGTTTCGGGTATTGCTAAAGTGCGAAACTGTTGTAAGATTGCACCTTGTATATTTTGTTGTTGTAGTGTTGTAAGATTTTACACTTTTGCACTTTTACAATGATACAAGGCCAGTTGCATCGGATCGTGAATACCCCTTATATCAGAACAATTATCGTATGTTATTTTGCAAGCATGTTTCTTTAGCGAGCATTTTAATTTCTCACTTTTGTACTTTTGTACAAAAGTAGGTCTACGTAGTTGAGGCTTAACAGTTCGTAAAATCTTAGACGGAAAGTATGCTTCTTTTATTTCTTCTCGCAGATATACGCGCACTCTACATTTTCAAGTGGAAAACTTTCCAAAAAGGATTTTTTTTTCATTTTGGGATATTTTTTGACAGATGTCAAATTAAATTTTGACATTTTGGACTTCTAAATTTATTTTGCAAAAATAAAAACGTTTATCACTTTGCGCTTGATTTTTAATATACAAATTAATTTCAAGTTAATTTAAGTTCGTAAAGAACAAGCAATTATGTCTCGCAAAGAAGCTCTTTCACAATTCATCAATCAAATCCATGGCCGTCCAGTTGTTGTAAAACTAAACTCTGGAGTTGATTACAGAGGTTAGCAGATTTTTTGCCGGTTGTTCTTTTATTTCTCAAATCTAATGTTTTGTATTCTAGGAGTCCTTGCCTGCTTAGATGGCTACATGAACATAGCTCTCGACCAAACCGAAGAATACCTAAATGGCCAGTTGAAGAACAAATACGGAGATGCATTCATTCGTGGCAACAACGTTCTGTACATCTCTACACAAAAGAGGCGTGTAAATTGAATCAAACTATACTGAAATACAAATCTATTTAACTATCGTATATTTAACTTAAGATTTCTTTTTTATAAATAAATAAACGTGGCATATTAAAAATATTCATTACAATACTAATGATATGAACCAAAGTCCTGGGGTAAAACTCCATGGTATTTCAACTTTTCCACTGAAGCTCCACTTCCTAGCAGTTCAATTAATCTTTCAGCTCTACGACCGTAGTGGTGTTCAAAGTAGGGTCGCCATGCCTTACCGTAGTTGGGATGGAATTCAATCGGCGTTGCTTGTCCAAGTAGAGAATTTCCTAGCAATAATCTATCTAGGTAATCTAGAACGGCTTTTTTCTTTTGAAAGTGCTCCAGAAAGGGATTGGCATAAGGTGCTGTAGCTGTATTTTGTGAAGGAAGGTTCCTAAAGAACCTAAATTTACTTAAATCCAAATTAGATAAATCGAATATATCCGTAGTTGCTCGAATTGATGGTACCAATAAGATTCCCTGCAATAAATTGTCGTTAATATGAAATCACAATATGAGAGGAGTTCAAATTCTTACCAAAATAATTCCAAATCCTAGTCCCTTCATGGTTGATCACTTGCAATTCACAACCGATTACCAATAACTCAATATATTTACTAAAGCCCGTCTGCAAACCAACCATAAAATCATGATGGAACTGGAGAAGCACAAGCTCCACCATAAGCAACAACTCATTAAAAATTCACAAAGCGTCCTCTGCAACTCATCGTATTCGATTACAACTCTTTTGAGTATTTGTGCTTGTGTGTCCCAATGAAAGTGAAGAGCTGAGATGTTTGTTTTGTAAATTTGGGCTCAATATGGCGAAACTCAATTTTTATACAAACGTAATGAATTACTGTAGGGTGACAAAGTTCCGTATGCACCGGTAGAAGCCAACAATTAATATACATATTGGCAATAAATTATGTGATAACAAACTTTGGCAGATTGTCAGAGTTTTAAATTTTTGGCCAGAAAATAATTTTAAAAAAATATGTAACAATTTTACAGAAAAATTGTGGAAGAAGCCAAGAGATTGATTACATATGCTAAGATTGGGGCATGAATCAAAGCACGTATCGTGTTGGAAATACATACTTCACATCGATTGTGCAGTGGATTCCAATTAATAGTCGAGAATTGCCGGGTTCACAATATTTAAATTAAGTCAAGGTGACTGTTATGACTAGTTTTTTGTTTGTATTAATTTGTAGTAGGTTTATATTGACGTCATTCTCACCTAGTTTTTGTTCAGCAGTTTTAGAGTAGGGATAGTTTTGCAAACAAATTGTGGATAGTAATAAAACAATAGGTATGGATTTTTACTACCGTTAGACAGTCTAAGCACTTGTAGCTGAAGATGTTTTCACTTTCTTGGAGAGCTTTCTTGCCTCCAAGGCACTACAGACTTTTTGAACGGTTGGTATTTAAAATTTCAAAACAACTTATTTAACTCCGTAGTTTGTCCAAATAAAATCTTGATCTTCAATTTCTATCCCTGATAAGTGCCTCGAAAATAAGAACAAGATTTCTTCTCTAGGATCGCTTCTCAAACATAAACGCCCATTGATTTCATTTAAAAGTTATGAATTGAATTTATAAAAATCATTTTACGTAAAAGTTTGACCAGAACAATTTGTTTTGTGCGCGGATTTTAATAGCTTAAATAAGATTGATATATTGTTATCTGCTGGATTTCATTTTGGAATTATAATTACTTTTTTGTAAATCTACAGAAAAAAACTGTTAGTTGCCAAATGATACACCAAGTTATTGCCTCCACAATGATATACATACATGGTAAATTCTTATATGATACAAAAACTACATATTTCTCAGCAACAGAAACCCATCGACCGAAAACCCAATCAGATTGAAATAACCTCTGAGCAGTATAGTGTATGTAATTGATGATGGCTTTTGGTATAGTTCTTAGCTATCCCTCTCTACAAGGTGTTCCACAGTCACCGCAGTCTAGGCAAAAACCATGGGTTCCTGAGGTCATTTTAAGTAAAAAAAAAACTTCCGAGGCAATTGTCTCGATTTCGCTGCCTGTTCGATTTAAAACGGTTTTTATTACGTCTTGGAACTTTAAACTGGCTTTATCTTTGACAAACTGCAGTTTGCAGTTACAACCCGCCTTGAAACTTTTTTTTCTATTACGATAACGGGTTTGCTGAAATTTATTATCAAAACTATTTTCGTTGACATTTTTGTAGGCTGTTTTTTACTTTACCATATTTTTCTTCACAAAAACTCGTTATTATCATTTGTCCCGTTTTACAATTTGAAAAATTTAAGATTATTACAAAACTATAATCTAAAAACCAGAAAATTGAAAAAAATTGAATTTTTGAATAAAATTAATAACAAATAAGTCTTGTATTGATTTTTAGAAAGAGCCAACAATTGAAAAACAAAAGACGGAAATTGAAAAACTTTCCAGGACAGGGTAGCTTCTACCAACACAAAAAGCAAAGAAAGTAGTAGTAGCGAGCAACTATAACTCACCCTGTCTTGGAAAGTTTGTCAATTTGCGTCTTTTCAATGACAAGTGGAAACCTAGCATAAGAACATGTTTTGTCGCTTAATATGAGGCATTGACATGCATAACTGACTTTTTGTATTTTGAGTCTTACGCAGGGTTGCAAATAGTTAATTACATTTGTAATTTAATTACATTTTAATTACCGATTACCTTTGTAATAAGTAATTAAATAAAATCTAATTACCCATTACATTTGCAATATGTAATTAAAAAATATCTAATTATCCATTACATCTTCAAAATGTAATGGAAAAAAATTAAATTACCCATTACATCTTCAAAATGAAATGGAAAAAAAATTAATTACCCATTACATTTTAAAAATGTAATGAAAAAAAAAATTCCATTACATTCTAAAAATGTAATGGAAAAAATTTAATTATCCATTACATTCTTAAAATTTAATGGAAAAAAATTTAATTATCCATTACATTTTTGAAATGTAATTTAATTACATAGTAGAAATGTAATTGGTAATTAGATATTTTGTAATTACATAATACAAATGTAATGGATAATTAGATATTTTTTAATTACATAGTAGAAATGTAATGGGTAATTAGATATTTTTTAATTACATAATAAAAATGTAATGGATAATTAGATATTTTTTAATTACATTTTAAAAATGAAATGGATAATTAAATTTTTGTCCATTAAATTTTTAAAATGTAATGGAAATTTTTTTTTTTTCATTACATTTTGAAAATGTAATGGGTAATTAAATTTTGTTCCATTACATTTTAAAGATGTAATGGGTAAATAGATATTTTTTAGTTACATATTAAAAATGTAATGGGTTATTAGATTTTATTTAATTACATAATTAAAAAAGTAATCGGGTACTTAAATTTTATACAACGCTGGTCTTACGTTTATTAATTGCTGGTCTTTTTTCTGATTAATCTGAGGAGTCCAAAAAACTTAGTTAACAAACAGTAATCGTTGAAAAGGTTTAGATGATCATCCTTATTACAATTTCCATCGTAATCGGAAACTTGTTAAGAAACTTGCAAAAAAAGCTATCCCAGAATCTATCGTATTGTAAAATTCCATACAAATTGCTACTACGAACGGATTGGTCGAATACGAAAAAGGAATGGTCTGAGCAAGAGGAAAAATTTGCTTCTATATAAGCAACTTCTCAGGTCGATCATCACATATGGATTTCCTACACATGGTTTATTACATATTTCGAAAACCGGTTTGCGAATGCTTGGACTGTTTGAAAGGGAAATCCTGCGGATCTACACGGGACTTCGCTTTGACCAACAGCGACGAAAGCATTTCAGCAACAAGAGACTCTACGAAGCACCCAGAATAACACCCTGGAAAATATATGATCAGTGCTGCTAAGATATTTACGAGCAACCTTAGCAATCATCCGAACCCGCTAGTGAGAACCATCACCAGCGAAGAGAGATACCACGAGCCACGATACCTGGATGTGAAAAGACTACTGGACGAAGGAATTATTTAATTCAATGACGAAGTGGCAATACAATTCTACGAGGCCGCAGCATCAAATTTCCACCGTGGCTAGAAGCCACCCCCACCCCACATCCCACCACGTCCAAAGACAACCGGATATGAACAACCCAAGATGAACCATCAAGTATTAAGTAAATTGTACAAGACAATCAAGGACAATTTTTGAAATAATTTTAATACAAATAAAAACAATTTATAAAATTAGGCCCCTTAAGCCGAAACCACCTGGTCTCGTATGTTGTGTTGTAGAGTCATGTGTCGCTGTCGTTCCATATATTTCATGCGCCGCAAAGCGACACAAAAATGCGTGTAGTTCTACGGATATAAAATACATTGCAGCGATAGTGACACAAAACAACATAAGAGATAATAAATTGTAGATCCGGCTTTATGTACCAAAATGCTAGGTTACCACTTGTCATTGAAAAGACGCAATTTGACAAACTTTACAAGACAGGGTGAGTTATACTTGCTCACTACTACTACTTTCTTTGCTTTTTGTGTTGGTAAAAGGGGTCAAAACCACCTTGTCCTGGAAAGTGTGTCAATTTGCGTCTTTTCAATGACAAGCGGAAACCTAACAAAACAAATTCAAATATCAATGTTATACAGGGTGTCCCTTAATTCGTCAATAGTATTTTAGGGCATGATTCTTGGGTGTATTCTAAGAAAAAAATTGTTCTACAGTAAGCAAGGGGATATCTCCAATTTTAATATCATTTATCGGGGATGCAAGAAAAGTCTTAATTTGGTGTATCCTGACCCATGTTAACGGTAATTGCGCTATTAGTAATAATGATAGAAACTTTGTTTAGGCCTTTTTTAGAATAAATACAAGCCTTGTAACTGCCTTTAAATAGATTTGATATCTTTTCTCAGTCTTAAGATATTCAGTTTTAAGCCTGTTCCATTTTTCCTGCCCATGCTAATTTTTTGACTTTGGGGTCAATTTTCTCCAAAGAATGCGTAATCAACATGATGTTTTAATAATTTTTTTGTATGTAGGTAACAATAGAAAAAATAAAAGTCAAAAAGTTTGGCGAAAAACACATAGATTTTATGATAATTTGGAAGAACAGCGGCAGGTAAAAGTAAACAAAATTTTTTTTTTTGATTTAAGCTCGAAAAGCTATGAATACAAATTATTTGTGTGATTTAAGATAATTTTTTATCACTTAAGTTGAATTCTACAAACTATCTGGAGTTGTTGCGAAATGATTTATCAGAATTATTGGAGGACATTCCATTGGTTCAACTAGCTTCTTCTTATTTCTAACTTGATGGTTCTCCAGCCCACTATGGTCGATAGGTTAAAAGTTGACTAGATGAAGAGTACGCGGTAATCGTTGAATAGGAAAAAATTCGAACAGTTCAATTGGGTGTAAGATCGCCTGACCCTACAATATTGGATGTTTTTGAATAGAAAAAATGAATTAAATCTTTTAGCATGCATACAAAATCAACGAGGACTCATTTGAACACCTGTTATAACTGTTTTAGTTCACACATAAAAAAAAATTTATTAAATTTTACCTGTCGCTGGTTTTCCAAATTATCATAAAATCTATGGGTTTTTCTCCAAACTTGTTATTGACTTTTATAATAATATTGTTACATACATTCAAAAAAATTATTTAAACATCATATTGATTACGCATTTTTTGAAGAAAATTGACGCGAAAGTCAAAAAATTAGCATGGGCAGGAAAAATGGAACAGGCTAAAAACTGAATATCTTAAGACTGAGAAAAGATATTAAATTTAGTTTACAAAGCTGGTATTTCTTCTAAAAATGAAGGCTTAAACCAAGTTTCTATTTTTTGAAGAAAATTGACGCGAAAGTCAAAAAATTAGCATGGGCAGGAAAAATGGAACAGGCTAAAAACTGAATATCTTAAGACTGAGAAAAGATATTAAATTTAGTTTACAAAGCTGGTATTTCTTCTAAAAATGAAGGCTTAAACCAAGTTTCTATCATTTTTATTAATAGCGCAATTACCATTAACATGGGTCAGGGTACACCAAAGTTAAACTTTTCTTAAATCCCCGATAAATGATATCAAAATTGGAGATAGGCCCTTACTGTAGAACAATTTTTTCTTAGAATACACCCAAGAATCATGCCCTTAAATACTATTGGCGAATTAAGGGACACCCTGTATAATGTAAATTAGAATAAAGAGCCAATTGTATATATGTATGTACCTCAGTTAAATAAATATTACTGGTATCGCCGGTGGCCGAAAATCGACCACCAAAACTTTCACAGACTCTAGAGTCAAAACAATTTGTTTATTTTTTAAGCAATAAGCTTTCTGAAAGCAAAACTTTCATAGTGTGAAAGCGTTTTCTGAAAGTGATTTGCTTTCTTGAAAACACTTTCACAAAAAAAAAACTTCTGTGTGACTAGTTCCTGAAAGTGTTTTCAGGAAAGCACTTTCGGGAAACGCTTTCTGCTTTCAGAAACTGATTCTAAAAAGCAACCGTATGTTTTTCAACCGAATTGCTCTTCTATCAGCTGCATTTTGTGGGTTCGTTACCTTTTCTCGCCCACCGATTTTTAAATTGACTCCCTCTATCCTACTTAACGTGATCTAAGGAGGGGCACCTTTCAATCTATCGTCCGATACGATATGAAAAAACAATTTTTCAAAATTGACAGATTTTTCTCTTTAACCGCGATTTCGGCTAAATTTAGCACCGTAGAGACTTAAAATTGCAGGGAGTTCCCTAGATCAATCGATGTATCGCACGTACGGAAAACGATCTTTTATCTTTAAACTCATTTTGCGGCCAAACGATACGTCCTAAACCGTCCAAAGTTGACATCCAAAGTTGACATCTTTTTTTCTCTATTTCTCTATTTTCGGCTAAAATAAGTATCGTAGAGGATAAACAAAATTTCAAGCTCGTGATCTAGGGAGAACCATCTTTCAATCGATGTATCACAAGATACGAATCTATTGTATAGGGTTTTCCAACAAGAGGTATTATTTTGAATAGCTATTGTGTAGGCGTAGCCGTGGCGGCCATTTGACTGTTATTGTTTCCCATTATTAATGGCATACTTTCCTCTTTACATTTCAATAAACATCCGATCATTTATCTCAAAAAATATGCCATTTTTCTTTGAATATCAAAATAACACCTCTTATTGGAAATTTTAAAATCTTTTTTGAGTATCAAAATAACACCTCTTATTGGAAAACCCTATAATTTATGTCCACATGTTTTTTTTTTTTTTTTTTTTTTTTTTTATTTTCAGAAAGCACTCAGAAAATGCTTCCGCTTTCAGTGTGACAACCCGAAAAGTGCTTTCAGAAAATTTGCTTTCTTGAAAGCGCATTCAGAAAGCACTTTCCTTTTATATTGTGACTGCTCTCTGAAAACACTTTCAGGAAAATTTCAAAATCGAAATTTTCGAAACGATTTCTGAAAGCATTTACCTTTCCGTGTGTGACGAGACCGATAGTTTGACCGCAAAAACTTTCACAAACAGTTTCTAAAAGCGTTTTCTGAAAGTGATTTGTTTTCTTAAAAACGCTTTAAGGAACTACTCACACAGTGAACGTTTTTTTTGTGAAAGCAGTTTCAAAAAAGCAAATCACTTTCAGAAAAATCTTTCAATAAAGGACTTTTCGGGTCGTCACACTTTGAAAGTTTTGCTTTCTGAAAGCATTTTCCTTTCAGTGTGTGGCGACACCTTAAAAGGTGCTCACATTTTGTTCACTCCGCAAAACTCATTTTAACTCCTTACTGAGATGACAAAATGAGTCCAACGCGGATTAAGACATAGGTATCCAACTCTATTTGGAGTTCCGCGGGAAAGAAATTCTGCCCGGAAAATTACATTTCACTCTTCCCTTATTTTGAGTTTCGGGCGAAAAAGTTTCCATTTAATTTTGTATGGCCGGTGAAACTCACAATAGCTTTTAAAAATCCGGGCGGACAAAACATGTTCGGGCGAAATGTTTTCCGGATTAAACTCACAATAGGGCTGATGTTAATACCATCCAGTTAAATTGCCATTATATGTAGTACATTTTAATATTAAGATTAGCATCGTAAGTTCATTTTATTTATTCATAACATAATCAACATAACATAATCAAAAAAAAGTTACAAAAAAAAAAAGTAAAAATTACGTTTACATTCCGACAACTTTGATGTGAAAAAATTAAAATAAAAACTATACCATAAAAAAAATAATAACAAGAGGACAAAAGTTTATTTTAAAGAATTCATAGAATTAAAATTTGTAACGTATTTTTTTTTTTTGTTTGTTGATTAACTTAGCATTATAGTATTTAATTGCTTTTGGAATAAACATTTGCCAAAAATGTAACTCACTTAGTTTTCATTCCTTTTATTCTGATTTCATCATATTTATGTTTTTGTCTTGCATAGAAAATTTTATAGAATTTTCTTAATTTGAATGCCATACCGACGTTGTTTTATTTCTCCAGTGTTTTTGATTTTTTTTTTTAAGTGTATAAATATTGAAGGATACTTTTTCTATATATATTTTTAGAGACAAAAGATTATTCAATTATTCGGCCCAAGCTAGGAGTTCCTTCATGCTGGGATCATTCATATCATCATCTAAAGAAATCTCATTTGAATTGAATTTAGGGCTAGTATAGGTTGGGAAACTTACTTGTTGGTTGTTTTTTCTCTTTTTGTTTGGTGCCACCAGCCTTTTCTTTGACGTCGTCCGTAGGTACTTCGGGAAGTGGTGTTGGCTCGCCAATTCCAATAATTTCTTTGTCGAAGTTCTCTTGTTCCAGTTCATCTAATTCACGTTCAAGTTCTTCATCATCGATATCGGCTCCTTAATAAAAAATAGTATGTCAATAAAAGATTTTTACAGGCATGATATTGAGCCATATAATTATAATATGTTGAGCCCTTGTTGCTGGGTACTTGGATAGGAAAACGTGAGTATAGGATTGGGTTGAGGATAGGTAGGATTTAGGAAGAGGGATATAGGAAGGTATAGAGGAAACGTTCAGACAGTCAAACTGGAAAGGATAGAGGTAGGTATAGGCGGTAATAGAAAAGGAAAGTGAGGGTAAGTATACGGGAGGCAGGTATAGGGAAGGTTGTGCGAAAGTGGTATAGGATAAGGTGCGAGGTGGTTAAGCTTTCACCTCCTCAAATAAATCACAAGTATACCTCGGTCAATTTTGTTGTACTACCTATGCCCGACTTTTTCACTCCACAGATACTTAAGATGTAACTGTAGTTTTAGGCATTCCCTTTTCTCTGTCGATCTTATTTTTAAATAGACACTTTTTTATCAAACTCACCGAAGGCGACTGGATTCGAAATAGCATCTGAGATTTCCTTGGCAACGTCTTGTTGCTCGGCAATATCATCCATCATATCGTGCACTTGGTCTACATCCCTAGAAAGAGAATCTTAAACTATGTATCCATCTTTATAATGGGCGACTTTTAATTGCTTACATATTTTGATGTGCAGCCTTAAGGGCATCCGCAGCATTCTTCATTGTTGTCAGAACGGCCGTATTCGTGTTAGCACTTTCGAGTGCTTCCCTTTGCATTTCAATTGTAGACAGAGTTCCATCGATCTGTTGCAATTGCTTCTCATAGCGCTTCTTCCGCTTTAAGGCCTGAATAGCAGCTAATAGCATAAAATTTTAATTAAATACGCACATGACTCAATAGATATGCAAGCTTGCGACGCAAAAACTAAAAGCTACTTTGCATCCTGAAATTCACTTACCTCGCTTGTTTTTTGATGCATTTTTTCGGGCCATATCGAGTTCCTGCTCGATTTTCGATTCTAAAAATTCTTGTTTTTTAATTAACATGTTCTCTGTTTCACGGAGTTTTTGTATTGCTTCGCCAGTTGTTGGGCCAGCTTCTTTTTTTGACCCAAACATTTTACCAAAGAAACTCATTGTTGCAGTTTTTTTTTGTTTTTTTTTTTTGGGGTTTAAAAACTATCACAAAGATTTTATAAAAAAAAATGTAGTTTGCAAGAAAAAGCAGAAATGTAGTTAAATCGAGCAATAAATATAAAGAACTTCGTGAATTTCTTTATGTTTCCCTTCGATGTCTTTTTTCTCATAAAATGAAGTTGAAAAATCTGACAGCATGCGTCATCCAACAAAAATACAAAAACAACACTTTTCTTGTGAACAAAAATGGGATATTTTGATATAACGTTTAGTACAATTGAATTTTAATGGGAATATTTTATGTCTGGTACTTTTGAATTTGGACCATGTTCACACCTTTTCTTTAAACAACCTAAGCCGGAACCACACCTATCTCGTGTGTTGTGCTGTGGAGTCATGTGTCGCTCTCGTTCTACATAGTCCCGATCTACATTGCCCGATTTTTCCACGGAAAACGTGTAAAATGTACACACAGAACGATTTTTTTCATAAGATTTTTTCCTTGTCTTCTTCATTTTTTTTATTGATGTGCTCTTCATTTTTCATTGGTATTCACTCACACCATCATTAAACATACAAAAAACTGGAAAGAAGGCGAAAGAGAACATAAAGTTTTGTGGTATAAATGATTTGATCCCTAGGCCCCCCCTAACTTTTCACTCCCTTCACCAACGAACAAAAGATCGGCACTGGAAATATCGTTCAATGGAGACCGGGGCATATTTCATGCGCCACACAGCAACACAACATACGAGACAAATGTAGTTCTACGAATATGAAATACACACAATACAGCGACATACAACTCCACAACACAACACAGGAGAAAGGTGTAGTTCCGGCTTGTGTCCCCTTTCAAATCCAAAACATTTTTATACTCATTCAAGGGGTATTCCTATTCATGCATCGGCTGCAAAGAACCCAGATAAACCTATAATAAACCAGATAATTTTATCTCGGTAGAAATGAACTGTCAAAATTTGTATGGGAAAAATATTCTGCAAAACAAATAATTTTGTCTCACGAATTTGATGCTTAAAGTGCAGGAATAAACCTGATATACTAGAATAAGTTATTTGTTACGTTTAATTTGATTATTGCCCACGTTTACGAAGTATTTTTAGGGGCGTAAGGGCTTAACTACATATACCTAATTTAGCCGAAAAGTACAAAATTTAGAAATGAATAATCTATGCTGAAGACACCTACCTGGAAAAAACTGTTAAGAATTTTGTATGGTGACTTATTACTTTAACCGTCAGAACAATTTTCAAGCTGGTTTCTTCAGCAAACATTTTAATTTTTCACTTACCTATGTACTTTTTGCAAAATGTAGTCAAGCCTTAATCATTTTACAAAATTTGATAACTTACGACCATAGAGAAAATACTTACTCTATGCTTACGACGTTGCATATATATCCTTATGTCGTTTTCGGTTAAAGGCTTTCCACACTATAGCCCACTGTGTATTAATACATGTCAAAAAATTGGGAAACAAATCATGTAGTCTTCCATCATTGTCTTCCTTTTACTCCTTTCTCGCCTAGAAACTAAAAATCGCCGGTGACTCAGTTTCCTTGTGTGAAAGGGGTTTTAGGAAGGTCTATTACATCGACATAGGAATGAATGGACTGCTAGCCTGAAACTTCAAATGGTTCCATTTATTAAAAAGCGCTAATGTAGGACAAGCGGAAAACACGTTGTAACTTTTGACAATTATTGAGTTTGCTCCTAGTAAGTGACAGACTGAGAACGTTGAAGAAATTAAATTGTTTTTTCGTTTTGTATTTACCTTTTTTAGTGCTATTTTTTGTAAAAATCAACATACTAAAATTAATTAAAAAAAGTTTTATTCTACCATATTATTTCCACATAAAAAACCTAAGCTGTGCAATAAAATAAATTGAAATGCCAGCATAAGATACCGAACTTGCCACCAAAACAACCTGAAGAAGAAATCAAGCCACCACCACAAAAAACTATCCGGCCCAATAATTGGCATCATCTATCCTCCACCGGAGCCCGGAGGTTAGAAGTATCCTTTTTAAACACAAAAAAAATATTGTGCCTTATACCTATTTTCAACAAAAAAACTTAATTTTCCTATATTAAAATAAAAACAAAGATATTATTGATAAAACTACAAGTTGCGTTGCAAGAAATGGACCCGAATTCGAGGCGAGAATTCAACAAAATGAACTCGGCAATCCAAAGTTTAATTTCTTAAGTCATGGCCATCCATACCGTAATTCAGGGAGGGGAAATGTAAGAAATTAAATGAAAATTAATTTCAATACAACGCAATCAATGGTGTTTTTTTTAAGAAACCGGACGAGACAAGCATTGGTTATTGTGCTGAAACACAGGAACCAATGCCAGTCACCACAGCCGCTCAACAAAAACAGCAAGAACTACTGAAACAAGTCTCCGAGCAACAATTTGACTCAAAAGAACCACCCGTGGGGTTTGAGGCTATAGCAGATCCTCCAACAATCTCTGCATTGGATTCCCACATGGAGAATCGTACAGGCATCCAGCACAAAGTCCCAACATCCGTCTTCTCTCAATCGAAAAAATATTATAACCAAGTCCAAGACATTGACGAAGCTTCGAGTGATGAAGAAGCTCCAATTACCAAAGTCCAACCACCAGTTACACCCAATATGCCACCAACGAACGACAAAGTTGTTGTCATGAAATACGACCCGAAACAAACTAAGAAACCCGTCAAACCACCTCAAGCTGATGAGTTTCTCATTTCTCCTATTATTGGCGAGCAATTGGCCAAAAGACGTCGCGCCGCGCCGCGCCGTACCGATATCTTTAGGGTAGGCGATAAAGAAACTTATTAGTAAGAAGTTGGGCGAAAAGGAGACGAAAAAGGATGATCGTGTTACCTGGGATCGTCACACATCCAGTGCAGAGGCAGCAACCAGAGCTGCCATGGCCAACATCACTTTGGCAGACCAAGTTCATCAGATTCACAATGTAAGAAAGTGTTTCTTGTTTATTGTTTTTGAAAAACGTTGCTTATACTTACTGTAATTTCCAGGTCAAAGGCCTACTGCCAGATTTGTTTATGCCTTTGCAGAGGCCCGTTATGATTCAAATAAAAATTCTGAATATGACCGATAAGTCGGAATGGAAACTTAATGGACTACAGTTGCGATTTGCTTAGCTTTAACAGATACGGTGGCAAGTCTTAAATCATCGAATGTTCAAGATGTAACTGGAATGCCTCCAGCTAAACAGAAAATTTCATATGAGCTAAGGGGAATATATATTTGAAACCATACAAAATTGTTTATAATGTTTTACACTTTGTTTTGCTTTCTTTACTCAGTGGAACAACAGTTTATCTGCAAATTAAGTAATTAACAATCAAATTACTTTTATTTTCGTAATGGCAAATAAACGTTCCTCTGTAACTGTATTGGAAATGTTTTTTTTTTTAATTAATCGGTATTCAAAAAAATCGGTATTGTAATTAAATTTTACTGGTAGCGAAAATATTGGTTTATCGATTGGGCTATCCCAATATTTTTTAAAGTTTCGAAGATTACTCTAGATAGTCTAAGAACCGGCAGCAAATTTTGGGAGTGGAGTGATAACCAAAATGTATATACATGTATGTGTAGATATACGCAGTATTATGCTAAATTCCACCGTCTGGCAAGTTTCTTTTTCAGCCGGAGGCGGGGGGGGCGTTCGAAAACGGTAATTTTTCCGATTTTGGGGTCGAAGTGATAACCACTTAAATTAATATATAAACCATAGAGGATGGTGTTCTGATGTCAAAAAAGTCGGTCCAAGACGTTTTACTTTCAGCCTTCCCCTCGCCAGACGCCCACAAAAATACTCAAAAATCAACTTTTGGGGTCGAAGTGATAACCACAAAAGTGATATATCAAAAAATCAGAAAAATTCTTCTAGTTATAAAAATGTGTATCTAAGACATTTTGGTTTCAGCCTTGTGCTTGTCAGACGCACTTTAACTTTTCTCAAATGCATTTTTGAACTTAAAACCTTAATAACTTTTTTCCTATGGAATTAACCAAAAGAATGGTACCCCAAAATATCAGAAAAACTCTCTTGATTGTAAAAATGTGTGTCTAAGGCGTGGTTATCACTTCGACCCCAAAAGTTGATTTGCGTACATTTTAGAGGTTGTCTGGGGAAGGCTGAAAGTAGAACGTACTGGGCTGAATTATTTGACATCAGTACACCATCCTCTATGGTTTATATTTGTCATCGAGTCATTTTAAGTTTGAATGAATTAAATAATTATTTTCATTATTTAAACTTTTTATCATTAAAAAATAATACGTATTTATGAATTTATTAATAGGTATTTAAAGTATTAGTATGTATGTAAGGTATGTAACATTGGCAACTCACAAACTTAGTAAGTTATTAAAAATTCGTAAGTTATTCTAATTCGTGCGAAAGAAACAGAATATTATTATTGTAAGAAGTTAAATTGTCACCCACGTACTTTTGATCTTCATAGTTTGTTTAAAGTTAAAAAGAATTTAAGCGCCGGTTGATCTAGTTAGATTTGCTATAGGTAAATTTGTGTAATTTATTTCTCAATTATTTGTTAAATTAATTATTTTTAACTTTAGATTTTTAAGCGTTTTTAAAAAGTTGTTCAGAGCAATCTGGAAAATTTAATGTTACATTCCGATACCAATTTGTGAGTACAAAAATAGAAAGACTTAAGACATTTCTGATAACTTGTTCATTACAGAAAATAAAATTGAATTTATACTGCTGAGAAGAAGTTTTTATGGTTTCATTTTTTTTATTTAAACCTACTTCGCTGGACTTGGCAGTTTTGGTGGATATTCAATATTTATCCTTGGTTTGGAGTTTTAATTTTCAGTTGTTCGTGGAACAACAATATTAATTAAGGTGGTTATCACTTCGACCCCAAAATCGGAAAAACCAACTAGAAGCTTCTCTAGTTTCAACAATACTCTGATGGTGTTGAAGGAGCAAACGGTGATGGTATCGACTGAAACCAAATGTTGTTAGCAATTAAAAAAAATCACTTTTTTTTTAATACTTACATCTTGATCTCCTCCTACACTTGGTGTTTTTGGAGCTGGCAATGTTGAATCTAGTGTATTAGCTCCACCCGATTCAGCATGCTGTCTTATAAGAAGTGGATGAGTTCGAAGGTAAATATAAAAGTTAAACACATTTGGATTGGTGGACTGTGAGCTCTCATTTTTGAAGCTATCATCATCTCTGTACGCAGCGTGATTCCGTCCAACGTTATTCAGTAGAAGCGTACTAAGACTTGGAGAGTAATTCTAGTGAATACAAAATCCAATGGATCACAAGAACGGATCTGGATGGGCTTTACTTACATCCTGGCCAATACCAAGTAGATGCTCATTTATCATTTTTGTGTACGTAGACGGCGTATTCATATCCTGTTCACCTTCGTAGAGGCGTGTTAAAACAAAAGATAGCTGGAAAAGAAAGCTACAGCGTGTTCAAAACACTGGTTACCCAACTATATATAGAAATGTATTTTTGAGAGCAGCTTTTCGCCAACGATCGTCACTGAAGTTATTTTGGAAGAATGTTGTCATCTCTTTGCGAACGAAACAGTCCCCAAACTATTGACTTTTTCTTCATGGCCAAATAGTATAACGCTGCGCCCAAGGAATCATGTTTTGATTGATATGCTGATTTAGCTAGTTTTTCGATGCACCGTTTTAAAATTGTTACAATTTTCAACCAATATCCAACACCCAATTCTTTAAGGGTAGACTACAAAACAACATAAAGTTCTGAACGATGACAATACAATATAAATATTCAAGTTAGAACAATAGGGGTATTCACGATCCGATGCAACTGGCCTAGTATCATTGTAAAAGTGTAAAATCTTACAACACTACAACAACAAAATATACAAGGTGCAATCTTACAACAGTTTCGCACTTTAGCAATACCCGAAACCTATTGCAACAGAAAAATACAACATTGTAAAATTTGTAAATTGTGTTTTTGACAGCTCACTCATTCTTGATTACGTTAAACAGAAACAAAGGTGTGTTCATTGGATACATCCAATTTGCTATCTTGATTGTATTGATGTGACGTCGTCATCATCTTTTACTATTATTTTCCATTTAAAATTCGGACGATAATTAAGATTTGGTAATATTTTCTTTTTCCGTTTTTTGGCATCTTTTTATGAACAAAATTTAAATTATATCAAATTGAAATTTTCAGATATGTTCGAAACAAAAACAAATAACAAACTAATTTTGACATTTGCTTTAGTGTTGCAAGAAGATAAGAAAAGTGCGTTCACGATCCACTTAAAAAAAATAAAATTTCGCACTTTTACTAGGCTCGTTGCACCAGATCGTGAATACCCCTAATATCTTAACGAAACTGCTATAAAATATATTCGGAAAATTAAAATTCAATGACTGAAATTAAAATGTCACTACTGGTTATATGAACGTCACTAAAGAGACACAGATGTCAAAATATGAATGGGATTAATAAGAGATGGCATTAGTTTCTATGACACAAAATGATGGTTCAGCCCGATGACAAGAGATGGCTTCGGGAAAAGATATTGTTTTGGTTCCGCTTGTCCTACAAAAGCGCTAATGTTGCTCGAACTGAATTCTTTGGGGTTTTTAGATGGAAATGTCATTCGGCTGGCTGTCCATATCTAATATGTCAATGGTCTATTATCAGTAGTTCGGAGTAAGGGCTCTCCCAAACCAATGCGGAACATTCGTTGCGTCGAAAAAACATTCGTATGTCAAAATTTATTTACATGGTGATATATGAGAGTGCCCACACCAACGCGGCGGAGAAACATATGAAATAATTTTGACTGACGAATGTTTTTTCGCCGCAACGAATGTTTCGCATTGGTTTGGGAGAGCCTTAATTCAATGTAGGCGCCGGCTAATATTTATGCACTATTACATTTTTCGGAAGGGATATTTTTAAGTAATCTGTCAAATTTAGTTGTCAAAAACGTTTTGGCTAGGCTTCTTGAATTTATTTATAAAAAGATTTTAACAAAATATAATCCCTATTAAAAAAAAATTAAAACATTTTATCCGATGGCGAATCGGACAGTTAAAGAAGCGAAAAACGTTCACGGAACTAATCCGCAGTATTTAATTGAAAAAATCATCCGCTCCCGAATTTACGACTCAAAATATTGGAAGGAACAATGCTTTGCTCTAACCGCCGAGCTACTTGTGGACAAAGCCATGGAACTTCGTTTTGTTGGAGGTGTGTACGGTGGCAACATTAAGCCAACACAATTCCTTTGCTTGACACTGAAAATGTTGCAAATTCAGCCGGAGAAAGACATTGTCGTGGAATTTATTAAAAATGAAGAGTTCAAGTATGTTCGTGCTCTAGGTGCTTTCTACCTCCGACTAACTGGATCCTCAATGGATTGCTATAAATATCTAGAACCTCTCTATAACGACAATCGTAAATTGAGACGACAAAATCGTGGCGGTCAGTATGAAATCGTCTACATGGACGAATTTATAGATGAACTGCTCAAAAGCGACCGTGTGTGCGACATCATTTTGCCGCGCATTCAAAAACGCACTGTTTTGGAAGAGAACAATGAGCTGGAGCAAAAAGTATCTGCCTTAGATGAAGATCTCGATGATGATGTAGCTAGCGATGATGATGTTGTTCAAGAAAAATATAAAGACACATTAAAGAAGAAAAAGAAGAAGGACCGCTCTAGATCTAGATCAAGATCTAGAGAAAAGAAAAAGCCACACGCTGAAGAGAATGACTATGAACGCGACTGCTTAAGGTATGAAAGGGATAGGGATAGAGAACGGGGTGGAGATCGTGGAGAGCGCGACCGTAGGCGGTATGACCGCGATGATCGTAGGGACGATTGGCATGGAGGAGGTGGTGCCGAATTTGGCCGAGGAGATGACCGATATTCGGGAAGAGGAGAACGTGAAGGTCGTTTCGTAAGCCATGATGAACGTGACCGACGCAGGGATAAAGACAGGGGTGACCGAGATCGGGACCGAAGAAGGCATTAGATGATAAGTAAAGAAAGGTTGGCATATAAGGCGGTCTAAGCATTCTAATAAAAAAGAACTTTAAATCTAATTGATAGAACTTTCATTTGAATTAATACATAGATGACTCAAGATCACGGATCTTAAGATTTTTTTTTTTTTATTTATTTTCGAACTGATTTTAAAAGCCCAAGGAAAAAGATGTGACAATCAAGGGTTTCTAATAATCATGAAGCCACTCGGGTTCGAAGTCAGCACATACAAAATCTGGCTACATGAAATTTGGTCCAAATGAAAAATGGCCCCAAATTTAGGGATTTTTCATAGTGAAAAATGGGTCATTTAAAAAAAGAAACTTATGAAAAATGGCCCCAAACAAAAAATGAAAAATTTCCCCAGAAATGTATGTCAAAAGCAACAAAAAAAAATGGGAATCGTATAAAAAAACCGGGCGATTTTTGTATATAATTTATTTAATTACTGTCTCAGAATTATCCTTTCAAAATTTTGGTAAATCTGGTTAAATAATCGTACGAAAAATGTTTCACGTCGGCTTTGGAGCGCTTTAAAAGTACCTTGCCTGGCCGGCTTCGTGGGTTCAAGGATTTTAACTTTAAGCTTCTGTCCCGCTCACGTGACTCCTTTGTGTTACGAATAGGAAAAAATAAAATTTATGACTGGAAAGCACGAACTGCTTCCCAATGCTTAGAACTTTTAAAGTATCTGAAAATTGAAGATGTAGGTAAGTATTGATTTAATTTTATTATGCTACCCTTATAGAGAAAATATGCTCAAATTATGCCATCTGATTTTTTGTTTAATTTATGAACAAAAAAGGCAAAAATCGTTAGAGGTTTTCATAGAAATTAGTTTTTTATAAATTTAAAATTTCTTGAATATATTTAAAAACAGAATTTGGTATGCCCATTTTTAGTATTTCATAAAATACAATGTAGAATAAAATTTCAAAATAATTCATCTACCCGTTTTCAAGATATTGAACTTTCAAACAAAAATTCTAATCTTTTTAAAACTTCAAACATAGTAGGGGTATTCATGCAACGGCGTAAAACCCAGACAAAACTGGTAAACCAGATAATTTTATATAAAATTTTATACAAACAAAATAGTTTACCAGGTTGATCTAGGTTTTACGCCGTTGCATGAATACCCCTAGTATATTTTTACAAACATTTTATATGCTAAATCACAAAGGGATAGAAGGCAGTAAAGCTGCTAACGAGAAATTTGAAAATAAAAAATCTGTTATATGGTAGCAACCGTTAATAACCTTCGCTTTTACCAAAGTATTGACCACACCCAAAAGCAATAAAATTCGTTAGAACCATAAACGAGATTAATTACTTTTTTTCATAACGGTTATGTGGCACCATTGTATATAAAACCTATCGTACTATTAATGAGTCGATTTTTGGTACGATAGTCTACGCCTATAGGTGGTGTATTATCCCTAGAGAGATTTAATGAGATTTTCAATGTATTTTTAACTCTACATTATCTACAGAGAAAATGTCCTCCCAGGCCAGTGGCACCGCCGCCAACGTTTTGGTTTTTTGATAGTACTATAGATATTTATATACAATGGTGGCACTAACCAGAAGTTTTGGAGCTATCAATCATTGACTTACCTAAAACCTTTAAGTGCTAAGTTTGAAGAAATCTCTTTAGCAGTTTACGCTGGAGGTTCAGACAGACAGAATTTCGTAACCCACTTCGCGGTTTCGGTTATCGTAATGTTAGGTGGGATTAATATCTCCAGTTCGATTTTTTTTTACGAAGTTTTTTATTACGAATCTAAAACTTGTCTCATAATACATAATCCCCCTTATTTATAAAGAAAACATAGTTATTTGGTGTAGTTTTCCTAAACACGGAAGCTTAAATAACTTTTTTTCTTTATAAACAAGGGGGAATATGTATATAGGTACATCGCAAGTCAAAATAACAGAAGGGGTGTTTTTCTGACCTTGATGTTAACAAATAATATTTAATTAGCTAGCATTTTAATTTCTCACTTTTGTACTTTTGTACAAAAGTAGGTCTATGTAGTAATAGTTTAGGATTAACATACAAATAAAATTTAGTTTGGTGTGAAAAGGCTATTTAGTTAAGACTTTTGAAACACTTGTTTACTTGTGGCAACACTGGCACTGTCAAGACATGTATGTATATTTTCTGTGTGACATCACAATCTTCTGGTTCTGTTGGGGAAAAAGAAACAAAAATTTAATTTCATTTACATAATTATTTTTATGTTTTTCAGTTTTTATATTTATATTAGTTTAAATGCTTAGTTCTTCAATTCTTTTTTTGCAAACGAAATAAAAATAAAAGATGATTGTGATGTCACGGACCTACCAAGATGGCGACTTAGCTGACTATATGGGAAGCATGTATTATACATTACATCACGATAAACAGAAATAAGGTATGCTCATTAGATACACCAAATTCGCCATCTTGCTTATGTTGTGACTAAATTTAAAAATGGTTGTGTGTACTGTTTTGGGGTGTAATAATACACCGGACAGGAAAAAAAAAAAACAGTGAACAGAAATTAAAAATACATATCACTATTTGTTGAAAGACGCTAAAATGTGCAAATTGTTGATTAGTGCTTGTGGGAATAAAAACGATTATACTTTAAAACAGTCGTGTTTTCTCAGGACATTTAATTGAGAGTGGCTATACAGTTAAGGATATACCTACTTTTATAGAGCTTTAAGGAAAGAATCAGTACCATGAACCTTATACATCCTGCAGCTTTAGTTGGTGGATGAAAAGTTGGAAGGTGGACTTAGAAACCAAGTGATATATTCTTTGAAAATGTTAGACTTTTATAGCCATATTAATAAAAACCGCACTTAACTCACCTGTGACTGTCGAGCTCTCGTGTGAGCATGTATTAAGAGACAATTATTGGTGAATTAAAACGTATATTTACTTATCTTATTTAACCCTTCGCTAAACCACCATCCTTGTTGGTTTAGCTAGCTAGTTATTGGCAGAAATTTAACTCCTAGTCCATCACGAGTTAATGATAACTCGCCGCCGCTGGCTCCGTTTATTAATATGGGGTTAGAAAACATTTTTATTAAAAACAATAAGGAACTAGGTACTATATACAAAAGGAAAGTTCCTGGAAAACCATTTAAAAAATGCTGAAGCTGTGCATCTAAACTAAATGCAAAAAGACTATTTCTTAAGTGTAGACTGTATTTTAGAATTATACATTTAAACAAATTATTTGTAGGTGAAATTAACTGTAAAAATAGAAAAATTATAAAAATAATCCAATGAAATGGTATTCTTTTCTTCTATCTTATATTCGAACCAGATGACGATGACGTCACACCACATCTGTCAAAACGCAATGAGCATACCTTATATCTGTTTATCGTGCATTACATCTTCTGTCATGCTAATGTCGATTTCGATTCAACAATTTTAGATTTGGTGGTCAAACTTTAGATCAATCGAGGTAAAAAGAACTCAAAACGTGAATTGATCTTGCAATTGTGTGAGTGCCATTTTCTATTGATTTGGATAAAAATGTCACTTTAATTTGATGTGTGTGCAAGTGCGTGTGAAAATCTGTGTAGATCTTTGCCTGAAACATAGATTTGCAAAATTGATCTAAATCAAATCAGACCACCAGAAAATTCGATTTTTTTTTGTAGTAAAGAACGTGAAATGTGAAAAAAATCAAAAAAATCGAATTATTTTTGTTGAATCGAAATCGACATAAATGTGTACGGGCTTTTTGACCCTCTTTTTGTTTTTATTATTAGTCTGTGATGTGTGGTTAGATGTTTATTTTCATTAAATTAAACCACTGTCATGTCACTATAATAATAAACAACAATCAAATCAACCAACAACAAATTCAGTCATAAATCGACAACCACAAATATTTTGTAGATACTTGACTCTTAACTAACTGGCGCTGGCAGTCTCATTCTCAGTTTCTGATTTCGTGCGGTATGGGTTGGTTGTTGAAACGTACGTAATCTGTAGGTAGTCTGAATTTAGTTAGAGTGAATTTGTTTTCTTTGTTTTGATTTAATTGCTGTGGCTGTTATATATGTATGTTAATTAGTTTGAAAAATATATAGGTAGTTTATTTTTAATATTTACACTAAAATGAATTCCGATGAGGAACGTTTGGTTACTGGCGCCGTACAATCTGAGCAAGTTACAGCTCTTGATCCGTCTGTTGCAAACGTAACAACTCCCACTACAACAGATCCAGTCCCTGTAGCACAATTAGAAAGAAGCACAAGAAAACGATGGTTTATATTGGAACCTGCAGTGTTTTTACTATTTTTTGCAATGAGTATGTCGTGTAAGTTATTGTTGTTTGTAAATGTGCTAGTATATATTATTTTTTTATCTGCTTAACGTCATCTTGCAATTTCCTAGATGCTGTTTACCAGAATCAGGTGCTCTATCAAACATGTATAATAGTTTTCAAGTACAACGAAACAAGTTGTACTCCATTACTGGGCATTAAAAAAGAAAATCCAACACCGGAGTCAAAGGTAAGTTTGTATCATGAAACATAATTGTATATAATGCTGTTTATCATACAATTTAAAATAAATAGCTTTACCTTTTTGAGTATACTCTCAAAAATAAATAAGTTCCATAAAATATCCATACCTCTGATCCCAAGCTTTTTTACAATACCTATGTATAACCTATATACAATTATGGATTTATGAAAATATTGAAGATAGTCATTCACTTATCAGCAGTAGTTTTGTTTATACGATACAAAAAAAGGAATGTTATCATTTTTTGATATCGGAAATAAGTAAAAGATAAGTAATTTAATTCAACCCCATTATTTTGTTTGCTTTATCCTTTGTTATAGTATACCTATATAGAAATTTATTTTATATTGATTTGCCAATTCATTCAAAGTAGGTAGTTAAAACAAAGCAAGGAATTTGTTTTAAAACATCTGCGAGACAACGCATCACATCAATATTAAAAAGCGCGCTTTTCCTTAATAATTTCTGAGTTTCTTGACATCTTTATAATAAATCCTTATGCCTTTTTAACTCAGATAAAGGGCAGAGTTTTAGTAATAAATTACGCCCGCTAAACTAGCATTTGTGATAATAGAAGAGGCGTTTCTGTATAAGAAATTTTGCAGTTTTTCATAATCAAACAAAATTTCTTATAACCCTGATTACAGTTAGGCGTGTATCTACAAAAATTGTTAAAAATAGAAAAAATGTTAGTGGAAGATTTTCTAAAAGTTATCTATGTAGGACTATTATTATTATTATTATTTAATGTATTTTCGTTTTTAATTACATTTTTAATCTACTTATTCAAATACCTGCAGCTTAAGGGTTAGTTAAAGCTTTCAGTGAAATCATTATTGAAAATTAAAATTTGCAATTATTGAGATGGAAGAAGAGCAAAGTAAGTCTTATAACTTTCATTATACTTCTAGCCAAAAAAAAACTGGACTCATAACTTCCAAATTTAAAATTTGAATGCTCAATGGCAAGGTGCCTAGTTCATTGAATCAATGAAATGGCAATAGTACTTTTATGTCAAGGTTTGGCACATTTTTGACTAAAAATAATAATAAAGTCATCTCATAAGCTTCAAAATATGTATGTATAAATATGTCATTGTCTAATTTTGAATGACGCACCCCTCTGATTTGTTCTAAATAAATAAAAACAAATCCTGTAAAATGTTTGCACATTATATTAACGTTAACCCGGCCCCAAGACGTCAGAAGTTTTATATGGGAAATCCCATGTATTTTTGTAAATCCAAATTTGAAAAATCTTAACTTTGGTAATGAAATGATCTACACAAAAATTGAATTTTGGAACAAATTGTGTAGTCACTTTTGCCATATTTATAAAAATGCATGAAAAAAAAATTTACAACAGTTATTTCCCTGCTCGTAGCCATTTAATCAAAAAAAAAATTATTTATGTAATTTTAATAAATGTTGTAAATTTTTTTTTAAACATGTTTAAAAAACATGACAAAATTTAAATCATTATCATTATCAAATCATTACTAAAGTTATGAATTTTTAAAGTTGGTTGTACGAAAATACATGGGATTTCCCATATAAAACTCCAGACATTTTACAGGATTTTTTTTTATTTATGTAGAACAAATTGGGGGTGCGTCATTCAAAACAAGGCAATGACCTTTATAAGGACCACCCTAGTATACATATGTAGGTACTTATTGATTTATCGATTTCTAAACGTCTCAAAATTTTCAATGTTGGTTTCCAATAACAGCTACATACATATAACTGGTTCCTGAAAAAAAATTCTCTTCTTCTTTTCCCATGTTGTGAAGAAAATGTTAATAAAGAATGATATCTTCAACTACTATAAAGTACTGTTGGTTGTACAAGGCAAAAGTTGTATTTATAATTTTTTTCAATATAAGTATCTTCCCTGGAGCGTAGAATATCAAAATATAGTTCTGTTACGTTTGGGAATCAGAAAAAAATTGTTTTCACTTCGTCGTCAGGTCCTTTCAGGAACCTGAAAAGAAATCTAGATGAAAGATCTAAAATTTGTTTAATAAATAAAAGACGAAGTTGTATTTACACAGATGAAAGATCTAAAATTCTATTCTGTTTTCAATTCAATTATACAATTTGGTCTAAGCCCAAGTTAACAGATCGCTTTTTTTTGTAATTGTTGAATGAGTTTAGTGGCAAAAATAAAATTAGAAAAAAATAGTTTTTACACCTTTGTATGTTAATATTAGCCATGCGCGCAGGCAAAACAAACGGTATTAAAAAAAATAGTAAGCCACTGTTACCAATCGATACGTTAGTACCTACAGGCTTGCTCAAGTTTAAGAAATTCTATAATATTTCCTCAGATAGACACCTACAAATGCACACAAATTATGTATAAAGTATATCAAATATTTGGGCTCTAATAATTATCGGTCCTGAATTTTCCTTTAATCTTGTATTCTCGGCTACTTCCTAAGCCCTAGGTTATTTTTCTTTAAGCTTGGCCACGTACTGTTTTAATTTTTTCAAAAACATAAAATTCAAAATTCCTTTTTAAGCTCTTATCTCTGCTCAAATCAATTTATTACTCCCAATACCCAAAATCACTTCCACATTTGAATTACTAGTGAAAAGTACCAAATTAAGTACTTTGAAATACGGAGTAGCGGTAATGACCTCTCAAATTACCGTATCGGACAGGTTAGGTACAGTATCAGCTCAGTAGTATGAATGAGTCATTACTTAACTTTATCATAATTTGCTCTTTAAAAACTTCCCCAAAAACTTTTATCTAAAAAAAAAAATCACCGAGATAATTTTGTTCGGTGCCAGCCGGCGCGCGCGGCGTGTCAAACGAATATAAAAAACAACACCTTTTGTTTTGATTAAAAATTGCATTTGCTTTGTTTTTATTACAACAAAAGAAAAATGATATAATAAGTTCTAATCGTCTTTTTATCAGGTATATTGCTGAGTAATGTGATATACTGAAATGAAGATATATATAAATCTAAATAACAAAATATTAATTTATCTTAAGAATGATACTACATTTTTTCTTCATTTTTGATTCATTGGAAATGAAACTAGAGTATTTCGAACAATTTATAACTGAAAACTTCGATATGAGTGAACGCGTTCACAACAACCACATTAATGTGAATATGTCATAAAAAGTGTATTAAAAATGAGATTTGTTTTACATTTTTCAGATTCTGGCAGCTTTTTCTAACTTTTCAGTAATTGAAAATTAAAATTTTTTTAAAAGTACACTGTTGCTACAAAAAAAGTATACACTGGACTCATGATAACACTAGTTTTTGGTGAATGTGGGTATATTTACTTTTGTGAGACATTGTAATTGTGAAAACAACATGGACGTATATAATAGGTCCATGGAAAATATAATGTCGTTCTTTTCATAAAAATACTGATATCTCTTTTTCTCTCGGCTGACACTCAAAAAAATGTAGTATCATACGGGCTTAAGCATTCAAATTTTATAAACTGTTTTTACTTGCTGTAAGGGGCAAGTATTTGTTTCGTGTAAAAGACAATACCCGTGTTTTTTTGGCATTCTATAAATAGTATAGTAGAAAATTACCAAAAAAACGCATCCGCAGTAGCCTGGTTTTTGTATTTCAAAATTGGTTTAACTGAAAGAACACCTGTCAGAATATTAAAAAAAATATAGTCTTTGTGAGAATCAGAAGCAGTCAAAATTAAATTAAAAAAAAAAAAACTAATAGTAACCAACATTTGAGAATGAAATCACCAAAAGTCCATTCGAGACTCGGAAAACTGCCGATGTTGTATTTGTTATTCAATGAAAATCCTACTATGATAGCTTTTCCAATAAAACACGGGTAATTTCAAGGTTTCGTCGGTCTGGGGGTCCGTCCTTACTAATTTTAAGTGATTTGCTAATTCCTCTAAACTATATGTGCACCATTTGATACATGTATTTCCCTAGAGGATAAATTCAAATTGTTGTTAAATCTCAGCTTGAATGGCTTACTCTTATAAAATAAATTTGGGTTTCCTATTTAGCTCGAAAATAATTTTAACAGTTTTTATTAAATTTAATAAACTCTACTTATTTAAATTCGTTGGCATAACTGAACAAAGATTTTTATTTTTTGTTATCTGTAGAGAGGCGTACCGCATACCTAGCAAAACAAATATTTAAAATTGCAAGACGAATATTTGTTGCTCTCATTTTTTTCCCCACCAATAGGAATTTAAATAAATCGATTTCCCAAAAAAAAAATGAAATTGGATTTTGTGTGTATGCTTTAGATTTTGAGGAACAATAAAATGCAAAGTCCTGGAGGGTACTGGTTTCTCAAAAAATACCTAGCCAAGCCAGTAGCGTGACATTGCGTGATATGCAAGTTTTTGGAATTGTGTCTAGCAAATAGCAAAGATATGTTGTGAATAATTTAAAGCATTTGGCTAGTTTGGGAAAATGACATCTCAGAGGTCTCACAGTCTCTCTGTCAATGATGACATTAACAAGCGAACCCAACATTTTGGTTCCTCAGTGTCAGTGTTATAGTTGATAATAAGAAAGGCAACAACAATTCTTACTGAAGAGCTCAATTGTTGTTGTCAGAGCGAATCACATCTGCAATATAGGTCACAAAAACTTTCCAAATAAATATTTCATATTAAAAAGTGCACTTAACAAAAAAAAAAAAATAACAATTTTTTTATTGTTATAGTTTATCTTCTTATAGTTGATAATAGTTAACAATGGTCGTTCCTTCAATTCAAAATAGTTACGATTTGTAACTAGACGTCATCACACGTTCCTAAATTCAATTTATTAGTGTCAAATAGTTACAATTCGTCACTATTTTAAAATCATCTCCATTATATGAGTTGAAAGTGTTGACCTGTAAAAGGACAATGTGAGAAGGTTTGATTACAAAAAATAAAAATTAAAGAATCAAAACAAAAAAAAACTCTTCGTGAATAAAAAATTAAAATGGAATTTGCTACAATTTTGAATGAAAAAGGAGAGTATACTCTTGAAATAAACATGATAAATAGTGGAAATAGTAAAACTATCAATAAAAATTGTGTAATTTTATTCATAAATTTCCTTTTCGAATTCGTGCAGTCAATTAAGAGCAACTACAATTTTTTGTCGGAAACTTTTCGACGTCGTAAAATCGTAAAGTTTCCGACACACGTTTCATGAACGCCCCTTTATCTAATTGCATTATGATGCGGTGAACAAATTCGGCGGACTTAATTTATTTTGTTTAAGCGTTTGAAAAAAATAATTAAAAATGCTCTGTGTTACTGAAATATTTGTTGTTGTCAAATTTTGATACATAAAATATCATAAAAAGTTTTCCGCCATTACTATACTTTCATTCACGATGTTTACAACACAAATTCGTGTAGGAAAGTTTACGATTTATCGTAAAAAAAGGGTAGTAAGAACCCCTTTAGTGCGCGGCATGTTAAAAAAAAAAAAAAAAAAAAAAGTGACAAAAATTAAATTCCCTACCAATAAAAGTTATGCTCATATATTTTCTGTAAGCAATAGAGATGCGGGAGAAGAAATATCGAAAAAAAAACTGTATTGCCTTAGAAATTTAATGTTTGTAAAATAGTTTACTTTTATTGGAAGCGAATTTAATTTTTGTTCACTTTGTTTTTTTTTTTTTTAACATGCCGCGCACTAAAGAGGTTCTTACTACCCTTAATTATGACTAGAACAGTGCGAGCCTTAGGAAAATAAGGAAGGATTTAAAAGGAGATACCGATGCACATTGGTTTTGAAGTTCTGAATATCAAAATGGGGGGGGGGGGGAAATAGGGTCAGGTAAAGCATTCCACATTCTTGTTGTGCGACTAAAGAAAGAATCCCTATACTAAACGGTACGTCCGAAATTGGGCTCAAGGGTAAACTGATGAGCATTCCTAAAAGCGCGAGTATTACGGTTCAATTGTTTAAGGGGAGGAATGCAACTGGCTATTTCACTTGAACACTGTTTATAAAAATAGCGATAGAACAGTGAGAGACAGGTGACATTACGGCGGTGTTCGAGGGGTGCTATTATTGACGTTATTGTTTGATCACCTATCATTTTTAGGGCCCTTTTTTGTATTCGGTCCAACAAGCTTAGATGAGTTATAGGAGCACCTGCCCATATATGTGAATTATACTCAAGCTTTGGGCGAATAAATGCTTTGTAGATCACAGCCAGATCAGAGGGGGTAAAGAATTTCTTGCATCTTCGGAGAAAACCTAAGCACTTAGCAGCGTTTTTGGCGACGTGAAATATGTGGTCATTCCACATAAGGTGGTCTGTGACACATATACCGAGAACTGAGAGCTGTTCGGTTTCCTCGATGGTTTTTGTTTCCCCATTGGACAATGCTGTTTAGATCAGAATTTAATGAGCTTATCATACACTGCCGTTCAACTTTCACATCCGAAGGACATGGGTGTGAATCTGTAAACGAATATGAGAAGCTCAGGGTCATCTCTGCGAAACAGTTTAATGGATTAGAAGTTTCAGATAAAAGATCGTTTATGAATATAAGGAAGAGAGTCGGAGACAAAACGGAGTCCTGGGGCACACCAGCATTTATTTTATGGATTTCAGACTTGAAACCATCCAATACAACTTGAATTGAACGGTCCGAAAGGTAGTTTCTAATCCAGCAAAGTAGAGATTCGTCGATACCAAATGCACGCATTTTCGATAAGAGAACTTGGTGCCAAACTCTATCAAATGTTTTTGAAATATCAAGTGCAATAATCTTACTTTCTTCAAAACGATGTAAAGATTTGTGGTACTGTTCGGTGAGATAAACCATCAGATCACCAGTGGACCTATTGCTGCGAAAGCCGTACTGCCGGTCATTAAGAAGCTTTCGATCTTCGAGATATTTCTTGAGCTGGAAATTAATCAGCGACCTTGGAAAGAAGGGACGTAAGTGCAATCGGTCGATAGTTGGAGGGTGAAGAAGATACGCCTTTTTTAGGGACAGGCTGGACAAATGCTGTTTTCCATCCACTCGGAAAGAGACCAGTAGAGTAGGACAGATGGAAAAGCTTACGCAGTGGTTTTGCCAGCGTTAAAGAACACCTCTTCAGAACAATGGGAGGGATACTATCTGGGCCAGCGGATCTTTCAGGACTCTGGCAACTGCACGAGTGCGAAAGAAGATTTGTCCCATAAAATCATTTACGCTCTCAAGTACAGGAGGAGTCATAACACTTTCTGGCAGCGACGAATTAACAGCAAACTGTGCTGTAAGCAAATTGGCTTTATCTATCGAGCTGACAAAAGGGGTGTCATTGAAGACGAGCGTTGGAACCGACGACGAAGTAGAATTTCGTATATTCTCTGCAAATGACCAAAATTTTTTACTACCTGTGGGACATTGTAGTATTTTTTGCTTTAATTTTTGATCATGCAAAAATTTGGTTCGTCGAATAAGAACATTAAAGGTCTTTCTAGCTTGATTGAACTTATTCCGGTTTTCCTAAGTAGGGTTGGCCTTATAACATCGGAAACTTACTTCTCTAATCCTAATAACCTCTTTACAGCTCGAATCAAACCATGAGTTTTCTTTGGGTTTGATAGATTTTACCATATTCGTGATAAAATTTCTCATTCCACAAAGAATTAAGTTTGTGATCATATCTTCGCTGGTGTTTACGTCACTATCGAGGAAGCATAGTGACCAGTTAAAGTTACTGAAGAAACCGTTGAGACCGTCCCAGTTGGCTTTCTCGTTCTGCCAAACGGTTCTCGTTGGTGTTTTCTCTTTAACTGTGTTTTGTTGGCACGAGAAATTAGCAGATATGACACAATGGTCTGATGTGCCTAGAGGCGATAGTACACTAATTGAGTATTTATTAGGATCAGAGGTGAGAAACAAGTCTAGGGTGTTGGCGGATTGACCTGCAACGTCCGGTATTCGAGTGGGCTCGTCAACAAGCTGAGTAAGTTGGTTTAAATCAGCGAAGAGCTCAACATACCTTCCTTCGGGTGTTGTCTGGCCTGAAAAGCGAAGCCAACTAGAATTGTGTACATTGAAATCGCCCGCAATGACGATTTCAGCGTATGGATAAAGGGCAACAATTCTTTGGATGGAGTCGGACAGAGTTGAGTTAGTTGGTTTAAATCAGCGAAGAGCTCAACATACCTTCCTTCGGGTGTTGTCTGGCCTGAAAAGCGAAGCCAACTAGAATTGTGTACATTGAAATCGCCCGCAATGACGATTTCAGCGTATGGATAAAGGGCAACAATTCTTTGGATGGAGTCGGACAGAGCATCAAATTCGTTAAAAGTTTAATTTCTGTCCAGGTTCGGGCTCGGATAAATAAAACAGGAATGAATGATGTGCTTATTGACCGAAAATTTGAACCACATGAAGTTAAAATTTGTGTTTGAGCACAAACCATATTGTGGTTGAAGTTGGCACGCAACATCATTTCTTATATAAATGGCGAGTCCATGGTGAGCAAAGAATAGAGGCACTAAGCTATACCCATATAGGTTAAATTCTGAATGATCAGAATTTTCACCTATTTGTGTTTCACTCAGTGCCAAAACAGCTGGCCTGTATTGCACAGTATGAACGTATGCAGGATAGAAATTCTATCTAAGTCGACGAATGTTGCTAAAATCCACCCTAAATCTACCACCCATTTAAAATATTCCTAACTTGCTAAAACGCAAGTCAGACAATCACCTAAGAAGAACGTTTAATCTAGATCGTAATTTGAGCTTTTCAGTTTGTAGTATTGTCTTTGCCTCTATTATGCTTAGTTTCCCAAATATGAAACAAAAACTACAAAAGAGGACCTTTATCCCCCTCTCCTGTCTAAGGCTTACGGCCCTGGGCTGGGGACTTTGACCACTATCCACTATCACTTGCTTGCTTCACAGGTTCAAAGAAATTATTCATTCATTATCCTCAAGTTCAAGGAAATACTACTATCACATACTACACACACAAATTATAAAAAAAAAATCAAAAAAATTGTCGTAATTTTCAATTTTCTCAAAAACAAGGAGACATAGAACCATTTGGTTTTCAGTTTACAATTAAGAATTAATTCACTACCTGAACAATAAAAGCCAATTCTGCATTTTATTTTACAATTTAAATAAAAAAATCAAAAACGAAATTTTTTTTAATTTTGAGTTTGAAAGTAATTTTTACAAAAACTATGGACATCAATAACTTGATTTGAAAATAAAATAAAAGAACGGGGTTCTGGCTTTCAAAAAAGGTAAATTTTTTTGTTGTATGTGTTGCCGTTGTTTTTTAATATTATTTTTTTTTTTTAAATTGCCCCTCCTCTCTAAAGGGGAGAGAAAGAACCCCCCTCTATAGCAAATAAATTTTGTATTGTGTTCCTTTAGAAATAACGTTATGATTTTTTGGCGCCATATGACAACAATTCTTGCTATTTAAATTTTGCTTAATTTAGTATACATCAACTTTTTCGTATAGTTTCGGATGTATAGTAAAAAAAGGAAATTATAACTCATTTCTTGGCTTCACGACATGATGAAACAACAGTGAATGAATGTGTATTAACGTTTTTTTGTTTTTTTTTTTCAGGTAAATTGGTCAGAATACATTCAATATCTAAGACAATAACAGGTTTTTAGATTTGTTGGCTTTTCTACCGCCCGCATCTCCTTTTGATCCTAGAAAAAAAGTAAATTTATATTTTTATAGACAATTTAATTGTCTTTAATTAAGTGGTATAGACTTTTTCGATGACAAGCTAGGTTGTGGAAATATTCACGAAAATCTAAAAAGGGGTACCTTTAACCCCGCCTCCTGAGTTTAGCTCGCGGCCCTGAGCTGGGGACTTTACTTACTTACTTTCTACCCTATAAAAAAAATAATCCAGAGAGCACTGTTTTTTGCATTTATTTTATAATTTTGAGTCTTCGTTGATTGGGCTACAGAGAATGCATTTGTAATTGTGTGTTTATATTTGTTGTATTGCATTGTTTTCCTGGAACTTAGGTTTTCTTATGCAATTTTTGTTAGATATATTTACATATGTATGTAAAACTATAGTTTCGCGAAAAGTCCAATAGTACCTATGTAATAGGGTGTCCGTTATTTCCCAAACTCATTTTTTTGGATAGCACTCCCCGTCAATCGAAAGTTTATGCCGAAAGAAAAATGATTGGAAATTTTTTTTCCGAAGTCATTTCCTCTAAGGTCATACTTTTCCCATATAAATTTGAATGGGAATTTTATACATACTAACGGGTGATTTTTTAGCTGGTTTGTTTGGCAACACTGGTTTTGACAGCTGACGTGTGTTTAGTACCTTGTGTCACTGTCAAACAGCTTCAGTTTGGTTTGCAATTTAACCATGGATCGTCTTACAAATGAACAACGCTTGCAAATTATTGAATTTTACTATCAAAATTCGTGCTCGGTTCGAAATGTTCATCGCGCGCTGCTTCCATTTTATGGTCGGCATTCTCGACCTTCTGAGCAGTCTATTCGGAAGATTGTGACCAAATTTCGCACCAAATTTACTTTGTTGGACATTAAACCACCAACACGTTTACGTACTGTGTATCAGCTAGTGTGACAGAAGACCGCGAAATGTCGATTCGGCGCCGTTCCCAGCAGTTAGGCCTTTGTTACAGCACTACGTGGAAAATTTTGCGGAAGGATTTGGGCGTAAAGCCTTTTAAGATACAGCTGGTGCTAGAACTAAAGCCAGCCGACCTACCACAACGCCGAATTTTTGGTGAATGGGCTCTTGGAAAGCTGGCCGAGGATCCGCTTTTTTATCGAAAAATTGTGTTCAGCGATGAGGCTCATTTTTGGTTGAATGGGTACGTAAATAAGCAAAATTGCCGCATTTGGAGTGAAGATCAGCCAGAAGCATTGCAACAGCTACCAATGCATCCCGAAAAAGCCACTGTTTGGTGCGGTTTATGGGCCGGCGGCATTATTGGGCCATATTTCTTCAAAGATGATGCGAATCGCAGCGTTACTGTCAATGGTGAACGCTACCGAGCGATAATAACAAACTTTTTTTTGCCCGAATTGGAAGTTCTTGACTTGCATGATATGTGGTTTCAACAAGACGGTGCCACATGCCACACAGCATGCGAAACAATGGCGCAATTGCGAGGCGAGTTTGGTGAACAGTTAATTTCACGTTTCGGGCCGGTCAATTGGCCGCCTAGATCGTGCGATTTGACACCATTAGACTATTTTTTGTGGGGGTATGTCAAGGCTAATGTCTATAGGGACAAGCCCGCTTCGATTGACGCACTGGAAGCCAACATCCATGCATTCATTCGTGAGATACCGGCCGATATGTGTGAAAGAGTATGCCAAAATTGGACACAGCGGATGGGCTACCTGAGACGCAGCCGCGGTCAACATTTGCATGAAATTATCTTTGAACATTAAATTGCAAGGTTCAAACTATCGATTCAAATAAATATTTCATTAATTTTTTCGAATTGTTTGTGTTTTTTTTTTTAAAAAAGTTCTAAACCTCTTAAAAAATCACCCATTATAACAGTTATTCAAATTTTATTTGGGAATTCAGCTTGATTTGTCCTTTAAAAAACTGCATTTAAAAACTTTTTCAAAAAAATTTTAAATACATAAAATTTATTTCGATTTTTTCATCTTTTTTAATTTTTTTTTTGTAGAAAATAGAAGAAACCGTTCAAGAATATGTGACAAACATACTCATGGCTCAGTCTATATTAGAAAGCGTTATACCAGCGTTCATAAGCTTCTTCTTAGGTCCATGGTCAGATAAATTTGGGCGAAGACCAATCATTATTCTAACCTACACTGGTATGCATTACAAACATATTAAAGGAGCGTTTTCTTCAAAAGTGTAAAGCCAGGGGTGGAATCGGCTATAAGGTGATAGTTGAGATAGTTGATTATCAATTGTGGTGATCGTCGTTTTGACTATTGCTGTCTCTATTTTTGCTTTTATATGTGATAGAGACAGCTATCTTCAAAACCATGATCACCACAATTGATAATCAGCTATCACCTTAGCCGATTCCACCCCATTATACGTAACGTACTACAACAAAAAGTGATAGACCGCTTTCACATAAGGAAACTGAGTTCCCAGAAATTTTTAGTTTGTTGGCCTACAAACAAGGAAACTCCTTGTGTGAAAGCGGTCATAGATACAGATTTTAATTAGCGTGCAAAAATTTAGTAATCTGGCTACACACTTTTGAATTAAATGTATTCCATAAAATAACGACTCGCCCAAAATTTCTTTTTTATTTTTTTTTTTTATTTAAAGGATATTTCCTCGCCTACATCATAATGGGAGTTCTGACGTTGATTTCACTTCATACAGAAGTAAGTCCATGGATATATCTCTTATCATCGCTTCCTTCTGTTTTCTTTGGAGGAACTTGTGCCTTAATTACCGTTATATATTGTTACATATCTGACGTGGCTGTTTCCAAAGCTAGAGATCTTCGGTAAGGATATTTTATTTCCAACTCACGCATTTAAAAATTAATTACACACTATTCTGATCTTTTAGAATGGTACTTAATGAGGCTTCAATTTTAATTGGAATAACAGCTGGATCTGTTGCCAGTAGTTTTATATATGAAGCAACAAATGTTTTAACTGTTTTTGTCATAAGCTGTAGTTTTACGGCCGTTGCACTTTTGTATGTTATATTTTTTGTTCCTGAAAGCTTGCGACAAGACCAAATTTGTACTGGTGTAAGATTAAATCAGTATATTTTTGTAAGTATAAAATAAATTAATTAAAAATTAATTTTTTTTTAGTCTAAAATACGAGAGTTCTTCCGATGGGATTTGGCTGTAGGTCTATTTAAGACTTGCTGCGAACGTAGACCAAAATATGATCGTGCAATTATTTGGCTCATTATGATGGTACTCACTATTTCTATTGCAACTATGCGTAAGATTGATATTTTTATGATATTATGTAAACTGAAATTGTAAAAATATATTGTTTTTTTTTTTTGCAGAGGGTGAGGGAACGGTTACGTATCTTTTTGTGAGAGAACGATTTGAATGGACACTGGAAAATTTTAGTCTATTTAATGCAGCTAGAATTGTTATTCAAATTGGGGGCAGTCTTTTGGGAATGATTGTACTGAGAAAAGTAAGCATTTACTAAAATCATAGAGTAAGGTTACATCTTGTGGGCTTAAGGTCAATTTTTGATAATTTTAAAAAGTGTTAAGTGACATTTCGGTCATGTTTACGAATCTCCTTTCAGGCCTGTTACAAATTGTTCTCTAGATACCTATGTAATGTATATGAAAATACTAATTAAATATACAGGTACCTACTTACTTAAAGCCCACAAGAGGAAACTGTACTTTAAATAGTCCAATCCATGGAGAAAGAAAATAATCTAAACCTTATGTTATAAGAGATAAATTTAACTCCCATTTTATTTTCCCTTAGTATTTCGGTTTTTCGATTGTTGCAATGGGTCTGCTTGCCCTAGGATGTAGTGTCTTAGAGTCAACAGTACGTGCTACTGCATTATACACTTGGCATATGTACTTAGGCACGATATTGGGATCTCTGAGAGGTGTCACAGGCCCAATGTGCCGGGCAATATTATCACATGTTACTCCAGCTGCTGATCTTGGTAAAATTCATTTTCCAATTATGTAATCGAAATCAATAAAACGTTATACTGATTTATGTTTATTGCAGGTAAAGTTTTTGCTTTAACAACATCCCTGGAATCGATATCACCTATTGCCTCAGGACCGTTATACAATCTTGTGTACAGCGCAACCTTAGTAAATAATCCTGGAGCGTTTAATTATATAAGTAGTGCAATGTATATGATCTGTTATATATTAATGGCGTGAGTACTCGTAAATATTTGTATTTAAAATTAAAAAAATGTTAATTATTCTCTTCTTCTTCTTAGATTTGTATATGGAATTCAAAAATCATTTTCTAATTCTTCTTACAAAGAAATTGGAAGTTAGAAGTGATGACGAACCGCAATGTGCAATTACTTTCGGATGAATACTTTTTGTATTCTATAATAGTAACACAATAGCCTTGAAGGCAGTGATATTTGTAAACATTTTTTTTTAAGTATTAAGTTTTACCAAAGTAGACATATTTTTAAATTCAGCTGTATTTTTATAAATGACCTTTTTTAAAAAAAGAAGCAATTTTACTTTAATCAAAACACAAATTTTTTTATTTTGCTTGAAAATCATATCAAATATTCATTCTCTTATTTTGTAAATAGTAGGAATATAAATGTACGTCTTCAATAAGTACATATAAATGTATGTATTATGGCGGAGGTTTAATAGATAATATACCTACGTTCTCTGTCACTACACAAAAAGACGGTTATTAAATATTAATTCGGCATATTTTTTTATTTACATAATATACGGAATATTGAATTACAAAAATGTTATATTTAACATTATTATTACTTTCATCATATTTTAACTCAATGGCAGTAGCATCAAGATCAGGAAATGATGCATATTTACAGGTTATCTCACCAGACATTGTATCAATATTAAGAGATTTATTTGAGCGTATTTAGAAAGGCTGCTATTTCGTGGTATGCTGCTAAACTGGTTTGCTAGGTTTAAATAGCGTTCAAAAGCATAGCAGTTTTGTAGTCATCAATTGAATCGGGAGTTATAAAATCTTTGATTTTTTTGTTAGTGTTATCCTCCAACCACAGTTGCAGTTTGTTTTCTTAACTTAAAATCTACCACTTCCGCTTCCGCTTGGAAAAAATTTAATGCTATTTCATTGAATTCTGGAACAAGATTAAATCTTGTGTAAATTCTATTGGCACTTTTAAGCTGCACTAGTTCACTTGATGTCATCGATTTAATTCACAAAAAGTTGGCTGCAGTTTCATTTTTGTTAGATGAACTATATTGAAAAACGTTTTAACGTTTTCACCTTCTGCACCCATATAGTAGTAGAGTCAAAGCTGACTGAACAGAAAATGGCGATATTACTGTATTTCTGTTTTCTTTTCGGTTTGAAATTAAATTGAATATAATCGATGGAAAATTATCATTTCTATTTAAATCCAAGGCTCTATTTTGTGGCCAGATTTTGTTGGAAAAAGTTAAATGGACGATGCATCGCAATAATGATAATAAAAATAGTGCTATAAATATTTAAAAAAAATATAATTTATGTATGTACTTATACAAATAATGTTAATTAGTGAACAAAAAAATTATAAAGAGTAAAAGAACATTTTCAACCTTAATTTTTAAGACTAACGACACTTCAAACTATGCTATTGAATATAGTGGAAAATTGGAAAAAAACGGCTAGAATCACTGATCTCTATAATATCGTAGAGATCAGTGGGACGAGTAGTCTCAAGAGTTCTTTTTTCTATAAGGCTCGTTTCACACATATTCGGTTTCATTCGGTTCGGTCTGTATTCGGTTCGATTTCGGTTTCCGTCTAGACCTCTAGACCAGACAGACGGTTCATATTCGGTTTGTACTCACTAATAATTAAAATTAAATAAAATGTATTTAAAAAAAAAAACTTCGGAAACACCGAAACCGAACCGAATATGAGTGAACGCTGATGATAGTTTACTTTATGTGCCCTAGGCCGTTTTGAAACCGAATGAAACCGATTCGTGTCGAGGGATCGTTCGGTGATATACGGTTTCTATCAGGTTTTTATTCTTGACGTTAAATCGTTTCACACATATCAGACACAGCTGAATATGTGTGAAACGATCCTTTGGCTGGGTTTTTTTGTTAGCACATTTTATTTAATTTTAATTATCAGTGATTACAAACGTTTTATTTACGAAGGAAATAGTGGAATTTTATTAAAAAAATATGAAACAAATCACAACTTATACAAATTTTAATTATGCGCTAATATTTTATTCGGAGTAAAAATAGACATTAAGGTATTTTATGTGTCTTTAAAGTTTAAACAAATATTTTCATATCTTAAAAAGTTTGTTGACAAAATTTGGTAGAGATACTACATTATGTAGGTACGTAATACAGGGTAATTCACCTTAGACGTGACACAAAGCTAGATCGTAAAAAAAACACAAATAGAAAGTTCGATTTCTTGCAAATCAAAAACTTTTCCAAAAATGTCTAAACATCCTTGGTAAAAATAGGAAAAATAGTGCTCATACGCCCAAGTGAACACTACAATAATATTCTTAAATATAAACTTTTGCAATCATTTAGATTTATCAAGTACCCGCCGTTAATAGATTATAATTTATCAATGATCTGTCAATATATATACATAGTAGTAGGACATGAGCTGTTTAATCTACTCTCTGGAAAACGAAGTTTCTGTGCAGTAGCCGGATTAAAAATGCATTATCAAAAACTCAAAATAATTAAATGACAACTAGTCTAGTCTATTTAGATTTGGCTCCTATGGAAATCTAAAAAAACATATGGGAAAGCAATTTTTTTGTGGGAATCGTAAGATAACTTTATAAAAAGCTTAAGTCCAAGTTTTCAACCCTTGCAGGGTTGCCGCTATATAGATTTTAAGCTCAACACGATGTTTTTTATTTTTTAAACGGAGAGGTGTACAGAAGTTTTTGTTTTTGTAATCGATAGACTAAAAAATATAACAAAGTCTTACCCATACAAAATAAATCCGAAAAATTTAGGCATCGAGATATGATCGTTTAAAAGTCGAAAACGTGAAAGTAGAAGTTTTAGAAATAATTTGCAGTAAATCCGGATGACATTTTATTATGGTAAATTTAATATTTTTGAGAGTAATTAAAAATTATTTTACCAATGTTTGAGGAATTTTTGATATATGTGTTGATTTTAGTCGCAGAAAAGTTTTAAAAACCTCAACTTATGGAGTTCAATTTTGTCAAGCTTTTGAATTTTATATTTTTAAAAATCTGTAATTCTTAAGAATGATGGAGATTACTAACTTCAGTTTTGGACTAAAAACTTCAGTTCACCACTATGAGCGCAGAAAATTCACAATTTAGTATTTTTAGGACTCAGCTTATTTAGTTAAGTGCTTAAATATAATAATATTGATTTTATATATACAATGACTCTGCAAAGAACCAAACATGTATCAAAAGTAAGTGTATTTCTGTATTGAGTTTCATAAATTTTATTAAAATTATAAGCATATCTACTACTCCTATAGTTAGTCACATTATTAGGAGAGTTTGAAGATATTATTTGATTAATTGATCATGAGTTTTTTGTTTGCCAATGTTTAAAAACTATTTACATATATAAAAAGTTTCAATACGGGTATTCGAAAAACAAACTAATTAAAACAAGATTTTCTTTTATCACTTTTGCAAAAAGTGTAATTTTTTACATATGTATATAAGAAAAAGAAATTACAATTTATTTAAAAACTTTTTTCGTATGCGATGTTGTTTGTTTACCTGATGTATCATCTGAAATTTGAAAATCTGAAATTTGACCCGTGGATGCGACACTACGTCAGCAACTTTCGGTATCGGAAAAATTAAATTTATTGCAGATCTGTAAAAAAAAAAATGTTGAGCTCAGTGATGTAATTGCAAAATTCAGAAATTATCACGTCGATCCCAAGCACATTTTCCCGCTGGAAATAGATATTTGGAAGCACTTTATGGAGGGAACCCATCTAAGGATTCCTAAGTGATATGCGGTACAAGTGCTCTGTAAGTTCATCTAAGAGAGAACTCGCAACCATGCAAATCTTCCCCTAACAGAAGGAGCAGCAAAATATCACTCATAAATGACATATTTCCAAGTTCAACAGTGGTTGAACAGAATAGATGAAAAAAGTCCTAGTGATTGGGGGTGGAAAAAACAACGTTGGGTTGGATGCCTCAAACAAGAGTTCGATCTTCAAGCTTATTTCTAGCAAAGGTACCAAAAATTGCGAAAAAGCTTGTGGATGTGTGAAAGCAAGTCTTCATTCCACAGCAATTTTCCAACACTGTTGTGGGGAGACTTTCAACAATGCCCGCAAGAAACAATCAATCATGGACGTTGATAGTCTGCCAGGTCCTTCATTTAAGAAACCAAGGTTCTATGCACCGGTACTTGAAATTAATTAAAGCCACGTTAGTGTATATATCATATTTATGCCTCGTAATAATTATTAATTATTTATAATAATCTTATGAACCATAAATAAAGTTATTGTTCAATTATGTACATACACGATAACTAGAGTTATAATAATGCGAATTACCGGAATACGATCCGCCACAGACGATAAAAGAAACTATTCCATTAGCACTGCACATGTACACGTGATACACACATTATACCATTCAAACACTGCACCGTGCGATACCCACACTTTTGTAACTGAATAAATGATTTCGATTCTACGTTTGAAGATGCGATTATGAAGCTTTCAAGCGCTATAGTAAATCAACATTTGCTCAGACAAAAAACATGTTTGGATACAAATTGTAGGTGATAGTGCTTTCAACAACTTTTAGAAGACCATTTTTGCGAAACACTAAACGAAAAAAAAGTATTTGACTTTAAAAAGAATTTGAACTCAATTTTTTTTTTAATTTGTTTTAACTCGTTAAATACACAAAATATAAGAAAAATTACTATGTACAAATTTGTAGAACGTATGTTTCTCTACAAAAATGTATTTTCAGTTTTTCGATAAACTCAAAAATACGACTTTAATTCATGGAAAACAAATTCACTTTTTAAATCAAGATGGTGGCAACCCTGCAAGGGGTTGGTGGTCGAAAACTTGGAGTTAAGCTTTCTGTATGATTCTCTAATGAACTCAAAACTAAAATTGCTTCCCCATATATGTTTTTTTTTTAAAATACCTAAATAGACTGGACTAAACCGTCTGGATGGTGATGTATACAATTTAGGGGCCAGTTATAGCTATCATTGAAAACCATCATTGAAAATATTAATTGTCAATTTTGAGAGATTTTGAAGAAAAAATAAATGATTATTTTGATGCAAAATAAAAGCTAATTGACTCAATAATTATTGCTAGGTTAAACAAAATTCAATTTGGCTCAACTTTTCTCATAAAATGACTTTTAATTTTTCAATGATGCCCCTAAGGGGCCAGTTATAGCTATCATTGAAAACCATCATTGAAAATATTAATTGTCAATTTTGAGAGATTTTGAAGAAAAAGTGAATGATTATTTTGATGCCAAAGTAAAGCTTATTGACTTAATAATTATTTCTAGGTTAAATAAAGTTCAATTTTGCACAACTTTTCTCATAAAATTACTTTTAATTTTTCAATGATGAACTACCTTACCCATGATCATTGAAAAAATTAAAAGTTAAGTTCTGGGGAAGATATGGGTCAAAATGAATTTTTTTTGAAGAGAAATAATTTTGAAGTCGTAAGCTATATTTCTGCATTAAAATATTCAATGATTAAACTTTCGAAGGGTCTCAAAATCAACAGCTAACTTTTTCAATGAAGGTTTTCAATGATAGCTATAACTGGCCCCTAAGATTACGGTGTTTGGACTTAAGGAAAATGACGTAGTATTTTTAAAAATAAAATGTCAGTGATAATGCACATGATAGGAAATTTGTAAAACCCCAATTTTCAACTCCTTGCCCTTGCCAAAGGCTGAGAAAAAACCTGTCAGACTTTTGATTTCAATATCACAAAATATGCTCCTTTAAACCGTCATACTAAGATTTTGATTATACACCTTCTCCCAAAATTTGATGTTGGCTCTTGTACTACATGTATGTACAATGTACATGTTCATGATACTTACATAACCATAGTCCAGAGTAGGTATCTACTTTTATATTTAAAACTAGCGGAAACACCCGGCGTTGCCCGGGTCGCTTTTGTTAAAGTATTGTTTGTTAACAAATCTCGAAAAAAAAATTCCCGTGGAAAATAGTTTTCCTTGAAAATATTTCTGCTATCGTGAATATCTCTGAAATAAATTCGAAGAAATGACCGCCCAACTCCCCAGGAAAACTTATTCCCGATATCAATAAATTTCCAAGATCATTCATGTTCTCAATTTGCAAAGGATAGAAATATTGTGCAAGTGTTAATTATTATTTATATAAAAGCTTAACTACATATTCACGTACTTCTAAATAATCTATGCTCAAGGCACCTACTTGTAAGAAAATATTTGAAAAATTTGTATGGTTTGCTATCTCGCCCCCAACTATCAACTGTCAAAGCAAAAGGTGTGTTTATCGGATTTTTGACATTTTGCCACCATCACTGTCAACTGTCAAGTGCGATTTTTTCGGTTTCCACTGGACTTAGAGTCCTCCTAAATCGATTGGCGCCTCAGATTTTGATATTTCGACACCTGTCAATTGAAAATTTCTTAGTTTCTGTTGGTGCTAAAGTGTTGGCCGAGACAGTAGGTAATACCACACTCCTTAATCGATTGGTGCCCTTAGATTTTGGCATTTCGACACACGACCTGCAACGCACAGAAGAGAGGAGCTTTAATACGGCAGTTTTTGCTGTTATTTAGCATTGCTGTTATCATTGTGAATGATTCGCTCTACGGAGCAAATGCTTCTCACTGATTTGAGAGATTGTGAAAGTATTTGCCGTGTTGATTTTAACATAACTAAATTTCCACCGAACATGTAAATCAAACATGATTGGTTAAGGTTGAACCTTCCACCACAATTCAATAAACAAGAAGCGCATTTTTACTTACCTACTGGAAAATTATATCATGCCATTCACTAGCCTTTCACCACTACTTATTATATTTTCCAACAAAATTCACTTACACATTCAAAAAAAAAAAAAACAGGCAAAAAACTCATACGCACTTGAAAAGTCAAATCTTATAGCTAAGTTTTGTACAACGCTCATGTCTTGTTCAAAAAGTTATATTTTTCGCCATGTCGCTTCATGGTCATAGAGTTTTTGAACTCCATTGGATTTTTTTCTAGACATGTTCATAAACCATCTGTTTAAGCGTAGTAGTCTTTAAGATTGTATGGTTGTCTATTAATATTTTGAATGTATTTAAATAGGAAGACAATGACCTTTCCATGCACTTGATATTTCAAAAGCGTTTGATAGAGTTTGGCATCAAGCTCTCTTTTATCGAAAATGCTCGCATTTGGTATCGACGAATCTCTTCTTCGTAGGATTAAAAATTACCTTTCGGACCGTTCAGTACAAGTCGTATTGGATTGTTTCAAGTCTGAAATCCATAAAATAAATGCTGGTGTGCCCCAGGGTTCCGGTTTGTCTCCGACTCTCTTCCTTATATTCATTAACGATCTTTTATCTGAAACTTCTAATCCAATAAACTGTTTTGCAGACGACAGTACCCTCAGCTTTTCATATTTGTTTCTAGATTCACATCCATGTCCTTCGGATGTGGAACTTCAACGGCAGCGTATGATAAGCTCATTAAATTCGGATCTCGACAGCATTGTTCAATGGGGAATCAAAAATCGCGTGGGATTTAATGCTTCAAAAACTCAATGCTGTCTCCTGTCGTTAAAACAAAACCCACCCCCAATGCCACTATCCATGAGTGGCACTTGCATTGAGGAAACCGAAAAGCTTTCAGTGCTCGGTATGTGTATCACAGACCACCTCCTGTGGAACGACCACATATTTGACGTCGCCAAAAATGCTACTAAGTGTTTAGGTTTTCTTCGAAGATGCAAGAAATTTTTCTCCCCTTCTGATCTGGCTGTAATCTATAAAGCATTTATCCGTCCGAAACTTGAGTACAATTCTCATATTTGGGCAGGTGCCCTAATAACCCACTTGAGTCGCTAAGATAGGATTCAGAAAAGAGCTTTGAAAATGATAGGTAACAGAAATATAACAGAAACATTTGCATCTCTCGAACACCGCCGCAATGTTTCATGTCTAACATTATTTTACCGTTACTTTTATAAACATTGTTCTAGTGAAATAGCCAGTTGCATTCCTCCCCTAAAACAATCCAACCGTAATACTCGTACTTCTAGAAATGCACATCAGTTTACCCTCGAGCCTAACTTCGGACGCACTGTCATTGTGCAAGTGTTAATTATTATTTATATAAAAGCTTAACTACATATTCACGTACTTCTATATAATCTATGCTAAAGGCACCTACTTGTAAAAAAATATTTGAAAAATTTGTATGGTTTGCTATCTCGCCCCCAACTATCAACTGTCAAAGCAAAAGGTGTGTTTATCGGATTTTTGACATTTCGCCACCATCACTGTCAACTGTCAAGTGCGATTTTTTCGGTTTCCACTGGACTTAGAGTCCTCCTAAATCGATTGGCGACTCAGATTTTGATATTTCGACACCTGTCAAATTGAAAAGTAAAATTTCTTAGTTTCTGTTGGTGCTAAAGTGTTGGCCGAGACAGTAGGTAATACCACACTTCTTAATCGATTGGTGCCCTTAGATTTTGACATTTCGACACACGACCTGCAACGCACAGAAGAGAGGAGCTTTAATACGGCAGTTTTTGCTGTTATTTAGCATTGCTGTTATCATTGTGAATAATTCGCTCTACGGAGCGAATGCTTCTCACTGATTTGAGAGATTGTGAAAGTATTTGCCGTGTTGATTTTAACATAACTAAATTTCCACCGACCATGTAAATCAAACATGATTGGTTAAGGTTGAACCTTCCACCACAATCCAATAAACAAGAAGCGCATTTTTACTTACCTACTGGAAAATTATATCATGCCATTCACTAGCCTTTCACCACTACTTATTATATTTTCCAACAAAATTCACTTACACATTCAAAAAAAAAAACAGGCAAAAAACTCACACGCACTTGAAAAGTCCAATCTTATAGCTAAGTTTTGTACAACGCTCATGTCTTGTTCAAAAAGTTATATTTTTAGCCATGTCGCTTCATGGTCATAGAGTTTTTGAACTCCATTGGATTTTTTTCTAGACATGTTCATAAACCATCTGTTTAAGCGTAGTAGTCTTTAAGATTGTATGGTTGTCTATTAATATTTTGAATGTATTTTAATAGGATGACAATGACCTTTCCATGCACTTGATATTTCAAAAGCGTTTGATAGAGTTTGGCATCAAGCTCTCTTTTATCGAAAATGCTCGCATTTGGTATTTACGAATCTCTTCTTCGTAGGATTAGAAATTACCTTTCGGACCGTTCAGTACAAGTCGTATTGGATTGTTTCAAGTCTGAAATCCATAAAATAAATGCTGGTGTGCCCCAGGGTTCCGGTTTGTCTCCGACTCTCTTCCTTATATTCATTAACGATCTTTTATCTGAAACTTCTAATCCAATAAACTGTTTTGCAGACGACAGTACCCTCAGCTTTTCATATTTGTTTCTAGATTCACATCCATGTCCTTCGGATGTGGAACTTCAACGGCAGCGTATGATAAGCTCATTAAATTCTGATCTCGACAGCATTGTTCAATGGGGAATCAAAAATCGAGTGGGATTTAATGCTTCAAAAACTCAATGCTGTCTCCTGTCGTTAAAAAAAAACCCACCCCAATGCCACTATCCATGAGTGGCACTTGCATTGAGGAAACCGAAAAGCTTTCAGTGCTAGGTAAGTGTATCACAGACCACCTCCTGTGGAACGACCACATATTTGACGTCGCCTAAAATGCTACTAAGTGTTTAGGTTTTCTTCGAAGATGCAAGAAATTTTTCTCCCCTTCTGAACTGGCTGTAATCTATAAAGCATTTATCCGTCCGAAACTTGAGTACAATTCTCATATTTGGGCAGGTGCCCCAATAACCCACTTGAGTCGCTAAGATAGGATTCAGAAAAGAGCTTTGAAAATGATAGGTAACAGAAATATAACAGAAACATTTGCATCTCTCGAACACCGCCGCAATGTTTCATGTCTAACTTTATTTTACCGTTACTTTTATAAACATTGTTCTAGTAGAATAGCCAGTTGCATTCCTCCCCTAAAATAATCCAACCGTAATACTCGTACTTCTAGAAATGCACATCAGTTTACCCTCGAGCCTAACTTCGGACGCACTGTCATGTATAGAGCTTCTTTTTTTAGCTGCACTACCCGAATGTGGAATGCTTTACCCGGCTCTATCTTTCCTGGCCATTTTAATATTCAGAGGTTCAAAACCAATGTGCATCGGTATCTCCTCTTAAATCCTTCCCTATTTCCCTATAACGCTAGCACTGTGTTTAAACATTTTAAGGGCAACCAAAATCCCTTTAGTGCGCGCTCATCTAAAAAAAAAAAAAAAGACATCTAAATTTTGAAATTCTGATAAGTACTTTCCAATTTATAGCCAATTTTATGCCGACAAATTGAAAATTTAAAATTTTTTCTGGATTTTATCTGTAAAAAATATTTCTAATGTATAATTTTAATATTTGAAATTATTTTGTGAAGCTTATGAGCAACGCACAGTTATCTTTTATGTATCAAATTTTTGATTAGATTTTCGAAATTCATAATTTTAAATTTGAAAATATTTAATGGTCGTGGTGAACATATAAAAATAAAATTCGTTGAAAAAGCATGATCCATTATGCATTGTTTTGGTAAATAAATCAATAAAACTAATTTTAGAGTGGCTTTTGTTCATATTTATTAGCAATATATTAGAAGAGGATTAAAGCAATCGGTGTGTTGGTTTTGTTTTTCAAAATTTATCAATTTTGTATTATATTATAAATTTCTACTTTAAATTCCTGTATAATTTGTAATGAACTATTTAGTATTACTCAAGTTTGAAGCCTCTAAAGTTGGCTAAATGGAGCTTTTTTGTGATTTATTTTTTTAAATTGCCCATACTACTCCTCTAGATTTATACACCTATAAATGTGCATTAACTTTTGAATTTAAAATACGAAAAATTGAGTTGATTTTTCATTAAAACACAGTTTTAGTACAAATTTTTTTTAATATTTTGCAATATCTCTTACACAAAAATTTAAGTTATAAATTTCTACCCAAATTTCATGTATCATTTATTATGAACTATAAACTTGTCTTAACGTTATTTTTTGTGATTTACTTTAGTAAATTGGCCGTTATTTTTTCCCGTTAGATTTACGAATACAAAACTACTCACATTTTTGTAGAAGAATAACACACCTATAATTGTGTACCATTAGTTTTTTGAAATTAAAAAAATTTCATCAAGTTTTGAATTTAATATACGTAATATTAATTAGGCTGTCAAATGATAAGTTAGAAAGGTAAAATTTTTACTATTTAATTGCTAGCAAATATATCTATAATATATTAAAATTTTAGAGTTTTCCAACTACCCATTAAAAAGACAAAAATCAAATACTTTGAAAAATTGACCAACAAAATTACCCTTTTTTAAAAATCATTTTGGGTATGAAAAAAAATCCTATCAAAAATTCCATGGATTCCAGACATGGATAATTTTTTTATTCATTATCTTTAAAAATATGTAAAAATAAAAATTATTAAAAATCAACCCACATACAACTACTAAGTACTTTTTTTAACAACTATTTGTCAACTTCCAGTCTTAAATCGTTTATATCTGGGTTTTTAAATTTTTAAGAAAAAAAGATGCATGTGTTTTTTTCTTAACTTTTTAATATCTTTTAAATAAAAATCAAGTCTCTACGACGTCGCGTTTAGAAGTTAGTTTTTCGACTTTGCTTCAGTTTTTACCCTTAAAACCCTATTAAATGTACATTTAATCCTTTCTTAGTGCACCTCTAGATAAAATTTGATATTCAATAAATATAAGCAAAAACTCAAAATAAACAATTTTTTACAGAGGTAGGCATCATTTTTTTATTATTGTTAAAGATTTGACGTCGCCAAAAATGCTACTAAGTGTTTAGGTTTTCTTCGAAGATGCAAGAAATTTTTCTCCCCTTCTGATCTGGCTGTAATCTATAAAGCATTTATCCGTCCGAAACTTGAGTACAATTCTCATATTTGGGCAGGTGCCCCAATAACCCACTTGAGTCGCTAAGATAGGATTCAGAAAAGAGCTTTGAAAATGATAGGTAACAGAAATATAACAGAAACATTTGCATCTCTCGAACACCGCCGCAATGTTTCATGTCTAACATTATTTTACCGTTACTTTTATAAACATTGTTCTAGTGAAATAGCCAGTTGCATTCCTCCCCTAAAACAATCCAACCGTAATACTCGTACTTCTAGAAATGCACATCAGTTTACCCTCGAGCCTAACTTCGGACGCACTGTCATGTATAGAGCTTCTTTTTTTAGCCGCACTACCCGAATGTGGAATGCTTTACCCGGCTCTATCTTTCCTGGCCATTTTAATATTCAGAGGTTCAAAACCAATGTGCATCGGTATCTCCTCTTAAATCCTTCCCTATTTCCCTATAACGCTAGCACTGTGTTTAAACATTTTAAGGGCAACCAAAATCCCTTTAGTGCGCGCTCATCTAAAAAAAAAAAAAAAAAAGACATCTAAATTTTGAAATTCTGATAAGTACTTTCGAATTTATAGCCAATTTTATGCCGACAAATTGAAAATTTAAAATTTTTTTCTGGATTTTATCTGTAAAAAATATTTCTAATGTATAATTTTAATATTCGAAATTATTTTGTGAAGCTTATGAGCAACGCACAGTTATCTTTTATGTATCAAATTTTTGATTAGATTTTCGAAATTCATAATTTTAAATTTGAAAATATTTAATGGTCGTGGTGAACATATAAAAATAAAATTCGTTGAAAAAGCATGATCCATTATGCATTGTTTTGGTAAATAAATCAATAAAACTAATTTTAGAGTGGCTTTTGTTCATATTTATTAGCAATATATTAGAAGAGGATTAAAGCAATCGGTGTGTTGGTTTTGTTTTTCAAAATTTATCAATTTTGTATTATATTATAAATTTCTACTTTAAATTCCTGTATAATTTGTAATGAACTATTAAGTATTACTCAAGTTTGAAGCCTCTAAAGTTGGCTAAATGGAGCTTTTTTGTGATTTATTTTTTTAAATTGCCCATACTTTTTTTTCCTCTAGATTTATACACCTATAAATGTGCATTAACTTTTGAATTTAAAATACGAAAAATTGAGTTGATTTTTCATTAAAACACAGTTTTAGTACAAATTTTTTTTAATATTTTGCAATATCTCTTACACAAAAATTTAAGTTATAAATTTCTACCCAAATTTCATGTATCATTTATTATGAACTATAAACTTGTCTTAACGTTATTTTTTGTGATTTACTTTAGTAAATTGGCCGTTCTTTTTTCCCGTTAGATTTACGAATACAAAACTACTCACATTTTTGTAGAAGAATAACACACCTATAATTGTGTACCATTAGTTTTTTGAAATTAAAAAAATTTCATCAAGTTTTGAATTTAATATACGTAATATTAATTAGGCTGTCAAATGATAAGTTAGAAAGGTAAAATTTTTACTATTTAATTGCTATCAAATATATCTATAATATATTAAAATTTTAGAGTTTTCCAACTACCCATTAAAAAGACAAAAATCAAATACTTTGAAAAATTGACCAACAAAATTACCCTTTTTTAAAAATCATTTTGGGTATGAAAAAAAATCCTATCAAAAATTCCATGGATTCCAGACATGGATAATTTTTTTATTCATTATCTTTAAAAATATGTAAAAATAAAAATTATTAAAAATCAACCCACATACAACTACTAAGTACTTTTTTTAACAACTATTTGTCAACTTCCAGTCTTAAATCGTTTATATCTGGGTTTTTAATTTTTTTAGAAAAAAAGATGCATGTGTTTTTTTCTTAACTTTTTAATATCTTTTAAATAAAAATCAAGTCTCTACGACGTCGCGTTTAGAAGTTAGTTTTTCGACTTTGCTTCAGTTTTTACCCTTAAAACCCTATTAAATGTACATTTAATCCTTTCTTAGTGCACCTCTAGATAAAATTTGCTATTCAATAAATATAAGCAAAAACTCAAAATAAACAATTTTTTACAGAGGTAGGCATCATTTTTTTATTATTGTTAAAGATTTCTAAAAAAATTTAAAATTATTTTTTTTCAGAAGCTATCTATCGGATAGCTGGGGGATTGACATTGATGATGAAATAAAAAACTTGAATAAATAAAAAAAGTAAATATTTCGATTGTTTTGTTGTTAGTTCGGACACCTATACGTCCAAAGTGACAAGAAAACAAAAAAAAGACTTTTATATATTAAGTTCAGATAAGATAAGATTAAGATGAGTAGGTCACTCTTTCAGCTTCTTTCTGGCAGGCCTTAGGGAAAAAAAAACGAAAAAAGTGGTTTTGTACGCAATTTCAAGAACGTGCCGGATTTTGGAGTTGAGAGTGCAATTAATTCTGAACATGAAAACGAAAAGTGATGCGTTTGCCTCTTGGTTTTTATAGCTTAATGTAGTGATTGAAGTTAGGTAGGCAGATAAAATTTTAACAATACAAAAAAATGTTATAAACCTGAAAAGTAGAATTATCCAGGAGGGGAAATTGCACCCATTGTCCCCCCCTGGATCCACGCCTGATAATACATAATATGTAGGGGAGAAGAGGGAGACTTGATCCCCTCCCTAAATCTCCAGATCCAAATGAGTTAAAAAATGCTTATTTCACAGTATTAAAAAGTATTTTTTAAATCATATCGATGCGTCTATACTAGTCAAAGTTCAACTCAAAGTGAGAGAGCACGTGACGAATTCTTGTTTTTTGTTAGTGCGTACTAATTATTTTACGGTAATATGGATTCTGTCTGAGCTGTTGTTTTGTGTTGTAAGTAGTACAAGTTATTTTTTGTGAGCTCCCTATTCCTTTTTGAAAATTGGTATGCAATAAAGTTTGATTATGTGCCAAAAATAAATTGTGATAATTTTTTTTTTCTAATTTACCCAAACTGGGAGACTTGAACACCTCGATCATGGGTCTCTGAAGGGATCAAGTCTCCACAGTATTTTTATTGTTGAACTCTTGCATCAAAAGTTATTTAAGTTTTATTAAATTCAAAATGTGTATACCTATGAGCTTTGAACCTTTCACTTGATTTAAGACAAATATATTATTATTTAACACAAATATATGATGAATTCGACCCATGGATCAACTCTCCCCTACAGTATATAGGTACATCGCAAGTCAAAATAACAGGAGGGGTGTTTTTCTGACCTTGATGTTAACAAAAAATATTTCATAATAACTAGTTAGCAGCACATTGGGGTGATTAAGACAAAAGACATAATGTGGAATATTTTGAAATGTGCATGAAGTTCAACTTAAAACCCATATAGTTATTAACATACAAATAAAATTTAGTTAAGACTTTTGTAACACTTGTTACATTGTGGCAACGCTGGCAATGTCAAGACATGTCTATGATGAACGAATACAAGGTATGTTTATTAGCTGTGTTACGTCACAATCATCTGGTTCTGTTGGGGGAAAAGAAACAAAAATTTTATTTCATTTAATTATTTTTATAGTCTGGGGAAAAATGAGCTGAACCCAAAAATTTCGGTATATACAAAATGTTTTGATGGTATCCGCATGGAAACAGAGTGCTGTATCTGAATATGCCGGGTATACCTCTGGCAGCCTTGAGGATTTTTAAATATGACGTTTTGAAGGGGAAGAGGTTGTTGTGCATCAAACGGAAAAAAAAATACTTTGTTACAATTACTATGCATATGGCACATGATTTCAAGGTACTTTTTAATGGAGAATCTAATGACATTAAAACTAAGAAGATATGACTACCCAATCAAAAGTTACAGTCCTTTTTATGAAAGTTTGACTATATTTTCAGTACGATATGTAAATATTTCGGAATCCCTTTGGAAATAATGGCCCGTTAATGAAACTTGGTATAACTGTTTCATTCCTCATGAATACCAAGAATAAGAATATTTGATAAAAATATCTATCGTAAAAAGGTGCTTTTCAGTTCAAAACCACACATTTTATTTAACCTTATGAAAACACCCTTCCCTCCAAAATATTTTTATAGATACTTTTGATTCTCTATTCTAGTGACACTTTTAAGATTTGCACCAAGTTTCATGAGGATAGCATTTTTGGTTACAAGTGTTTTGGTATAGTCCAATACTTTTTTCTCCCTGTCAAAAAAGCATTCTTTTACAAAAGATATTTTTACCGAATATTCTTAATCTCGGTTTGCATTCAGGAACGAGCAAGTAAGAATCATATCAGAGGTAATTTCGTGTTCTGAACTGAAATCTATCATCCGTTTTTCGCCATCAGCTCTAGTTTTTTAGATATTCCAGTATGAAAACGGAATATAACCATTTTTTCACCTATTTTTGAGATTTTGTAAAAATTCGCAATGCTTTTTTTCAAAACAAATGCACCGATTCATCAAAGTACTGTACTATGACTCATGTTCATGTATGAATCGGTGCATTTTTTTCGAAAAAAAAAGCATTTCAAATTTTTACAAAATCTCAAAAATAGATCAACAAAATGGTTATATTCCATTTTCAGACTGGAACTCAAAAACTAGAGCTGATGGCGAAAACTTGAGTTCAGAACATGGAATTACCTTTGATATGAGTCTTACTTGCTCGTTCCTGAACCTATGGAGGTCTTTAAATCGGGAAAAGCTATAAAATCAACCGATTTTTAGGGGGTTTTCAGCCATTTATCGAGTAAAACAGGCATATTTTGAAATTTTAAGGGACAGTTACTTAAGCTATTTTATTATTAGCATCCCTAGAGAGTCAAAAGAAATCTTTTAAAGTCGGTGAACCCACTTTTGATACGCGAAATTCTCGATCATTTGTTGGCTTTGAAAAAAACGTGTTTCTTACATAAAAAACGGCCGCGGGGTCTGGAAGTACCAATTTTTATTTCCGGGACGTTGAAATACTTTTGTGGGTATCCTCTACAAGAACCACGATACCCATTTTGAATATCTGACAAAAAAAAATTAATAGACACCCCTAGGCGACTTAGCTAGTATATGGGAAGCATATATACATACTTATTACATCTTCTGTCATACTAAATGTGTACGGGCTTTATTTTGATTAAATTTTACTACTGTCACTATGATTAGAAACAACAATCAAATCAACCAACAACAAATTCAGTCATAAATCGACAACCACAATTATTTTGTAGATACTTAACTCTTATCTAAGTCTTAACTAACTGGCTCTGGCAGTCCCATTCTCAGTTTCTGATTTCGTGCGCTATGGGTTGGTTGTCGCAACGTACGTAATCTGTAGGTAGCCTGAATTAAGTTAGAGTGAATTTGTTTTTTTTGTTTTGTTTTAATTTGCTTTAGCTGTTACATATGTACCTATGTTAATTAGTTTGTAAAAGATATACAGGTAGGTTTTTTTTAATATTTACACTAAAATGAATTCCGATGAGGAACGTTTGGTTACTGGCGCCGTACAATCTGAGCAAGTTACAGCTCTTGATCCGTCTGTTGCAAACGTAACAACTCCTACTACAACAGATCCAGTCCCTGTAGCACAATTAGAAAGAAGCACAAAAAAACGATGGTTTATATTGGAACCTGCAGTGCTTTTACTATTTTTTGCAATGAGTATGTCGTGTAAGTTATTGTTGTTTTTAAAAGTGCTAGTTGCTATATATTATTTTTTATCTGCTTAACGTCATCTTGCAATTTTCTAGATGCTGTTTACCAGAATCAGGTGCTTTATCAAACATGTATAATAGTTTTCAAGTACAACGAAACAAGTTGTACTCCATTACTGGGCATTAAAAGAGAAAATCCAACACCGGAGTCAAAGGTAAGTTTGGATCATGAAATAAAATGTATATAATGCTGTTTATCATACAATTTTAAATAAATATATACCTACCCTTTTGTGTATACCCTCAAAAATAAATAAGTTCCTTAAAATATCCATACCTCTGAGCCCAAGCTTTTTCGCAATACCTATACAAATAAATAAATTGGGTGGCGCAACGGCTCGTGAAGAACCAGGGCCTAAGTGACTATATAACAACTCGAAACCATTCCTGTGTGCGAGTGTCGACAGAAATGGAAGGGACCTACAATTTTATGCCGAATCCGAACGGCTAGACGAGAAGCTCTTATTCATGACAAGTGATACTCTTGGAGGATTTGTCAATTCCTCGCAAGAGGCAGTAGTCCTGAAAAAAAAAAACTTTTTAGCTTTTTAGGTGGACGAGGCTGGGAAGTGAACCCAGCCCTCCAGCGTGACAGTCCATCGCACTTTTATCTAAAGAAATTTTATGCCGAATCCGAACGGCTAGATGAGAAGCTCTTATTCATGACAAGTGATACTCTTGGAGAATATGTCAATTCCTCGCAAGAGGCAGTAGTCCTGAAAAAAAAACTTACTTTCCCATCTACTCATGTATCTTGAAAAGGAAGACTGCCTTTTGAATCACTGCGGATCTAGTTTTGCGGATTCTGTAATCTGCATATATATTTCCGTAGAGGATAAATTTAAATTGTTGTTAAAGCTCAGCTTGAACGGCTTACTCTTATAAAATAGATTTGAGTTTCCTATTTAGCTCGAAAATAGTTTTAACGGTTTTTATTAAATAAAATAAACTCTACTTATTTAAATTTGTTGGCATAACTGAACAAAGATTTTTTATTTTGTATTATCTGTAGAGAGACGTACCTAGCAATATTTGTTGCTCACATTTTTTTCCCACCAATAGAAATTGAAATAAATCGAATTAAAAAAAAAAGATGAAATTGGATTTTGTGTGTATGTTTTAGATTTTGAGAAGCAATAACATGCAAAGTCCTATAGGGTAAGAGGTTTTGTAGTTTGTAAAAAAATACATAATAGCCAGTAACCACATATCAACAATTGCATGACATGCAAGTTTTTGGAATTATGTCTAGCAAATGGCAAATATATGTTTGTGAATAATGAAAAGCATTTGACTAGTTTGGGAAAATGACATATCAGAGGTCTCACTGTCAATGATGACATAAACAAGCGAACCCATAAGTTAGTTTCCTCAGTGCTTTTAACGTGAGACATATGTGTAATTTACTTGCCAAATATTCGATGATCAGTGGTGTGTTCCATTAATTACAATAGTTAACAATAGTTGACAAGTTAACAATGGTCGTCAGTAGCGGATCCAGGGGGGTGGCTATAGGGGCTTAAACCCCCCCACAGCCGAATCATAAAATAATTTGAAATATAGAAAGCAATACATTACAACGTGTAGAATTTTATATTCCGTCTAAAATATTGTTAAGCTATAAAATTTGATGGACAAAATAACGTGGTTGGGGCTGAACTATTTGCATACATGTTATGTAATTTTTTTTCTAAGTCCTAAGATTGGGGATGAAGCCTGAAGTGAATTGGACAAAAACTAAGTTGGGGGCTATGAATATATTGGACAAAAAACCTAGCCAGGGTTAAGCAACTTACTTCCTAAAAACTAACCTTGTTCCAGAGAGTTTTGGGGGCTCAAGTCTAGGGACTGTCAAAGTCCGAAGTTGGGGCTAAGGCTTGAAGAGATAAGTAAAAAGAGATAAAAATGGTCGAGGCTTTACATTAACTCGTCAAATGCCCCAACTGTATATACTAAAAACAAAGCTAATTTACCGAAAGAAACGCATTTGTGGCTTAAACCATTGGAGAACAACGGGATGTCAAGTTTAGTGTATGTTTAATACAACAGGAATTGTTTCTTACGGCCTTGGCTGGGCTTAGAAAATTTTGGGGCTACGTTTTCAAAATTTGAAAGGTCCAAGGCAATTGTACATACAAAACATAGAAATTCTCTAGTCAAGGAGCCAAATTCCAAAAGCGTGAGTTTTCTCTGTGCGCGCTCAGAAAATTATGCAAAAGCAAATGAATATTTGCAATCCCTCTAGACTCTAGAGTGACGTGCAAATTTGTCGACATATTTTTTTAGCATGAATACCTATAAAGCGTATGCAGCGTATACACGAAAACTTATTCACGCTGGCAGAATTGGGCCGCAGCTTATTTCTTAGAGCAGCTTTGTCTTATGTCGTAAAGTGTCATTTTGAACAAAATAGTTTCTCTTTGATTTGGATAATTCAGGAAAAATGAGATCTTAGAGGACTAATACCGTGTCAAAGCACATATATGAGCTTTTGCCAGTACGAACACTTAAATATAATTTTTCTGAACTAGCCAATTAAAAACAGTTTTCAAATCTTGTCAAAAATGGGAAGTTCAAAACATACCCACAGCTAATTTAAAAATATAACTACATAATGTAGGTACCTAATCAATTTTTAAATAATATAAATAAACGAATTTGTACGCGTGGTTCAAGCATATATGGCTAAAAATTATTGTGCGCCTTTGAATTTGCTTCGATCTCCGCTACAGCAATTTAGAATAATTGTTATTGTACTTTGTATTGAAAACATTTTGAAGCGCAACAGGAGCCGATATAAAGGCACACAAAAAATGGATATCATTAAAGGAAAAGGAAAAAAAAATACTTGAGCCTTAAAGGTTAGGCCGCACTCGCCGCAACTGCACTGCATCAGAACTACACTTCACACGAATTCGTATGAATTTGTATGAAGTTCAGCTGCCGCTGAGTGCGATATAGCTCCTTAAATTTCATAAAAAATAATGTTTTGCCGCGTTGTCGTGAAGTTTAGTTCGACTAAAGTTGAGTACGGTCTTGCATTAAACCTAAACTGATCTCTATTATTTGTTATAAATTATAAAATTCATCTTCGGACAAGCAAATTTTATTACTTAAGGTCTCAAAATGGATCTCCAAACTGCAAGCCCCCCCCCCCCCACAGCCAAATCCTTGATCCGCTACTGATGGTCGTTCCTTTAATTCAAAATAGTTACGATTTGTAACTAGACGTCATCATCAAATAGTTACAATTTGTTGCTTTATCCAACTGATCTCCATGATATGAGTTGAGAGTGTTGACCTACAAAGCACAATGTGAGAAGGTTTGATTACAAAAAAATTAAAATGCAATTTACTAGAATTTTTAATGAAAAAGGAGAGTATACTCTAGAAAAAAAATTCATGATAAATAGTGCAAATGGTAATATTATCAACAAAAATTTTGTATTTTTATTCATCAATTTTCTTTTCGAATTCGTGCATTAAATTAAGAGCAACTACAATTTTTGCTCGGTTATTCATTTTGATAATAATTAAGGATGAAATTAGTTTTCCAAAATGTTCGTTTGACAGATCAACAATATCTAACAATAAATCTTTCCTAAATTAAATGTAACAATTTCCAACTAAATCAAACAATGACACTTCAACTATTTTTTGTGTCATAACAACCAAGTTAACTATTGTAATTAAAAGAAAACATCACAGTCGCTTATACTTTAAGTTAAATGATTTTAACATCATGTTTCTGCTATTTAAATTGAAGCATTTGATGCAAAGTCATAAGTTCCAAAACTCAAACGTGAAAATATTTAGAAAGCAGTAAGTATCTTAACGAAGCCGATGCGTAGTCGATGCGCATTAACTGAGCAAACTGCGCATCAATAATTATCTGGATGCTTTTATTTGACATTTGTGTTGAAAAAAAAATTGTCTAAGCAGGAAACAAATTTTTTTTTTGTATTGTTAAGAATTTTTTAGTTTTAGTAAAATTGTGTTTTTTTTAGCGAATTTTTTTAGCGAAAAAAGTGGAAAATGAAAAGTGAAAAGGATAACGCTGCCTGTCTGCTGATTTAAGTTTTGAGAATTTGTCTTTCTTCTATGAATTTGGAAAACTGTTGCGTACATAACGTTTGTTTGTGCTTCAATTACGTGAATATCTGACACATACATTTTGTTTTGTCTGCTCTTAGAATAATGTGCGTTCCGAATTGCCAAATTTATTCAAAGTAAAATGTTTACAGGGCAGCAGGTTTGCGCAGCTGATGTGTATGAATGAGGTTTTGCTGCCGTAACAAAACTTTTTGTTGTACATTTTGGAACTCAGCCTATCTTCTTTCTATTATCCTATACATAATCAGTTCTAAGCCTTGGAAAAGTATTAAGTACCTTACTCCTTCTTTACCTGAAAGCTAGCACATGCGCTCTAATCGTGTATTTTACTAAAACAACACATCACTTCTCAGAGGAAACAGATTTCGGATTATTTATTTGTAATCTGTGTTTGTATTTCTGCTAATAATTTTGCAGTAAATTTGAACAATGAATAAATACGTACATAAGGTATGTACATATGTATGTAAATAATTTTTGTTATCACCATCTGCTGTGCTTGACACAAAAGCTACGCAACTAAACAATGGTTTTGAATTATTTATAGAACAAAAAGTGGATCAAAGATTAAGTGCAATAATTCAAATTTTAATACTTGGTTATTAAAAATTGATGAAAAAAACCGTCCTTTGTGTTTAATATATTCAGAACGAATGAATACAAATCTATATATTAATACGATTAGCAAAAACCTTAGCAAAACCTAACGGTACACTTGTCTCTGTAAATACTCAACGGAGCTACATAAATTTTATAACGTTGGAAAGGTTTTGCCCCACAGATGTGCAGAAATCAAAAATTATGTCTCTTATTAGCTGTTAAAGCATTTAAAGGACATTTGAATTTTTCCAGATAAATGATTTTTATCATTTTAAGTGTTGGGCTTTGAAGTCTGAAATTTTTTTTTTATATTTCGCGCGCACAAATGGGGTTATGAATACCATTTATATGTTTTTAGCACAGCACGAGCGATTAGGTAAGTAGGAGAGGATTTAAAAGGAGATACCGATGCGCATTGGTTTTGAATGTTTGCACATCGAAATGAGAGCGGAAAGTCGGGCCGGGTAAAGCATTCCACATTCGTGTGGTGCGACTGTTATAGATCTTTCTCCTATCATTTTTAAAGCTCTCTTTTGTATTCGGTCCAATAAACTTAAGTGAGTTTTTGGAGCTCCTGCCCAAACATGAGAATTGTACTCAAGTTTTGGACGAATAAAAGCTTTGTAGATCATAGCCAGATCAGAAGGGGTGAAAAATGTCTTGCATCGACGGAGAAAACCTAAGCATTTAGCAGTCTTTTTGGCGACGTCAAATATGTGGTCATTCCACAAAAGGTGGTCTGTGACACACATACCGAGAACTGAGAGCTGTTCGGTTTCCTCGATGCAAGTGCCATCCATGGATAGCGGCATTGGGGTGGATTTCGCCTAACGACAGGAGACAGCATTGAGTTTTTGAAGCATTAAATTCTACGCGGTTTTTGATTCCCCATTGGACAATGCTGTTGAGATCAGAATTTAATGAGCTTATCATACGCTGCCGTTCAAGTTCCACATCCGAAGGACATGGATGTGAATCTGTAAACGAATATGAGAAGCTGAAAGTACTATCGTCAGCGAAACAGTTTAGTGGATTAGAAGTTTCAGACAAAAGATCATTTATAAAAATAAGGAAGAGGGTCGGAGACAAAACGGAGCCCTGGGGCATACCAGCATTTATTTTGTGAATTTCAGACTTGAAACCGTCCAAAACAACTTGTATTGAACGGTCCGAAAGGTAATTTCTAATCCAACGAAGAGGAGATTCATCGAAACCAAATGCACGCATTTTCGATAAGTGAGCTTGGTGCCAAACTCTATCAAACGCTTTTGAAATATCAAGTGCAATAATCTTACTTTCTCCAAAACGATGTAAAGATTTGTTCCACTGTTCGGTGAGATATACCATCAGATCACCAGTGGACCTATTGCTACGAAAGCCATACTGCCGGTCATTAAGAAGCCTTCGTTCCTTAAGATATTTCTTGAGCTGAAAGTTAATCAGCGTTTCCATGACCTTGGAAAGAAGGGACGTAAGTGCAATTGGTCGATAGTTTGAGGGTGAAGAAGATACGTCTTTTTTAGGGACAGGCTGGATAAATGCTGTTTTCCATCCACTCGGAAAGAGACCAGTAGAGTAGGACAGATGGAAAAGCTTACGCAGTGGTTTTGCCAGCGTTGAAGAACACCTCTTCAGAACAATGGGAGGGATACTATCCGGGCCAGCGAATTTGTGCACATCGAGATCTTTCAGAACTCTAGCAGCTGAACGAGTGCGAAAGAAGATTTGTCCCATAAAATCATTTACGCTCTCAAGTACAGGAGGAGTCATAACAAATTCGCAGATATGACACAATGGTCTGATGTGCCTAGAGGTGATAATATACTAATAGTGTATTTATCAGGGTCAGAGGTAAGGAACAAGTCTAGGGTGTTGGCGGATTGACCTGCAACGTCATGGAATCCGAGTAGGCTCGTCAACAAGCTAAGTCAGTTGGTTAAACTCAGCAAAAATCTCGACATACCTTCTTCGGGTGTTGTCGGACCAGAATAGCGTAGCCACGAAGAATTGTGTACATTGAAATCGCCCGTAACAACGATTTCACTGTGCGGATAGTGGGAAACAATTCTCTGCATTGAGTCGGTTAGCGCATCGAATTCGTTAGAAGTCGAATTACCATCCAAGCTTGGGCTACGATAAATGAAACATGTATGAATGATGTGCTTATTGACGGTGAATTTTAACCACATGAAGTTAAAGTTTGTATTTACACAAGGGCCATATTGTGGTTGAAGTTGATAAGCCACATCATTACGTACATATATTGCGAGGCCATGGTGTAAGAAAAATAAAGGCACTAAGCTATAACCATGTAGGATGAATTCGGAGTAATCAGAATTTTCACCTACCTGGGTTTCACTAAGTGCCAATACTGCTAGCCTGTGTTTTACAGTATGAACGTACACTGCACAGAAATTCTTTCTCAGCCCCCGAATGTTGCTGAAATCGACCCTAAATTCACCTACCATTACGAAAATACAAACATAAAAAAAAACCAAATATATGGGGAGATGATGACCATTATTGATTTGGATTTTTTGGTGGAAAATTTGGAATCCATATCTTACCGTTAAGCACAGAAAGTAACATTTTTATATATTTTTGACCAGAATTAACTTCCATAGGAAATACATAAAATGTTAAAGTATAGTAGACTTAGCTTTAAAATCAAAAAAAATAAATATTTTGTAAGTACGACGTCGATACATACAAATGTACATACGTTTAACAGTATTTAAAAAAAAGTGAGTGTGTGTGAAATTAAAGTTTATTTTTGTATTTCCCAGGGCCACACGTTATGTTGCAAGATTACCCCCGTCTTCATAAAAGTAAACATTCAGAATCAATATTAGAACAATCGCGAACTAATTTTACTATTAATGTATACATTTTTGCTAAACTTTGATATTATTTCTGAAAGCAAACATCAACACTTCTAAAAAAGTAACATTTATAACTAAGGTTTGAGTGTGGCAGTGATTCAGGATGTTTATTATTACATATAAACCTCTTTGAAACTCGATCGAGACCGGCACAAAATGTTATTGTTAAACTCCAAAATAAGTACATTCTAGAATTCACCGGTAAAGCTTAGAGTTTTTCCAGCAAAATTGATAAAAGTCTGAAATGTTATGTTTTCATAATTCATTTTGAATGTTTTTTTTTTTTTTGGTATCTACCTTAGGTTGCCCGCTTCACAGGTTCCGAGGATTTTAACTCCTTTTATTTGTCCTCTGTCTCGCTCTCTTTTTAAGCATTAAAAATACCAATGGTTGTTTGAATTTTTGGCATTTTTCGCAAAAAAAAAATCATATTGAGGACGGGATCATGATGTTATCTAGTATGACACAAATCTGGAATGGCAAAAATTTGGCGAAAAAAACAAAAACAAATCTCGAATGCAAAAATCTCGAATGTACAAAAATCTAGAACGTACACAAATCACGAAAGACTGTATCTAGAAAAAAATCTCAAAAAAAAAGTCATTTGCGATTTTTGTTTACCTTTTTCAATAGTTTAAACGCAAATAAAACGCATAATATGTTCAATTTATGAAACAATTTATTTTTCTGGTCAAAAAACAACAACAAATGAAAGTGCTTTTAACAAAAATCAAATATTTTATAGAATATGTATGTATATATGTATGTATACTCGTACCACACCATAACAAATATCAAAAAAGTACAATAATTGTTCAATACAAAGGAAAAGTGTCAAAATATAACAAAATTAAACAAATAACTCTAACTATAATAACTAAATAACTGCTATAAACTGGAGTTATATGCAAGTTAAGCTTACATAACTTTTTTCTTCTTTTTCGTCCAGTCCCTTCTCCCTTCTTAACTCCCTTCTTAGCTAAGTTTCTTGACCAATCTGAATTATTTGAACCACACTACTAACTAGAATTGACTCACAAGGCAAAACTTCAATTAATTTATAAAGTCCAACATGTGGCCTTCCAACAAAAACTTTGAGCCTCCTATGCCAGGACTCAACTCTCTTTTGTGTTTGTTTGTTACGATTTCATTTACTTTCATTGCACTTTTTTTTTAATAAGAAAACTTACGTTGTTATAAAAGAACGTCCTAGAAGCACTAAATTTAGTCACCTACTTGTACAGTTGGATGGGTGCATGTGCATTGTACTGATTCTTTTAAGAATACCTTCCTAATCTAGAATTAATATTAATTGTTGAGACAATGAATGGTTACAATTCGCACGCGCGAATTGTTTTTTTCTAGATTTTTGCAGTTCGAGATTATGCTTTCTAGATTCCTGTTTTAGAGATTTTTACTTTTGGGATTTTAGCTTTCTGGATTATTGGTTTCTAGATATCGTGGTAAACCCATTGAGGACAAAGATTGGTTTAATGTAAATTAGGGATAATGTTAGCTTGAGTACTTTTAAAAAGGAAAACAATTAGGTGAATTAAATCCGTCCATTTTGAACTTACTAAGCTATTTTGGACTTAAAGCTATAACAGTTGGGCACTTATTTAATTTACTAATTTAAAAAAATTAATTTCGAATTTTATATTTTTTTTATTTATATTTTCATAATTTAAGCAGAACAAAATTTGGTTTAACCCTTGTATATACAAGGGTTTAACTAAGAAAATAAAGGAGTGTAATATGTGTTTTATAGATGAATTAAGGTTTACTATTGAATAGTTAATGAACAAAATATTTAAAAAATAAGTAACAACATTATTTTTTTTTGCTTTAAAGTTCAAGACAAAATTTGAACGAATGCTAGAGGAATTTACGTATCCGTAAATTTTGTTTTTTTTTTTTAATTAGTTTTGCTTTTCAAAATTGTCATGGTAATTATATAAATTGGTAAGAAGATAATCTATGACGTATCCATGAATTTGGTGTTTGTTTCGCCGGCCAAATGTTCGGCCACTGGCGATCTAGTCTTTATTATTCGATATAAATATAATATTAATTTTAGTTACATAGAACAGCTTTGTATGTAGCTATATAAACAAAACAAGTATATTTAGTTTTCAATTTCAACATCCTCACCAAAATTAAATAAATTAACAAAGTACAATTAATGTATAATTTTTGGTCCACTAAAAGGCTTTGTTAAAATGTCAGCAATCATTTTATCTGAAGAAACTGTTTTACATAAGTATGATTTTGTTATTTACTATAGCATCTCTAATAAAATGGTGCCAGGCATCTATAAGTTGTCGTTCGCTGATGACAGTTTTCATTGATTGTCAGGTGAACCGCTCCATGAATCTCACAAAAAAGATCTGTTGCTTCAATTTGTTTGTTAAAAAATTTCTTCCTCTAATCTTTGGATCCATGATGCTTGTTTGTTGTACAGCTGTGTCTATTCCAGTTGTGAAGCCAGTAGAGAAGACAGTGGCTTCGTTCAGGCCTGTATATAAGACGATATAGATAGTTTTCGTTGAAAATTTAATGAAAAATTAAATATTCTTTCTACCACAACTTTTAATGAGAGGTGGCACCAAGAAATTTTAACAACCCAAAATAGGCAACTGTCAAATATGATTGAAGGATGGCTATGATTATGTTGAATTATACAAAATCTCTTAAAAATCCTAATTTGTTGACAGTATATTTTTTTTTCTTGGAAAAAATGAGAGTTTTGGGGATTTCGGTTGACATTTGAAACATTCTGTTACCGATTTGTAAAGCCATAGACTGTCAAATTAAATTGAAAGATTGCTACGGAGATGATGCATTGAAAAACTTCAAGAAAGAGAAAGGGAAAAGGCGATTTTAGCGCCTTCGGGTGACATTTTGGAACGAAATATTCCTCGTATGACGCCGACGTAATTTAGTTTCTAACCTATCTGTCAACGTATGAACTGTCAAATTCCATTAAAGGATAGCTTCGATGATAATGGATTAAAAAACCTCCAAAAAATCAATTTTTGAATTAGATGAAAATCAGTCCATGTTACTTTACGCGACAGAAAAGTATGTCAACGCTTTGGCAGTATTATGCGTTGACCATCGCAAGGCTTGATGAAGAATTCGACGTCATTTTTGTTAAGTAAGAAAAACTCGAAGTCCGATGCTAAAGCAAATTAAATAATATTGTGTATTTAGAATCCTAGATAGGCTGTCCAGTAAAAACTGAACCTGACCGCAGATAATTGAAATCAACTTGCTTACAAGTTGTATGCCGCCTACGTCACAGCATATTCACGTATACGAACTAGATAGTCAATCTATGTAGCCAACTGGCTTGCCAGTACTGGCTCGTGTAGCCTCAGGGTAAAAGAGATTTCTTTTTATTTGAATGTATTTTGTTTTTATTTTGCATGCTTGTCCAAAAGCTGAAAGGTTAGTGATGGCGATTTCTGAGTTTCGTGGTCGTGCTGGTCATTTTTGCTTCGATGACTTTGCTAAGTTCGGATGTCATTTTTTTTCGACAATTTTATCTGGACCTGCAAAAAAACACGGCTAATATTGTACATATATATTAATAAAAAAAATTTGTTATGGCAACGTTTTTTTTATTTTTTTTTTTAGAAAATAGAAGAAACCGTTCAAAAATATGTGACAAACATACTTATGGCTCAATCTATACTAGAAAGCGTTATACCAGCGTTCATAAGCTTCTTCTTAGGTCCATGGTCAGATAAATTTGGTAGAAGACCAATCATTATTCTAACTTACACAGGTATGCATAACAAATATATTAATTTTATATTTAATTAATTAATTATATCCATTTAATTAAAAATACTTTTTTTAATTAATTTGAATTTTAATAGATGTTTTATTTTTTTTTTTTGTTAAACATGACAAAAGTTACTACATGTGTGCAAAAATTCAATTTTCTTTATCAATTATTATTAAAGTTATGAATTTTTAAATTTGGATGTACAAAAATACATGGGATTTCCCATCATCAGACATCTTGGGGCCGGGTTAACGTTAATAAAATGAGCTAAAATTTTACAGGATTTTTGTTTTATTTATTTAGTACAAATTATGGGGATGCGTCATTTAAAATAAGACAATCACCTTTATAAGGACCACCCTACTATACACTTTTGAATTAAAGCCATTCCATAAAACGATCACTCGTCCTAAATTTCTTCTTTTTTTTAATTTAAAGGATATTTCCTCACCTATATCATGATGGGGGTTCTGACGTTGATTTCACTTCATACAGAAGTTAGTCCATGGATCTATCTCTTACCGTCGCTTCCTTCTGTTTTCTTTGGAGGAACTTGTGCCTTATTTACCGTTATATATTGTTACATATCTGACGTAGCTGCTTCCAAAGCTAGAGATCTTCGGTAAGGATATTCTATTTCCAACTCACACGCATTTAAAAATTAATTATACATTGTTTTTATGTCTCAGAATGGTACTTAATGAGGCTGCAATTTTAATTGGAATAACAGCTGGATCTGTTGCCAGTAGTTTTATATATGAAGCAACAAATGTTTTAACAGTTTTTGCCATAAGCTGTAGTTTTTCGGCCGTTGCACTTTTTTACGTTATATTTTTTGTTCCTGAAAGCTTGCGACAAGACCAAATTTGTACTGGTGTAAGATTAAATCAGTATATTTTTGTTAGTATAAAATAAATAAATTTAAAATTAATTTTCTTAGTCTAAAATACGAGAGTTCTTCCGATGGGATTTGGCTGTAGATCTATTTAAGACTAGCTGCGAACGTAGACCAAAATATGATCGTGCAATTATTTGGCTCATTATGATAGTACTCACAATTTTTATTGCAATTATGCGTAAGATTGATTTTTAATAATTATATAAACTGAAATTGTAATTCTTTTTATATTTTGCAGAGGGGGAGGGAACAGTTACGTATCTTTTTGTGAGAGAACGATTTGAATGGACACTGGAAAATTTTAGTCTATTTAATGCAGCTAGAATTGTTATTCAAATTGGGGGCAGTCTTTTGGGAATGATTGTACTAAGAAAAGTAAGCATTTAATTAAACTAAACTATAGAGTAAAGTTATCTTGTAGGCTTAAGGTTACTTTTTTATAATTTTAAAAGTTGTCAAGTGACATTTCGGTCATGTTTATGACTTTTTTTTTAGGCCTATAGTTTATAAACAAAATATAATTGAATATGCAAGTACCTATGTACTAACCTAAAGCCCATAAGAGTTAACTGTACTTTAAATAGTCAACTTACTTACTTAGGTCCTCGGACCTATTACGTCCGTGATGTTTCCCTTACGGGACATAGGGCCTCCACTACACCTACGCGCCATCGTGTACGATTTCTTGAAATATATTTCAGCTCTCTCCAACTTTTCCCCAGTCGTGCCGATTCCTGTTCGACCGTTCTTCGCCATGTACTTCTAGGCCGGCCCACTTGTCTTCCCTCCTGTGTGAGCGGGTTCCACTGCATTGCTTGAGATGCAATGCACCGATCGCCTTTTCGAAGCGTATGGCCAATCCACTGCCACTTTCTTCTTCGTATAATGGAGTCTATGGGCTCCTGACCCGTTCTCGCATGAAGTTCGGCATTGGAGATACGGTTGGGCCAGAAAATCCTCAAGATGTTTCGTAGACATCTATTAACGAAGGTTTGCAGCTTCCTAGTGACAATTTCAGTGACTTTCCAAGTGCTGCAGCCGTAAAGCAGAACGGATTCAACATTGGAGCGGAACAGTCGTAGCTTGGTCTTTAAGCTAAAAGAGTTGTTTCTCCATATTTTGGACAGCATTCCGAACGCAGCCTTTGCTTTTCTGATTCGGCTGTTTACGTCCAGTTCAGTTCCGCCACCCGTAGAGATAATACTCCCAAGATATTGGAAATCCTCTACCATCTCTACCGGTCCAGAAATATTTACTTGGATTGATGAGGAAGTTCCAAGGCTGATCCTTTTAGTTTTTGCCGAGTTGATCTTAAGCCCTACGATTTCTGCTTCTCTCTCCACCCTTGTTGTCATTTGATGGAGATCCATGATCCTATGAGAGAGTAAGCATACGTCGTCCGCGTAGTCCAGATGTTTGAGGTGAGATTGCAGAGTCCACTGAATTCCTCCATTTCCATTTGACAAAGCTGCGTGCAGTACGTCACTTATCACCAACAGGAACAGTATTGGTGACAGTATACAGCCTTGCCTAACTCCACTTTGGATTTCAAACTCCTCTGACAGCCTACCTTTGTGCAAAACGTGACACCTGGATCCATCATATGTAGCCTTGATAATAGCAATCAATTTATCTGGGATGCCCCTCCTGTGCAAAGCAAGCCAAATAAATTCTCTATTGACACTGTCGAACGCCTTTTCAAAATCGATGAACAGCAGGTGAAGTGGTGATCGATATTCAACGCACTGTTCGATGATGATCCTCAAGGTGTTGATGTGATCAACACAGGAAGATCCAGTGCGGAAACCTGCTTGTTCGGCGTCGAGTGTGTCTTCGAGGTGGTCTTTAATTCGGTCCAATATTATCCTTGCTATTATCTTGGCTACTGCAGGCAGAACGCATATTCCTCTCCAGTTTTCGCACTGTGTGAGATCTCCTTTCTTTGGGAGCTTGACAATCATTCCTTTTTTCCACTCTTCAGGAAAGCTCTCTGCTTCCCAAGCTCTCTTAATAAGTGGGTGCAGTAGCTCGCTCGATGTCGTTGGGGCTGCTCCTAAGAGCTCTGCAGGAATACCGTCAAGTCCAACCGCTTTGTTGTTCTTCAGTGCTTTGATGGCGGTGATAATTTCTTCTTTACTGGGGGGTACGGTGCGTATTCGGGAAATTGTTACTTCGGGTAGCTCAGTGGGAATAGGGTTCACTTCACTTGCGAAAACGCGGTTTAAAACCGCAGAAAAGTGTTCCCTCCACCTTATGAGCTGGTCCTCATCCGAAATTAGCAGGGATCCGTTTGTGTCTTTAACCAGGTGTTGTTTAGAGCTCTGGACACCAGTGAGCTCTTTGGTAATTCTGTAGACGGTCCTACTGTCACACCTACTAGCGGCTTCTTCTGCTTCTGTAGCCAATGCGTTGATGTAGCTACGCTTATCACGTCGCACACTACGGTGAACTTCCCTCATCTTCATGCGGTACGTAGACTCAAGCTCGTTTCTCCCTGCTGCTGGGGTAGCTGCGATGCGAGCTTTAAGGTGTTTCCTTTCTTCGATCCTTGCCCAAGTTTCGTCGGAAAGCCAAGCACTATTTCTTCCTTGCGCCCGGCCGACTATACTTTCAGCACCGGATATGAACACATTTTTCACAGCACACCAATGATTTTCGATGGATGTGGTTTCCGTGCTGCTGATTGCGTTCAATCCTTGTGAAAGGTGGTCCCCTAGTTGTTGGCGCACTGCAGGATCCTTTAGTCTATCTGTATTAAACTTGGGCATTCGAGTGTTTCCTTGGGATCTCCGAACTGCAGCTGTACGCAATCTTACGGTAGCAATTATCAGATGGTGGTCCCGGGCCATTCCCATGTCAGCACCTCTTCTGTTACGGACGTCCTGGAGACTGCTTCTAAAACGCCGGCTGATCGCGAAGTGGTCAATTTGGTTGGAAGTTGCTTGTCTGTCAGTCGACACCCAACTGACTTTGTGGCACGTCTTATGCTCGAACATGGTCCCTCCAATAACAAGGCCGTTGGCGTTGCAGAAATCGACAAATCGTTCGCCATTGTCGTTTCGGTTACCAACACCATGTTTTCCCATGACATGCCTTAGCCCAGTGTTGTCATTGCCAACCTTGGCATTTAAGTCTCCCATCACCATAACTATATCACCTCGTGGAACGCTATCATAAGCAGCACTCAGCCGGTTATAAAAGGCCTCCTTCTCCTCATCAGAAGAGAGCAAAGTTGGGGCGTAACACTGTATGATGGTGACGCGACGTACTCTAGTCCGGAACCTGGCTTTCAGGATCCTGTCACCTAAAGGCTCCCAGGAAATTAGGCTTTTGAGAGCTGTTTTGGAAAGCAGCAATCCAACGCCAGATTCCCGAGCGCTTCCAGGTGTTTTTCCGGAATAGAATAGTACAGTGTTACGGGTTGGTGACTTGAACTTCCCCGAACCCAGCCATCTAACTTCACTTATCCCTAAGATGTCCATCCTATACCGCATGAATTCCTTCTCTAGTTGCAGGAATCTGGCATTCTGAGGACCTTCTTTTCCATTGTCAAGAAGCGTCTTCACATTCCAGAAACCAATCTTTGTCCGGGTACAATAGCCAAAAGTCGTCAACGAGTTATCATTAATTATCCGAGGCGTAGTGTTGGTTTCGGTAGCGGGTTGATTTCAGTTACGGAGAATGCTAACCTCCGTAACCTATCCTAGAAAGCTAGGCCTTTTCGCACTTGTAATTTTAGCCTATTTATGTATATTGGGATACATAAATAGTTGCCCGGGGACCACCACGAGGAGGTAAAACAAGCACTTCATCGTGACTGATTGTTGCGCTACTGGCCCAGACCAAGTTCTGAGCAATCAATAGTTTCCCGATCAGGCACGATGCAGGTCGCCCAAGATCATGTTGAAAGAAAATAATTTAACTAAACTTTATGCTATTAGAGATAAATTTAACTCCCATTTTATTTTCCCTTAGTATTTCGGTTTTTCGATTGTTGCAATGGGTCTGCTTGCCCTAGGATGTAGTGTCTTAGAGTCAACAGTACGTGCTACTGCATTATACACTTGGCATATGTACTTAGGCGCGGTATTGGGATCGCTGAGAGGTATCACAGGCCCAATGTGCCGGGCAATATTATCACATGTTACTCCAGCTGCTGATCTTGGTAAAATTTATTTTCCAATTATGTAATGGAAATTAATAAAACGTTATACTGATTTATGTTTATTGCAGGTAAAGTTTTTGCTTTAACATCATCCCTGCAATCGATATCACCTATTGCTTCAGGACCATTATACAATCTTGTGTACAGCGCAACTTTAGAAAATAATCCAGGAGCGTTTAATTATATAAGTAGTGCAATGTACATGGTCTGTTATATTTTAATGGCGTGAGTACTCGTAAATGTTTGTATTTAAGATTAAAAATTGATAATTATTCTTTTCTCCTTTTTAGATTTGTATATGGAATTCAAAAATCATTTGCTAATTCTTCTTACAGAGAAATTGGAAGCTAGAAGTGATGACGAACCGCAATGTGCAATTACTTTCGGATGAATACTTTTTGTATTCTATTATAGTAACACAATAGCCTTGAAGGCAGTGATATTTGTAAACATTTTTTTTAAGTATTAAGTTTTACCAAAGTAGAAATATTTTTAAATCCAACTTTATTTTTATAAATTACCCTTTTAAAAAAAAGATCAATTTTACTTGAATCAAAACACTAATTTCATTCTTTTGCTTGAAAATCATATTAAACATTAATTCTCTTATTTTATAAATAGATAGATGATAGATAGATTTGATTTTTATTATATTTTTCCAAGTGTACAATTTACATAGAGTACAATTTACTTATAAATATTACAAAAATTGTTACAGCATGGCTTTGCCGTCTGCCCGATTTTGTAAATAGTAGGTATATAAATGTACAGCTTCAATACGTACATATAAATTTATGTATTGCGGCGGGGGTTTCTTAGATAATATACCTACGTCCTCTGTCGCTACATCCTGCCCAAAGAGACGGTTATTAAATACATAATATACAAAATATTGAGTTACGAAAATGTCATGTTAAACATTATTATTTATTATAAGAAAATTTACAAAACAGCCTTATGTATGAGGGTGTAGGTAGTCAAGTATTATCATTAAAACCTATTAGTTGTCAAAATGTTTAACATGACCTATAAAATATACGGCCTCTGGATTCCTTATGACAAACATAAATGGGAGGTCAGCTGTAAATGTCTGTGAAGCTTGAGAAAAACCAGATAGGTATACTACCTTGGTATCTTAAAATTAAAGAAAACAAATACATTTCTTATTCAAAGTTAAAAATAGAAACAAAAAGCCTTACATGTTGATGCTGCAGCTTCAGATCCAAACTCATCCACGTCTATAAAAGCTTTGTGTATAACCTCAGAAATCTTTACCGGCACAGATGTATTGAATATTGCCTTAAAGTTGGCACCATACTTGAAGGTCATCTTCATGCCCATCTAATATAAATAAAAAAGTGTAATGTCGAAGAACACAAACTAAAAACTAACCTCTTCTAAAACAGGAATCAGTTCAGTGTCGAATTCTATTTTGAATTTTGGCAGCTCAACATTGACTTCTTCTTCGGTAATATTTTCAAAGAGTTTACCTAAGTCCATCACGGAAAATCTACGCTGAAGGACTTGCAAACCATCACGCTTATTTGGAAGGATCACATCCATAACCACATTACTTTTTTCATATTTCAACTCAATGGCAGTAGCATCAAGATCAGGAAATGATGCATATTTACAAGTTATCTCACCAGACATTGTATCAATATTAAGAGATTTATTTGAGCCTATGTAGAAAGGCTGCTTTTTCGTGGTGTGCTTGCTAAACTGGTTTGCCCATTGTGCCTTAAAGTAAATAGCGTTCACAAGCATAGCAGTTGTGTAGTCATCAATTGAATTCGGACTAATCAAATCTTTGATCTTTTTGTTAGTGTTATCCTCCACCCAAGTATTAATCTTCATTGCAGTTTGTTTTCTTAACTTAAAATCCACCACTTCCGCTTGCGCTTGGAAAAATTTTAATGCTATTTCATTGAATTCTGGAACAAGATTAAATCTTGTGTAAATTCTGTTGGCATTTTTAAGCTGCACTAGTTCACTTGATGTCATCGATTTGATAATTCGCAAAAAATCGGCTGCAGTTTCATTTTTGTTAGATGAACTATAATGAAAAACATTTTGGAATTCTTCGGCGGTATCACCTTCGGCACCCATATAGAGTAGAGTCAAAGCTGACTGAACAGAAAATGGCGATATTACTGTATTTCTGTTTTCATTTCGGTTTGAAATTAAATTGAATAGAATCGATGGAAAAGTATCATTTTTATTTAGATCCAAGGCTCTATTTTTGGGCCAGATTATGTTGGAAGAAGTTAAATGGGCGATGCATGGCAATAATGATAGCAAACATAGTGCTAGAAATAATAAAAAAAATATTATATTATTTATGTACTTATACATATTATGTTAATTAGAGTAAAAGAACATTTTCAACCTTAAATTTTAAGACTAACGACACTTCAAAGTATGCTATTGAATATAGAGGAAAATTGGAGCAAGAACGGCCCGAATCACTAATCTCTTTAATATCATAGAGATCAGTGGGACGAATAGTCCAAAGAGTTTTTTTTATTAGGCTTGTTTCACACATATTCGGTTTCATTCGGTTCGGTCTGTATTCGTATCGATTTTGGTTTCCGTCTAGACCTCAACACACAGACGGTTCATATTCGGTTTGTACTCACTACTAATTAAAATTTAATTTAATTAAATGTATTGAAAAGAAAAACAGAAACCGAGCATAAGGCTTGTTTCACACATATTCGATTTCATTCGTTTCGCTCTGGATTCGGTTTGTATTCGGCTGTACATCATATGTGTGAAACGATACAACAGCAACAATAAAAACCTAATAGAGACCGCGTAGCACCGAACGATCCCTCGACATGAATGGGTTTCCTTCGGTTTTAAAATGGCACGTATTCGGGTCTAGGGCACTTCACATTGAACTTGGCAGGTCAGTATGAAATTTTTTTCAAATTGAGGACTTCAAAATATGGAATTATAATTTCTTGAAATGCTAAATAAACTGCAAATTTAGAGCCTTACTTCAAGTCTCGGTTCTCGAGAAACAATCTGACCTGCTTATTTTCACTATGAAGACTTCAAAATTTGGACCTAAAATTTCATGAAATGCAAAATAAACTGAAAATTTGGACCCTTACTGCAAATTCCTAGCATGCTTAGTTCTCAAGATACACTATATGACCTGCTAACTACACAGTGAAGTTACCAGAGCAGTATGCATTTTTTTTTTTAAATTGGGGACTTCAAAATTTTGAACTATAATTTCTTAGAATGCAAAATAAACTGCAAATTCGGAGCCTTACTTCAAGTCTCTAGCATGCTTAGTTCTCGAGATACCCTCTGACCTACTAACTTCACTGTGAAGTTAATAGGGCAGTATGGAATTGTTTCAAATAAAGGACTACAAAATTTGGACACAAAATTTCTTGAAATGCAAAATAAACTGCAAATTTTAAGCCTTACTTCAAGTCTCTAGCATGCTTGGTTCTCGATATACACTATGTGACCTGCTAACTTCACTGTGAAGTTAGCAGGTCACTCGATTGCACCCACTATTTGGTGAACTGCAAGATCAGGAATAGAAATGCAAAAAAAACGCAAAACTACTGCAAATTACTGCGTTGGTCTCGTTACTCTAGAGTTGCCCTGCCAACTTCACAGACGTCGAATATGAACCATATGTGTGTGGAGAGGTCTAGACGGAAACCGAAATTGAACCGAATATGTGTGAAACGAGCCTTATTGTATAATGTTTTGTCCTCAAAACATAAAATGACGTTCATTTATCCTTGTGTTGCTGATAAAATTGTTACACTGGTCACGCAATTTTGTATATATTACTGGTAAACTAACTCAAATATGTCGATTTTACTTATTACTTTTTGTAACTTACTATCGGAATCGATGGTTTCTTAATTCTTACGCACCGCACATACTATATCCTTAAACTGTTTTCCGGCATGCTTAGGTAGGTTACTCCTTTTTTTCGAAACTGTTGCGTAACGGTAAGTGTGATAACCGCAATTTTTTGAATGAAGCCAGAATCATCTTGTGGCTGCAGACTTTAGTGACTGGTGTTGGAGGTTGGACCTATTTATTAACATGAATCAACCACAATATGAAGATGTGCCACTTTTTACTTTTTTTTACATGAAGAAACACACACAATCCAGTCCCTGAGGATAACTTTTTAAGAAAATGATTCCATATTTGTTATATATTAAAGCCTTTTTTTGTTTTCTTGTCAGTTTGGCTGTACGGGTGTCCAAACTAACAACAAAACTATACAAGTACTAACTTTTTTTATGGCATCAACAATGTCTATCCCCCTGCTATCCGATAGATAGCTTCTAAAAAAAAATAAACTTAAATTTTTTTAGAAATCTTTAACAATAATAAAAAAATGTTGCCTATATGTAATTTGTTTTTTTTTTTGTTTTTTTATTAATATCTTTTTAATTAACAGTCGTAGAGGTTTGCAATGTACTAATAAATTATAGCTATATGTCCTAGGAACTTGTATAAAAAAAAAATTATATTCCTATTGTACCGTTAAGCTGAGAAATTCACAATATAATATTGTTCACACATATTACTTAATAACATGTGGGTGTGTGCAGGGATTGATTTAATTTTTTCTTATATTTAATCTCAATAGTATAGCCATTAATTTGATACCTCACTTTTTAATCTACCTCCTATATTAGCGTCACAATTGATTTTTTATCCATAGAAATGCTCCGCTTTGTTCATTGTCAACAATCGTCTACCAAGGGAGAGCACCGTTATCTCAATTGAATTTCTAATTGGAGTTCTTTTAATATACAAAATCAAAACTTCATTTCTACTCAGACGATTATTAAAGTTTTGATCTCAGAATTTAGCTATGAGATATGGCTAAATTTGTGTATAAAAATTATTGAGGGGGGTGAACAATTTCATACTAAAAGGGTGTGTAAATGACCCGTCAAATTTATATTACATATATTAAATTCAAAACTTGATGAAATTTTTTTTTATTTCAAAAAGCTAATGATGTACGTTTATAGGTGTAACCTTCTTCTATAAATATGTCAATAATTTGTATTTCTAAATCTAACGGGAAAAAAAGTACGGGTAATTTAATAAATAAATCACAAAAAAAGCTACATTTAGACAACTTTAGAGGTTTCAAAATTAAGCAAACCTTAATAGTTCATAATAAATTATACATGAAATTTAAATAGAAATTTATAACTTAAATTTGTGTGTAAAAATTATTGCAAAATATTAAAAAAATGTGTACTAAAAATGCGTTTTAATTAAAAATCAACTTATTTTTCCGTAATTTAAATTCAAAAGTTAATCAAAAATGTATATATTTGAAAAAAACAAAGGAGTCACATTTATAGGTGTAGCTTTCTTTTACAAATATATGATAATTTTGTATTTGTAAATCTAACGGGAAAAAGGTAAGGGCAATTTAATAAAATAAATCACAAAAAAGCTCCATTTAGCCAAATTAAGAGGTTTAAAACTTGATTTATACTTAATAGTTCATAACAAATGATACATGAATTTGAGGTAAAAATTTATAATATAAATTCCAGTGTTAAAATTTTTGCAAAATCTTAAAAAAATTCATACTAAAAATGTGATTTAGTGAAAAATCAATTCAATTTTTGGTACTTTAAATGCAAAAGTTAATTAAAAATTGATAAATTTTGAAAAACAAAACTAAAACACCAATTGCTCAAATCCTCTTCTAAAATATTGCTAATAAATGTTTAGTGATTATTTCAAAAACAAACCACTCTAAAATTAGTTTTATTGATATATTTACCAAAAAATCATGCTTTTTCAACAAATTTTATTTTTATAATTTCACCACGCCCTTAAAATATTTTCAAATTTAAAATATATAAATCTTGAAAATCTAATAAAAAGTTTTATATATAAAACATAACTGTGCATTGCTCACTAGCTTCACAAAATAATTTAAAATATTAAAATTTTACAATAGAAATATTTTTTTACAGATAAAATCCAGAAAAAAATTGTTAATTTGTCACCATAAAATTGGCTATAAATCGAGGAGTACTAATTCAAATTTCAAAATGTTGATGTCGGTGGAAAGGTCATTGTCTCACTATTGAAATACATACAAAACATTAATAGACGTTCATACAATTTTAAAGACTAATGGCCAGTTGCACAAAAATGCTCTAAAACCAGTTTTTGCTAAAAGGCTATTTAAATTTATCGACATGATAAATTAATATGGGTTGCACCATTGTATATGAAAACTATAGTATTCTCATGGAGTCGTTTTTATTTTCGCTGGATTTGTACGGCTGGTGGCGCATGTGTTTGCAACATGTTCTATGATTTTGACAGCGTAGACATTAATTTTTTAGAAAGAGTAAGTCTTGTAAGATTGTAAGGGAGTAAGGGAGTTAGATCTCGACCTTCAAATTTGTTTCCTCAACAAAAAGTGTTGAGAGAAGTTGGTGGATTTCGACACTACGTGACTCAGTAGTCGGCGCTTCTCATGATATTACTATAGTTTTCATATACAATGGTTGCACCAAACATCTTCACAGATTTTTTTAGCTAACATAGAGTTCATTAACCATCCCTGTATTGAAACAACACCTTTCAAAACTGAACGAAAAAGTTTCAACTAGTGCAACTGAGATAGCAATACGAGAAATGTCAATGAAAATAAATAAACATTGGGATGCGCTACGTACCAATCCAAGACGGCTTTCACACAAGGAAACTAAGTTGCCAGAAACCGGCTAGTTTGTAGGCGAGAAGGGTGTGAGGGGAGATTTTTTGTCTTCCTTTTACGCCCTTCTCGCCGACAAACTTAAAATCGCCGGAAACTCAGTTGCCTTGTGTGAAAGGGGTCTACAAACATAAATATGTAGGTACCTGGTACATGCAACTCAAAAACAGAAAAAAAAGATTGTGAGAAATATGTATGTTTGTAACACGACAGCTTATTATTATGATTTTGGCTGGGTTTCAGTTCATTAATATTATATTATTACGTTCGTTTTAATTAACTATTGTATGGGGTTGTTTTCCACTTCACTCAAAAATATAAAAAAAATTTTAGGTATTTAAATTCCAACGTATGCGTCTTTGTTTTTCACCCTTACATTTTGTTTTTTTTTATTTATTTCTGGGTTCTGTCCAATAAAATTGGTTTTAAAATTTAGGTGGAGGAAAATGGAACTCTAGTTTATTGGTTCGTTTATTAGGGTTTTAGAATTTAAAGTGGTCGGTGCAACCGATAAATGTCATTGTAAAATCTAACAAAGCAATACAAATTTAAAAGAGCTTGGTGCAACTGGCCATAATACGCTTAAACATATAAAATAGCATTATTTTGACTAAATAGTGAATATTGTTACTTTTTATTTAACCTATTATCAAAATTTAAATTTTGTAATAATCTATACAAATCAACAATTATTTTAGTATATAAAACATATTTCTACGATAACCAAAAGCTTTAATATGGATTTTTAAACATAACTGAAAGAAATATTTGGCAAAAATCCAGTCTATTGGTCGATAATTTTTTTTCTTTTTGCTAAAATATACATAAAATACCTGTAAATGGCCATAACATGGGTAATACTTTTTTGATATTTAATCCAATTAAAGGTTATAAGACATACAAAATTATAAAAATAAAAAAAAAATTCATTTTCATGACAAAATAAATTGTTAAAAGAGAAAGAATTTGCCATAATGCGAAAAATTCATACCTTTTGAGTGTAGTAACTTAGAAAATTGTTAAAAGTTAATGAAAAATTTATAAATTTTGAAAAACTAATGACACGCAATTATAGGTATTACATTCTTCTACAAACATGTTAGTAATTTTTTATTTGTAAATCTAAAGGAAAAAAAAGTAGGGGCAATTTAATGAGATAAATCACAATAAAGCTCCATTTAGCCAAATTTAGAGGCTTCAAACTTTAGTAATACCTGATAGTTCATAACAAATGATACTAACAAATGATAAAGACTACGGAAGAAATTTATAATCTAAATTTTTGTGTTAAAATTTTTGCAAAATCTTAAAAAAAATCATATTAAAAATGTGGTTTAGTGAAAAATTATTTCTATTTTTGGTACTTTTAAAGCAAAAGTTAATACAAATTTGATAAATTTTGAAAAACAAAACGAACACACCAATTGCTCTTATCCTCTTCTAAAATATTGCTAATAAATATTAAGTGATCATTTCAACAAAAGCCACTCCAGAATTAGCTTTATTGATTTATTTACCAAACAAAATGCAAAATGGATCATGGATACAAAACATAACTGTGCGTTGCTCACAAGCTTCACAAAACAATTTCAAATATTAAAATTTTACATTAGAAATATTTTTTACAGATAAAATCCAGAAAAAAATTAAAAATTGTCAATTTATCTGCATAAAATGGGATATAAATCGGAAAAAGTACTTATTCGAATTTCAAAATTTAGATGTCTTTGGAAAGGTCGTTGTCTCACTATTCAAATACATTCAAAATATTAATAGAAAACCATACAATTTTAAAGACTGATTCGATTAAACAGATGGCAGGATTATGAACATGTCCAGAAAAAATCCAATGGAGTCCGAAAAATCTATGCAACGACCGACATGGCGAAAAATATAACTTTTTGAACAAGACATGAGCGTTGTACAAAGCTTAGCTATGAGATTTGACGTTTCAAGTGCGTATGAGTTTTTTGTCTGGTTTTTGTTGAATGTGTAAGTGAATGTAAGAATGTTGGAAAATATAATAAGTAGTGATGAAAGGCTAATGAATGGCATGATATAATTCTCAAGTAAGTAAAAATGCGCTGGTTGTTGATTGGATTGTCACAATGTCCCAAATCAGTGAGAAACATTCGCTCCGTAGAGTAAATCATTCACATGTATAACAAAAATGGTAACAGCAATGCTATAAGAGCAAAAACTGCCGTATTACAGCTACTCTCTTCTGTGCGTTGCAGGTCGTGTGTCGAAATGTCAAAATCTAAGGGCACCAATCGATTAAGGAGGGTTTTATTACCTTATGTCTCGATCAGCACTTTAGCACCAACAGAAAATAAGAAATTTCACTTTTCAATTTGAAACGTGTCGAAATGTCAAGATCTGAGAGCGCCAATCGATTTAGGAGGTGGATTTTGCACTCTAAGTCCAGTGGAAATCAAAAAAATCGCACTTGACAGTTGACAGTGATGATGGTGAAATGTCGAAAATCCGAAAAATCACACCTTTTGCTTTGACAGTTGATAGTTGGGGGCGAGATAGCAAACCATACAAATTTTTCAAATATTTTCTTACAAGTAGGTGTCTTAAGCATAGATATTTAGAAGTACGTGAATAAGCTTTTATATTTATAATAATTAACACTTGCATGAACATGTTGAAAATTTATTGATGTCGGGAATAAGTTTTCCTGGGGAATCGGGCGGTCAATTCATCGAATTTATTTCAGAGATATTCACGACAGCAGAAATATTTTCAAGGAAAACTATTTTCCACGGGAAATTTTTTTTTCAAGATTTGTTAACAAACTATCCTTTATCAAAAGGGACCCGGGCAACGCCGGGTGTTTCCGCTAGTTTGTTATATATAATTAATTTCCTTTCAAACAACGCATGACTTTTCTTAATCGACTCTGGGGTACGAAGGAAATATTGGAATCAAAAAAATATTACAAAAAATATCACGACTAATAAAACTTTTATGAATTTGCTAATACTTTTTTCTGAGTAAAGATAGACTTTAAAGGTATATTATGTGTCTTTAAAAAAATATGTTCATATCCTAAAAAGTTTGTTGACAAAATTTAGTAGAGATACTGCATTATGTAGGTACCTACCTAATAGAGGGTAATTCAGCTTAGGTGTCACAAAAAGCAAGATCGTAAGAAAAAATCAAATATCAAGTTTGATTTCTTTCAAATCGAAAACATAGTGCTCAAACGTCCAAGTGAACACTACAATAATATTCTTAAATATAAACTTTTGCAATCATTTAGACTTATCAAGTACCCGCCGTTAATAGATTATAATTTATCAATGATCTGTCAATATATATACAAATACATAATTCGATGGATTAACATATACAAAAATCATGCGGACATGAGCTGGTCTAGTCTCGACTCTAGAAAGCGAAGCTTATGTGCAGTAGCCGGATTAAAAATGCATTATCAAAAGCTCAAAATCATTAAATGACAACCGTTTAGATAGTGATGCATACAATTAAGATGTCGTAGTTTGGCGACTCTAATCTACACACCATGAAATATGAATTAGCAAATAGAATCTGTGTGAACCTTTACGAGATCTTAAGATTATCAAAATGTTTTCATTGTTTTTCGCTTATTTTTTTATCAGCATCAGAAAAAAACACTCTGACAATTTATAGTTTATTCACAGTTTATCTAGTTGACCTCCAACTTCAACTTAATTTTATGATCATTTAAAAAAATATTAGTGCAATATTATAAATTATAATACTAACTGATGAATAAATAAATATTATATTGACGAGAAAATAGATTGATCCATTTGCAGACTAAGCCAACATCAACGGAATAGTGAAATAATTTGTTTTCTTACATAAAGTTGCACTTGGTGACATTGTTTACTTTCACTGATCACAGAATATTAGACTTCTTTTAATTATATTTACAATAAATCGCTTTGATAAAAATAGATGTTAACTTAAAATGTACAAGTGACCTTATTCACTCCACTTAAAACAGAAGTAATTTCAATATTTTAATATTTAAATTTCTTCATCTTCTAATTAATAGATGTTAACCGAAGCACGAACTCGAAGTTTATGCAGTACTTATACCTTTTGGCAAACAAAATACGCTTACTTATTATGGAGTGTAGCTCAAGTTGTTATCATATGCAACGCATTGGAAATACCCACTAAACAATGCTGGTATAAACCACAATGAATAAAAAGCTTAGCGCACAAATATATTTAAAGAGAATCATACTTCATCGCACGATTTTAAGGACCAAATCCTACAGGAATATTTTAATCCATAGTAGATGTGTAGGATATTATCAACAAAATTAAAAACAGAAAAAAAATGACGGCAAAAAGTTGCTTAATAATGATAATGAATTGATGACCAATATGTTCTTTATATGAACTTGATTCATTTTTGAGATTACTGACGAGTATTTGGTTCATGAAAAATTTACACAATAGATGTTATGGGGGTTCTAAAATGTATTTCTTTGGATTAAAAAAAAAATGATTGTATACTCAAAACTGTTTCTGAATTCGAATCTGATCTCTGAATTGCTGAATTGGCTCAGGTTTACGCGATATCCCAGTCTTAATTCTTAAATTGAAACAAATGTGTATTTTTGAATACTTTGGTCCTTAATTTTCAAACAAATCATTTGTTAGTTTTATAGTCCAGTCATTTTAGGTATTTTTGTTTTGAGTTCGTTAGAGTATCATACAGAAAGCTTAACCCCAAGTTTTCGACCACCAACCCCTTGCAGGGTTGCCACTATCTTGATTTAAAAAGTGAATTTGTTTTCATGAATTAAACCCATATTTTTGAGTTCATCGAAAAACTGAAAATAAATTTTTGTAGAGAAACATACGTCCTACAAATTTTTCCATGCTAATTTTTTTATATTTTGTGTATTTAACGAGTTATAACAAGTTAAAAAAAATGAATTTCACATTTTTTTTAAAGTCAAATACTTTTTTTTCGTTTAGTGTTTCTCAAAAATTTTCTTCAAAAAGTTGTTGAAAGCACTATCACCTACAATTTGTACCCAAACATGTTTTTTTTGTCCTAACAATTGTTTATTTACTATTGCGCTTGAAAGCTTCATAATCGCATCTTTAAACGTAGAATCGAATCATTTATTCAGTTATAAAAGTGGGTGTGTATCGCACGATGCAGTGTTTAAATGGTAAAAATCGTGTATCACGTGTGCATGTGCACTGTAAATGGAATATTTTCTATTATTGTGTGTGTCGGATCGTATTCCGGTAATTCGCATTATTATAGCTCTAGTTATCGTGTATGTAATTGAACAATAACGTTATTTATGGTTAATAAGATTATTATAAATAAGTAATATTTATTGGGAGGCATACATACAATATATACACTTACGTGGCTTTAATTAATTTCAAGTACCGGTGCATGAAACCTTGGTTTCTTACATATGAAGGACCTGGCAGACTATCTTCTTGGAAGGAAATCGGGCTAACAGTTCTTCCACCTTCGTCCTCTGAATCATCGTCCATGATTGGTTGTTTCTTGCGGGCATTGTTGAAAGTCTCCCCTCAACAGTCTTGGCAAATTGCTGTGCAATGAAGACCTGCTTTCACACACCACAAGCTTTTTGGCAATTTTTGGTACCTTCGCAATAAATAAGCTTGAGGATCGAACTAGGTGCCGGATCTTCATCGCTTGTTTGAGGCATCCAACGCAACGTTGTTTTTTTTCCACCCTCAATCACTAGGACTTTTTTCATCTATTTTGCTCAACCACTGTTGAACTTGAAAATATTTCCTATATGAGTGATATTTTGCTGCTCCTTCTGTTAAAGGAAGATTAATCATACATCACTGAGCTCGACATTTTTTCCAGACCCGCAATAAATTTAATAATATCGCAAGCTCCTGACATCGCGTGCGTCGTGCCGCATCCACTTAATACATGTAAGAACGATATATTTTCCATTACTAATTGTACATGCTTCAAGCTGGAAACCGAAAATATTTGGTCTGGAGATTGTCCATGTTTTGGTTTTCGAAAATAAACGTTGTTGGTTACATTTTCGGGGCACAATCCAGGAAGAAGAACATGATTTGTACGTAAACAATCGAATAAAGCGCTTTTAATTTAAACACGAGTATGTAAGTATATGTAGATACATTAAGTAATAAAGGATTGTGTCAAAAAAATTTCGCCAAATATACCGCGGGCTATTTAAGGGTCAAATTTCAGATGATACAGTAGGTAAACAACAACTATGTAAAAAATGACATTTTTGCAAAAGTGGTAAAAAAAATCTTGTTTTAATTGGTTTGTTGTTCCAATACCCGTATTCAAGCTTTTTATATATGTACAAACGTAGTTTTTAAACATTGGCAAACAAAAAACTCATGATCAATTAATTAAATAATACAAACTCCCCTCATAATGTGACTAACTATAGGAGTAGTATGCTTACAATTTTAATTAAACTTATGAAACTCGATACAACAATTTACTTACTTTTGATACATATACAAATGTTTGGTTCTTTGTCGAGTTATTGTATGTATACATATATCAATATTATTTCATGTAAGCACTTTACTCTTAAATGCTGTCTCCTTAAAACACTAAATTGTGAATTTTCTGCGCTCACAGTGGTGAAGTGAAGTTTTTAGTCCAAAACTGAAGTTAGTAATCTCCATCATTCTTAAGAATTTCAGATTTTTAAAAATATAAAATTCAAAAGCTTGACAAAATTGAACTCCAAAAGTTGAGGTTTTCAAAACTTTTCTGCGACTAAAATCAACACATATCAAAAATTCCTCAAACATGGGTCAAATAATTTTTAATAAATTATAATAAAATTTCATCCTGATTTACTGCAAATTATTTCTAAAACGTCTAATTTGCCGTTTCGACTTTTAAACGATCATATCTCGATGCCTTAATTTTTCGGATTTATTTTGTATGTCTAAGACTTTGTTATATTTTTAGTCTATCGATTACAAACACAAAAACTTCTGTACACACCTCCGTTTAAAAAATACAAAACACCGTTTTGAGCCTTATAATCTATATAGCGGCAACTCTGCAAGGGATCCATGGTCGAACTTAGGGCCAGTTTGTTCACAGTGGGTTAAATTTAGTATGTGACTTTCATAGGCTTTAATTAACTAACGCTTATAAAATAAAATTGGCTGATTAGTGAAATCCATGATTAGCAACTCACACTTTGAATTTTTTAAACAAAATTTGATCAACAAAAACATTTGAGGATTTCCCAGCTCCACTAATCATGGATTAAAGATAATCAGCTTTGAACAAACTGGCCCTTAAACTTTTTATAAAGTTATCTTAAGCTGGCTTTAGACTTTCGTTCTTCATTCGGTGAACGTTGTTCGGTGTGCGTTCTTCTCTCAACAACAAACAACGAAGAAAGCATTTACATTAGAAAGCTAAAACCTATTTACAAAATTGTTTATTTATATACCTAGGCTTCTTGTGCCATTCATTGATTAAAAGAACTTCGAAAATGTCCCTACATATTACACAACACCCCAAAACAATGTTCATTTAAATAGTTCTCGCACTTAAACAAACGTTGTTCGGGTAACAACGAACAACGAACACCGAAATTTCTGACCTGATTTAACTTGCACGTTTTTCATTCGTCCTTAGTTCGTTGTTCGGTTTTATCATTTAAATTGTCGTTGTTCCGCGTACGAACAACAACGAATAACGTACACCGATGATAACACCGAAAGTCTAAAGCCAGCTATACGATGCCCACAAGAAAATTGCTTCCTCATATGTTTTTTTGATTTCCACTGGAGCCAAATCTAAAATGACTGGACCACATCTCCATAATTAGATCCCGAATAAGCCCTTATTATGTAAAACGAAATTAAACTATTTTAAGTATGGGTAGCGTATAAGTAGCGCAACAATCAGTCACGATGAAGTGCTTGTTTTACCTCCTCGTGGTGGTCCCCGGGCAACTATTTATGTATCCCAATATACATAAATAGGCCAAAATTACAAGTGCGAAAAGGCCTAGCTTTCTAGGATAGGTTACGGAGGTTAGCATTCTCCGTAACTGAAATCAACCCGCTACCGAAACCAACACTACGCCTCGGATAATTAATGATAACTCGTTGACGACTTTTGGCTATTGTACCCGGACAAAGATTGGTTTCTGGAATGTGAAGACGCTTCTTGACAACGGAAAAGAAGGTCCTCAGAATGCCAGATTCCTGCAACTAGAGAGGGAATTCATGCGGTATAGGATGGACATCTTAGGGATAAGTGAAGTTAGATGGCTGGGTTCGGGGAAGTTCAAGTCACCAACCCGTAACACTGTACTATTCTATTCCGGAAAAACACCTGGAAGCGCTCGGGAATCTGGCGTTGGATTGCTGCTTTCCAAAACAGCTCTCAAAAGCATAATTTCCTGGGAGCCTTTAGGTGGCAGGATCCTGAAAGCCAAGTTCCGGACTAGAGTACGTCGCGTCACCATCATACAGTGTTACGCCCCAACTTTGCTCTCTTCTGACGAGGAGAAGGAGGCCTTTTATAACCGGCTGAGTGCTGCTTATGATAGCGTTCCACGAGGTGATATAGTTATGGTGATGGGAGACTTAAATGCCAAGGTTGGCAATGACAACTCTGGGCTAAGGCATGTCATGGGAAAACATGGTGTTGGTAACCGAAACGACAATGGCGAACGATTTGTCGATTTCTGCAACGCCAACGGCCTTGTTATTGGAGGGACCATGTTCGAGCATAAGACGTGCCACAAAGTCAGTTGGGTGTCGACTGACAGACAAGCAACTTCCAACCAAATTGACCACTTCGCGATCAGCCGGCGTTTTAGAAGCAGTCTCCAGGACGTCCGTAACAGAAGAGGTGCTGACATGGGAATGGCCCGGGACCACCATCTGATGGTTGCTACCGTAAGATTACGTACAGCTGCAGTTCGGAGATCCCAAGGAAACACTCGAATGCCCAAGTTTAATACAGATAGACTAAAGGATCCTGCAGTGCGCCAACAACTAGGGGACCACCTTTCACAAGGATTGAACGCAATCAGCAGCACGGAAACCACATCCATCGAAAATCATTGGTGTGCTGTGAAAAATGTGTTCATATCCGGTGCTGAAAGTATAGTCGGCCGGGCGCAAGGAAGAAGTAGTGCTTGGCTTTCCGACGAAACTTGGGCAAGGATCGAAGAAAGGAAACACTTAAAGCTCGCATCGCAGCTACCCCAGCAGCAGGGAGAAACGAGCTTGAGTCTACGTACCGCATGAAGATGAGGGAAGTTCACCGTAGTGTGCGACGTGATAAGCGTAACTACATCAACGCACTGGCCACAGAAGCAGAAGAAGCCGCTAGTAGGTGTGACAGTAGGACCGTCTACAGAATTACCAAAGAGCTCACTGGTGTCCAGAGCTCTAAACAACACCTGGTTAAAGACACAAACGGATCCCTGCTAATTTCGGATGAGGACCAGTTCATAAGGTGGAGGGAACACTTTTCTGCGGTTTTAAACCGCGTTTTCGCAAGTGAAGTGAACCCTATTCCCACTGAGCTACCCGAAGTAACAATTTCCCGAATACGCACCGTACCCCCCAGTAAAGAAGAAATTATCACCGCCATCAAAGCACTGAAGAACAACAAAGCGGTTGGACTTGACGGTATTCCTGCAGAGCTCTTAGGAGCAGCCCCAACGACATCGAGCGAGCTACTGCACCCACTTATTAAGAGAGCTTGGGAAATAGAGAGCTTTCCTGAAGAGTGGAAAAAAGGAATGATTGTCAAGCTCCCAAAGAAAGGAGATCTCACACAGTGCGAAAACTGGAGAGGAATATGCGTTCTGCCTGCAGTAGCCAAGATAATAGCAAGGATAATATTGGACCGAATTAAAGACCACCTCGAAGACACACTCGACGCCGAACAAGCAGGTTTCCGCACTGGATCTTCCTGTGTGGATCACATCAACACCTTGCGGATCATCATCGAACAGTGCGTTGAATATCGATCACCACTTCACCTGCTGTTCATCGATTTTGAAAAGGCGTTCGACAGTGTCAATAGAGAATTTATTTGGCTTGCTTTGCGCAGGAGGGGCATCCCAGATAAATTGATTGCTATTATCAAGGCTACATATGATGGATCCAAGTGTCACGTTTTGCACAAAGGTAGGCTGTCAGAGGAGTTTGAAATCCAAAGTGGAGTTAGGCAAGGCTGTATACTGTCACCAATACTGTTCCTGTTGGTGATAAGCGACGTACTGCACGCAGCTTTGTCAAATGGAAATGGAGGAATTCGGTGGACTCTGCAATCTCACCTCAAACATCTGGACTACGCGGACGACGTATGCTTACTCTCTCATAGGATCATGGATCTCCATCAAATGACAACAAGGGTGGAGAGAGAAGCAGAAATCGTAGGGCTTAAGATCAACTCGGCAAAAACTAAAAGGATCAGCCTTGGAACTTCCTCATCAATCCAAGTAAATATTTCTGGACAACCGGTAGAGATGGTAGAGGATTTCCAATATCTTGGGAGTATTGTCTCTACGGGTGGCGGAACTGAACTGGACGTAAACAGCCGAATCAGAAAAGCAAAGGCTGCGTTCGGAATGCTGTCCAAAATATGGAGAAACAACTCTTTTAGCTTAAAGACCAAGCTACGACTGTTCCGCTCCAATGTTGAATCCGTTCTGCTTTACGGCTGCAGCACTTGGAAAGTCACTGAAGTTGTCACTAGAAAGCTGCAAACCTTCGTTAATAGATGTCTACGAAACATCTTGAGGATTTTCTGGCCCAACCGTATCTCCAATGCCGAACTTCATGCGAGAACGGGTCAGGAGCCCATAGACTCCATTATACGAAGAAGAAAGTGGCAGTGGATTGGCCATACGCTTCGAAAAGGCGATCGGTGCATTGCATCTCAAGCAATGCAGTGGAACCCGCTCACACAGGAGGGAAGACAAGTGGGCCGGCCTAGAAGTACATGGCGAAGAACGTTCGAACAGGAATCGGCACGACTGGGGAAAGGTTGGAGAGAGCTGAAATATATTTCAAGAAATCGTACACGATGGCGCGTAGGTGTAGTGGAGGCCCTATGTCCCGTAAGGGAAACATCACGGACGTAATAGGTCCGAGGACCTAAGTAAGTAAGTAAGTAAGTATGGGTACAAAAATCATGCTATAGTTTAAAATTTATAAGCATAATATAATAGACATCAGTCGTTTTTTTTGTTTGTTTCGTCATTTGTCTTATTGATAGGCAGGCGCGTAGCGTACATTCGTGACTAAACGGTTCGTAATGATGCGTACTTACATTCGTTGTATTGAAGTTAGTGGAATTTGGGGTTGTTTTGTGGGAAAATAATCAGTAAAAGTATTCATGCAACGAGATAATTTTATGCTTTGCAGAAAGATATATGTAACTTTCCACAAGATGTTTTTATGAGCACCCCCTTAAAAATACTTCCGTAGACGTCGGAAATATTTAAAATAAACGTCGCAAATAACTTAGCCCTTTATTTCTGCGCTTTCGGCATCAAATTCGTGAGATAAAATTATCTGTTATACAAAATATTTTTCCCATACAAATTTTGATAGTTAATTTCTGTGGAGAAATTATCTGGTTTCTCAGGCTTATCTGGGTTTTACGCCGTTATGCATCAATACCCTTATAGTGCCCGATTACACGATTCGTTTTTCTGGTTGTTTCGTCTTTCGTCTTTTTGACAGATTGGGTGAGGGGAGTATAGAAATGTAGGGGGAAGGAAGTAACGAAAGCAGGAATGAGAATTTCAAGACTTTTTCTGGTTGAACTTTGACGTTTCTGATTTGGCAACCACAATGCTCCTCGATGTTGGAAAAAAAGCGATGCTAAAAAAATTATTGAAATGGAAAATCATATTTCGTAATTGAATTATGTACATACGTATGCCGCTTTCCATTGGTTGTCCGGAGTTACTCCTTTTTCACTGTTTCTGTTCCATTCTTATAGAATATGGAAATTTGTGCACCATCTTTAGCATCATACTAAATTCAAATGACCTTTAACTGACATTGATTTATGTCAAAATGGGTATGTTTGAGAGTTTTTTGTTCACGAACTCACACTATGTGTTCCTGTTCAACTGGTATTTATGAAGTAAATTGGATAAGTACTTAGTACCAACAGTTTTTTTGAAGAGGAATTGGAGTTTTATATGATTCAAATTGATTTTTTGGGGGAAGGTTAATAGTCCAGTCATTTGGGCGAAAAGAAAGTGGTTTGCCTGGAAAGATTTGGAGTAGTTTTGAAAACTTTTCATTTTTATATATTTTGAGGTGCTTTTTCCGAATTTTCATTTTGCCACCTCGTACTTCTGACGGTAACGCCGCCATTCGAGGTTAAATGTCGAAAATATCAGGTTTTCACATATAACTCCGAAACGGTAAATGCTATCGAAAAGTATTTCATGCAAACCTTGTAGCTTTTGTGATCCCGAAGAAAAAAAGTTCTGACAATTTTTTCCTACGACTTACCGCTAAGAAGATATCGACATTTAAAAAAACGCAAAATGTCGAAAATGTGACTTTTTCACGTATAACTCCTAAACGCTTCATATTTTTGAAAACATCTGAATGCAAAGTTTGTACAATTTGTAACCCCCTACAGGAAAAAAAAAAAAAAAAAAACAACCGTTTTAAGGATATAATTATTTTTAAAGTATGCCAAAAATTCAAATTTTTTTCTCTTAAATGACGAAGTCTTCGAAAAAAAACTTATACTCAATTTATAGACCATAATATTCTCTAGAAAATTGTGTTGACGCTTTTTCCATACAAGTCATAAGTCGCAAGATATTGGTACTTAAATAGCGTCAAATGTCGAAGAAATAGGTTTTTTGCATATATCTTTTAAACGGCAGGTTTTATCGAAAAATTATCTACGCAAAATGTATAGATAATGTAACCCCATATAAGCTTGCATTAAGATTTTTTTCTATTAGTCATAATTTTGAAAAAATGGCGACCAAAAACAGTTTCTCACCAATATCTCTTTTCAAATTAGTTCTACGATTAAACAGTCTTTAAATAAATTGAAGCTGACAAAATTTCCCACATTTTATACTGTATTGAATTTTTCTTAAGATGAATAGTTTCCGCGTAGGAGCTACGGAAAGCCTACTGAAACATTTGCAACAAAAACTCATTTCCACACCACATGATGTAGAGAAAGTGGTGCGCTTTTTTTTTGTGTGGTATTCCTAGTAGGCCTAATCTACTTGTGTGTAGGCTTTGCGTTGCTCCTACGCGTAAACTATTCATCTTAATAAAAATCAATACAGTATAAAATCTGGGAAATTTTGTCAGCTTTAATTTATTTAAAGACTGTTTAATCGTACAACTAGTTGGAAAAGAGACATTGGCGAGAAACTGTGTTTGGTCGCCATTTTTTCAAAATGGCGGGGTTAGCGGCAAAGGTGTGAGGTGGCAAAATGAAAATTCGGAAAGAGCATTCCAAAATCTATAAAAATGAAAAGTTTTCAAAACTGCTTCAAAACTTTCCAGGCAAAACAATATTTTATTTTAATTTTTTTTTATTCAAAAAAACTATGTTTTCGAAATTTGACCATTTTTGAAGTCGCAATATCTTGCAGCTGATGTGTTATATGAAAGAAAGTGTCACAATATTTCTTCTAGAGAATATTAAAATCTATCAAATAGGTTCAAAATATTTCCGTCAAGTTCGCCATTTAAAAGTAAATGGCTACAAACCGGTATTTTTGAGTTTTTGTGATTTCTTGAAATAATGATATCATAAAAATTATGGCGGCTAGAAAAAAAATGTTAATGCAAGTTATATATGGTTACATTATGTATAAATTTTGTATAGATAATTTTTCGATAAAACGAGCCGTTTAAAAGATATATGCAAAAAACCTATTTCTTTGACATTTGACGCTATTTAAGTACAAATATCTTGCGACTTATGACTTGCATGGAAAAAAGTGTCGACACTATTTTCTAGAGAATATTATGGTCTACAAATTGAGTCTAAGATTTTTTGTCGACAACTTCGTTATTTAAGTGTAAAATGTGAAAAACTGAAAATTTAGAATTTTGTCAATTTTTTAAAATAATTATATCTTAAAAACGGTTGTTTTTAAGAAAAAATAATAGTTTTTTCCTGTAGGGGGTTATACATAATGTACAAAGCTTGCATTAAGATGTTTTCAAAAACATGAACCGTTTAGGAGTTATATGTGAAAAAGTGGCATTTTCGATATTTTACGTTTTTTGAAATGTCAATATCTTCTTAAAGGTGATTTGTAGGAAAAAAATAGTCAAAACTTTTTTTCTTCGGGATCACAAAATCTAGAAGTTTTGCATGGAATACTTTTCGATATATGCGAAAACCTGATATTTTCGACATTTAACCTCGAATGGCGGCGTTAGCGACAAAAGTGTGAGGTGGCAAAATGAAAATTCGGAAAGAGCACCCCAAAATCTATAAAAATGAAAAGTTTTCAAAACTACTCCAAAACTTTCCAGGCAAAACTACCAAATGACTGGACTATAAGTAGTTTCAGATGTTGTAACAAGTTAGTTGGTCGTTTTTGTTTCACATCTGTATTCCTAGTTGAATTTCAAAGGTAAATGGCTAACAACACTACCTACTTACGATTTTTGTTTTTTTTTTCCTGTTTGCATAAACTTGTGTACCTATTTTCATTTGATCTGAGTTCAAATTAAATGAAAATAAATATATAAGCTATTTACAGTTATCTATAATTGATTTTTTGTGGTGGGTTTTAGATCTAACCTAGAGACCTATTTATATCCCACAAAATGTTCCATACCAATTTACTATATCGATAAAGAGTCACAAAAATAAATCATTTATTTGTTTTCAAAAATCCTTAAGATTCTCATTCACTTGCAAGTACGTGCAACGCAGTCGTGCATTTTACTGACATGCATAAACATATTATATACATACATGTACCGATTAGGGTGGTCATTATAATACATTTTTTTTTGAATTTTCATGTTTCGAAGGGGGTCTGGATCAGCTCCAAATGAAGACAAAATAATTCGGTAATTTTGTTCTGATTTTCATTTTCATTAAAGTATTTTATACGGCTCCAAATTATGTGAACATCATGTCAAATGTATGCGTGCAAACTAGATGTCATCAACCTGACAGCAAATGTCCTATAAAAAATTTTACATTTACATAAGTCTTTTTAGGGCTGCAGTATTGCTGCTAGTTTGATGACTTGTAGTTTGCGCAGTTTCCAAGGGAAATTTGGAGTGGTATATAACTTTTATATTTAGGTATATAACATTAATGTTAAGATAGTTGGGCCGTCAAATCACTACAATGTTAAAATTCTGTGTGTACAGATACAAATTGTATGGTAACAAAATTTGGAGTGGTATAAACGCCTTTTTTTGTGTTGCATTTTGAAAGTTCATGATAAAGGTGTTAAGACAACGGTATTTCGCCCATGTAGTTGAAATTCAGTATAGAAAGATACAAAGCAGCAACAAAATATTTGAGTCAATCTTTAACCAGCTCTCGGGATAATCTATATACCTAGTCGTTGTATGCGTTTATTTATTTACCTATTTTCTTATCATCATATATATTATTTCTGTTGTCAAACTCCTTTTTTCTCATTTATAAAATAGTCAAATTCACTAAAATAGGTATCACTGAATAGGAATCTACACATATTCATGACATTGCACGAAAACTTTATGTTATACCACACTATTTTCTATAAAATTCGGAAATTTCAAATAATTCAATAAATGAAAAATTTGACATAAAGAATACCTTACTTTTAACCCATTGAATGAGTGAAAGAGAAAAATATGTATTACTTCTGTAATCTAAAATTCTCTTTTTTTTTGCTGCACCTTCAGAGAGTGGGAGAAAAACATTCTTTAGTTACACCATGCATGAATGAAAGGAACATATTTATTACGTTTGTAATGTATAATCCTCTTTTTTCGCTAGTACATTGAGTGAGAGGTGGAGAAACATATTTGATACCTACCTCTGTTGTTTGTAATCTCTTTTCTCATTATAAATAGCCGAATGCATTTATTAGGTATCACTTCACTAGATTGCATGAATGAAAGAAACATATTTATTAATTCTTTAACTTAAAATCTTACAAGAAGAAATAGAGGAACGGGCATATCGACGAAAAAGTGAGACACAGGGTCGAAATGCAGTGAGATGGCTAAAGGCTGGGGCCCCCAAAAGAATTTTTAGCTGTGTGTATATTTGAGATTTAAGTTTAATAGTAAAAAAGCTTATTAAACTAAATAAATAAATGAAATAAATGTAAATATTGTGAATACATGCAATACTTCATTGAAAAAAAAAATATATAACATATGCGGTACTGCCTTAAATCCTGTAGAAACATCATGTGGAATATGAGACACGATCATCCCGTGGGATACAAAAATTGTGTGTTTTTACACGATTTAACGCATATTTTTTTATGAAATTTTAAACTTTTCTTTTCGCGGACATTTAACATTGTAACTTTTTTAGATTTTTGGAACTTACTTAATTTCTTATTCCCGACGTTTCGAAGAAATTACACTAAATTACACATTTAGTCTTATCCCGTGACCACGAAGAGTGTAATTTCTTCGAAACGTCGGGAATAAGAAATTATAATATTTACGCGTTAAGTTCCGAAAATCTAAAAAAGTTACCATGTTTTTTTAAATAAAGTATTGCAAATATTATGTTAACTTTTATTTCACTTTTTTATTTAGTATTTTCATTTTTTTAACGTTTTGAAATCTCTAAACACTTTCGTCTAGCTCGGCAAAATGACAGTGGTGCGTTCTTTTTCTATAAAATGTTAGCTTTTGTTGTTGTGTCAAAAAAAAAATTAAAATGTCATTGTCAAAAGTGTTACACTGTGTAACATTTCGTTTAGGAACGATCAATGTTAAAAATATTGTATGTATGGTATGGGGTTGAAAAAAAAAGTCGAAACACATTTAGAATGAAAATAATCAAATAAATATTTTTATTGCGTCAAATTTTATTAGAAAAAATATTATGATCACTTAAACGCATGTCTATAATTTTGTTCAAACATTCTATTTGAAAATTTAAAGCCTTATCAAATGTGCGAAAATTTTCGCACGGGTCTTCTGGTAACAAATAAATACAAGTGATCCGCATACAGTCTGAAAAATTTAGGATAGGTTGGTTGAAACTAGACAAGAAAAAAATCGTATTTGACTAAGTGTTTATATATTTCTCTTTCCACGTAAGCGGGAGGAACAATTTTCTCTATACAAACAGTTATTTTCATAGTTTGTAATTTTCAAAAATTTTAAGTTTATTATTTTTTAATTACATAATTTCATTCAGTTATTTTAATTCAAATAAAAACTTATATAGAAACAATAAACAAAAATTAGTACTATTTAAAAAGTCAACATTTTGAGAAAATTTCGCGAACATTTTTTTTTTAATTTTGTTTCCCAAATTGTAAGGTCTGAAAATTATTTTTTTCGAAAAGAAAAGATTTTGAATCAAATTAAAAAAATATATTTCAGACTAAAAAAAAGAAACCACACATTGCTGTAAGTGCATAAGCTGTAGTTTTTCAATATTTTTGTTGTGGGATATTATAGAATTCCCCTTCCATTATATAACTTTTTTAGTATTTTTGGCATCTTATATGAATCATCATTTTACAGAATTAAAAAAGGCATATCAAATAATTAAACACTAACCATCAGTGACAGCGAAAAAAATTGAGATTTCTTTTTCATCTTTCCAGCTGATTTAGGCCCATCCTATCCAAGATTATCTTTTTTGTAACACGACCACCCTTTCCTAACTATCAACGTCAATGACTTGAACTTGACTTAATGCAAAACGCGTATGTGTAGATAATTTATGTAAAGTACCCCGTTGAACACAAAAGAAAGTTGTTTTGGTTTGTGTAAGAATATAATACGTTACTATCTGAATAAGACGAAAAGATCAAAGTGATTTTTGATTTGGAATGGGAAAAAACGTTTGTTGATTAAAAATAAAAACCACCACAATAAAGAATTATTTGTTTGTTCTTTTATTTTGATAACTTAAAAAAGCACTTCATTTTTAGACGTTATTATATCTTTTTGGACAAAAATATAATGACAAATGTGGGCAGTAGCGGATCTAGGATAAGGCTGTGGGGGGGGCTTGGTAGATCCAGTTTGAGACATTTATGGCCAGTTTCACAAGTTAAACTACAATTTATGTTTAAACTTAAGTTCAGCACTTCATTCGGTTTCAAAGTAAACCTTGAACTTAGATAATTCTGTAGTTCTAGTTCAACGAATGTATTCTGCCATTTAAACTTCATAGCCTAAGAGCCGGCAGCAAATTTTGGGAGTGGATTAATAACCAAAATATGAGTATGATGGTTTGTAGGTGCATATATCGCGGTATCAAAAACAACCGTCTCTCAGGTTTCTTTTTCAGCCTTTTGCGGGGGTAGGGGTTTGAAAATATCGATTTTCCAGTTTATTTTGTCAGAGGTATTACCACTTCAATAAATTTAAAAAATATATTGTGTGATGTTGTCATTAAGTCAAAACATCATAATCTTGGCAATTCGACCAATAGAACTCAAAATATAAGCTTTTTCTTTCTTGGAGAATTATAAAACACAAAAAATCAACAAAACAAAGTCTCCAAAAAAATCTATTAAGGTTCGCTTAAAAACCTAATATATTGAGTTCTATTGGTCGGATTGCCAAGATTTTGACGTTTTGACTTAAAGAAAATGACAGAGCATCACATTATATATTTTTTAAATTTATTGAAGTGGTAATACCTATCAAAAAATAAACTGGAAAATCGTTATTTTCAAACTCCCACCCCCGCCAAAAGCTGAAAAAAGAAACCTGCCAGACGGTTATTTTTGATACCGCGATATATGCACCTACTAACCATTATACTCATTTCTTGGTTAGCAATCCACTCCCAAAATTTGCTGTAGGCTCTTGGTCTATCAGTGCAGCGTTCAGAACACTTCATCGTAATAATCATTCTAAAATCTTATTGATAACTGCCATTTTATAATAATAATAAATTATTATATTTCTTTCTATTTGAAATTATTTTTATTTTTAATGTTTTCGAGTGACGAGGAAATGTAACATTCGTTGTGAGAGTGAAAAGAGAAAAACAGTTCCCTTGAAGAACAAATTATTTTAACTATTGTGACGATGTTGATTTTATTTTATAATTTATATATTTTTATAATTTATACATAGCTAATATACAAAAGTTTTATTTTAGGTTAAAGGTTTTTTTTTTGTGAAAATCTACAGTTATATAAATAATTGAATTTTGGCATTCCCACTTTTCCTTTTAGAATAGCATTGTTTTTTGTGCATTTATATCAGCTTCTATCCCCGGTTTAAAATGATTTCAATATTACATACAATAACATCTGTAGTAGTTAATATTTTTAAGTGGAGATAGAAAAAAAAAATGTATATACCTTCAATTTTCAGCCACGTCAAGCTTTGAACTGTCAGAAGAAAAAATCTGTCAGTAAATTTGTACGTCAGTCTAGAATAAATAAAAAATAAATCGCGTGGCACAACGGCTCATGAAGAACCAGGGCCTAGTGACTAACAACTCGTAACCATTCCTGTGTGCGCCTTTCGACAGGAATGGAAGGGACCTACAATTTTATGCCGAATCCGAACGACTAGACGAGAAGCACTTATTCGTGACAAGTGATACTCTTGGAGGATTTGTCAATTTTTCGCAAGAGGCAGTAGCCCTGAAAAAAAACTTTTTGAGTTTTTAGATGGACGAGGCTGGGAAGCGATCCCAGACCTCCAGCGTGACAGTCGAACGCACTAACCATTACCCTACGGGCTACTACGTCAGTCAAGAGGGACTGTAAATATTCACACGCATGATTTTCTGAGTGCCCAGAGAAAAGTCAGATTTTGATTTGTTGTTCCCAAATTCTTCACGGGTTTTAGCCCCAATTTCGTTTTTTTGCAAAGTTAGCGAAGTTCTTAGGGTGAATTATTTTTTCGTTTGGCATGTTAATTATTAAGCCCCGACCCCGTTTTTTTCAATTATCTCTTTTTCATCCCAATTTTCTGTCAATTATCCGTAGCCCCGAACTTGTTTTTTCTACAACTCCCTTCAGAATTCAGCCCCAACCTAATTAATTTGGGGCTTAGAAAAAAAATACGTAGCATATAAATTGCGTAGCCCCAGCCTCGTTATTTTTTCTGACTCCTGATTCTGATTTCTATATTTCAATCAATTTAAGAACCGCCTGTGGGGGGGGGCTTTAGCCCCTATAGCCACCCCCTGGATCCGCCACTGAATGTGGGAGATTCTCAGCAAACTGATATTGTTGTAATGAGAGTGATTGTAATATTTTGCTGTCATAATGTTTTTAATCTTAAACCAAGGTAGCTCTAAAAATTGTTCTTACATACATACATTAGGGTTGGTATATGGGTATTCTTTTCGAAATGTTTGCAATTATTTCTCACCCCTTAAAAGTGATCATAATATATTAAAAACAGATTTGAAAAATGTCACTGAAATCGGTTAACGTAATAAAAAAAACAGTAAATATACACAACAAGAACTTTATGTTTATTGTTATTTTTAACGGTGTGATAATTGTTACGAAAAAAATAATTTTGATTGATATTCCGTAATGATCTTCATGTAAGTTTTGTGCCAAATTAAAAAAATTTCCAACAACTTCTACACTTTTACTAGTCTTTGAGTAAAAAACTATAACTACTATGAAAATTTCAACTACACAGTGGCACGTGTAAACGTTTACCTAACTGTGTGAAATTTTGGAGAGAATTTAAAATAATGATCAGTTTTAAGGGTGAGGTTTGGAAGAAATTCAAATAATTTCCAAAATAAGACCCACTCTACTTCATTATATACATATATGGACATATTATAGGTATACAAATTATATAATGCCACGACTTCGCTCAGTTTAACCTTGAGCCCAACTTCTGACGTACTTTTTTGTACTGAGTCAATCAATGCAAATGAGTCAATCAAATCTAAATAATGTCCATCACCTTTAAAATGCTAAAAAGATCAGTTGTTCATTCGTGTTTGCCTACATATAGCCCACACCTAGAGAAAAAATAACGTAGAACCAAAATGAAACCACTTTGATTTAAATATTTTCATAATAGTCTAAGAGTTGGCAGAAGATTTTGGGCGTGAAAGGAAAGCAAGTTGTCCTGGTGAAGATGATAACGAATACATTTTCCCTCAAAAACCACCTTTGACAATAGATATTTGATTTATCGTTTTTTATTCTTGGTAACAATAAAAAACAAAACATTCCTACCAACGTTTATCAACGTACTAGTTGTAGGGGAAGGTTTACGGGGCATAGTTTTACACTTTTCTGTTTCACTCAAAAAAACACCCTTCAGCGCTAGATATTTTTATAAACTCTTTTGATTCTTGTTTCTTAAGACAAATGAGACATGTGTGCCAAGTTTCATCACCATACCATTGAAATTTGGTATTTACATGCTCGTTTCACTGAAAATTTAGTCATCATTTTATAAAATGGTTATAACTTTTCCTAGGGAAATTATATTGAAAATATTTTGATTGCATAAAATTGGGCATTAAAAATTACCCTAAGGTCATGTGCCATATTCTTAGATTATACCAAGACAAATATACCTATAGTGGTTTGATATACTCCTATTTTCCCCTCCTCCATTTTGAAAGCGATTATACAAAAAACTAATACATGGATAAAAATATACTTCGGATATGCTGTAGGGTATGAAATTCTACGTTGAAGCTCATCTTAAAATTTTTTGAAAATTCACTTTATAACCATTATTTTCTGACAAATAAAAACCCTTATTTGCCGAGGGTATTTTGCTCCCCCCGCTTACAAGGATGGGGGAGGGGTCAAAAATGAAAATATTCCTATGGCTTCAAGAATTCTTAATCCAACGAGATATTTCACGAAATCAACCGATGTCTGGTTCCCAATTTAAAGGCTAATTTATGTGAAATTTCGTGATAAAAACACGGTCAAAAGGCAACCCTTATATCTCCGGTCTGCCAGTGTTGCCACCGTGGCAACACTTCTTTAAAGTAAATTTAGGATGTGGACTATTAGTTTACCGAAGTTCATCCCATCTGAATGAAGTGCAAGGTTGGCTCCCTTAACGCCCGAACAGAGTTCTGATCGTGCGCAATCAAATATATGTATGTACTGCCATTTTAACCACAAACATTCTTCAAATAATCCCAAAATAACATCCATCACAACCGTGCTATGATATTTCTTGCACACTAACTAACATCACTTTCATTGTTGCATTCAAGGAAAACTTAACTCAAGTTATTCGTAGAATTAAAAATCCCACTAGACTCATGCTAGTTCAATCCTACCTACCTAAATTCCAAATATTTCACCCTGTTCGTACAAAAGAAAAAAAAAAACAGAAAAAAATCTCAACACAAAAAAGTTCCATGCCACCTCATATGTGCAAGATTTATTTCATGCACACTGGGTCCCAAAATTAACATAGAGAATATGACAACGAAAAATACTAATTCATACTGAATCATGTGGGCTAGTACGTGCAGGTTTTGTATTATGCACCGTACCTCTGTATGTGACTTCTCATCTTCGAAAAAAGAACAACAAAAAAGGTCCCCGAAAAAGAGAACAGGTAGAGGTTGCTGTGCTACCTACTACCAGGCGCGAACGCAGGGGGGGGGGGGGTTTGGGTTTTTTTTCCTAAATAAAATTAACTGAAGTTCCTATTTATTTGTTTATGCATATAATATGTATATGTATGTATATATTTTTATATTATTTTGTTTTTGAAATTAATTAATTAATTTATTTATTTTTTTTTTTAAATGAAGTTTATGTATTTTTTATTTTGTATATGTAATATATATATGTATGTATGTATATATATTTTTATTTTATTTTGTTTTTAATTTATTTACTTTTTTTTTGTAAATATGTACTTTTATTACATTTGATACATACTATTATATAAATTCTTTAATTATGATTGTGACCTTTTATAAATTTTAATAATTTCTTGTTTTGTAGGCTATAGGTCAATTGAAACAAATTTTGATTTTTTAATTTTTTATTTCGACGTTTCGGTATATACATATATACATACCCGAATCGTCGAATTAAAAAATCAAAATGTGTTTCAAATGACCTATAGCCTACAAAACAAAAAATGATTGCTATTATATATGTACATATGTAAACATATTTGTTTGTTACTGAGGATTAGGCCTATCGGGGATACCCTAATAAGAATCGCATTGAAAGTCTACTTCCTTGGTAATGTAGAAAAGGCTTATGCATGTGTATCAGTGCATGTGGAAAAAATAAAAATGGGGCGCTTTCTACAAATATTGCACAGGGCGCAAGTTTGGCTGGGGCCGGCCCTGTCCATCTTAAATACTACATTACGGTTAGCCAATTTGCGAAGGGTCTCAACCAGTTTCTATCATTGAGTCTAGTTAGATAAAATAGTGTTAAAGTTCATAATTACCTACCTAATTGTTTATTCATTTCAAACTATGCAAACATGTTGCATGTATTATTTTGTATACAATTAATACATTACCAACAAGGAAATGGGTATTTGTACATTTACATTTTTGATTAAAGATTTATTTAAAATTTAACAACATGTCCAGCAAAATAAATTGTATTAGAATCTTTTATAGCGAAGAAAAATGGCCGATTAACGGTAAAATACTTCAAATTATAATCAAGTGACGCATAAAAATATTCGATAACTGAAAATAAAAGAACATAGATAAGATAATATCAAAACAATTAAAAACAAATTCAACTAACATGATGCAGCAGCAGCTTCGGAGCCAGCTTCATTCACATCAATAAAAGCCTTATGTTGAACATTAGATACTTTTACATCTGGACCTGATTGAATGATTCCTGGCAATTCGGCTTTATCAAACATTGAACGAATTCCCATCTTTTATTAGAAAATAAAAAAAAAAAAACAAAATGCGAAATTCCATAAACTCAAAAACCTTACCTCTTTTAAAACATCAGATAATTTTGTTAAAAAATCTATCTTGAATTTTGGTAGCAATAAGTTGACTTTTTGAACACTCATTTTTGATGACAAATCATTGATATCGATTGAGCCTAACTTTTCCTCTAAATCAGCTACACCGTCCTTTTGTGCTGGCAGTATTACCATCATAGACAGATCTGAATTTTTGTATGGCATTTCGACAGCTGTTGCATCCAACTCAGGAAATACACCGTAGTTTAGTCGCCTATTACTACCAACCATGGTATCAACATTGACTGATCCATTTTTACTGACCCAGAAAGTACTTTTGTGTGTAGCGTCCTTATTGAACGGTTCTGCCCACTCTCCCTTGAAATAGATCGCATTAACAATTAATGCAACTGTGTCTTCACCCACAGATCCTGGTTTCATTAATTCAGTTATTTTGTTGTTAGTTTTATTTTCCACCCAAGTGTTAATGGCTTTAACGGCTTCCGAAGGTAAGTCCTTAAAATTAAGAGCTTCCGCCCCTGAATTAAAATAGTTTTCTGATCTTTTGTTGAAATCAGCCTGCAGTTGGAAGTCAGAGCTGACAAACATTCTATTTGCCATACTCAATTTGGCTTCGCCTGTATTTTTCTTCAAAACCTGAGCAAAATATTCACCAACTTGGTCTTTGTCAGCCGATGGCAAACGGAGGCTATTTTTGAGCTCTTCAGCTGTTTTTCCTGCAGCACCAAGATATGTCATTGCCAGTACTGTTTGAATGGATATAGGAGAGAATACAACATTTTCTGTAGCTTTATTCTTTGCGATTTTTGCAAACAAATCTGAAGCAAAAAGTCCACCGCTTAAGGACGGCGAAGAGGCCTGATCGATACAGGCTGATGAAGTCATCTGAAATAAAGCTATCAGAGTGCAGAAAATAACTGAAAGTAGAAACAGTCAAAGATATTAATAAAGAAGGTGATTTTGTTAGTGTTTTAAAGTATGTACAATGTACATAGATTGTAGGGGTATGTTGAAGCCCCACCCTAGGAAGCATTCTTTTATATAGTTTTAACTGGATGCCCCAGGTGTGGTCCTTACTTCCAAAAATTCCGACAAAGCTGAATTTCGGTGGAGAGCTTGGTGTAGCTTAAAGTTTAAGGGGAACGGGGTTCTTTTGAAAAAAAATTGTAAATACATATTGAAACTCATAAAATTCAACACAAAAAAGATTTTAACACTTTTTGTTCGTACGATTGATAGATTTGGAAAAAAACGGTCGAAAAAATTTGGGTGCAGTAATATGGGAGGATGTTTATTATATTGTTGGATGGAAAATTTGTTTTTAGGGTTATGTTTGGAAAAATATTTTCTATTAAAGAACCAAGTTTTAAAGCTGGTTCCGGGAGGGAAATGCCGCAATCTTGAAAAACTCCCAAGAAGTTAATTATTTTGCACAAAATGATCGAAAACAACTTGTAGACAGTACAATTAATTACAAAATGACATAGTAAGGACTTCTATAATGTCTATTCGTTCTGAAGTTATAGCGGTCGAAAGTTCATTTTTTCATATACATTTAAAATTTTGTCTATAAATTCGGTGCATATACAGTATTTTAATATTGTTTTAAACCACTTACTTCCAATATATACCCAATCTTTTCACAGTTATTTTTAAGAAATAAGAGGTTTCAGTTGATGCAACTATTTATCTCCTTTTATATCATCTTAGGACCGCTATAACTTAAGAACGGATTGCGGTACAATTAATATGTCGTTTTGTAAATAATTGTACTGTCTAAAAGTTGATTTTCGATCACTAGGAAAAAAAATAAACTTCTCGGGAGTTATTAAACAAAATTAAAGAAATCAAATTTTTCCATATGGCGACATTTCCTTTCCGGTACCACTCTAAGAACTTGGTTCTTTAATAGAAATTATTTTTCCAAACATTGACCCAAAAAATAAAACTCCCCATTCAAAAATATAATAAATAACCTCCCATAGTACATTTTATTGACTAAATGTACTGCCCCAAATGTTTTGGACCGTTTTTCTCCAAATCTATCAATTGTACGCAAAAAAGTGTTATGATATTTTCTGTGTAGAATTACATAAGCTACAATGTGTACCTGCATTTTTTTTTAAAAATACCTTAAGTTTTCGAGTTATTTAGAAAACTTTTCTCTCCACCCCTAATTTAGGGTACTTTTCAGGAATTGTTTATGACAAAAATATGAAGCTCTCCACAAAATTCAGCTTTGTCGGAATTTTTTGAAAATTAATATGTTCTTTTTTTCCTGGACCAGTGTGATGTCGTGAGAAAATAATTAACATTTTCCTCTTCGAGGATGAAAGAAATATTTATTTTGAATTCTTTACTTTACAATGCTTAGATACATAGGTATCTACCGAATAATTAACAATTATAACTGTAAAGTTCATCAAAGGCATTACAAACAAAACAAATGTTCCTATTCGAGTACATTATGTAGTATCAAAATCAACAACAGAATTAAAAAGTAGTCATTTGACCTTTAAAGCCGGAACCACACCTGTGTCGTGTGTTGTGTTGTGGAGTCATTTCTCGCTATCAATCCATATATTTTAAACGCCACACAGCGAAACAACACACGAGGACACGGGACAAATATTGTAGTTCTAAAAAATAAATAAATAAATAAATTGGGTGGCACAGCGGCTTGTGAAGAACCAGGGCCTAGTGACTAACAACTCGCAACCATTCCTGTGTGCGCCTATCGACAGGAATGGGAGGGACCTACAATTTTATGCCAAATCCGAACGGCTAGACGAGAAGCACTTATTCGTGACATGTGATACTTTGGAGGTATTGTCAATTCCTCGCAAAAGGCAGTAGCCCTGAAAAAAACTTTTTAGTTTTTAGGTGGACGAGGCTGGGAAGCGAACCCAGACCTCCAGCGTGACAGTCGAACGTTCTAACCATTACGCTACGGGCTACTAAATTGTAGTTCTAGGGAAACGAAATACATTGTACCGATCCGATAGCGACACACGGACACGACTCTTAACATGTCTATATGCATTGGTATGAAAACTGTTGGCTGGCAGTTTTGATTTCTGAAGCGAAATTCTCTTAATCGTTCGACTATAGTCGAGAGACTTACTATACCAAAGACAAAACCCTTAAATGATTCGTTCAACTTTTATGGCACACATATTTAAAAAGTGCTACAATTTTAATTGAACACTTTTTGGTAAGACAAACGATATATACAAAAAAAATACATTTGCATGAATTTTAATACTACATTGAACATTTTTATTTACAAATTGATCAAATATTTTTGTTTTTTGACCCATAACAACAAAACAAACGACTATCAAACAAAAGCAAAACGACACTATGATACATATGAGGAAGAAATATGAACTTACAGGTATTATATTCTTTCGACATATTGTTTGCGATCTGACCCTGCCGAGAAGCGCCGAATTGCGATGAACTAGCTGAGAATATTGTAGATTAGGAACTAAATTATTTGTGTGGAAGTTCTATTGTGTTTATGTATGTTGAATATAAACCATTATTAAAAGATTCTAACTCGGAAGTTTATTTTGATATGCAAGCTCATACATATTTTTAGAAAATCCAAGTAATCATGAACGTACGATTGTACTGTACAGTAGGTACATACATAGGTCAACGATTTCTATTGTTTCCACTTTCGTTGATAATCCATAATACCGTTTGTCCAATTAAAATTCGCAAAATAATTTATTGAGATTTTGATTAAAGTTTGCTTGGAAGCCACTAACTATTGAAAACATATATAATTTCGTTTGTTATCAGTCTCATTACATATCACAGTGCATTATGTGATTTTAGCTTATATAAATATAATAAATTATGGCTCTCGGAATTTATGAAAGAAAATTACAACATTTGGTTTTGATTTGGCCAACAAAATGTGATGGTTGACTAAACAAAAGTTTCAATACTATTGAGGGGTTGCATCCATAGTTGTTCTAATGAGAAGACTCAGTTTGTAGTCGGTAAAGTATTTCTATAGTCACCTCCATCTGTCATACTAGATATGAAATGTATAAATCAAGTGGTTAAATGTGCAGAAATACATTTAAGGCTTCAGTTGGGCAAGATTTTATAGCACCTGTGCTGTGGTGCCAACGCTAGTAGTTCTTTGGATCTTCTTAAGTAGGTATATCGATGTTATATGATATGAGTTGTTAAGTGACAGCGAAACACAATCGAACCGTACATTATGTATGTGCAGATCGGACGTAGCATAGCTGTGTACGTCCACAATATCATCTGAAGCCGTTTTTACCAAAACGTTTGCTACAGACTTGCAGGCTTTCTTAACCCTTTCTTCAATGTTTAAATTGGCCGGAAATCCTTCGTTTATTCATGCCCCCGCTTACCGACCTTACGGATAAAAATTACACTTCTCTAGAATTAAACATAATTTCAGTTATTAATTATTTTCTTATTAAAATGCAGACTTATATGTATGTGACCCTCACATGTTTGTTTATTTTTGAATTAAGCATTTAAATAATTTTGTTTAATAATTGATAAGAAAATGTTTTTTATTAAACATAAAACATTATAATTTACCTTATCGCCAATTTATTCTGTTACAGACTCTTCCATTGGAATTTATCCTTTTCCCAGAAGTCAAATTACAACTCCAATTCAAGCAATATTTTCCAGAAAAATGTCTTCAATTTTCGCTCGCGAATTAGATTTACATGTACCTTTTACTTTTTTGAAAATTGTTTTCATGATTAGTAAAAGATGCATCCTCTTTTGCTCAAATTCATCGAAGTTCAACGCGTAAATCTCCGTGAGATCCATAGCTTGGACTAAATTCAATTTTACGTTTTGAAATTTGGAATTCGGTGATGAAATATGTTAATCACACCAAAAACATAAATGTTTAAAAAGTAGACAAGTTCTTCTTTATACAAAAACCTTTGCGTAACAAGTCGGCCGTAAAAAGTAGTGAGATCTAAAAGTACGCCAAGTTCTAAGCTTATTAATATAAAACTAGTATCGCCAGTGGCCGAATATTCGGCCAGCGAAACAAACACCAAGCTCATGGATACGTCAAAGATTATCTTTTTACTACTTTATATTAGATCCATGACAATTTTGAAAATTTTAGAAAGGGAAAACTAATTAAAAAAAAACAAAATTTACGGATAAGTACATTCCTTTAGCATTCATTCAAATTTTATCTTGAACTTAAAACAAACAAAAAAAATGTTGTTACTTATTTTTTAAAAATTATGTTCATTAACTATTCAATAGTAAACCTTAATTCATCTATAAAGCACATATTACACTACTTTATTTTCATAGTTAAACCAAATTTTGTTCTGTTTAAATTATGAAAATATGTATTTCTTAATTGAAATTCGAAAGTACGTAGACGTACACCGTACTTTTTCTTTTTTAATTTGTAAATTAAATAAGTTCCCAACTACTGTATATGTTTAAAGAAATAATATGAAAATATGCTCCCGCTTATTAAGTTTAAAGGGGACGGATATAATTCACCTAATTTTTTGCCTTTTTAAAAGTACTCAAAGCTAACATTATCCTTAATTTAAGTTAAAGCAATCTTTGTCCTAAATATGTATGAGTTTTTCTGGCGAGTACCCACATACCAAAAATTCAAACAACCATTGGTCTTTTTAATGCTTAAAAAGAGTTGCATAAGGTGAGCGAGACAGAGGACACATAAAAGGAATTAAAATCCTCGGAACCCGTTCAAAATGAATTATGAACACATAAAAGTTAAGACTTTTATCAATGTTGCTGGAAAAACTCTAAGCTTTACCGGTGAATTCTAGAATGCACTTATTTTTGAGTTTTACAATAACATTTTTTCAGATCTCCATCGAGTTTCAAAAAAGGTTTATAAAATAACGTAGTTCGCGATTGTTTTAACATTGATTCAGAATGTTAACTTTTATGAAGTCGGGGATTAATCTTGCAACATAAAGTGTATCTAGTGGCCCTGGAAAATACAGAAATAAAAACTGATTTATATTGAGAAATAACAATAAGAATAACAAATAAACTTTAATACACACAAACTCACTTTTTTCAAATGCTGTCAAAACATATGTAATGTATGTATGTATACGTACGTCGTACATACAAAATATTTATTTTTTTTGATTATAAAGCTAATAAACTTGAACTATACTTCAACATTTATGTATTTCCTATGGAAGTTAATGTTGGTCAAAAATATATAAAAATGTTACTTTCTTTGCTTTATATGGATTCCAAGTTTTCCACCACAAAATCCAAATCAATAACGGTTAAAATGATAAAAAATCATTTATCAGGAAAAATTCAAATGTCCATTTAATGCTTAAACAGCTACATACATACAGACAAAAGTTTTGGTTTCTGCACATATTTGGGGCGAAACCTTTCCAACGTTATATAAATTTATGTTGTTCCGTTGAGTATTTACAGAGAAAAGTGTACCGTTTAGGTTTTGCTTAGGTTTTGCTAAGCGTATTAATATTATATATTTTTATATATACATATATATAAATGCAGGAATATCCCGGAAAATTTCCAGGAAAACTGGAACTGGAAAATCCTGTTTTAGTACATAATACCAGAAAGGATCGGTCGATTTTCACGATTTTTAAATTGATGGGTTCGTGTTGGCCCAAGGAAAGAATGTCCTTTGTCATTGCTATTGCGTGCGGTCAGATAAAATAAAATTTAATTAAATTTGTGTGTTAACTTTGATTGTGTTCAAAGTATTTGGGATAGCGGCTAGGTTGTTGTAGGGCGGACGAACAGCTAAGGGGCCAGTTATAGCTATCATTGAAAACCATCATTGAAAATGTTAGCTGTTGATTTTGAGACCCTTCGAAAGTTTAATCATTGAATATTTTAATGAAGAAATATAGCTTACGCTTCAAAAATTATTTCTCCTCCAAAAAAATTCATTTTGAGCCATATCTTTTGCCAGAACGTAACTTTTAATTTTTTCAATGATCATGGGTAAGGAAGTTCATCATTGAAAAATTAAAAGTCATTTTATGAGAAAAATTGTGCAAAATTGAATTTTGTTTTACCTAGAAATAATTATTTAGTCAATTAGCTTTACTTTGGCATCAAAATAATCATATATTTTTTCTTCGAAACCTCTCAAAATTGACATTTAATATTTTCAATGATGGTTTTCAATGATAGCTATAACTGGCCCCTAACTCTGCGTTGCAATTGCCATTGAACCTTCAAGTGGATAAAGAACCTTTATGCTACTATTCAAAGAACTATGCGATGGCGAAAGTATCACAGCGATGTTAAATTATCATCTGGAACGAGTGCACAATGGCTCAAAAACGCGCATTGTAAGGCATAAATCGCACGTTGAAAGATTTACAAAGTGATAAAGGACTAAGTTTCAGTGGTGCAATGATTGCTGTAAGGAGGTTTTCATCAAACGCTATACCTGTCATTCCAAGATCAACTCCAATGATGAGTTGAATGACTGCCTGAAGGCATCTGCCTTATGGCACTATACGTGAAGAAATTTTAATTGTAATTGAAAACAAACATGGGAGTTGCTTAACGAAATAACCAGTTCGATGTAGTAATTCCAGTGGACTAAGTCACTAGCCTGATTGAATTTCCATCGAATTTTTGTCACTTTGCAACAACACCGAAAGAGCTCATCACGAATGTTTTCCCGAAAATCGCTTAGATTTATGCTGACCATGTTTGCTGCGTGCACGAGCGATGTTGGCTGCGAAACACAAGGATGTCAATCATTTGAATTTCGTCATTCAAAATCAAATCGGCGCCCGTGAAATTTATTCATTGCAATCCGTCGATTCCGTGATGGATGAAAAGGAAGCCACCAACTATCCCACGGAATTACACTTATTAAGTCGCAAGGAAATCGCAGGATGTTTGTAGCATAAATATCGAATTGCTGTTTCTCACATGGTCAACTGTATGTAGCATGCCCACTTGTCGGTAAACCTACTGTATCATCAACATTTTAAGCCTGTCATCAAATATACATACATTCAACTATAAACCAGATCACCACATTTATAAAACCATCAACATTTTTATTTTATCTACGTAAGCATATTGTGAATTGAGCTATATTAATTATTATATTTAATATTTATTTTTAATTATTAGGTAATTATTACTATTAGTACGCAGTAAGAAATCCAACATTTTTGATTTTTCTTTGTAATTCATGACCGAATTACATGAAACAGCATTGTACATGCTGGGAATTGCAATATTCATTTAATTAACGAAATTTAAGCGGAACGAAGTTCGCTGGGTTAGCTAGACATGCTGACATATATAGAATATCAAATATTTTAAGTAGAGTAATATGGAAGAATTTCAAAATTATCAGAGAGATCTGTTATTTAATGATTACTGACTTAAATAGAATTGGTTTACTTGGCAAGTTTTCTTTTATTACCTAATTACTCAATTTTTAACATTTTCATTTATTATTGTTATTATTGTACTATTCGTTCTAAAATGTCCAGCTGATAAGGCTTGACCATTCTTTATTCCGTCAATTTCATTGAATTTTTGAACAACAACAACAACTTAAAGGCGATACCACCAATTGTTTGGCTGGAGATATAGCTATTTCGTGCTTTGCCACTTTTGTACTCATCAGTCTCCTTTTTGTGGTGCTGAGCTTTAATCCAATTTAATTTGAAAAAAAACTTTTTATGCACACCATATTTTCTATTTTTCTGTCTTTGTTCTATTTTTGTTCTTTCTTCAAATTCATAGAACAAAAATGTTAAATAACTATTTAAATTTAATATCTGTTTAAATAGAATTCCTCACATATACATAATTATTTACCATGTTAATTTTTAAGAGTTTAAACTATACAGTGACAGTAAAAAAAAATAATATTTTGAAATTTTTAATCGTATTAAGGCTGAATGAATTTTGATATATATCAATCATTAATTGAAAACAGGGCGACTAAGGGGGAGGGGAACAAATCTGAAAAAAATAGAGGATTTCATAATCCTGCACCAATCGGAAGAAGTGATCTCAAAATATTTAATATTAAATCTGTGAAAATTGGTGGTTATGTTAAATATCAAAATTTAAAATTTAACCTTTGTTTGCAGTTCAAGTCCTACCGCTCTACCGAATTTCATCATTCTACGACAACCAGAAGTACTGCATACCTATAATTGATTTCAATTCTGTGAAAATGGGCGGATGCCACTCCCTCTGAATGTAAAATCTCATATTCTAGCTCTACCGTTCTACAAAATTTGATCATTCTACGATAATCATAAGTGATCCCGATAATTGATATCAATTCTATTCAAATGGGTGGATGCCACGCCCCCTGCATTTAAAATTTCAAATTTTAAACTTTTGCCTTTGCCTGCACTTTATGTCCTACCGTTGCCGTTGTATCAAATTTCATCAATCTACGACAGTCAGAAGTGCTCCAAGTAATTTATATCAATTCTTTGAAAAAGGACGGGTACCACGCCCCTGAACGGAAAATCTTTATTTTTTTTCTTTGTATACACCTCAAGGCCTACCGTTGTGTGAAATTACAAGATTCTACGATATCGGGAAGTGCTCCATAATTTTGATGATCTGTCAGTGAGTGAGTCAGTGTATCAGTAAGTCAGTTACGGTTTTTGCAATTTTTGCAGTCTTTTATATCTCAGGGTAGAGTTTCAGTTTTCTATCTCATCATGCACCACAGTTCATTTCATGACCATTTATTTGAATGTATGTATGTACATTAGGGTGGATCGTTTTCAACATTTTTTGCCAAATCACTGTGTGCAACTCATAGTAAATGCTTAATGGCTTTCTAAACTTATCCTCATCATTTATTTTGAGTCGCCCTTGGGAAAAACAAAATCGAGAAGCCATTGAAAATTTTTAGCTTTTCACAAAATAATAGCGGATTCTTGTAGAGGGACCAAAAACAAGTATTTTTCGCCATGGGGGGTCTCTCTCTTTCATTATAGGCAGGACGGTAAATTTTATAAACAAAATGATTGAATACAATAAGTATTTTTCGTAATTTTAGATTTTCTGAAAAAAAAGAACATAAAGTCATTTGGTTTTCAGTGGTTGATGAAGAATTAATTATTAATTATATAAATCAGTTCATATTTTTTCAAGTTTGAGTTTGAAAATATTTTGTCCGCAAACTATAAACAGACAAATCTTGATTCAAAAACTCAATAAAAGAACAGACTTCTAGCTTTCAAAAAATGTATTATTCTTTATTATCAGTGTTTCGGTTCTTTTCAAATAATTGTTTAAATGATTTATTTTCATTTTTAAGTATTTTTTAAAAAGTTCCCCTCCCACCTATATGCAAAAAAAATAGACCCCTTCCTCCATGGCGAAAAATACTTGTATTTAGTCCCTCTACAAGAATCCGTTATTATTCTGCGCCAACTATTCGTGTCCCTAATTCTTAAAAGGTAGGTATATAATTTTTTTTTTTTGAAATAAGCCCAATTTTCGATGGCTTCCCGATTTAGTTTTTCCCAACTCAAAATAAATGATGAGAATAAGTTCAGAAAACCATTAAGCATAAACTATGAGTTGTACACGGTGATTTGGCGAAAAATGTTGAAAACGATCCACCCTAATGTACATTGTACATTTAGCCCTATATATTTCGAACTAGGCGATATAAATAAGTAATAAGCCCTGGGAGTTTCAAATTTTACCTGCGGAGAGCGGAGGGACAGTGCCGTAGCTACAATAGGGCAAACCGGGTGGATGCCAGGGCCCCAAGGTGTTTTTGGTTTAACTATTGGCCTATGACTATTTGACCCAACCTTGCATTTTGGTTAGGCAAAAGATATAATTTTTTAAATTTGTGAATTACTATCACCCTCTCAGCCAGAGCTTGAAGTGCAAAAAATATCATTCAATAAATATTGTGGCTTGTACTTTAATTGAACGTCTTTCACTAAGGAGTGATGGAACCGTAATTCGCCAAAAAAGAAATTCACAAAAAAAATATAAAGCTTAGTTAAGTAAGTGAGCTTCTTTAAGATGTTTAAGAAACAATAGTTCAATCTGAAGTACTTGCATAACGGTTAGCCAATTCACGAAGGGTCTCACCCAGTTTCAATCATTGAGTCGAAATAAAATAGTGTTAAAATTCATACTTATGTAATTGTTGATTCATTTAGAACTATGCATGCATGTATTATTTTTTACACAATTGATACAGCTTGTTAGGTAACAGTGTAACGTATTACCAACAAGGAAATGTGTGTTTATATACATTTATATTTTGTATAAAAGATTCATTTAAAATTTAACAACATGTCCAGCAAAATAAATTGTATTAGAATCTTTTATAGCGAAGAAAAATGGCCGATTAACGGTAAAATGCTTCAAATTATAATCAAGTGACATAAGAAAATATTCGATAACTGAAAATAAAAGAAATCGGATAAGATAAAATCAAAACAATTAAAAACAAATTCAACTTACATGATGCAGCAGCAGCTTCGGAGCCAGCTTCATTCACATCAATAAAAGCTTTGTGTTGGACATTAGATACTTTTACGTCTGGACCGGATTGAAAGATTCCAGGCAAGTCAGCTTTGTCAAACATTGAATGAATTCCCATCTTTTATTAGAAAAGTGAAAAAAATAATTTCGATAATTCACAAACAGAGTTTTCCTCAAGAACCTTACCTCTTTTAAAATATCAGATAATTTTGTTGAAAAATCTATCTTGAATTTTGGTAGCATCAAGTCGACTTTTTGAACACTCATTTTTGATGACAAATTATTAATGTCGATTGAGCCCAACTTGACCTCTAAATCAGCTAAACCGTCTTTTTGTGCTGGCAGTATTACCATCATAGACAGATCTGAATTTTTGTATGGCATTTCGATGGCTGTTGCATCCAACTCAGGAAATTCACCATATTTTAGTCGCCTATCACTACCAACCATGGTTTCAACATCGACTGATTCATTTTTACTGACCCAGAAAGTACTTTTGTGTGTAGCGTCCTTATTGAACGGTTCTGCCCACTCTCCCTTGAAATAGATCGCATTTACAATTAATGCAACTGTGTATTCACCCACAGATCCTGGTTTCATTAATTCAGTTATTTTGTTGTTAGTTTTATTTTCCACCCAAGTGTTAATGGCTTTAATGGCTTCCGAAGGTAAGTCCTTAAAATTAAGAGCTTCCGCCCCTGAATTAAAATAGTTTTCTGACCTTTTGTTGAAATCAGCCTGCAGTTGGAAGTCAGAGCTGACAAACATTCTATTTGCCATACTCAATTTGGCTTCGCCTGTATTTTTCTTCAGAACCTGAGCAAAATATTCACCAACTTGGTCTTTGTCAGCCGATGGCAAACGGAGGCTATTTTTGAGCTCTTCAGCTGTTTTTCCTGCAGCACCAAGATATGTCATTGCCAGTACTGTTTGAACGGATATAGGAGAGAATACAACATTTTCGGTAGCTTTATTGTTTGCGATTTTTGCAAACAAATCTGAAGCAAAAAGTCCCCCGCTTAAGGACGGCGAAGAGGCCTGATCGATAATGGCTGATAACGTCATCTGAATTATAGCTATCAGAGTGCAGAGAATAACTGAAAGTAGAAACAGTCAAAGATTAAAATAAAGTAGATGATTTTGTTAACATTTTTAAGTATGTAGATTGTAGATGTTCGGAAAAAATGTAATCAACGTTTATGTATGTACAAGTACATGTACATATAGGAAAAAGTACCTACAGTAAATTAATAATTAAAAAAGTACTTCTGTATTAAACTAATTTTTTAGCGAATGGTGTGGACGAGTGTTGACTTCAAGGGGTATGTTGAAGCCCCCCTCTAGGAAGCGTTCTTTTATAGTTTTAACTGGGTGGTCCCTGTGTAATCGAGGAAGATTAGATACAAAAAATGTCCTTTACTTCTAAAAATTCCAACGAAGCTGACTTTTGGTGGAGAGCTTCATTTTTTTGTTTGTTTTGTTTTTTTTTTTTTTTTGGGTGGAGCTCAAAGTATTAAGGGGTAAGGGGGGTAAAATGCACTTCCTTTTCTAAATTACTCGAAAACTATAGATTCTTTTGAGAAAAGTTGTAGGTACACATGGCAGCTCATAAAATTCTACACAAAAAAGATTATAACACTTTTTTTCGTACTATTGATAGATATAGAGAAAACGGTCGAAAACATTTGGGTGCAGTAATATGGGAGGATATGCATTATATTTTTTATTTTGTTTTTGGGGTTATGTTTGGAAAAATATTTTCTATTAAAAAACCAAGTTTTAAGAGTGGTACCGCAAGGGAATTTGATTTTACTTATTTTGTTTAGTAATTCCCAAGAAGTTTTATTTTCACAAAATGATCTAAAATAACTTGTAGGTAGTACAATTATTTACAAAATCATATATGACATATTATAACCACTTCTATACGTCTTTTCGATCGGTCCATACACACTACAGTAAAAGATTCTTTTAAATCACTAGCTTCCAATATACATATACAAAATCAATACAAAAAATGACAATCAAATGAAAACCACAAAGTTTCACAGTTTTTTTTTTATAAAGAAGGGGTTTCAGTTGCAATTATTTGCAAAGAGGGCAGTCTAAGCTTTCATTTGATACCCCATTTATCATCGTTTAGGTATCCTAAGCCAAAGATGCAACCGAAAAAGTGCGTTTCTACCCATTGCCACATGAAAACCCTTGTACAACCAGCGGTTTTGTTAATTTTAAGACTAAAGCTATGAATTGGCATCATTCTTTTCTGAAGCCGCGATAAGATAGGTAAACCTACGGTCGCCTCCCGTCCTATAATTGAACACTTTTTGGTAAGTCAAACGTGAAACGATATTAAAGAAAATACACATTCGAATGAAAACTTATTACATTGAACATTTTAATTTATAAATTGATCAAATGTTTTTGTTTTTTTGACCCATTACAACAAAACAAACGACTATCAAAAAAAAAAAGCAAAACGAACACGATAAAAACTATGAGGAAGAAATATGAACTTACAGGCATTATATTCTTTCGACATATTGTTTGCGTTTAAAAAGACAAATAATTTATTAATTTAGAGACTATATCTGGCCTTGCCAAGAATCGAATCTTAATTGCGATGAACTAGCTGAGACTATACTAGACTAGGTACTAAATGATTTGTATGAAAGTTCTATTATATTTATGCGTTGAATACAAAAAAATTATTAAAAGTTTCTAACTCGGAAGTTTATTTTGATATGCAAGCTCATACATACATATTTTTAGAAAATCCAAGTAATCATGAACGTACGATTGCACGGTACATACATAGGTACACAATTTCTATTGTTTCCACTTTCGTTGATAATCCATAAAATTGTTTGTCCAATTAAAATTAGCAAAATAATTTATTGAGATTTTGATTAAAATTTGCTAGGAACCACTAACAGTTGAAAACAGATTCAATTTCGTTTGTTATCAGTCTCATTGCATATCACAGTTCATGATGTGAACATGGCTTATAATACCGAATTTTCTAAATTATGGCTCTCGGAAATTAAGAAAGAAAAATTAGAATATTTGGTTTTGATTTGGCCAAACAAATATGATGGTTGTCTTAACAAAAGTTCATTTAATATTACGGGGTTGCATCCATAGTTGCTATAACGAAAAAATTCAGTTTCTAGTCGGTAAAGTATTTCTTAAGTCACCTCCGTCTGTCATAATAGATATTAAATGTGTAAATGAAGTGGTTAAAGGTTGCAGAAAAACACTTAAGGCTCCAGTTGGGCAAGATTTTATAGCACCTGTGATGTGGTGCCAACGCTTGTAGTTCTTTGAATCTTCTTAAGTATGTATATCGATGTTATATGATCTGTTAAGTGCACAGACAGCGAAACACAATCGAACCGTACATTATGTATGTGCAGATCGGACGTAGCATAGCTGTGTACGTCCACAAGATCATCTGAAGCCATTTTTACCAAAACGTTTGCTACAGACTTTCAGGCTTTCGTAACCCTTTCTTCATTGTTTAAATTGGCCGGAATCCTTCGTTTATTCATGCCCCCGCTTACCGACCTAACGGATACAAATTACACTTCGCCGGCTGAATACTTAAGTGCCCCATATACAAAAAAATTATTCCTCAGAAAACGAATTTTAAGGTTTGAAAAATAATTCCGTTATTTTTCACTTGACAATTTCGACTTCTGAATTTTTATATATATTAATTGAAAAATCCTTTTTTGTATTTTGAAGTCCTGATGTCAAAAAACTTTACGGTTATTTAAAAAAAAAAATAAAGTTTGAAAAAAGTCAAAAATGGATATAGAACCCTCTTCCATACGAATACGAAATCTATGAAAACCAAACTACAAATTTCCTATGGATATAGGACTCTTATGCACTGGACATTCAGAAATCAACGAAATCAAAAATAACAAAAAAAAAAACAAAATTTCTAGCATTATTAATTTTTATAATTTTACTTTAAGTGATAAAAACATAAAACAAAAAGTAATATTAATTTAGTGGCTTTGTCTTCCTCTATACCAGATTGGATTATTTTAAAGTCGATAAGAAACGTACGAAAATGATAGAGCATTTTAACACTTAATTATGAAAAATACTGATAATGAACTTTTATCCATAAAATTTCCTAGAAAAATTCATTCAATTTTATTCGGAATTGGTTTTAAAAATACTTCAACATTCGTAGGAGTAGGTTTTGGTATTTTGTCACCCTTTTTTCAAATTAAATTTCTTTTTTACCTTTTTTGTTTTTATACATTTTAGTAAAAAAAAAAAATGCTTGATTATCGTCGATAAAAACTTTATTAAGAATACATTAAACGCAGGTATTTAGTTTGTCAACCTGAAGATATATAAATATTCTTATTTACAATATTTTTTTTCCTCATTTCTACCTCGTTTTTATTTTTGTTCACAATATTTAAAAAAATATTACTTATTTAGCCCTGAAACAGATCCAAACCAGAATTGAAACGTCGCGTCGGTAAATAATCAATACATATTGAATTAAAACAAACACAGAATTTTTGGGTTTAAATTAAGGATTTTATATTCTGTCGTAGCGTGGTATCCATCGGAGCGGAACATTCTCCGCAACGCATACTCCGTCGGAGATTCAAATTACATTCGAGGTGTCCGATTCGGAAAGGAAAATACAAAATGCCACGACCAATTGATTTGACATAGAAACAGGTAGATATCTTGCACAAGTTTATGAGAGCTTGTATTGTTTGTTGCTTGTTTTTTTCGTTTACTCTTGTCCTGGAAATGTAAATTCAAGCACCAAGTACAAAAAATTTCTTTCTTTAATCATATTTTTTATTTATTACATTTTTCTTATAATTCACTGAAAATCGGAAACAAATTCCGCGAACAATTTCTGTCGGAGGATTTCGGAACAATATTTTAAATTTTTCATCCTAAAAACGCATTACATCGCATGTCAACGCAAGACACCGGGCTACATCAAATAATGTCGGAAAAATGTTCCGAACAGCTGTTCGGAAGAATACCTCGAAGCAAAAAGCCTCCCATTCGGAGGAAATCGGAGAATTTTCCGTTCCGACGGATACCTTGCTAGGGCCGATTATTTATTTACTCGGCGAAAATGCTACTTCTTATTTATACTTTTCCAGTTGACTGCACTTTTGTCCATGGATATAGAGCACATAAGCACCAAAATCTCACTTTTTTTAATATATTGTGAGTACCTAAATGCTCCAAATCCCATCTCCCGCGGTTATAGGGCAATTAGGTATTAAACGTTTGTTTTCCAAACTTTCCTACACAAATCGTCCCATACTACAAATTTTTGATATACGGCAAATAAGTATCAACATAACCCAAAAATTTGTGGCTTATAGAGCAAAAGTGCTTTCTGTAACTTCGTTAATAATAATTGAGATATGGCAACGGGGATAGCGCCAAACGATAGAGAATATTCGAATTAGTATAACTGCAACGGCGTATACAGGGGGGGGTCACGGGGTCATGTCCCCCCCCCGAGAACTCAAGATTATTTTGTGGATCTGAAATAATTATTTAGTAACCACATAGAAAAAAAAAAAGAAAGTTGGTTACTTAGAAAGCTAGTAGGATTTTCGATTGATAATTTAGAATTCAATAGAGAAATTGAATGTTGGTAACTTCAATTCAATAAGAAATTTAATTTTCATGGCAATGGAATACCTATACGTTATTTTGTAGTCAATCGATGATACTTTGATTTTCTTCCTCGTGCCTCAAATTTAACATAACAACAAACTTCTCATAATATGATAATGCATTCAAATCTTAAAATATATGCATAGGCTAGTTTCCGTTTTGAGATGACAGCCAAAACCTGTTAAACCAAACAGAAATCAAAGTGCGGAGTTGTTATCAAATTTTCACTCAGTAAAGTAAAAACTAATAGGATTTTCAAAAAAAGAATATTTTTTTTTTTTTCTGAAAATAAAATCTTTAAACACACATACAGAAATTGTTTTGTTTGTATGACAGATTTTTTTTAAAAGCAAAAAAAGTGATAACTTTCGATTTATAGTTATTCTAACCAAAAACTATTAATGTTAACGATAAAAGACATAAATATATAAAACTATGATGAAAACCTATTATGAAAGGATTTTGTTTGCACTTATTCAACATTTACGATCGAAAAATACTGTTATTGATTTGGATGTGTATTACTTTTACAAAGTAACCTATGAATCCCATAATGCTAAAGCCAATAGCTATGGTAAAGGAGATTTTTTGGAACTCCTTGCGGTGAACCGTTTGACCAGTCGGATGGAATTATTGACGAAAAGTGACTAAGCTCGTAGAATTTAACAACTTTGTCCATTATTTTTATCAGAAAAGCTGGTAAGAAAGATAAAAAGATTAGGTATATTTGATGTGCATATTTATATTGTAAGGTGCCTTTCACTTTTCCATCGGTGGCAGTCTAAGAGACACACATTTTTTTCAAATCAGAGGCATATCAAAATCACTCGTGAAATTTGTTCACACTTTTCTTGAAACGCAACGAAAACGAATCTTTGTATTCAATTGTAATACGAATATGTAATGTATTTTAGTTTTTCCACTATTGTAAAAAGAGCAATTTACACAAGTGGTCATTTTTGAAAATCAGAGCTATTGTTTTCATTTTCAGTAGTGAATATTTATAGATATCTATTTACTAAAATAAAGAAACAGAAAACAGTGCACCAGTATCTATGATATTTTACTAATTTTTCCTGCAACTTCAATTCGTTGAAATAAAAACTTTGATAGGATTAAAATAAATTCTGAATAAAATTGAAAACAAATGATCAAGCGAATCCAAAAAATTTTTTCCTCAGTATTTTGACAGCTAGCTAAACTGATTTTTTTTTGGTCAAGCAACTGGAGATTGCTGTATGCTGTTGCTGAGGCCCTCCGAAATAAAAAATGTAACAGTCAGGAATAAAAACGAAGAGCGCGGTCACTGGTCCAGCCAATAAAGGTTCGTTCGACTCAGTTGTTTATTTTAATTTTCTTTGGAACCAAAAATGAGTCAACTTTGCAAATACCAAAAAAGTGTTTTCGTCTTAAATTTGTTAATTTGTTTCTATAGGTAGCTCATTTCATTTTGAATTGGCTTTGGCAGTTCGAAATATATATTTTCAACGAAATTGCCTGACTTGGCGTAGTGAATATGTAGTATTACATTCGTAATCTGCTATTTCACGCTGACTTTTGATTTTTAACGATATGAACGATTTTAAATTATTTTAACTTATTTTTAACAAAGGTATTGTATTATAGGGTTTCCCATTAAGGGCGGTTCGATCTAAAAATTGAATAAAACAAGATATCAATAAGGTTTTATCTTTATTTGAGAGCCCTATTATAGTAATATAACATCGTTCAAATGGCCGCCCCCGCCTTGGCTGCTTGGCGCGGATTCGAAAGGTCCAGTTTTCGATTACTATGGCAAATAAATCAGGCTGAATTTGACCGATGGCATCGATTATATTGTCTTTGAGGGTCGAGGTGGTTTGCAGCTTATTCGCATAGACCTGGGACTTAAGAAAGCCCCACAAGAAAAAGTCCAAAGGGTTCAAATCACACGATCTTGGTGGCCAATTCACGTCGCCTCGGCGCGAGATAACCATGCCATGAAACCGCTCGTGCAGAATCTCGATTATGTCTTAAGCTGTGTGGCACAATTTAGGCCACAAGAAGTTGGTGATCATCGACCTATAGCGATCGCCGTTGATGGTGATGGCCTGGCCAGCATCATTTTCGAAGAAGTACGGACCGATGACGCCTCCAGGCATCCAGCTCAAAATCCACACAAAACAGAACCCTTTAGTATAGTTAATTAAGATTTTTTCCCTTTTCTTTTATATAGCTACGCACAGTAAAATACGAAAAAAAAAATATAAGGCACTTGACTTTAAGCAAATATTAGTTTGTGTTATTTTTTTTTTTTTGGCATGACCCCCCCCAAGAACTAAAGCTGTATACGCCCCTGTATAACTGCATCTTTAACTCAGTTTCCCGAAAAAGTGGTCTATGGGGCACGTAAGGATTCAGCCGGCGACTTCTCTAGGTTTAAACATAATTTCAGTTATTAATTATTTTCTTATTAAAATGAAGAGTTATATGTATGTCACCCTCACATGTTTTTTTTAAATTTTGGAATTAAGCATTTAAAACATTTTTTTTAATAATTGATAAGAAAATGTTTCTTAATCATACATAAAACATTAAAATTTACCCTTTCGCTAATTTATTCTGTTGCAGACTTTTTCACCTTGGATTTTATCTTTTTCCCAGGAGTCAAATTACACCTCCAATTCAATCAATATTTTCCAGAAAAAAGTCTTCAATTTTCCCTTGGGGGATAGATTTACCTTTTACTTTTCTGAAAAATTATTTTCATGATTAGTAAAAATCGAAACTGGGAAAAAAATTAGAGAGAAACAAATCCGCGAAAAAAAATTGTGCCAGATAAGACAATTAAGGCAATTCAAAACGTATATTTCATATTTGTTTATTACACTTTATATTGACGTTTTAAATAAAATTTGCTTGTAAAGCCTTCCTATAATATTTGCATGATGGTAATTAATTAATCTCACTTCTTACTTCTCACTCTCTTAAATACACGATGTAGAAGTCCAACTACTTAATTTCAGCAGTTTGTTTTGAAGATTCAAAAATTCCAAAGATGCATCCTCTTTTCCTCAAATTCATCAAAGTTCAACGCGTAAATCTCTCGTGAGATCCATAGCTTGGACTAAATTTAAATTTACGTTTTGAAATTTGGAATTTGGTGATGAAATATGTTAAGCCACAACCTGTAAACACTATAGTCAAAAATCAAAGTCAATACCGTTTTGCAAATTGTTCGCATTAATTTCCGAGGATCTCATTTGATCCAGAGATTCCCAAACGGGATTAATTTACGAAAATCGTCTTATGCTCAACATTTTTATTATCCATTGAGTCAGATTGAATCTCTTCAAAATGTTTGCTTTGGGAGCATCATCAGATTTTTCCAGTGTTGTGTTTTTTTTAACAAGCTGTAATGATATGAAAATTGTTTATATTTGTTGTTGATTCAAATGGGAGAGGATTCCCTTGATTTCTCTCATTCCAACGCTACAGTGCGTGTTCCTAGCTCCTTAAGTAAAACACAAATTCATAAACTTATATTGCAATAATATACAAAGAAAATATAAAATTGGTAAATGATCTTTATTTAGAAATTAGCAACATGTCCAGCAAAATAAACTGTATTAGAATCGATTATAGCAAAGAAAAATGGTCGATCAACTTTGAAGAACTTCAAATTATAATCAAGCGACATAAGTGATATTTGCAGAACTGAAATAAGAAGAGACAGAGGTTAGATCAAATTAAACCAAAACAACTAAAGACAAATTTAACTAACATGATGCAGCAGCGGCTTCGGAGCCAGCTTCATTCACATCGATAAAAGCCTTATGTTTAACATCAGATACTTTTACATCTGGACCTGATTGAAAGATTTCTGGTAATTCGGCTTTTTCAAACATTGAAACAATTCCCATCTGTTTAAGGAAATGGAATAAAATGTGCAGTAAACAAAAAAAACGCTTTGTTCAAAAAATATTTATATACCTCTTTCAAAACATCAGATAGTCCTGTTTCAAAATCGATCTTAAACTTTGGTATCATCATGTCGACTTTTCTAGTGTCCATTTTTGAAGAAAGTTCATTTATGGCAATTGATCCCAACTTGCCTTCTAAATTAGCTAAACCGTCTTTTTGTGATGGCAGTATAAGCATCATAGACAGATCGGAATCTTTGTATGGCATTTCGATGGCAGTTGCGTCAAACTCAGGAAATTCACCATATTTTAAGTGTCTATCGCTTCCAAACATAGTATCAACATCGACGGATTCATTTTTACTGATCCAGAAAGGACTTTTTCGGGTAAGGTCCTGGCTGAAGGGATTTTCCCACTCTCCTTTGAAATATATCGCATTTACAATTAATGCAACTGTGTCACTATCTACAGATCCTGGTTTCATTAAGTCGGTTATTTTGTTATTTGTTTTATTTTCCACCCAAGTGTTAATTGCTTTAATGGCTTCCGAAGGTAGTTCTTTAAAATTAAGAGCTTCTACCCCCGAGTTGAAATATTTGTCCGATCTTTTATTGAAATCAGCCTTGAGTGGGAAATCAGAGCTGCAGAACATTCTATTTGCTATAGTCAATTTGGCCTCACCAGAGTTTTTCTTTAGAATCTGGGCAAAATAATCACCAACTTCGTCTTTGTCAGACGATGGCAAACGAAGGCCATTTTTGAGCTCTTCAGCTGTTTTTCCTGCAGCACCAAGGTATGTCATTGCCAATGCTGTTTGAATGGATATTGGGGAGAAAACAACATTTTCGGTAGTTTTAGTCTTTGCGATTTTTGCAAGCAAATCTGAAGCAAAAAGTCCACTGTTTAGGACTTGCGAAGAGCCCTTATCGATACTGGCTGATGATGACATCTGAATTAGAGCTATCAGACTGCAGAGAATTACTAAAAGTAGAACAACTTGATTTTTTAAACGTTCTTCAAACAAAAAAAGTAGAACAAATTAGAATATTAAATAATTATGATGTATATTTAAAGGGATTATTGTGTCTCGTGTGTCAGTAAAGACATTTTTTATTAAGATAATTACCCACATTATAATTATTTTAAATAACAAAAATTTTATCGAGAAAAAAACACTTTCAGTTTTTTTAATTTTCCATTTTTTCTTTACGTGCAAATCTTATCTGTGCTTTTAGGGGCATTGAATATAAAATAAAATAAGACAAATCGGTCCAGCCATTCTCAAGTATACTTGCGCTTACCAACGAACAGCATATTTCATTTATATAAAAATAGAATAGATTGAGCACAGCGCCTCATATCGGTCAATAGTTAACTTTACAGGGCATTAACCAATAACCAACTCGATGTGCACAAGCAAGAATGTATATTTATTTATTTTTAAAAATTTATTATAAAATATGAAAAGTACGTATACGCCCTAGAGTGCTTGCCACTATCTTACCGAATAATCTTAGAGAATAATAATGCAATACGTGCTTACGGCATAATTTAGTGATTTGTTAATTATTCTTATTTGTTTGAAACTAATACGAAATTATAAATAAGAAAACCATCACTTTTATTGGACATCTGCATCATCTGAATGATTATCTACATTTTGATTAAAACCTTGTTTTTGACACGAAACCAATACTAACTTGATCTAAAGAGCAAGTAATACAATTAAAAACAAAAAACGAACAGAAAAGAAAAACAAACAAATTGAAAGTAATCGAAAACATAAAAACAATTGCAATTTATCAGGTGTGTGACATTTGGCATATTTCAAGGAGGAGACTAACTGGAAATTAAGAACATTATATTGAACTTAAATGAATACCTATAATTTTTAAAATTTATTTTTATCAGACCATAGACACGTAAATTGAACAATTATTAATATTTTGTGACACAAACACTTTTAAATTTCTATATAGCAGTTATATTAAGCACTATGTATTAAAAAGCGGCGACCTTCAAACGATCTTTAAAAAAACAAATATTTTTAAAATAATAAAATGTATGGACTTACCGGCTTTCTTTTCCAGCAACATTTTACTTTCGATAAACAAAGACAATTATTATATTAATTTAGACAAGTATCACTGGCTTTGCCAAGAATCCAAGTTCAATTGCGATGAACTCGTCGAGAATACTAAATGATTTGAATTGAAGTTCTGGCGTATTTATAATAAAAACAAAAAAAAACAATGATTAAAGCTTGCTAACTCGGAAGTTTATTTTTGTACACACGCTCTTAAACAAATTTGTATTTATAGCAAAGCCAGGTAAGTACACAATTATTATTATTGTTGACATTACCTTGGGTAATCCCATATCCCATAAGTGCCCAATACAATATTTTAAATATTTTTTTTTATTGGACATGATGTTCATATTTTGATTAAAAACTGCTTATGGAAACCACCCAATGTTGAAAAAAGAGATTCCCTTTCGTTTGTTATCAGTTGCCGGTTTACAATGTCCGTCTCATCACAGTTCATGATCATTGCTTAACTTCACAGTTCATAATCATTATTAACTGTAGAACTGTAGTGAATAAAAAACATTCCAATAATATAAAATAAATGTTTATGGATACAATAATCTTAAATTAAAAATTTGATAGAGTGCATGTGACTTGGAACCAAAAAATATTTGAATGTGTCTTATGCCGTTTTCCTTTGGACGTCCGGAAGCGTCCAGAAGCGTCCGGAAGTCTTCTGAAACCATTCCATTGGCACAAAAAGTACGCTTCTGACGATTCTGAGAAGAGAAATTCGATTCTTGATTTCAAATCAGAATCCACTCAAGAAGCACTAATACATTCAAACTCAAACGTCACAACAAACTGCAATGAATTCATGTTTTTTTTATAACTTTTCATTTTAATTTAATTTGCATCAAAATCAAAGTTTTTGGTAAATTTTAATAAACAAATTAAGAAACAATATTTAAAAAAATATTATTTGGGCGTTCGGATTGATACATTCGTGTTTTACATTTCGCTTTTTGTGTGGTAGCGCAAATAATTTTTATTTGACGATTTACCTATACAGATACCATTCCCCAGATTTGAGTAGGATCATCTTGGACTGTTCCATTGGATTTCAGAATGAGTGAAACCTTGAGTGAAACCAAAGGAAAACAGCATTACTTTACTCCTGAATCTATTTAAATATGAACAACAAAAGAGAATTTTGCATTTTGGTCTACCTATTGCCCACGAATGAGATATATATCGTTGGAAAGCTAAGGCATAGTATATCATTTTTTTTTTGTATTGACACAAAGCAGTACACAACAACAAGTATACGACAACAAAGATTGCAATTAGAGCAAAACTTAATTGAATTGCAATAATATTCCATTGAAATGATAGAATTGGTCACTTTCGATGAACTGATTAAACCACAAAATATAGGAACTTTTATATGTACCAGTAATAGTGAATAATATCATGGTTGGCGAATAAACGGCAACAGTATGAAAACTCTACTTACTTTTTTTATTCGATTTAACGAATTAAATTGGGATACACAGCGTTGGAAAGCTTAGTTCAAGAGCATCATTATTGAATAAAAGACTGTACACATGAGAGGGACCAACGACCGACGAATGAATGAACAAATGGGATTTAAAACATTAATAAAACTAAATTCTTTACAAAATCTAGACAAATTAAAAGAATTATAATTCAGGGTTATTTTAAGATACTAAACATTTTATTTTAATTGCTAAAACAAGAGAATTTTAAGAAAACAATTTGTTCGTCGCGAATAGCCGCAGTTCGTTAAGAACAATTTATTTTCTCAAATTTCTCATATTTAAGCAAATAAAAATTCAGATTTTATAATTTTAAAATTAATATTTAGCCGAATTCTACCATTTTGACTAAGTTTTGTGAAATATTAAGGTTTATTAATGTTTTAATTCCCATTTCTTTGTTTATTCGTCGGTCGCGGTCGTTGGTCGCTTTTTATATTAAGCGCGTGCAAAAGGGGTTGTGACTACCCTTAAGATGATATACACAGCACGAGCAATTAGGTAGATTGGAGGGGATTTAAAAGGAGATACCGATGCACATTGGTTTTGAACGTCTGTAGATCACAATGGGAGGGGAAAATTGAGCTGGGTAGAGCATTCCACATTCGAGTAGTGCGACTAAAGAAAGAATCTCTGTACTTAACAGTACGACCGAAATTGGGCTCAAGGGTAAACTGATGGGCATTCCTAGAAGCGCTATTTCACTAAAGCATTGTTTATGGAAATAACGGTAAAATAACGAAAGACATGAAACATTTCGACGGTGCTCAAGAGATGAGAATGTTTCCGTTATAGTTCTTTCACCTATCATTTTAAGAGCTCTTTTTTCAATTCTATCCAATAAACTCAAGTGGGTTATTGGAGCACCTGCCCAAATGTGAGAGTAATACTCAAGTTTTGGACGAATATAGGCTTTGTATATCACAGCCAGATCAGAAGGGGAGAAAAATTTCTTGCATCGACGGAGAAAACCTAAACACTTAGCAGCATTTTTGGCGATGTCGAATATGTGATCGTTCCATAAAAGGTGGTCTGTGGCACACATACCGAGGACTGAAAGCTTTTCAGTTTCCTCAATGCAAGTGCCACTCATGGATAGTGGCATGGGGGGTGGGTTTCGTTTTAACGACAGTAGACAGCATTGAGTTTTTGAAGCATTAAATTCTACACGATTTTTAATTTCCCATTGGACAATGCTGTCGAGATCAGAATTTAATGAGCTTATCATACGCTGCCGTTCAAGTTCCATATCCGAAGGACATGGATGTGAATCTAAGAACGAATATGAAAAGCTGAGGGTACTGTCGTCAGCGAAACAATTTAATGGATTAGAAGTTTCAGATAAAAGATCGTTTATGAATATAAGGAAGAGAGTCGGAGATAGAACGGAGCCCTGGGGCACACCAGCATTTATTTTGTGAATTTCAGACTTGAAACCATCCAATACAACTTGTATTGAACGGTCCGAAAGGTAATTTCTAATCCAACGAAGAAGAGATTCATCGATACCAAATGCACGCATTTTCGATAAGAGAGCTTGATGCCAAACTCTATCAAATGCTTTAGAAATATCAAGCGCAATAATCTTACTTTCTCCAAAACGATGTAAAGATTTGTACCACTGTTCGGTGAGATATACCATCAGATCACCAGTGGACCTATTGCTACGAAAGCCGTACTGCCGGTCATTAAGAAGCTTTCGTTCTTCGAGATATTTCTTTAGCTGAAAATTAATCAGCGTTTCCATGACCTTGGAAAGAAGGGACGTAAGCGCAATTGGTCGATAGTTAGAGGGGGAAGAAGACACGCCTTTTTTAGGGACAGGCTGGACAAATGCTGTTTTCCATCCACTCGGAAAGAGACCAGTAGAGTAGGACAGATGGAAAAGCTTACGCAGTGGTTTTGCCAGCGTTGAAGAACACCTCTTCAGAACAATGGGAGGGATACTATCAGGGCCAGCGGATTAGTTTATATCGAGATCTTTCAGAACTCTGGCAACTGCACGAGTGCGGAAGAAGATTTGTCCCATAGAATCATTTGCGCTCTCAAGTACAGGAGGAGTCACAACACTTTCAGGCAGCGACGAATTAACAGCAAACTGTGCTGCAAGCAAATTGGCTTTATCGATTGAGCTGACAAAAGGAGTATCGTTGAAGACGAGCGTTGGAACCGAGGACGAGGTGGTGTTTCGTATGTTTTTTACAAATTACCAAAAATGTTTACTACCTTTGGGACATTGTAGAATTTTTTGCCGTAATTTTTGATCATGTAAAAATTTGGTTCGTCGAATATGAACGTTACAGGTCTTTCTAGCTTGTTGAAACTTTTTCAGGTTTTCCTCAGTAGGGTTGGCTTTATAACTTCAGAAGCTTACTTCTCTAACACTAATAACCTCTTTACAGCTCGAATCAAACCATTAGTTTTCTTTGGGTTTGATAGAATTTACCCTATTCGAGATAAAATTTCTCATTTCACAAAGAATTAAGTTTGTTATCATATCTGCACTGGCATCTACGTCACTATCGAGGAAGCACGGTGACCAGTTAAAGTTACTGAAGAAACCGTTGAGACCGTCCCAGTTGGCTTTCTCGTATTGCCAAACGGTTCTCGTTGGTACTTTCTCTTTCCTGAAGAAAACATTGAGACCGTCCCAGTTGGCTTTCTCATACTGCCAAACGGTTCTCTTGGGAGTTTTTTCTTTAACTGTGTTTTGGTGGCACGAGAAATTCGCAGATATGACACAATGGTCTGATGTGCCTAGAGGCGATAATACACTTATAGTGTATTTATCAGGGTCAGAGGTAAGAAACAAATCTAGAGTGTTGGCGGATTGACCTGCAACGTCAGGAATCCGAGTAGGCTCGTCGACCAGCTGAGTTAGGTTGTTTATCTCAGCAAAAATCTCGACATACCTTCCTTCGGGTGTTGTCTGACCCGAATAGCGTAGACACGAAGAATTATGTACATTGAAATCGCCCGTAACAACGATTTCACTGTGCGGAAATTGGGAAATAATGATGGGGCTTATGGGGAATTTGCAAAGTGTTTTTCTTATTTTTGCTGGTCGTTTATTTTAGCCAATTATCATTGTTCAGGACACCAAAAATACTCGTTCGTTGGTACACTCCATAGTACCTAATCATTTTCATATGTCTGGTTTTTGGGCACTAGGTAGAACAGGTCCCATATATTTTTGCCTATATTCTCCTTTTATTTAAATAAATAAAAATCACTGGAAAATATACAGTCTTTTTAAATTATAATCCACGATTTGCAAATTAAATTAATCATTTTGTAAATTTATTTCACCTTTTTGCACATGAAATTCATCCTTTTGCAAATGAAATTAATCCTTTTTCAAATTAAATTCACCTTTTTGCTAATCAAAGTCAACTTTTAAGTAAAACTATTTGGTTTGTTTGTAAAAGGTGAATTGGATTAGCAAAAAAGTGAATTGCATTTGAAGAAGAATGAATTTAGTTTGAAAACGGTTTTAAATTGGCTTGGTTGAGACGTCTCAACAATACACACGGCTGATATTAGCTTCGATCATTGAAATTTAAATACAGTTGGTCCAGGTTTTCCTAACAAGCCCAAAAAAGTTCTAAACAAAACCTATAGCAAACAAAGGGCTCTAGCAGACGCTTCTGAGGAGCATGTGAGTTGGACGGATTTGTACAAATTAAATGTTCGATTTTCTAACAATACAGCAGTCTTTCTAGAAAGAACAAAAGTATAATTTTGTGTTGGCTTTTACCTGTCAACTGCGAAATTTAAAATTCAATAATTCTTAAGTTATAATTTGTCTCTAATAATTTTCAACTTGACTATTAATATGTATCAATTCACAATTTTTTCATATAACTTAGATCCAGTTTCACAGTGAACACTTACTGGAATAACTTGCACTTAGGCTAAGCTTATTGGTACTTTTTACTTATTTTAGCAGCCTGGGCTGGGTTAGTGACACTTAAGTGCCCAGAGATTTAAGCGCAACTTATTAGTGATTAAAAGCTAAGGAAAGTTTAATTATTCAGGTAAGCTTATACTACGTTTTTATTGGAGCTGAAATGAGGTAATTTCGAAATTAGCTCATTTGGAACGTCATTTCCTATACAAATTTGACGTTACAAATGAGCTAATTTCAATATAACCTCATTTCGGCTCCAATGAAAACGTAGTTTAGACTGTGAAAATTGGCATTTTGTATACGATATTGCGCAATTAATGCTGGATTTACATGTATCTTCGTCTGCAAATATGAAGAAAAGTAGAGCGGGACAGATGTATGCCAAGACTCCGAGCGTGTCAAAGAGAACCATCAAGAAGATGAACATGTTCGTCTTCATATCTGCATTATGGCACTTCCTATAATCTTCATGCACGAAGATCTTCTGCATTTTGGTGTTCCCTCTCTATCCAACAAATTTACATTTTGATTTTGCATCCCCTTTTTTTTAGCAGATACATGTAAATCCACCTTAAGTGACACTCCTATGACTGTGGAACTGGCCCTTATACTACGTTTTCATTAGAGCCGTAATGAGGTAATTTCGAAAAAAAGCTCATTTCGGCTCTAATAAAAACGTTTTATTAAGGTGCTATTACATTATCATTTATGTATGGCAAACTTTCCATATAAATACGTGCCAAAAGCGACATTTAACGGTGACAAAAAAAAAAACTAATTATTTCATAATCATTTGCATAAAAATCATTTGCATAATTCTTTTTAAGATAGATACCTACGGTTAGAAGGTTCCTGCTTTCATTTAAATTGTATGTATTGTGGAATTGTGGTCCTTTTATGAACAAATATAGCATTCATTGGCTGGTTTTTATTCAAAGATTTTTAGATTCCAATTCTTAAGAACTTAGGGCGAGTTCGTATTGCAGAAAAAAAAGCCGTGTTTTTTGCAGGTTCAGATAAAATTGTCGTAGAAAACGACATCCGAACTTAGCAAAGTCATAGAAGCAAAAATGCCCAACACTATCACGAAACTCTGATATCCCCATCACTACTTTTCGGCTTTTGGAAAAGCATGCATAATAAAAACAAAATACATGCAATTAAAAAGAAATCTCGTATAGAAAATTATTCCAATCGATAATAAAACAAAAAAATGTGAAAAAAAAGCAACGCAAACAAATCAGAAAAACATTAAAGTTACAAAACAATGGTCGTCCATTTTTTTGTTTAAAAAATATTTCCATTCGTTGGCTCAGATATTTTGAAATTTTCATACAAACTATCGATAACAAAATAGGAATTTGAGTTACTTTTTCTATCTGAACTTAAGTTAAGAACCAATAATTATCTAGACTTAGCTAAGTTCGTATGTACTTCAGTTGTTTTTGTATTTTACATGTAAATTCCCTAGTTCAGATGTTGTTTTTTTCGTCAAATTCTATCTGAACCTGCAAAAAAACACGGCTTATATTTCCTTAGCTTCTGCATATCGATTTTATTTGTCTCCAATTTTTTTAGAATTATTATTAAAAAGCCGAGATTTTCTTAATTAAATTTTCACGGGAATTTAGGGCTAATGGGTGACTTTTGAAACGAAATATTCTGTGTACGCCAAAATTTCGTTTCTTACCTTTCTTACCCCCAAACCCCCCCTCCCTGCGTTCACGCCTGTTTTGAGCTAAATGTTATCCCAAACAAACAGAAACAAAGCTGAAAATTTGACACTTCTTCTCACTTCTCTTCAAGCAAAATCACGGACCCGAATTTCTCGGTTCACTTTGGAATCACTTGGGAATCCAAAAAAAACTGAGTGTCTCACACACATTAACAAATTTTCTGTGTACGCATGTAAAAATAAGAACAAGAATCGAGAGAATTTTTGTATGCACGGAGAAATAGAGAGAGTACAGTCATTTTGTTTTAATTTCCACCACCTTTTTTTTTTAGTTCAGTTTTGTAGGTAGCGTGGCGAAGACCATTGCTTTTTTATCTTTTTGTCTTGTGAAAACTTTAAGAAATTTCCAATCAAAAATACAAGTTTACTGTTTATTATATGTTTAGTTGTGGAATTATATAATGTACCTTTTATAATTGATACATAAAAATAAAGTCTTGAAATGAACAAAATTCTGTTTGTTTTTTTTTTTTTTTTTTGTATGCAATGTAGAAACTCTACTAGATGGGGAAGTTCCTTTTTAATACAATACATTTGTGTATGCCTCGATTCATTCATTTTTGTTGGTCCGTTTTGGATTCCATTTAGGCTCCGTTTTCTCGGAGTATGGTGAATTGGAATACTCTCTCTCTCTCACAATACATTCACATAATGGCTCCGTGGTGATTCTAATTTCTATACTAATTGGAACCGATTTGGAATCGTTTTGGATCCCGTTTTGGGTCCGTTTATGAACTGGTTTCGGATCCAAAACGGAATCGCTTGCTTGAAGGGTTATGTCGTTTTCGATAGGATTTTGCAACAGTAGGTACTACTCCTTTTTGATTCCAATCTTAGAAGAAGAAATAGAGGAAGAGGTATTTGTCACATATACAGTGTACGTGAGTGAAGCAATTTTTGAGAAACAGAAGTGTCAAATCGTTAGCATGTGATTAGAAAAAACAAAGAAATAAAAATTGGTACAAGTTAAAACCCAATTTAATATAACAATTACTTTGAAAAAACAAATAATTTAAAGTGCATTAGATAGACATTGTGGTGATCTTCTTATAAATTTAAAAAAAAACATGGAGTGCATTGTTCAGGGGTGTGGAAATCAACAAAACAAGGTGGATAAAAGCTTTTCCTTTCACGAGTGAATTTTTATTATATGTTTCTCCAAAAAAGTGCTGTAATGTTTTTGTCTTTAGATTGATGAACTATTAAACAATATATTTAGAATGAGTTACACTTTAAATTAAGTCAAGAATATTATAATTTAGTTGAAAATGTGCACATAATTTTTTTGCTAGAATTTAAGAACCAGAAATGTCAAACTGAAATTCTCGTTAACAGGTGTGCATGAGATTATATTGGAGGTTGAAAGGCGCAACTATCTGTTAAGCGCCCTTCTTATGAGAAAATTATTTTTTGTTATTAAATCGATTTTTTACGTTTTAAGTTAGTAAAAAAATATCTATTTGTTCCGTCGCCAACTTATAAGTTCATATTTCAATGCTAATTTGTCAGTTCAGTAAGGTGTCTATCAGTTCATATTTGGTTGTTCATGGTTCATGTTTAAAGTTTAATCCATTATAAATAATATGTTCTTCGATAGTTAATTAATCTACATAAATACAAACAGTAAACAGCGCTTGCTTTGAATATAATAAAACGACACTGACGAGTGACCAAAATAAAATTAACCCGTGCAATGCTCGTGTTTTGTTTCGCGTAGATAAATTATTGTTCTATTTTATTTGTCTTTAACAGTTCGTTCCAAAAAAAGTGTTTTATTTTTTGCCCCAGGCAGATAGATATTGCATTACCCTGAGGCTACACGGACAAGTACTGGCAAGCAAGTTGGCTACATAGATTGACAGTCTAATTCCTATACATGAATATGCTGTGACGTAGGCGGCAAGCAACTCGCCAGGCAAGTTGCCGTGCAAGTTGCTTTCAAGTTTTGTATTGGCTACGTTCGGCTAGCCTTTCTAGGGTTCGATCTTATATTTTCATTAAAATTGCTTAAAATATGGTAAATCGTACTTTAATGACGAAAATGAAAATAAAACCACAAACTCCAATCTCACATGGGTTCATATGAATTATAAATTTAGGTTATTTTAAATTTTTTTTCAAAATTTCGATTTTTTTAATAATAATTATTAAAAAATCGGATTTTTTTGGATGGTTTTTAATCCATCATTATCATAGCCATCCTTTAATGGAATTTGACACATAATACCTTGACAGATATGTTGAAACTAAATTATGTCGTATCAGGAATATTTCGTTCCAAATTTAACCCAAAGCACTAAAATCGCCTTTTCCCGTGCAAAAAATGTAATCTCAAAAAATTCAGATTTCTTTAAGTTTTTTGAATGCATAACCTCCGTAGCAATCTTTTAATTAAACTTGACAGTCTATGGCTTGACAAATCGGTAACAGAATGTTCCAATGTCACCCGAAATCCCCAAAACTCTTGTTTTCCCCAGGCAAAAAATATACTCTCAAAAAATTAGGATTTTTAATTTTTTTTTTTTTGTATAATTCATCATAATCATAGCCATCCTTCAATCATATTTGATAGTTGTTGCCTATTTTGGAAATGTTTAAATTTTTTGGACCCTCCTTTCATTAAAAGTTGTGGCAGAATGAATATTTAATTCCAAATGTTTCACGAAAAGCTATCTAGATATCGCTTTATATACAAGTCTGAACGAGTCAACTTGCCTTTCAACAATGTTAATGATCGGTTAATCCATCGAATTCGGTTCGACTATTGGCGCATCGTCTTAAGTCAGCCTCGGCAGTTCAGAGCTTCCAAACGCCATAACAGAATGCTCCTGTTCCTAGAAACCCGTACAAAGAGCCCCAACCAAAGGCGCGCAGAGATAGGGCTGAGCCAGCGTCCATCAGAATCATCGTTTCTCTTTACCCTTGGCAATGAAAGCAGCTTCGTCCCTCTTTGCTCGACCTAAAGTTCCGGAGAATCCAAAGAGTGCAGCTACGCCACCAACAAGACCCAAGAAAGCTCCTTCTCGATAGCGATGTTTTCTTCGTTGTTCTTCAGCTCCGGCACTCTGTGTCGACCGGCAAGGTAAAGCGACTAACTTTTTACGTTTCATGCATCAACTGTGTTCTGTGCTGTCCAGTGTTCCCATAACGGCATTATTAATGCTAAATCTAGCATTATAGAGAATAGAAAAGCATTTTGAAATTTTAAAATTATGCTAAATGCTTTTCTGGCATTCTTGTTTTTATTTTTTGCATTCTTGAATGCCAAACATGATTTCGAATCATTGATTTGATGATATCATATTTGGAAAATAATATTTGAAGAAATAGAAAGCATTCCGATTTAACCTTAATAACGTCAAATCACGAAGATTCACAAAATGCATGACTTTTTTTTTAATAGAAATGAATTAATTAAAGCATCTGTTGCTGTGCAATCTGGATAGTCAATTATTTGGGCCTATTCAGCAAGGTCTTTTGTTCTGTTATTCTACTATTCTGTTATCAATTTCAATACAAAAGTTTGAGCTCCGAAACAATCTCTTATGAATTATATTATGGTATTTGGCTGCTTGAATTGTTAAGAAAACTGTTAAGAAATCTGCTATGAGATGTCAAAAGTTCGAAATTCACAAAACACAAATGCGTTTTGGATCCAGCTACTAACTTTCAAAGATGCAGCTGGGGAAAATATGTTGAAAGAATTCGAATTAGGTCGATTTGTGATTGGCATTGGACTGACTTGACTTTCCATTTCAAATGATGAGTATGAGCGCCTCTTCAGCCAAAGGAATATAATTAAAACAAAAAATTCGTCATAAAATTGGAAAACAATTACTGAACAGCATTGTCCAAATCCAAATACGCAAGGGGCTAAAGATAGAAGATAAAATGCTACTCTTCTTATGAGGTTTCAAGAAGTGTTATAGAGGAAGTTGGAGCCTCGACGAAGTATGAAAACCTAAGGATGAAGAAAATTATTTGTATGAAGAACTTTGGGCTTACTCATTATTTAATTAAAATCATAAAATATCAAAAATCAAAGATATTATACAAATAATAATGTGATAAGTCTGACTGATTTAAAATAAAATAATTATATACTAAAACATGTTCTTACTTAAAAATAGTTTGCTGTAAAAGTTCCTATTAGTACATACATATTTACATATAAAGCTTTAAATTTTGTTATTTTTGAACTAATTTTGTTTTGTCTTCGTTTTGTTGTTATATATGGAGATATTACCTTTGTATGTATGTTAGGTATTTATGAGAAAACAAATATTTATTTTGCATTTTTATAAAATGTTTGTTTTTTAATCATCGATATGGACGTTTTTATATGAATTTTGAAATCTAGCATTTTGTTTTTGGAGGTCCCATACGATCTAGCATTATAAAATTTGAAATCTAGCATTATGAAATTTAAGATTATGGCAACACTGGTGCTTTCGTGTATAAAAATAATTTAGTTTGAAATTACTTATTTATGTTTGTAATTATGCATTTTAATATCATTTTGTTATATCAGTCTCTTTTGAAGAACAATTCATTAAAGAAATAAAAGTTTTTACTTCATGTATTGAAATCTTTTATGATAAAAGTCAAAAAAATCTGCTTCTGTTATGGTTTATAACAGATTTCATAACAGAATTCGAACTGCAGAATACCAATTAATAAAAGAATAAAAGGTTTTTTTGACAGTTCGAAAATTTGTATGGAAATTAATAGAAGAATAACAGAATAAAAAAAATAAAAGATTGCGCCGAATAAGCCTAATTGTTTTGATTGGACTTGTCGCTCGTCGTTCTGTCGCTCGTCTCTCTGTCGCTCTTCGCTTAGTGCGCGACCGAACCCTGAAGCTTAATTTAAGCTGTTCAATAAAGTCTGTTCGGTGCAGGGAAATAAATCCACGGTAATCTGCTCCGCATACGCATAGGAATTTACTTCATTCTAAAGCCTAGTACGCTGCTGATGCGAAACGAAATTTTCCTGTGGTCTCCAAAAAGGCAACGAAATGCTTACGAAAACACAGCGGACAAATATTCATGGCGAGTTTCACAAATTGCAAATAAATAAATCAAAATTTAACGAAAAAATCAAACAAAAACAGTGCTGTAATGAAAGAAACAACAAATAAAAATACGAACAAACACAAATGTCATTTTTCCGCATACAATTAATTGTTTTTGATATTTTTAAATCAGCTAAAAGGTTTGAGATTTTGAAAATTGGAGCATATTGCAAACAAATATTAAGAAGTCGCACGGGTTTTTTTAATATTTTTTTTTTTTTTTTTGTATTTTTGCTTTCTTTCTCTGCATCTTTGCGTAGGGTTAGTGCGTTGGACTGTCACGCTGGAGGTCTGGGTTCATTTCTCAACCTCGTCCAGCTAAAAAAAAATTTTTGGGGCTACTGCCTCTTGCGAGAAATTGACATTTCCTCCAAGACACTTCACTTGTCATGAATAAGTGCTTCTCGTCTTTGTCCGGCCGTTCGGATTCGGCATGAAATTGAAGGTCTCTTCCATTCCTGTCGACACGCGCAAACAGTTAAATTATTTAAACAATCAATTCAATACTTGCTATAATTTAATTGCAATATTATATTTATTATAATTACTTGCCAACAATATGTTAAACTACCCTATGATTATCTCTCTGTAAAAATAATTATATTTGTCACTCAATTGTTATCAAATTTATCATTATCTACTCATTCGTAATGCTGCTTTCTGCACACTTGCTCTGCAAACGAGACAGTTGAAATCTATCGGTCTCTTGGAATTCAACCGGCAAGCTGACAACATCTCCTGATGGTAAATTGTATCAAGCATCTCGAATAATTAAAAACTTTAAAATTGAACCGCACATTAGCCATTTAATTTTTTATTGATTAAACAAACTTGGGTTTAATTAACGGCCTTCCACAATTGCCCACTGTGTATTAATACATGTCAAAAAAGTGGGAAACAAATCATGTAGAATAGTGCGGCAACAAAATATGAAAGCCCAGCCTATACAACCCGACATTCTATCCCACACGATTTGACATGTGTTAATACATGAATAGTTTTAGGAATTGTTCTAATTATGTCCCACATTCTATAACACTTTTTTTTAGGAAGCAAAATATGAAAAGTCATTTCTTTCCCACAAATTTGGCAGTCGCGTGGAATTCTTTCCCACTTTCAATTTGACATGTATTAATACACAGTGAGCTAGTGTGTAAAGGCTATTAGAATTCAACAATTCGTTCGTTTAATACAAAACACTAGGCCCTGGTTCTTCACGAGCTGTTGCGCCAACCAGTTTTTTTTTATTTATACCTGTATCATTATAACAAACTGTCACTGTCAAGTCTTAGTCACTCTAAAAGTTAAAAGACAACAGAGTATGCGATTACATTACACGCCCTACCCATCAGAAACAAAATATTTTAATTTCTACCTATTTATCCATCATTTGTATGTAGGTATGAGCATGTACTGTCTTTATGTACCTACAACTATGTATGATTCTTTAACTTACCAGTATTTAATGGTATTTACTGCAATTCAAAGTTTTTAAAACTTGTTTTATTATTTAATACGAAATAATTAAAAATAATCTTCACGGATCTTGCTAATACACATTTGACTTTACGCCACCGAACTAAACTAGAATGTCCACTGAGAGTAAATTTCATTTAGTATATCGCTCTCGGTTCTCAGATATTTATATTTGATAATTATATGTATAGGTACTTCTACATATGATAAATTTCCGAAATAATTGAATCGGTGACTGGAAACACGATACAAAAGAGGCATTGTAGATTAATAAAAAAAAAAAATATTTTTTTAAATAACGAATTTAGTCACGACTCGTATATGTATGTACATACATATGAATTAATAAATAGATGCCTACCTATTTTTTTTCTTAAAAGTATTAGGAACTTGAACCTAATACACTTTTCTTTCATTTACAAATGGAAGATTTTTATTACAATCCACGGCTACTTCATGTTCATAAGGTGGCGATTGGTGAAATTTTTGTACTATGTGTACAGGAAAATTAGTCCATAAATAATTGTTTTATTAGAAATAAAGCTTATAGTCTGAGATCTAGTGAACATTTACTCAAAGTGTTTTTTACCGCTTCAAATTTTGTGGCCATGTCGTTTGTATCAGTGCAAGCTACATGTCGACCTGGCAGCGATATCACCGCCCAAACACCACTAAAATGCACTTTAAAAGTGCAACAACAAAAATAATCTCTTTTAAAGAGCTTTATACGGCTTTAAATTTTCATCACTAAGGCCTTGTGCCTATACTAACCAGAATCCATCGGTCTGGCAGCAATACCGTGGACCTAACACCAGTAAAATATCATTTCCAAATGCACTTTCAAAATGCACTTTTGTGGTCATTGGTCTGTGGTACTGTTGCCAGACTTATAGATTCCGGTTAGTATAGGCACAAGGCTTTAGTGATGAAAATTTGCTTTTCAATACAAAATCTAGGCTCTCCATACAAAACTGACATTTCATATAATTTTGTGTTCAACGAAATAAATTAAGTACTTTATTTTCTGCAGTTGTCAAATTTTTGCTTGAACGCGGCCAATCACAATCCCATAAAAATGATTTTTACTTTATTTTCAGATCGAGCTTCTGATTGGCCAGCTGTCATAAAAAGTAAGATGACATTAGGTTACGTTTATTGAAGTTTACTTACCTTTCATTTGAATTTTCATCAAGAAATTCCCTGACAGCTTTTCTATACAAAATGTATAGACTCTCCATACAAAACTGACATTTCATATAATTTTGCGTTCAACGCTTTGAGTAAATATAATATGGAGTGCACGTTCCTATCCCTAATGCATTGTAGTACTTGAGCCTGTGATAGAGGGCACAATTTCAATATAGAGAGGGTATTTTGACAGCTGCAGCTATGATTGTGTTGTTGTAAAAACCCTCTCTATATTCAGAATTGAATCACCACATAGGCTACCGCGCCCCCTATGATGGTTAGGTTTTTGGAATATAAACGAGCACTCCATATTATATATACTCAAAGGTTCAACGACAAAAATTAAGTACTTTATTTTCAGCAGTTGTCATATTTTTTAATTGAACGTACCCATTGTAATGTAAGTTTTAATTAAACCCTCCAAGTTTGTTTTGACACAAAATCAATAAGCGATGCCCCTTTGATGCAGTAGCAGTAGACCTACTGCACTTTTCGCAAAAAATAAATCTACTGCCACTAAATCCAATCTACTGCACTTTTTTGTTTGATAACCTTCTCTTGAACAGCTGAAAGAAAAACCATGCGTACAAGTAACCACTGACCCTGTAAAGAATGAACGGCATGCACCCTGTGGTGTAGTATGTGGTTTTAGCGCGAATTAATTAATACTGGTTGGCATAATTTTTTTCAAACTATGTTTTTCCAAAGGCTTTTGGTGAATTGAAAAAGAATCGAGCTCACAATTTCTCCATGACATCAGGGTTACCGTAAGTCCCGTTACGATATCAAACAGAAAAATGGTTTATCTTTGAAGCTCTAACATCACGAGGCAATTTTTTTCAAATTTGGTTTTAAAGATTCCTGAAACCTACTAACCTATTTCTCAAAAATTCAGCTTAAATATTTCTAATAACCTTTTTAACTCTTCGAGAAATCTTTCGTTTTTGTAGCATTTATAATAACTAGTATATCAAAGATAAAAGATGAATATTATTGACCAATTCGTAGTATACTTAAAAAGTGGATAAGATCTTAATTTATCCTTCGGCTTTTTTGGTCACAATGGATATGGCAATGAAACAATCAAGTTACATTTACTTTTCCCGACGTTTTGGCAGGGGTTGCTGCCTTCTTCATGGGAACTTTTTGCATCAAAAAATAAAAAAAAAAATTAGTATAATAACAATTGTATGACAACATTAAAAATTAGACTTACATTTTGTAAAAATATCAAAAATTGTACTAAATTTACATTGAATAAAATTTTTAAATATATGCTCTTCAAAATGAAGTTCAGTCTTGTGCTTTATAAAACATAAAAAGAATAAAAAAAAAAACAAGCAATTGACGTTTAGTCAGCGACAAGTGAGCAATATACAGCGGATATATTTTGTGTGTCGAGCTTTCGGTTCTTGTTGTTGCGGTTGTTAATGATGTGCAACGTTTCAAGTGTGTACGCTTTGACGCGTGCCGCTCGGTTTGGAGAACTTGGACATCTTCGACGTCTGGAGAATGGCCGCTTTCAATTATGTGACTCACTTATGCAGTTTTCCCAGGGTTGTTAGATTTTATGTCAGATTTGTGGTTAGACATACGTTGACGAAGGAACTGTTTTGTGGTGCCAATATAGCATTGATTGCAAGGATCGTCGGGTTTGCTCTTACAGTTGATTTTGTATATCACACCAGTGGCTTTGTCTTTATCTGGTTTAACTTTAAGCTTAGTGAAAAGGTGGCTTAGTGTTTTGTTGGATTTATAAGCCAAAAGAACGTCTTTTGATTTGTTGACGAGAACCTTTTTGAAGTTTGCAGTTAAACCAGGTACATACACAACGCTTTTGTAGTATCCAATAGGGCAATCCGCTTTCAGGTTCTGTGGAGCTCTGATTTTTTGCTTTTGTATGAGGCTGCCTAGAACTGAGGAAGGAAACCCATTGTCTCGCAGTATTTTCGTTAATTTCCAAGAATTTGTCCTGGTTACACTGTTTTCGCTTATTACATCCCATCTTTTTTTAAACTATAGTTATAGCTAAATGGACGGGAATGTTTGTAAAAAGTGAAACAACATCGTATGAGACCAAAACATCATACTTTTGAAATTTAACAATTTTTGCTTTTTCAATAAATTCATACGAATTTTTTACTGAGTAGCTTGATTTTGCTGTCGCGTACTGTAATACCCTTCCTACATAATTCGAAAGTTCATAGCATGACAATTTCATAGACGACGTAATGGGACGCAAGGACAGATTTGGCTTATTTATTTTCGACAAGCCATAGATTGATGGAAGTTGTGCCGTATATGTAGTCATCTTAATTTTTTCCCGACCAATTCGTTATTGCGAGTCTGCAGTGCTGTTGTTTGATTATTCCGCACTCGTCTATATGTACTGCGGTCGGATAACAGGTCCAACCAAAAACTCACTCAAAAACTCATATTGACACTTAAAAAAACTTTTCTCTAGAGTCAAACAATGTGTTTGAAAATTAAATCACACAAAATTTGTTCTATAATTTTAATATGCACGGAGTGATCATCAGTGCAAAAACAAAAATTATCCACAGTGTCTAAATGCGTTTCTAAGGTATATTCTGCACATCTACGCACCAATGGCTTTCAAATCATATCAATTTTATCGAAATCGGTTGGATACTTCTTGAGCAAAATGTAGCACAAACAAATTTTAAGGCTATTTATATATAGATTATGGAAGTTCTTATAACCAACTTATGACTTCTTGGGGAGTAAAAAGACATTTTGAAGGTTTAAACTGATATTTTAAGAAAAGAATAAGACCTTCAGGAATCTGAAAAAATTTTGTTCAAAATAATTAACTAGGAAAAATCTACTGCGGAAACATCCAATATATACTGCATTTTTTTTAATGCTCTATTGCACTCCTGTTTGTTTGAAGTGGGTGAATATGAATCTGTCGCTATTGAACGATGCTTAATAATCCAAAAAAGACTTTCTGAAAATAAGTTCGTGTAAATGCGCAAAAGGCTGTGCCGCTGTGGTAAGGCGTGTGTACTGGATAAGTGGTTCATATATTTTTAAAATCAAAAGTTACCTAGTCACCTTTAGCTTTCCAAAACCACTCATATCGGCTCAATTTATGTATGTAGCTGCCAATTTCCTATCTATCTTTCCTGTACAGACTATTGATTTTGCTTAATTTAAATTTGAATTAAAGATCTATCTGGCTGTGCATTCTGAAAAATTGCCGCCAGGTGGCAATGAATTTTTTCCTTTTCATTTTAGAAATATTTATGTTGATAATGCGATACTCAAACTAACGAGATTAAAAGATATAGGTAATGAACAGCTTTTATTCAAAACTTAGCTAGATGTCCTACAAAATAAACAGTTTCAGGGCTCGTTATAGCAAACACAAACGGGTGATCGGCATTAAATGTCTTTTTATTAAAGTCCAGGCACATTGGAGATATCTTTACAACTGAAAACGGAAAAAATAAATTCCTAAGCCATTAAACGTATAAATTATTTTAAATTTAACTAACTTGTTGCCGCTGCTGCTTCTGAACCTGCTTCGTTAACTTCGATAAAGGCTTTATGATGAACATCAGATATTTTAACAGGCGGACCTGATGGTTCAAACATTTCTGGCAAATTCGCATTTTCAAATAATGAACGTATTCCCATCTGTGAAAAAAAAAGAAAAACTTAACTTAAAAATTAAAAATTAAAGAAAACTTACCGCTTTAAGGATATCAGTTAATCTAGTTGTGTATTCTATTTTAAACCTTGGCATATACAAGTCTAAGCTTTTCACAGTCATTTTCAATGACAGTTCATTTATCAAAACGGAACTTAATTTTGATTCCAAATCGGCCAAACCGTCACGTTCTTTTGGCAGAATCAAAATCATTGATATGTCGGAATCCTTGTATGGCATTTCGACTGCAGTTGCATTGAGCTCAGGAAATTCACCATACTTAAAATGTTCACTCCCATATATTGTGTCCACCTTCACAGATTCGCTATTGCTAATCCAAAAATTACTCTTTCGTGTCATATCTTTGCTGAATGGCGTTTTCCATTTTCCCTTAAAATATATAGCATTGACAATTATCGCCTTTGTATCACAGTCTACCGATCCTGCTTGCACAACATTATTAATTTTTTTGTTTGTCTTCTCTTCTACCCATTTGTTGATTGCATTAATGGCCTTTGAGCTTTGGCAAAAATCAAGTTGCTCAGCATCTGAGTCAAAAAAGTTATGTGCGATTCGTTTGAAGAAGGGCGTTATTTGATAATCATTATTGATGAAGATCCTATTAGCAATGGTTAGTTTTGCCTCGCCATTGATTTTCACAAGAATTCCGGCAAAATGTCTTCCGACTTGTTCAACATCATGCAGAATTAAACGAAGGCCGGTTTGAAGTTCCTTAGCTGTTTCACCTTTGGCTCCAATATATGTTATGGCGAGAGCTATATGAATGGAAATTGGCGAAATAATCACGTTTTTTGCGGATGTCGTTTTGCCAATTTGGTGAAATAAATCTGCCGCAAATAGTCCTTTATTTGAGGCTGGTGGTGTTGGTGTTATCATTTTAATGATTTCTGTAAATGCAAAGAGACACATGACACTTTGTACTTGATCACTATTAATTGTAAAGCATTAATACCAATTGTATGTCTGAAGAACTGCTTGACCGATTTTGATGAAATTATACACACCGATTTTTACTTAGGCACGCGTAATCATTGCTCATATTTAGAAGCATTTTTTAAATCGATTTTATAAGCTCGAAAAGTATCTCGAAATACATAGTTGAAATAAACTATAAGAGTATGTGACGTGTATGTTTGTTAAAAAGACTAAGGGCCAGTTTCTTCACAGCTAATCTTCTTTAATTTACAACTGGGTTTGGTTAAAAAAATCCAAAGTTTGAGGTGTTGATCAAGGAAATCGCTAATCAGCCAATTTTGGTTTATTAGCGTTGTTAAAGGCACATAACAAAGGACAATGGGCAAATTGGGCCCAGCACCAATAAGAACGGCCTTCATATCGTATATAGGTACATGTTTATGCATTCATTACCCGTTAACCGTTTGTCCCAATTCGATGTGTGACAAAAGTTATTTAATTTTGATTAAAGTGAGTTTAAGGGTCACAATTCCTTTTTCCATAGTTTTACTTTAATATTTTGTGTATTTTTCGCTCGATTTAAACCATTTTTTGGAATTAAGTTCTGTGAACCCATAAAACACTAGAGGTCGCAAGCATCAATTTTATGCAAAAAGCAGTTTTTGGAGTATTTAATTTGTAAAAAAAATACAAATATTGGGTTTTAAATAATATTTGTGATGTCAAAATCATCTCTGGAAAAAAGCAAAAGAGTATCAATTTTTACCTCATTTATCATAATAAAAATGGTAATCAGCCCTTACACGAATTCCATCGTAATCGGAAACTTCTTACGAATCCCTAAAAAACGTATCACAGAATCCATCGTAGAGGAAAATCCCATACAAAAGGCAACTACGAACGGATTTGGTCATAGTTTTTTCGGGATTCGTAAAATGATTCCGATTACGATGGAATTTGTGATAGAGCTAAATGTTATTAAGGTTCGTTTGCAATTCGTAAAAGTAAGACCAAACAACTCACACAACGACCCTCAAAGCCACCCTTGTATATTATTATAAGGGGTTGAAATATTTTTAGCTTATTCCTTATTTAGTAACGAAAAAATTGGTATTACATTTATTACGGGCTGATCACAAAATAGAGGGATGGAGGCGTTATGATCTGGGCCGTAATATCCTATTAGGGAACAATTAACTTGGCAGTTGAAAGTACTAAGATGCCTGATTTCTAGTCATCTTGGTACTACAAAACATTGCCAGAAGCATTGTTTCCGCGAACCAATGATCTTTTTCGGACAAACAACATTGATTTTCAACAAAATAATGCCCCTTTTCATGCAGCTCGAGTGTTTAAATCATTATTTTAAGGAAAAATGTTCCATTGCTGGCTTGGTGTCCTATTCACCGGACTTTAAAATAAAAGAAAATTTATTGGGATGGCTCACATGAAAAGTATACCAAAAATCCAAGCAAATGCGATGACTGATTCACACCGTTAATTTGGCCTTAATTAAAATTTCACTTGACTATCTTAAATCACTGTACAATTCTCTTAAACGTCGCGATAAAATTACTTACAAAAGTGACTCAGCTAAAATTTATTCTCTTGGCTGCCGTTAACTTTTGTTTTTGAAGTGCAAGCATAGGTTCCCTTCAAGCAAGCGAGCTCGTTTTCGGTCCGCAAACGTATCAAACAACTTATGGACGACTTCGCATTCGGATCCAAATACGGATCGAAAAACTGCGTTTTGTGGCTCAAATTAGTATGGAAATTAGAATCACCACGGAGCCATTATGTGAATGTATTGTGAGAGAGAGAGTTTTTGAATTCACCATACTCGGAGAACCGAAACCAAATGGAATCTAAAACGGTTCCAAAAAAAATGAATGAATTGAGGCATACCCAACCCAAAAGCATTAAAAAAAACTTCCCATCTAGTCCAGTTTCTCCATTGACTACAAAAATAAAACAAACTGAATTTTTTCATTTCAAGAGTTTTTTTTTATTTATCATTCATAAAAGATTTTCTAAATACTATTTCGCACATGACATCATTCCACAAATATAAATTTACATTTAATAAATAGAAAATTGCATTTCTGATTGGAAATGGTTAAAAGTGTTAACAAGAAAAAAGAGATAAAAAAGCAACCGTCTTCGCCACGCTACCTACAAAACTGAACTAAAAAAAAAAAGTGGTGGAAATTAAGGCAAAATGATTGTATACTTCGCCTATACTCACTCTATTTCTCGATGCTTGAAAAAAATACCCTCGATTCTCGTTCTTTTTACATGCGTACACAGAAAATTTGTTATTGTGTGTGAGACACTCATTTTTTTTGGAGTCCCAAGTGAACCGAGAAATTTGGGTCCGTGATTTTGCTTGAAGGGTTTTGCTATGGCACATTAAATAGTCTCTCTTGTGTCGTACAAAATTTCGATCTCTTTGGCGTATAACACGAGACAAATCAAATTCAATTCTCAAAAATGACTGCTTCTAACCTTATGACCGGCAGTGTATATCAAAAAAATATAAACAAAATATATAATATTTTGTTTAGTTTTTATGGTACTAAAAGATTTTTAACTCAGTCAGTTCCTTTCCGATTTTAAATTTCCTTGCGGTTTTTAAAAGAAAAATATTAGTCTCTTTTTTATCAAATACAAAAATCACTAATCCAGGTCCTTGTTTTACACAAAAATCACTAAACAAGTCCAGAATCAAAGCCAGGTCGTCGTTTTTGAACAAGTAGACAAAAAAAAACATATTTACACTAAATATTCCTTTTCATTATCGTTATTTTAGATAAACTGTTAAACTTGTACTTGATTTTGTAGCTTGAGCAAAAAATGTATATAATTAAAAAAGGTCAAACATTCTTCTTTGAAAAACCACAAAGGCATTTAAAATCGGTAAAAAACTGACTGAGTTAAAAATCTTTTAGTACCATAAAAAGGAAAAAAATATTCTATTTTGTGTTAATATTTTTTTTTATCTATTACGGAATCATTTCGTTAAAAATGTACAAGTGTACAACCATATTCTTCGTTGCTAATTAAGGAATAATTTAAAAAAAAAATTCAACCCCTAATAGTATAAAGGGTGGTTCTCTTGGTTGTTTTGTCCAATTTTTAAGAATTGCGATTTAAAACGTTGAAAATAATACCCATTTTTATTACGATAAATGAGATACAAATTGATGTTTGTTTGTTGTTTTCCTGAGATGATTTTGACATCAAAAATATTATTTAAAAATCAATATTTGTATTTTTTACAAATTCAAAACTCCAAAAATTGCTTTTTGCAAAAAATTGATGCGACCCCTTAAAATAATTTTAAAATTCTGAAAAAATTTAGGCAGTGTTTCATGCGTTCAGAGAACTTAATTCCAAAAAATGGCTTAAATCGAGCGAAAAATACACAAAATATTAAAGAAAAAGTATAGAAAATGGGAATTGTGACCCTAAAACTCATTTTGTTTAAAATTAATAACTTTTGTCACACAGCGAATTTGAACAAACGGTTAACGGATAATGAATTTATAAACATGTACCTATATACGATATAAAGGCCGTTCTTATTGGTGCTGGGCCCACGCTCCATACATATTTGCCCATTGTCCTTTAACCCAATATGAACAAAGTGGCCCTAACTTGACAATTACAGTATTCTTTATTAGAGAAATACGAAATTTTGAAACTAATAAAGCAAATAAGAAGAAATGGAATACAATTTTCTGAAACGCAATTTTTGAAAAGTCTTTGTTTTCTTTACTAAGTTCACTTCAGAACATTACAATCCATCAATAATTCATTGTATTAAAGTTATATTCCATATATATATACATTTAAGGTTGTTATCAATGTAGTATTGAAAGTTTTTTTCACAATCGGAATGCTTTAAATGAAAAACAAACAGCGAATGAAAATCTTAAAAAAAAAATATTTTTGCAGTTGAAAGTTTCTACTTTTGATTTCATTATTTATAAACAACAATAATTGCAACTTAAACTCTACTATTCATCTTCATATTTTACATTTTGTTATACCGACAAAAATTTCTACTTACTAATATCACTTTTATGTTTAAAATTGTCAACTAGTTTTAAGAATTCTTTCCCAAATCATTAACACATTCTACTATATTGCAAGTATCTTATTCGACTAATTAACTTTGATATTGTTTTGACTCTAAATGAGTCAGGTATTTATAACTTTTTTTTATTCGATAAGATTGCAATGGTGTGATATTGATGTAAGATTGTGTGGGACAAACTTGCTCGCTCTTACTACTTATCACATTATATCTCTTCAGATAATATTTAGTTTTTTAATTCAGTTGCAATAATAGTGACACTACAGATAAAGTAAAATTGTTCTTTTTCGACTTTTCCAGGATAACGAAACAATATTGTGTTAAAAAATAAAAACCTGTTACTTAGTTGTATATGCCAAAATACTAAGCAGGCATATCCAAACCAAACCTTTATTTTCTCATCATAAACATATATGAAATTATAAAGGGAGTCGCATTATCAGTGGTCTAAACTGAAACTGATGAAAGTCCATGGTCACAAATTTGTTACTTGTACATACCAAACCTAACGGGTAACGGCTATTTTTTTGAAATTTGAAAAGAAAATTATTTTGCATTCGCACCAGATTTTTGTTTTTTGCTCACCACGTGCATGCATAATTGATTCCTGTTTTACAATTGTTTGTCCTCAGTTAGACTTATTTTGTTAGATAAAATATTTTGCATTGGCATTACCATTTTCCAAACACTTAATAGATAATATTGAATTTTGGCCAAACTTACTTTTTGACCTCAATCTTCTTAATACCCCCTAAAAAAGGTCGTCCGACTGAATACTGGTTGCATTTTTAAAAATTTTATATTTTCTTGTAGTTTCTAAAGCAGATTTTACATGCATGTGTTAGCAATAACGCATAAGCATTCAAACATGGCGAGTACTTCAAAAGAAATTACATATATTTTCACTTCAAAAATACCTCCTACAAAGACCCTGATTATTACGGGTGTTTTTTTTTTTCGTTTCACCATCTGTCTTTTTGACAGGTATGTACGTTCGTTTATGATTACACGGTTCGCGAAAATACGTACATACGTACTTTCTTTCGTTATTTTGACGTTTATGGAATTTGGGGTTAAAAATGTTTCCTATAGTTACTTTTATCTAAACGAAACACGTATGCTACGTATTCGTATGTACATATATTCAATAACAAACAATAATTTTCCAATTCAATAGTTTTTGTTGACACCATTTTTTGCTAACATCTAGGAGCATGTGGTTGTCAAATCAGAAACGTCAAAGTTCAACCACAAAAAGCCTTCAAATTTATATTTGTGCTTTCGTTACTTCCTTCCCTCTATATTTCTACAGCCCTCACCTAATCGTCAAAACGACAAAACAACCAAAAAAAACTAATCGTAAAAACGGCATCAAAGCTGAATTTTGGTGAAGAGCTTTATTCTGATGTCTTAAGCATTTCTTAAAAAGTACTCTAAATTTGGAAAAAGGATTTGGATTTTGTGGGGGTAAAAGAGGATATTCCAAAGGTTATGCCAATGAAAAATATTTTATTAAATAAAATTAGTCCAACTAATAAAGCCCGTATGATACTACATTTTTTTCTCATTTTGATTCATTAAATCATAACTTATTGTCAGCAAAGAGAAAATAGTATTCTTTATGAAAAGAACGACATTATGTTTTGACAACTACAATGTCCTCAAAAGTAATTATACACCAAAAACTAGTGTTCTCATGAATCCAGTGTATACTTTTTTTGTAGTCACAGTGTACTTTGAAATAATTTTTAATTTTCAATTTCTGAAAAGTCAAAAAAAAGCTGTCAGAATCCGAAATGATTATTTGTAATACATTTTTTGTGACTTTTTTACATTAATGTGGTTATTGTGTACGCGCTCACTCATATCGGTATTTTCAATTATAAATTGTATGAACTACTCTAGTTTCATTTTTAATGCCTTAAAAATGAGAAAAAATGTAGTATCATACGGGCTTAACCAATGTTTAAGTGCTAAAATGGCTAAAAATAAAAATTAGTAATTTCAAAAAAATAGCCGTTACTCAAAGAATATCTCCTCAAATCGTTGACCGGGGAGATTTTTTTCTTTCCCCTTCTTGCCCTTATTGCCTAGTTAAAGTTGCTAACTCAGATTCCCCGTGTGAAAGGGGACAATATTGTCCTAAAAAACACTCCAAAGGAAATACTGATGTGTCAAATCTGACACAATTGCGTCATACCTTCACTACTTCGATACTTCGACACAAACATTTAAGCTAAGAACGACGATTCTGCCTGTAGATGGAAATTAGTATCCCTAAGTAATATACGAATTCAGAGTCAAATTAAGCTTAACTTACATTTTCGTCTATGGGTTAAACTCGACTCTAGCCTATATTTGACTCAAAATTCGTTTATTCCTTAGGTACACGCTTTTATTTGATTATTTTTACATGATAAGTTTGTTTTGTTGTTGTTTGTTTTGCATCAGCAGCCTATTTGGTGAACAAGTCAAATACGCAGCTGATGCAAAACAAAATTGTCCATGTTGTCTCCATCAAGCCAACGAAATGCTTACGAAAAATATTATAGGAGAGTTTCACAAATTGCAAATAGGTACACAAAATGAATAAATTGGGTGGTGCAACGGCTCGTGAAGAGCCAGGGCCTAGTGACTAACAATTCGCAACCATTCCTGTGTGGGCGTGTCGACAGGAATGGAAGGGACCTACAATTTTATGCCGAATCCGAACGGCTAGACAAGAAGCACTTATTCATGACAAGTGATACTCTTGGAGGATTTGTCAATTCCTCACAAGAGGCAGTACAGTAGCCCTGAAAAAACTTTTTAGATTTTAGGTGGGCGAGACTGGGAAGTGAACCCTCCAAATCAAATAGAGCCATATGCAAGAACAACAAATAAAAACATGAACAAACCCAATTAATGTTCCGAGCAATTAATTTTGTGTGAAAGGAGAATGGAGACTTCTCAAAACAATAAGAAATAAAAAATAAGTAAATACATACAAAAATAAAAGTATTTAATATTTTGAAAAATCGAAATAAATTATTTCTAATATGTTTTCATTATTTTTTTTAATGCAATTTTTTAAAAAATTTATTACTTTATGATAATCAATAAAAAAAACAACAAAAACTGCTTAGGATCGAGAGAGAAAAATATATAATATTAAAGCATTTTTTAACTTCAAAAATCGAAATAAAGTATAACTATTTTTTTTAATACATTTTTAAATGCAGTTTTTTAAAGGACCGATAAATCAATCAGAATTCTCAAATAAATTTAGAATAACTGTTATAGTTCAAGAGAAAAAAAAAAATAAAAGGTGAAAGTGTAAAGTTCCCATACAAATTTGTATGGGAAAAGTATGACCTTACAGGCACGGGTTAATGTCCTCGGAAAAAGAATTTGTTGGTCAATAATTTTTTCTTTTGGCATAACCTTTCGATTGACGGGGTGAGCTATCCAAACAAATGAGTTTGGTAAATAATGGACACTCTAATATACATATTTATGATATAGTCAAATTAATAGCACCTTAAGTAATTCCAAGATATTGAGAAAATGGGATTTGGAGACAATATATTCTGACGTATAGAAGCCGTTTCTCTAAATTTTATGAAACGAGATTTATTCAAACCTAATTTTGCAGAAGAAGCTTACTACTTTTAGATGTCGTACAGCTTCTTTATTTTACCTTTTTTACTCTGGAACATTTCCATTTGAGTAATTTGTTTTTATTTTTGAACTGAGCTTTATTTGGTTCTCACTTCAAATAGATAAGCTTTCTCTATTTCTTTAGATGATTAATATTTTGAATTGTAAAAAATATAAGATTCATTTTTAGTTTGCCTGAAATCTCACATCAATACTTACATATGTACATATATGTTGTTTCGGTTTATTCCCCTGTAAAATCGTGTAATTATCTAATCTTAACATTTTGAAAGTACCTATCTACATGTACTTAATAGTAATTTTAACAAAGTCACGGTTCGGTTTTCCTTGCCCTAATTGTTGAGATCCATTTGTTATCTCGTTTTCCTATCGAGCATTAATTTGCATAAATGTGTTTGTAGTTTAAAGGTGAAGTGTCTCAGTTAAAAAAAAATAATACCCAAGTCAAAAAAGCTTACCTAGTTTGACAAAAAGCAGAGCATAAGTTTTGAAAATATTAGCAAAGTGAATGTGTTGTAAGTGTGGTCGTTATCTCTACCAAGGTGTTAAAATCGATAACCGCAAGTAAGTAGCGGGGTCTTTCTTTTTTATAAAAACAATTTCGGTTTTTGTTTTTTTTTTTCTTTAAAGAAATATAGTTCATTATTTATCATGACAAATTCCCCGAATCCATACTTTTAAGAATTCAAAACTAAATTTAGGGGAGAGGGGCAAGAAGAACCACTTTGTCCCGATCTACATTGCCCGATTTTTCCACAAAGATTTCACAAAGAAATGTACACACAGAACGATTTTTTCCACAAGATTTTTTCCTTGCCTTCTTCATTTTTGTATTGCTGTGCTCTTCATGTTTCATTGAGATGCACTCACACCATCAAACGAACGGCACACTGACACCGAACACACACAAAAAAATGGAAAGAAGACGAGAGAGAACATAAACAGACTGGAAAAATCGTTTCAGTTTTGTGGTTCAAACGATTTGATCCCTACCCCTCACTTTTCACTCCCTTCACCAACGAACAAAGGATCGGCACTGGAAAAATCGTTCAATGTATACCGGGACTTTACTTTTTTTATACCTAAACATTACTTTTTTTGTAACTAGATCACTTTCCCACAAGGAAACTGAGTTGCCAGAAACTAGCTAGTTTGTAACTGAGAAAGGTGGTGAGGGGAGATTTTTTGGCTTCCCCTTAAGCTGGCCATACACGACCGAGCCGAACGGCTCGGAGCCAATTGGCTCCGAATATTTTGTACTGGATAAATGTCAAAAAGGTTCAACGCCGAACCATTTAGATATTGAGCCAGTCGGAAAACCACTAACCAAATTGGTTCCGAGCCGTTCGGCTCGGTTGTGTATGACCAGCCTTCTCACCTGCAAACTAAAAATTGCTGGATCAGTTTCCTTGTGTGAAAGTGGTCTAACTAATAAAAATCGAACAAATTTTATTTCAAATAACAACATCATTCCGTATTTACACGAGTGACAAGTTGGCATTTGTCTGTTATTATTATGACAAATGAAAGAGCAAATTCATTATTTTGTCATACTTTTAAAGCCTTAACGCCATAGACCTACTTTTGTACAAAAGTACAAAAGTGAGAAATTAAAATGCTCTCTATGGAAACATGCGCTCAAAAAACCAAACGAAAATTGTTCTGACACATAAATTAAACCACCATGCACAATTTTCTATTGTTTTTTTGCAAGCAGGTGTCTTTAGAATAGATATTTATTTCTCACTTTTGTACTTTTGTACAAAAGTAGACCTATGTAGTTAAGCCTTAAGAATTCATAACAAAATTTAGGGGAGTGGGGGCAAGAAGAACCACTTCATACTTCCAACATTACTTTTTTTTAATATAGGTACCTACTTATAAAAATCAAACAGAATTTATTTCAAATAACAACACTAAAACAGCTTGTGTCGGATTTTCACGAGTGACAAGTTGGCATTTTTCTGTAATTATTATGAACAAATCATTCTTTTGTCATAGGTAATAATAATGTCAAAAATAAGTACATAATGGCAGAAATAATGACATCGCGCATTAGTACTTGAACTTTGTTCATAGTAAAAATTATTATTATTATTATTATTATTGTTATTATTATTAGGGTTATTCATCATGCAAACGCGGAAAACCCATAGTAAGTTTATAAACAATATTAGGGATATTCATGCAAACTTGGAAAACCCATAGAAATCTTAAAAACCATATAATTTAATATCGTTAGAAATGAACTGTCAAAATTTGTATGGGAAAAATAGTCTTCAAAACATAGAATTTTATCTCACAGATTTGAAGCGGAAAGCGTACAAATTAACCTGGATATACTGCGATAAGTCAAATGTGACGTTTAATTTGATGATTTCCCACGTTTACGCAAGTATTTTTAATGGGGTGTTCATGTGTAAACATCTTGAAGAAAGTAAGAATTTTCTGCAAGTTGGAAAATTATCTCGTTGCATGAATACCTTTATTAAAGAAGAAGGTTATGGGTAGAAAGTTTTAACCAAAAACACAACATCGCCTAACTCAATTTCTTCGTATGGAATGTCAAACCATGAATGAATGAGCCTTATGGTGGATTTACATGTATCTTCATCTGCAAAATGCAGAAAAGTAGAGCAGGACAGATGTGTACAAAAAATCCGAGCGAGTGAAAGAGAACCATCAAGAAGATGAACATATGTTCGTCTTCATTTCTGTATAATGGGACTTTCCTACAATGCAGAAACGAAGTTCTTCTGCATTTTGATCTTTTCTCTCCATCTAACAAATATACATTTTGTATTTGGCATCCATTTTTTTGTGCAGAAACCAAATGCAGATACATGTAAATCCACCATTAAGCCTGATCCACATCTGTGTCGTGTGTTGTGGAGTCGTGTGTCGCTGTCATTCCATATATTTCATGCGCCACACTGCAACACAACACACGAGACAAATATGGTTCTACGCATATGAAATACATTGTAGCAATAGCGACAAACGACTTCACAACACAACACAAGACACAGATGTGTATCAGACTTTATGATTACATTTTTTCGTTCGTTTCGTCTTTTGTAATTTTGAAAGGCATGTATGTACGTTTATGACTACACAGTTCCCGAAAATACTTACATACCTACACACGTATATTTTTCTTTCGTTATTTTGACGTTCATGGATTTGGGGTTTTTTGTGGGAAAATAATCAGTAGTAAATCATTCAAAATGTTTTTAATCACTTTTTTCTCAAATATACTTGTATACAATGCCAGCCATAATATTCGATTCAAAAAAAAATGATAACATCAAGGAGCGTTGTGGATATCAAATCAGAAACCAACCAGAAAGTCTTAATATTTCCATTCGTGCTTTCGGTACTTCCTTCCCGCTACATTTCTACGACGAAACAAACGAAAACGCAAATCGTTTAATCGGTGTCAATAAATGGAGTTCTTGACGAATATGTCAAACTCAAAAAAGTTGCAGCTGATATTTCTTGTGTAGGTATTGTCAGAGGCATAGGTCATCACAGCACAGTCCCACAAAGTGATGATTTTACGCTTGCTACTAAACGAAAGAGCCATACCTACATAGTCGTTGGCAAAATTATTTTTCCAACGCACAAATTACACCTGTTCATTTAAAGCTGTACCTTTATCTAACAAAAAATATGATATTGGCTATTTTTATTTAATTTCTCAACTTCGATGTGTTCTTAAAGGTTAGACCGCACACAACTGCAGAGGAACTACATTTCACGACGCGGCAAAACATTATTTGTATGAAATTGTATGAGCTATATCGCACTAAGCGGCAACTGAACTTCATACAATTTCATACAGATTATTTTGAATCTCAGTTCCGCTGTAGTGCAGTTCCGCCTAGTGCGGTCTAACCTTAAAACGTTATAAGAAAGTTTAGATAAATAATTTCAAACGGCTTAGGCTAGAATCATAATATGAAAGAAAAAGGAAAAACTATTTGCACAAACCTATACATAAAGACTTAACTACAATGGCCTACTTTTGTACAAAAGTACAAAAGTGAGAAATAAATATCTATTCTGAAGACATCTGCTTGCAAAAAAAAACAATGGAAAATTGTGCAGCATGGTTGTTTAATTTATATGTCAGAACATTTTTCGTATGTTTTTTTTCAAGCATGTTTCCTTAGCGAGCATTTTAATTTCTCACTTTTGTACAAAAGTAGGTCTATTTAGTTCAGGCTTAACTATATATACGGGCAAAATTATTCGCTCAAAAGTGTAATAAACTAGTTTATTTAATACCTAGACTTATCAATGTAAAGCTATGCAATTAGTTAATGTTCGTTCGGTGTCATTTTTTCTACAGCAATAATTAAGGAATGGCAAAAATACGCGTGGTTGATTTCCAAATCGGTGTTTCAGCACCAAATGTTTTAATTTTCACCAATTCGCCAATCAGATACTCGAAAAATTCAAAAATCGGAATTCAAATTTGATTTGTATTGAGTGTTTTGAAATGTTTTGAGAAAAAGAAATAAGTTGAAGTTGGCTGCGCTCAGGTTTTTGCTCCATTCGCTAGATCTTATTTAATGGGCGGCTCAATCAGAACGCGGTCTATCGGTGAAGTCAAACCTTCACCAGCAAACAAAAAACGCGAAGCTCAAATTTTGTTTGAGTATTTTACTCTGTTTGACCCGGCCTTAAGTTTTATTGAACACATTGGATTGATTGTCAAATCAAACGTACTTTTTTTTTCAGTGAACACTTTGGAACCGACCCATTTAAAATCCATTTTCTTTCGTTGACAGATGGAAATGGATCATGAATGAAAGAATACAAGATTACGACACTTCCTACGTTTTTGGAGACAAAACGTAACAACAGATGTGACAGCCAAGAAAATTTGTACAGAGATGATTTTTTGTTCGCGAATCATTATATGTTTAATATAGTTTTTCATTCTAAAAACACAAAAAATATTACCGAAAAATGTTTTTCATTGTTATTCAATTGTTTTAAATTATGTTAAAGGTTAGACCGCACACAACTGCAGCGGAACTACACTTCACGACGCGGCAAAATATTATTTGTATGAAATTGTATGAGCTATATCACACTAAGCGGCAACTGAACTTCATTAAATTTCATACAAATTATTTTGAATCGCAGTTCCGCTGCAGTGCAGTTCCGCCTAGTGCGGTCTAACCTTAATAGTCAAAATATAAAGCAAAAATAGAGAGTGCGATGAAAAAATTCAGATATCAGATATATTTTATTCTTGAATTATTATTTTTATTGTTGTTTTTATATCATCAAAATACAGCCCACAACATTAAAAAAAAATAATGGTAAGAAATCACTTTAATAACAAGTTCAACTAACTTAAAGTTTTCGCACCAAAGTTTACCAAAGTTTATGTCGAATTCCTTACACCCAAAAAAATTCGAATTTTTCTGAACAAATCGAAATTTTTCTAAACAAAATCGATTTTAATGCCGTCAAACAAATCTTGCGTTTTTAGCTAGATTTCACATCAAATCGCACACACATTATCAAGATTTGACATTTCCCATGCATCAAGATGGAATTAAATGTTCTCATTACAATTTTGTGACGAAGTTAAAAAAGAAAACAAATGTTAAAGTGTTCTTAATTGTTTAATATTTCAGTGAATGATGAAAAAAAGTAAAGATAATTGTGCGTATCTTCAAGAAACAAAAAATCCCATTAAAATAACATACAATTCGCGAGGAAAACACGTTGCAAAATTATTTTTCTTCGTCCCCTAGTGAAATATTCAGAATAGATCCTCGCTGCTGTGTGTGGATTAATTTTGGATTGTAATTTTTTTACTTGATTACGCGCACAATTGTTTTTGATATTTTCAATTATCAGACGAAATATATTTGCTTTTAAATTATCAAAACAACGCGAAAATAAAATACACTTTAATATTTGCTTAGCGCGCACGACTTCTTAGTTTTTGTGCGACAACAAAATTCCTGTCAAATTGCACTCACACACTCACAAAAAAAAATTTTTTTAAATGAAATCGACTTCAAATGGTTGTAAGGAATTCGACATTAGTCTTTTTTGTCTCCACTTGAGTCACGAAGCGTGTTGAAAATTACAATTACAACAAAGCGAAAAATCCGAAGTGTCGTAATCTTGTATTCTTTCATTCATTGAAATGGATGTATGGAAATAAACTATCTATCTCACTTCCACTTCTAATGAAACACAATTTTAGAATTGTTCAGCGACGCTGTTCCAAACAGTTTTGCTTGAAACATATGTCGTTTTCGATTGGATTTCGGAACAGTACTACTCCTTTTTGATTCCAATCGAATTAATTTCTATTGTTCCGAAACTAATTCGTGAAATATTTATGTGTGTGGACGTAAATTGTCTGATATGTATGTATATTTTGCACGTTCAGTCGAGTAAAATTAATTTGACAAATAATCCGATGAAAGGGTTTATATGTATTTGTGTGTTCTGGGTCTACTCCTTTATTAATTCCGGAACAGAAAAATACACCGAAAACATTACTCGGAACAGCCAATGGGGATTTTTACCGAATTGTCAAACTCAAAACTCACAGCCAACATTTTGGGTTAATGACATTTGTGCGTTCTTTTTTTTTCTAACTAGTTCAACTTCATCGTTCTTTTAAGGTTAGACCGCACACAACCGCAGCGGAACTACACTTCACGACGGGGCAAAACATTATTTGTATGAAATTGTATGAGCTATATCGCACTAAGCGGCAACTGAACTTCATACAATTTCATACAAATTATTTTGAATCGCAGTTCCGCTGCAGTGCAGTTCCGCTTAGTGCGGTCTAACCTTTAATAAGAAAAAGTTACTTTGAGTTTTCATTTTGGGGTTAGATTGTGTTTGCTTTTCGTCTTCCGATTTGGAATTGTTTCCAATTTTATAATAATTAATTATAAATTTAATTGTTTTATTATTGAATTCGATATTTGGAATTGTTTTCTGAATAGTTCACTTTCATCGAAATTTTATTCATCCGCTTGGGTCAATTTTTTAATAAAGAAATGTGTGGCTCATAAAAAATGAACAAAAAAAGGTAAAACAAATTAGAAATGCTTTGTATTGCTATTCAATTTCATTCAAAAATGAAGTTGATAGTTATTTATTTTGCAGGAACCATGCATTTTTGGTAGTGAATTATTTATCAATAAATTTAACGCAATCAAAATTTTGTCTTTTGTTTATTATTTCTTATTTTTTCGATTTTTTTTTCAACCCCTTCCCATTTTATTAACTTTGATCGTTCTTAAAAAAAAGTACCTTTTTTAATTTTGACATTGCCACTTTTGTTTTTGACCATAGTTACAAAAAAGAACGCGCCACTAATCCAATTAACGCCAAGCGCTCAAACGTCATTAACCCAAAATTTTTATTTGACGTTTAGAAGCTATGAGACAGAGATATATTGCTTTTTTTCTAAAAAGCCCTATCGATTTATTTTGGAGTAAGCGGAGTCAAAAAGGAGTAACTCCGAACCTCCAACCGAAAACTACAATACCCCGTTTACATGATGTATTCGAGCGAGCTTCAAGCTCGCTTGGTCCCTTTGTATTCCTGCATTGAGGTGAAATGAGCTTCAACCGACTCGATTCCACTTCAGAAGCGGAGTCGAAATTGTTGATAAAAAAGCTAGGTCGTAGAGTCGGTCTGATGCACAGTACACGTATCTAAGGTATAATCAGGCGCAGCTTGTCAAATTTCAAGATGGCTGGCCCTTGTGTAAGTACGCGAAGTATGTACTAAAATTCATTAAATTTGTACTGTTTTTGGCTGAAATAAATATATTGAAGCCATTCCTTCAATTGTTATCTCAACACCATATCAAATCAATTTCAAATGGGGCTCTCAACTCACATGACGAAAATCTGTTAGATCTCATCCAACTAGAGCTTTCGATGCTGCTTGTAAATGGGGTAAATGGAAGGATAAACCGCTTTCACACAAGGAACCATATTTGTCGCATGTGTTGTGTTGCAGTGTGGCGCATAAAATATATGGAATGACAGCGACACACGACTCCACAACACAACACACGATACAGATGTGGATCAAGCTTTACTACTACTTGATCTTGTTCGGATAATACTACGTTTCCACCAGACACTAAACCGAGATTTAGCAAGATTATCACAAATTTCCTTGAAATCTACAAGATTTACCATACAAATTTTAATCTCCTCAAATGAATATTTCAAATAAAACTCATTCAAATCTACTTGGAAACATTAGTTTGTCAAATCAAACAAACTTTTTTTTTCGAAGAATAATTGTGGAACCGACCTATTTTCGTTTATTGACAGATGGAAATGTAAACAAAAACTATCTATCTCACTTCCACTTCATATCAAAAAAAAAAAAAATGAAACACCATTTGAATGTTTTGCCATAATCCTCTTTGTGTGCAGTGGAAACACCAAACAAATCTCATTACCTTAATCTCGGTTTAGTGGTTGGTGGAAACGTAGTATAAGAAATAAATTGGATATTACGAATCAGGATTGCATTTCCATTTTTAACTTCCAATATTTATAAATTCTCTTTAAATCTTGCATAATACACTTGATATTTGCCTTTACTGCAAATTTTCAAAGCGGCGCGGCCCTGCGTCGAAACCGTTGTGTTCAAGTAAAAAAAATGAAATGTCAAATGAAAACTTGTAAATTTTCGGTGTGAACGGTTTTCAAGTTTTCGTAAACCTATTGCCGAAAACACCGTATTGGTTTTGGTGTGAAAAGGCTATTAGTTTCTTTTTGTGAAAGGTACAAGGAAAACGTCGAAAATCTCCATCAACTGGTTTCCTTGTGTGAAAGGGGACATAGTATAACTTTTTCTGACAATTCGTTCTGTTCTGTTCTAGTGTTTTTCATTAAACAAACCTAATGTGTGTTCTGTTCTGATCTAGTTTTTTCTTCATTAAACGAACCTAATATTTCTATCGGATTCGGAACTTTGTTTGACTCGACACTTTTAATAAATAGACTGAAAAGAAAAATATTTAAAGCAAAAGTAATTATTAAATATTAATAAATTTAACTTTACTATACTTCCCAGAAAAATCTGTTGAATTATGTCGCAAGCGTCCGACAAAATTATGATTCGGGTGCAATCACCGGAAGGAGTAAAAAGAATTGAAATTGGAACAAAGTCCTCTATTAAAGATCTTTACGAGACCATACAAAAAAGTCTAGCAATTGATGTCAAATTTGCTCTTTTTAAAGAACGAAACTTTACGAAAGAATTAAATTCCAGTCGCTCAGAAACTGTTAATTCATTTAATTTAAAACATGGTGACATGATTTATTTAAAACAAATGGCTGGAGCTGGAACATCAATGAGATCTAGTGCCGGTGCAGTTGAGTTGCTACCTCATACTAGTAATGCTGTGAGCAATTCCAATCTGACATCAAATTCAAAAAAAAATATTGAAATAATAGAAGACGATGTTGATGTAATGCTAGCTAAAGAACATGGTCAAATTCAACGAGGACGTGACAACAAATTGTGTCGCCACAATATGAACGGCTGTTGTGTCCATTGTTCTCCAATAGAACCATATGATGATGTATACCTTAAAGAACAAAAAATCAAACATTTATCATTTCATTCATATATCAGGAAGCAAACGTCTGGCATTGATGGCGGAAAATACATTACGATTGATGATATAAGCTGTAAAATAAAACCAGGTTGTAGGGAACATCCACCTTGGCCAAAAGGAATTTGTTCCAAATGTCAGCCTTCAGCTATAACTTTAAACAGGCAAATTTATCGTCATGTAGACAATGTCATGTTTGAAAATACAACTATTGTGGAACGTTTTCTAAATTATTGGCGTTCTACTGGCAACCAGAGAATGGGATTTTTGTATGGTACTTATGAGCCTCACTCTGATGTTCCTCTGGGTATAAGGGCGAAAGTAGCAGCTATTTACGAACCACCTCAGGAATCGACCAGAGACTCAATAAAATTACTAGAAAATGAAAGCACTGATGAAGTTGATGCTGTTGCCAAAGCTTTGGGACTGAAAAAGATTGGCTGGATTTTTACTGATCTCGTTCCTGAAGATCCTGAGGCTGGAACAGTTAAACATATTAGGGGTATTGAAACCCATTTTCTCACAGCACAGGAATGCATAATGGCTGGCCAGTTGCAAAATAGTCACCCAAATCCATGCAAATATTCTTCAAATGGAGTTTTTGGATCTAAGTTTATTACCGTCTGTGTAACTGGTGATAATACAAAACAAGTACATATGGAGGGCTATGCTGTATCTGCTCAGTGTATGGCTTTGGTAAGAGATGATTGTTTAGTACCAACTAAAGATGCGCCCGAACTCGGTTATATTCGTGAATCCACAGACAAACAGTATGTTCCTGATGTATTCTATAAGGAAAAAGACCAATATGGCAACGAAGTTCAACGTTTAGCACGACCTTTACCAGTTGAATACCTTCTTGTTGATGTTCCAGCTTCAACTCCGCTTCAACCACAATATACGTTTACTCAATGTGATAAGAAGCGCCCGTTTCCAGTTGAAAATCGTTATTTAGATGGTCATTTACAGAATCCTTATGCACTCAGTTCGTACTTGTCACTTTGGAAGGAAAGTGAATTTTTAGAAGCGATATCAGATTTTCATCTACTGATTTATTTGAGTAAAATGGATATGCTACCAATGAAAGCACACATGCAAAGTCTGCTAGAAGCAGTTCGAACAAAAAATTCACATATGGCCAACGAATTCAAGAAAAATGAAGTTTGGAAATTACTTGAATCGTTATTTGCGGCTAGTTCAGATGGAGCAGGCGGAAACACAAGCTATTCATCACAATCAGCTGATCTTCAAGGTGGTGAAGCTTCTAATTGGACGTGCAATCATTGTACATTTATTAACCGAGGAGACCTTAACTCGTGTGAAATTTGTGGTTTACCAAGATAAACTTTATATGGGAATATAGCTGAAGGCATAGATTGACCTTTTTAACAAAGTGTTTTCTGAATTTAATATTCAAATCAATTCGGTTTAATTAAAACTACTATGTATGGTATTTTCAGTAAACAAAAATATTATAGATCTGCAAAAAAAAACTGCTATTTTAACAAAATCCAGTAATCTATGTAAAAACAGCAATTATTATGGAATTTTCAAAATAATTTTTGTATTTTTAAATTATTTTTCAGCAAATATAGATAAACACATAACAAACCCGGCTTTTAATAATTTATTTTGTTCATGCCTAAACACCATTAGGCGTTTTTCTTGTTGAGCTTCGAGAGATTGGAGTTGAGCGATATGCTTCGACTGAACGGATAAATCGATTTTCTTTCGCAATGGGGTATATATTCATTGACAATACCATTGAAGAGCATATCCAACCTTGATTTTGAATTTGGATTTTCAAATCCTTTCAGATACCCTTCTTAAAATGTGTTTTTTCTCTGACAAGTAGATGGCATTTTGAAGTGATGAATAAAGAAAGAAATACAAAAATAATAAGAAAGAATGAGGTGGGTTTATAATACTGCACTATCATTATCATTACCAAATCCAGACTAGATCTGGGTGATAATAAAATGCAGCTAACTACTTCCCACAAAATTGATTTATCAGCAAAAATTGATAATAAAGGTATTCATGCAACGATATCATTTTCGGCAATTGAAGAAAGATTACAGAATTCGCAAAATTGTATTCCCGGGGAGTTGGCTCGACCCGCAACGACTTGGTACGGATTTGAAATGTCAAAAATTATAATGGAATGAGTATGGGATTTTTAAACAAGCATTAACTACACAGTGGTGCGTTCTTTTATTAACCATAGTTAACTATGGTTGTTATGTCAAAAAAAATTGTTGAAGTGTCATTGTTAAATTTAGTTGAAAATTGTTACATTTCATTTAGGAACGATTTGTTGTTAGATATTGTTGATCTGACAAACGACCATTTTGGAAAACTTAATTTCATCGTTAATTACCATAAAATCATGTTATTTTTCTACAATATACTCTCCTTTTTTATTAAAAATGGTAGAAAACTCAATTTTAATTCATTTAACTTCACCAAAAGCTTTCTTTTGATTCTTCAATTTTTATTTTTTTGTAAACAAACCTTCTCACATGTGCTTTGACAGATCAACACTTTCAACTCATATCATGGAGATGAGTTGGAAATAGTTACGAATTGTAACTATTTGACACTAATAAACTGAATTTAGGAACGATGTGATGACGTCATATAGTTACAAATCGTAACTATTTTGTAATAAAGGAACGACCATTGTTAACTATAGTAAACCATAGTTAACTATGGTTAATAAAGGAACGCACCACAGACCTACTTTTGTACAAAAGTGAGAAATTAAAATGCTCGCTAAAGAAACGTGTTTGCAAAAAAATATACGAAAATTGTTCCGACACATAAATTAAACCACCATGCACAATTTTGCAGTTTTTTTTTGCAAGCAGGTGTCTTCAGAAAAAAAAAATAAATCGGGTGGCACAACGGCTCATGAAGAACCAGGGCCTAGTGACTAACAACTCGCAACCATTCCTGTGTGCGCCTATCGACAGGAATGGAAGGGACCTACAATTTTATGCCGAATCCGAACGGCTGGACGAGAAGCACTTTTTCGTGACAAGTGATACTCTTGGCAAGAGGCAGTAGCCCTGAAAAAAACTTTTTAGTTTATAGGTGGACGAGGCTGGGAAGCGAACCCAGACCTCCAGCGTGACAGTTGAACGCACTAACCATTACGCTACGGGCTAGTACTCTTTTCAGAATAGATATTTATTTCTCACTTTTGTACAAAAGTAGGCCTAAAAGCCAGAACCAGAACACTGGGTCTCGTGTATTGTCGTGTATTGTGTTGTGGAGCCGTGTGTCGCTGTCATTCCATATATTTCATGCGCCACAAGGCAACACAACACACGAGACAAAAATAATGTAGTTCTACCACTGATCTCTATTATTTATAGAAATCAGTGAGTTCTACCGATATAAAATACATTGTAGCCATGCTTTTAATACTACGTTTTCAGAAGAGCCGAAATGATGCAATTTCGAAATTTGGTTAAAAAGTGTTTTCATTTTCAAATTTGCTAATTTCATTTGACATCTCATTTCGTTTTGAATTTGGAATGGCAGTTTATTTTTGTTGTTTTCTCTTTCTGTTTTATGTTGTTGAGTATAGTGTATTGATATTTTCATGCAAAAGCTTTTAAGACCTTTTGAAACTGATTCCCGCTGGATCACTGATCTCTATTAAACACTGGATAGTGGATTCCCTATACGTATAACAGTTTTTTTTTGAAGCAAATTGAATTTGACAATTGTATTTTTGCACACCTCTGTCTCTTTTTTTTTACCGAAGGAGAGAAAGAGATAGTTTTTTATCATCACAACACAAAAAAAAATTCTCATTTGGCTTGTCTAGGTTGATAAATGATTACTGCTGCTTGCTTTTGAAAGGATAAATAAAACAAATAAACAAATACCTAGTGGAAAAAAAACAATAAATAGATGCAAATGGTTGGACCTCGTTTGTTGAAGTAATCTCTGCAAAATCATGCAGATCGCCTTTGAATTGGAATCATGACACTGATTATTATAGAGATCAGTGAATCATGAGGGATCTATTTGCATGGAAGTCTGATCATCATCGTCGTCATCTTTCAGCAAAGCGATCATTGGGGCAGAAATGCTTACGCTGGGGAATGAAACATCGTTAGAACATGTGCCTTCAGTTGCAGAGTCATGGAATTCACATCTCTTGCGATTAGTGTTAAGCCAAACTGTTCTGTCCATTTTACTAGAGCAATCTCATAGGGACTTGAAGTCTGATAATTAATCTCTTCCTTATCTTAGATATTGATCACGGATTTAGTGGAAGAACTGCCCTTGCTATTACTATAAAAAAAATCAAACAAAATCTTTTTATTTTGATCTATTTATTATAAATAACTTACTCGCGAAAAACATCAGCTAATAAAAAAAAAAAAAAAAATTAAAACAAAAACCACCATTTTAATACAGTTTAAACTGTTATAAGAGTTATAATAGTTTAAAAAAAATTGAGAACTATCAACAGTTGTATCATTGCACTGTTATGATTTTCCTTCAATTTGTTTCAAGATTTTTGTATGAATTCACTATCCAGTGTATTATAGAGATCAGTGGTTGGACCTCGTTAGTTGAAGTAATCTCTGCAAAATCATGCAGATCGGCTTTGAATTGGAATCATGACACTGATTATTATAAAGATTAGTGAATCATTAGGGATCTATTTGCATGGAAGTCTGATCGTCATCGTCGTCATCTTTCAGTGGAGCGATCATTGGGGCGTAAATGCCCCAATACGCTGGGGAATGAAACATCGTTAGAACATGTGCCTTCAGTTGCAGAGTCATGGAATTCACATCTCTTGCGATTAGTGTTAAACCAACCTGTTCTGTCCATTTTACTAGAGCAATCTCATCGGGACTTGAAGTCTGATAATTAATCTCTTCCTTATCTTAGATATTGATCACGGACTTAGTGGAAGAACTGCCCTTGCTATTACTATAAAAAAAATCAAGCAAAATCTTTTTATTTTGATCTATTTATTATAAATAACTTACTCGCGAAAAACATCAGCTAATAAAAAAAAAAAAAGTTAAAACAAAAACCACCATTTTAATACAGTTTAAACTGTTATAAGAGTTATAATAGTTAAAAAAAAATTGAGAACTGTCAACAGTTGTATCCTTGCACTGTTATGATTTTCCTTCAATTTGCTTCAAGATTTTTATATGAATCCACTATCCAGTGTATTATAGAGATCAGTGGTTGGACCTCGTTAGTTCAAGTAATCTCTGCAAAATCATGCAGATCGCCTTTGAATTGGAATCATGACACTGATTATTATAGAGATCAGTGAATCATGAGGGATCTATTTGCATGGAAGTCTGATCGTCATCGTCGTCATCTTTCAGCGGAGCGATCATTGGAGCAGAAATGCTTACGCTGGGGAATGAAACATCGTTAGAACATGTGCCTTCAGTTGCAGATTCATGGAATTCACATCTCTTGCGATTAGTGTTAAGCCAACCTGTTCTGTCCATTTTACTAGAGCAATCTCATCGGGACTTGAAGTCTGATAATTAATCTCTTCCTTATCTTAGATATTGATCACGGATTTAGTGGAAGAACTGCCCTTGCTATTACTATAAAAAAAATCAAACAAAATCTTTTTATTTTGATCTATTTATTATAAATAACTTACTCGCGAAAAACATCAGCTAATAAAAAAAAAAAAAATTAAAACAAAAACCACCATTTTAATACAGTTTAAACTGTTATAAGAGTTATAATAGTTTAAAAAAAATTGAGAACTGTCAACAGTTGTATCATTGCACTGTTATGATTTTCCTTCAATTTGTTTCAAGATTTTTGTATGAATTCACTATCCAGTGTATTATAGAGATCAATGGTTGGACCTCGTTAGTTGAAGTAATCTCTGCAAAATCATGCAGATCGGCTTTGAATTGGAATCATGACACTGATTATTATAAAGATTAGTGAATCATTAGGGATCTATTTGCATGGAAGTCTGATCGTCATCGTCGTCATCTTTCAGCGGAGCGATCATTGGGGCGTAAATGCTTACGCTGGGGAATGAAACATCGTTAGAACATGTGCCTTCAGTTGCAGAGTCATGGAATTCACATCTCTTGCGATTAGTGTTAAACCAACCTGTTCTGTCCATTTTACTAGAGCCATCTCATCGGGACTTGAAGTCTGATAATTAATCTCTTCCTTATCTTAGATATTGATCACGGACTTAGTGAAAGAACTGCCCTTGCTATTACTATAAAAAAAATCAAGCAAAATCTTTTTATTTTGATCTATTTATTATAAATAACTTACTCGCGAAAAACATCAGCTAATAAAAAAGTTAAAACAAAAACCACCATTTTAATACAGATTAAACTGTTATAAGAGTTATAATAGTTAAAAAAAATTGAGAACTGTCAGCAGTTGTATCCTTGCACTGTTATGATTTCCTTTCAATTTGCTTCAAGATTTTTATATGAATCCACTATCCAGTGTATTATAGAGATCAGTGGTTGGACCTCGTTAGTTCAAGTAATCTCTGCAAAATCATGCAGATCGCCTTTGAATTGGAATCATGACACTGATTATTATAGAGATCAGTGAATCATGAGGGATCTATTTGCATGGAAGTCTGATCGTCATCGTCGTCATCTTTCAGCGGAGCGATCATTGGAGCAGAAATGCTTACGCTGGGGAATGAAACATCGTTAGAACATGTGCCTTCAGTTGCAGATTCATGGAATTCACATCTCTTGCGATTAGTGTTAAGCCAACCTGTTCTGTCCATTTTACTAGAGAAGAACTGCCCTTGCTATTACTATAAAAAAAATCAAGCAAAATCTTTTTATTTTGATCTATTTATTATAAATAACTTACTCGCAAAAAACATCAGCTAATAAAAAAAAAAAAAAAAATTAAAACAAAAACCACCATTTTAATACAGTTTAAACTTTTATAAGAGTTATAATAGTTAAAAAAAAAAATTGAGAACTGTCAACAGTTGTATCCTTGCACTGTTATAATTTTCCTTCAACTTGCTTCAAGATTTTTATATGAATCCACTATCCAGTGTATTATAGAGATCAGTGCGCTGGATGCATTCACCTAATTTCCAACCTAATTTCGTGCAAATGAGTTTGAAATTACCTCATTTCGAAATGTGAAAGGTACCCTTCAAGCAAGCGAGTCCGTTTTGGATCCGAAACCAGTTCATAAACGGACCTAAAACCGGATCCAAAACGATTCCAAATCGGATCATATTAGTATGGAAATTAGAATCACCACGGAGCCATTATGTGAATGTATTGTGAGAGAGAGAGAGAGTATTCTAATTCACCATACTCCGAGAAAACGGAGCCTAAATGGAATCCAAAACGGACCAACAAAAATGAATGAATCGAGGCATATCCAAATGTATTGTATTAAAAAGAAACTTCCCCATCTAGTCGCGTTTCGACATTGTCCCGATCTACATTGCCCGATATTTCCACGAAGATTTTTCCAGAAATCGTGTGAAATGTACACACAGAACGATTTTTTCCATGAGATTTTTTCTTTGTCTTCTTCATTTTTTTATTTCTGTGCTCTTCATTTTGCATTGATATTCACTCACACCATCAACCCAATGGCACACTGACACCGGGCACACACAAAAAACTGGAAAGAGGGTGAAAGAGAACATAAACAGACTGGAAAAATCGTCTGAGTTTTGTGGTACAAACAATTTGATCCCTACCCCTCACTTTTCACTCCCTTTACCTACGAACAAAAGATCGGCACTGGAAAAATCGTTCAATGTAGACCGGGACATTGCATACAAAAAAAAAAAACAGAATTTTGTTCATTTCAAGACTTTATTTTTATTTATCAATTATAAAATGTACAATATATATTTTCACAACTAAACATATACATATAATAAACAGTAAACTTGTATTCTTTTCACAAGAAAAAAAGATAAAAAAGCAATAGTCTTCGCCACGCTACCCACAAAACTGAACTAAAAAAAAAGGTGGTGGAAATTAAAACAAAATGACTGTACTCTTTCTATTTCTCCGTGCATACAAAAATTCTCTCGATTCTTGTTCTTCTTTTTACATGCGTACACAGAATATTTGTTAATGTGTGCGAGACACTCAGTTTTTTTTGGAGTGCCAAGTGATTCCAAAGTGAACCGAGAAATTCGGTGCCGTGCCAAGCGAGCTCGTTTTCGGTCCGCAAACGTATCAAACAACGTATGGACGACTTCGCATTCGGATCCAAATACAGATCCAAAAACTGACATATTTCCACAAATATAAATTTACCATTAATAAATAGAAACTTGCATTTCTGATTAAATTTTTTTTAACAAGAATAAAGAGATACAAAAGCAACCGTCTTCGCCACACTACCTACAAAACTGAACTAAAAAAAAGTGAAGTGGTGGAAATTAAGGCTAAATGATTATATACTTCGCCTATGCTCTCTCTATTTCTCGGTGCTTAAAAAAAATACTCTCGGTTCTCGTTCTTTTTACATGCGTACACAGAAAATTTGTTAATATGTGTGAGACACTCATTTTTTTTGGAATCCCAAGTGAACCGAGAAATTTGGTTCCGTGATTTTGCTTGAAGGGCAATTAAAGGAAAACGTCAACAAAATCTCCAGCAACTGGTTTCCCAGTGTGAAAGGGGACAAATGGTGCGTGCTCCGCGCTGTCCCCTTTTAAGCCTAGTACGCAGATCGCGGTAAATTTTAGCTTGCCCAATTCTCTCCAAACATCGGCTAAAATCCTAGCTAAATTTTGACACACAAGCGTTTGTGGAGAATGTCACAGAAATCAGCTGTAACTGAAAAAAAAAAACAAATACCAATTGTTTTTAAAACACATAAATGCTCTCCCAAACCAATGCGGAACATTCGTTAAGGCGAAGAAACATTCGCATGTCAAAATTTATTTGCCTGGTGATATATGAGAGTGCCCACACCAACGCGGTGGAGAAACATATGAAATAATTTTGACTGACGAATGTTTCTTCGCCGCAACGAATGTTTAACATTGGTTTGGGAGAGCCTTAACTCTTATTTTTATTGACGAAATAATATATGAATGATTATTTATTTAGTTTTTGTTTCACATTGCACTAGTATGTATTCTTAACACATTATTTCATTGGTTGCATAGTCCCGGTCTACATTGAACGATTTTTCCAGTGCCGATCTTTTGTTCGTTGGTGAAGGGAGTGAAAAGTGAGGGGTAGGGATCAAATCGTTTGTACCACAAAACTCGAACGATTTTTCCAGTCTGTTTATGTTCTCTTTCGCCCTCTTTCCAGTTTTTTCCCTTCAAGCAAGCGAGCTCGTTTTTGGTCCGCAAACGTATCAAACAACGTATGGACGACTTCGCATTCGGATCCAAATACGGATCGAAAAACTGCGTTTTGTGGCTCAAATTAGTATGGAAAATAGAATCACCACGGAGCCATTATGTGAATGTATTGTGAGAGAGAGAGTTTTCCAATTCACCATACTCGGAGAACCGAAACCAAATGGAATCTAAAACGGTTCCAAATAAAATGAATGAATTGAGGCATACACAAAACCCAACCCAAATGTATTAAAAAAAACTTCCCATCTAGTCCAGTTTCTCCATTGCCTACAAAAATAAAACACACAGATTTTTTTCATTTCAAGAGTTGTTTTTATTTATGATTCATAAAAGGTTTTCTAAAGACTATTTCGCACTAATAAACATGACATATAAATAGAAAATTGCATTTCTGATTAGGAATTTTTCAAAGTTTTACCAAGAAAAAAGAGATACAAAAGCAACCGTCTTCGCCACGCTACCTACAAAACTGAACTAAAAAAAGTGGTGGGAATTAAGGCAAAATGATTGTATACTTCGCCTATACTCTCTCTATTTCTCGGTGCTTAAAAAAAAAACTCTCGATTCTCGTTCTTTTTACATGCGTACACAGAAAATTTGTTAATATGTGTGAGACACTCATTTTTTGTGGAGTCCCAAGTGAACAGAGAAATTTGGGTCCGTGATTTTGCTTGAAGGGTTGTGTGTGTCCGGTGTCAGTGTGCCTTTGGGTTCATGGTGTGAGTGAATATCAATGCAAAATGAAGAGCACAGAAATAAAAAAATGAAGAAGACAAAGAAAAAATCTCATGGAAAAAATCATTTCACACGATTTCTGGAAAAATCTTCGTGGAAATATCGGGCAATGTAGATCGGGACATAGATTCATAGTTTGTCCGACTTCTTTCCTCTGCCGCGCAGCACTCCACTTATAGATTTTTCATTCTATAATCGCTCAGAACAACACATGAATTCACAAGATGAGCTATTGACGCCATTCTCGAATTTATTATCACCATATATTGGCACAAAAGAATCAAAATTTGTTTCCACACTTAAGGCTTAACTATATAGGCCTACTTCTGTAAAAAAGTGAGAAATAAATATCTATTCTGAATACACCTGCTTGCAAAAAAAGAATAGAGAATTGTGCATGGTGGTTTAATTTATATGTCAGAACAATTTTCGTATGTTTTTTTGCCAGCATGTTCTTTAAGCGAGCATTTTAATTTCTCACTTTTGCAGTTTTGTACAAAAGTAGGTCTATGTAGTTGAGGCTTTAAGGCTTAACTACATAGGCCTACTTTTGTACAAAAGTACAAAAGTGAGAAATAAATCCAAAGACCACTGCCTGCAAAAAAACCATGAAAAATTGTGCATGGTGGTTTAATTTATGTGTCAGAACAATGTTCGTATGTTTTTTGCAAGCATGTTTCTTTAACGAGCATTTTAATTTCTCACTTTTGTACAAAAGTAGGTCTATGTAGCTAAGGCTTTACTCCCGCGTACTTGAAAAATTAAAAGAAAGTTTAGCAAAAAGCAATTTGTCAAAATTATCTCGAGAATAATGTGCGTGCATTGTTTCCGCCTGCTAAATTTTGACAGATAGTTGATGTACAGTACGAACCAAACATTTGTTTTTTTAGCTGGAGCTGCGTACCTCTCGGCTAAAATGCTTGGCTAAATTTTAGCTTTGCTAAATTTTGGAAAGAATTTTGTATGGGAGCTAAAATTAAGCGGGAACTGCGTAATAGGCTTTACCCAGGGAAAGTGAGTTGCCAGCAACATTTAGTTTGTTAGCGAGAAGGGCAAGAAGTATGGGGAGGGACAAAAATCTCAGCGGTCAACGATTTGAAAAGAATTTTATGGCACTCCTCACACTGTCTTTAATGTGCCTTCTAACATGCCGCCTCCACTGGCCATGCACGATGTCAGGACTATGAACATGTCTAAAAAATACAATGGAGTCGCAAAAATCCATTTCCATGCAGTGACATATCCATACAAATCGGATTGTGGATTGGATTGTAGATTGGATTATGAACATCGTTCATGGCCAGTGGAGGCAGCATGTTACAATAGAATTTATACGGAAACAATCAAAAAATCTCTGACAATTTAAAAAGGTACTCCCAAACTAACGCAAAACAAGATCGCAGCTTTCGCAACGATAAAAAAAATGACAATCGCAATGCCAACAAAAACTGAAATAAGCGAATTTTTCGCGTTATCCTAAGTTTTCATTAGAGTCAAAATGAGGTTATTTCGAAATTTGCCAAAAAAGTGATTTCATTTTCGAATTTGCTTACGCATTCACCTAATTTCGTGCAAATGAGGTTGAAATTACCTCATTTCGAAATGTGATTTTGTATGGGAAATTAGATAATTTCGGGTCTCACTCGGAAATTTGCAACGAAATTACCCAGTGAAAACGGCATATTAGTTAATGAGAACCTTAAAAATACTTATAAGAACTGCCCATCTAGACTCCCGTTGTTGTACAAAAAATAACAGAACAAAAAGAAAAGTCGTAAACATCATAATAATAATAATACAAATAAATAAATGTACATATAATAATTTCAGTTTAACTTTATACATAATTAATTAACGCATATTATTCACCTACAGTCACAGATCACAGTTTATTTTTACTTGCGATTGAAAAAATTAAAATGGCTAATTGTATAGAATAATATACATAAAACTATTATCAATTTTTTAACAGATTCGAAAAATTAAACTCCAAAGACGAAATAACAAACTGTTTACTGACTCATATCCCTAAATGCGTAAGTCTAGTTTCTTCTAGTATATAAGTATCTACATATATATATATAAAAACAGTGTTTTGATACCTATACCTACTTTGTACCTACGTTTTGATTCGGGGTTCCATTTTCCATCATTTGGATGCCGTCAGCTTCGATAACTCAACTAACTGGTAAAAAAAAAAAAAAAGAGAATTGCTCAGCCCCGCACTCAAAAAACAAAAAAAAAGCTTTTTGTGCTAAAGTGTTTGTGTGGCAGTTGGTGTAGCTCCAACAATAAATTCCAAAATATTTGTTGTTTGGTCTTGCTTTAAATTCGAAACGAAATCGTACTTTCATTGTTCTCGCAACGTAAGGCGAGGCAAGTTGAAGTCGTATTTTATTATTTGTAGTTTCCATTCTTTACATATACCTACCTACTTTTCTAAATTAAGAAATTTAAGTGCTAATTTTGTATTTTTCTTTCCATCCACAGTGAAATTGTTCGCATTTTTTGTTTTACTTCAATTCCCGTTTAATTTGTCCGAAGAAATGTCTTCAGATTTGAGTGTTAAGTTCGCCCAGAACAGTGCCCAATTTTCGGTTGATTTCTACAACGCACTAGTCGCTTTGAATGAAGGCAAGAATATCATCTTCTCTCCCTTTTCCATTCAAACTTGTGTTGCCTTAGCTTATGCCGGTGCCACAGGCGTAACCGCTGAAGAAATGGCTACCGGTTTGAAGCTAGTGGCCAACGATCGTGCTCTGGTTGGTGAATCATTCAAAGGTGTTCTCGACTCCTATGCCAATTCCAAGCTTCTTAAGATAGCCAATAAGATCTACGTCCAACAAGGCTATGAAATCAATCCTGAATTCAATAAAATTGCGATCGAGAGCTTTAACTCATCGTCGGAAGCAATTAACTTCGCAGAGAGTGCACCAGCAGCGAAATCCATTAACAACTGGGTCGAAGAGAAGACTAACAAAAAAATTAAAGACTTAATTTCACCAGACAGCTTAGACTCGCTCACCCGAATGGTGTTGGTTAATGCAATCCATTTCAAAGGCGACTGGGAGAAGAAATTCGATAAGGCCAGAACTGCCGAGGAAGACTTCTTCATCAACGAAAATGACAGCGTTAAGGTCGAGATGATGAATGGCAAGGCCAAATATAAGTATGGGTACTTTGAGGAATTGGATTGTACTGCATTAGAAATGCCCTACCGAGATTCTGATCTTTCTATGTTGGTGTTGTTGCCAAATTCACGTACAGGCTTAAAAAATCTCGAAGATAAATTGCAGGGTGTTAAGTTGCACGATCTGACACAGCAGATGAGCGTAGAGGAGGTTGTTGTTAAGTTCCCTAAGTTTAAGGTGGAATTTTCAGCAGAACTGACTCAGCCACTGCAAAAGGTGAGTGTTTAATATATTTTTGCTTTGCAATTTATGATCTATAATATATGACCAGTCCTGCTATCTTATCGTTCTTTGAACAATCACAAAGATAAACGTTGGATTTAAGGTGTCGAATGCATTTGCTATCGGAGAATTTGGTTGTGTAACCTATTGAAATGATCTCATTTGTTTTTTGTTTTCATATTTTTTTTTTTCGTATATCTTCCTAGAATATTGATTTCAAATAATACACATTTTTTGGATTTTTATACGCCTATATGTATGTATTTTTTCGAACCTCTTATCTTTCTGGACATAGATACTTTGACATAAGACTAGAAATGTTCAGAATTATAAATTGAGTTTGTCTGATTTTTTTATCTCAATGATAACAGTTTTTATAAAGGTAGTAAAATGGGAGAACCTTTTCGGGCCTTCAAGTTTAACTATAATATTTTTAATGTCCATATACTGGCTCTAGGATCGTCGCACCTCATTTACAATAAATATTATCTGATAGATCGAAATAGGTACATTAAATAAAATTCAGGGCTTCACAAATCTATTTTTCTTGAAGAACTTTTTGGGGAGAGTATTTGAGAAGTAACTTAACAGTCAAGTAGTTTCAGTTTTTTTATTGTCTATTATGAATTTTTAAATTTTTGCTTGAGGTTCACCAAGTAATCCAGCAACTAAATGGTCATAAAATTATTTTTTTTTGCAGTAATTGGTCAGGCATACATTCTTGGCAAGATTTTTTTTTCTAAGGAAAAGAATGTTTAAGTTTTTAAAGGACATTTAAGATCTTTTATCTGCCCAACTATTAAACGATTTCACATTTTATGACCACTAAATGACCTTTTAAGTGTCATATCTTTGACTTTAGGCATAAAGATATTAAGTGAGGAATATTTATTTTTTGTTGTAAAACGAGTTTTAAATTTGAGCGTGGGTACCCATTATTCAGACAGTTGGCATTGCATTGGAGCTGGAGTCACATTCGGCAGGCGTTGTTCTAAAGATTTGATTCCTTTTAAGTTAAATACCAAGCAGTGAAGATCGGGAGCTTACCATCGGTGTACATACACGTAGAAGTGTTTTTTAAACTGTCTTTCGAGGCCACCTAGGCGGAGATAAAACAAAAAAGGCAATTCGCTAAAAAAATCTGAAAACTTTATTTGCGGTATTTTTGTTTTTTGTTAGCAAAAACCTGGTATAAAGTATTATTGAGAAAACTTAATATAATCGAAATCGTTATATGATAGCTACTTATTCTAGATGAGCTAAAACAACAATTTTAATTTCTCCTCTAGGAAACCACATATAAATGCTTCACACCAAATTTCGGTATTATGTACATCAGGAAGCCCAAGAAAACCGACCAACGGACACCTTCTCTAAAATCACTTTTTTTGGACTTCCATAAATGTGATGTTAGTTTTGACATTTTTTTTTTTGACACGAAATCAATACTTTCCCTATAGAGAAACTAAAACTAAACAGGAAATAAATCGAAAATCCAACGCCCATAAAACCATTCACAGGTCAAAGAACTACAAAGTGTTTGCATGCAACACGACGGACGTGCGACCTTCATGATTGTGAAGGAAGTAATTTCAATTGAAAGTTAAAAGAAAATTCATTCAGATTTCCATAGTAAATGAACATTATAATTTACATAATAAATTACAACAAACAAGGGTAAATACCTTACATGTCAACATTTGTAACACGAATACTTAAATCACGCGAACACCTGCTTGATGATTTTAAATCTAAAGCGAGCCATTTTAATCTATCGGAAATAAAATTAACTATAGGACTCCAGATAAGAGTAAGATATATTAAACATACTTATATCTAATGGAAAGAAATAACAACAAAAATAAAACCACGATGATTTCAAATTTAAAAGAGTGCACAGCCCAGATGATATCATTTCGTTATTTCGTAGTGACTCATATGGTGTATATCAACCAAACACTGCACAAAGCGATATCAATGCGACGACTTTTTTTTTAAATAATTTTAACAACCTCGTTGATAATGCATTACGTCGTTTATACTGCATTTCGTCGTATGAAAAAAACGCCCCGTGTTGGGATTATATTTAATTTTAAATCCGGGGTAAGCAGTTTAAATGTACACATATCAATCATAAAAACTGTCATACAATTTAAACTGAATAAAGTTGATGTAATTTTCTGAAAGTTTCCAAAAAAGTGCACATATGTGCGACATTTTAAAATTCAACGACGATAGAGTATATCATCAAGTAATAACTAGACTTTTTAATGGTTAATTTTTATTTGAATAATAGAATTTTTTTTTACTTTTTTTGTTTTCACTTAACCTATTTTATATTTTACCAAAACATACAAATTTCAGATTGTTAAAGATTTACGAATAGGCTGTCAAAACAAAATTTTAATTTCATAAGAATCGCACATAAATGAAAATTAATTTTTTTTTATTCAAAGATTAGAACACAAAAATATTGGCTTCGGGCCAAAATCTTAACTGACATAAAACATCATTTCACACTTTGTCCAAAATTTATTATTGATGATCAAGAGATGATAAGAGTATACAAAAAATCTATGAAAACTTCTAAAATGAATAATAAAACAAACAAAAAACTATTAGTTAGTATTTTCCTGGAAAGAAATTTGTAAACAAATTTTTGTTTTGTGTGCAAAAATACATACATATGTACGTATAAAAGCTTAGATATATAATTGTACATCTATAATAATACGCCTATTTATTTTCCAGCTAATTTTAACTATGACTCAATTTTAAACAACTCTCAAGAACACAGCTGCTTAAATATTGTTTTCAAGTATTTTTCACTTGTTATGCAAATTTAAAATGTGTATCACTGATTGATCCGAACTGTAATAGTCATTTAAAAAAATACAAAAAAAAAATGTTATTGTCCAACAACTAAGGGAGAGATGTTGGTATTTCAGCTCTGTGCGCATTATGTGAACAAGAGAAAGCAATGATTTCTACGATAATAAAACTACATTAAGCAATAATATTTTAATGATTGAACATTTTGGTTTGCGCTTTTGTTAAAATATTAAGTAGGACAAATTATTATCTTGTTTTTATACGTATTGAAAGGAGCTGAATTGAGCGACTAGGGTCCAATTTCATAGTCAGATTAAGTATATCTTAAGTGTCCAAACTGGAAGACTTGAGAGCATTCGGAAATTCGTTTTGCTTTCCTACATAAGTGAATTGCTCAAAAGTTATGGAAATACTAGTGTACAATACTATTTTTCTTCTCTTAAGGTCCATTTTGTTGCCCAACACTTGAAATTTGTCCTGGATAATCCTGTTAACGTAAATAAAAGATCATAGGAATACATTTTATTATGAAATGAAATCTATGAATCTGAGATTTTATTTATTTATTTTATAATTTGTGATTGTTGATGCCCTGATCAACTCTGAGGATTAGGGCCGCAAATATCAAGTTTTTTCAGTCAACCAGCTCGGTTCTAGATAGCTCGGTTCTAGATAGTTGAGTCACGGATTTTATTTACTGCGGTGTCCTCCCAGGTAGAATCAATTTGTTGTTCCTTACGGAGCATCAGTGTCAATCAGATGTATAGCACCCACCCAACTCACTCATTGTAACTTTTACTCTTTTTTGCTAGGTCAGTGTCGATGTAAAGATCGTTGTGTTATTTTTTTCTCCGACCACCGTCTATGCTTCAGACAGAGCCAAAAATTACCCGGATAATTTGTATTTCCAAAACATCCAAAGCGTTCTTATCCACATTTGCCAAGTTTAATTTATCTGCACCATACACCAAGACCGGAATTATAATGTCTCATAAAGGGACCCCTTAGTTGTTCGAGTAAGTGCTTTGCTACTTCATTGCCTTCTTAGTCCAAAGAAGAAGAGATTTGCATGAGTCATAGCAGAACCTAAGCAGTCAAAGTTCGTTAGTAGTCTCCTTTCTTGGTGAAAACACTTATTTGGTCTTACCCTCAATCACCAATTAACCCATCTTCGCAGCATCGCTGTGTTCCTCCGATAAGATCAATTGCATGAAAATAAGTCTCTTGACTTTATTATTTTTTTATAAATTAACTATTATAATAACTTTATAAACTTAGAAAGTGAATTGTTAAGCTGTTTGAAATAATTGAATGAAACGTCACTCAATTCTTTTTTATTGCAGCTCTGAACGATTCCTTGATGACATATTGTTGTCGGACCCTTAACCTCTTCCAAATACCCATCCTGCTCATTTTCCGTAATATTAGGGCTCAATAAGAACGAGTTTCATTTTATGAAGAAAATGCTTCCCTTTTCCTTACTCTCTTATTCTAAACTATAAATTCACTGGAATTTTATTCCCTTTTCCTTATTCTAAGCAAACTTCGAATATGAGAAATAATACTACGAGAAAAATGCTGGCATTCTAAATTTTCACAAAATGGAAAATGGAAATACATTTGATGTGACGAGCATTTTAATTGTTGAGGGAACAAATCTCCCGGGGAGTTATTTTCCTGGGGAATATTTAGAATTGGGCTCAATATTTTTTTTTGTGAGGAATGCGAAAAAGCATTAAAAAATCATATAACAGATTTTCTGAAATTTTTGTATGGTATGAATATTGAATAAGCTTTGGCATTGATTCGTTTTGGAAAAATGATTCTGGGGTCGATCCACACTAGTAACTTCCCATTAGTGCACTTGAAAACCATATACATACATATAACATATGGACATATTTACCTAAGCGGTGGGTGGTAAGGTATATATTACATAATTATATATTATATAGTGTAATAACTTTGGGTTTTTGGATAATCAGTATATAGGAAGGTAGGTATAGATATAGAGATACGCGGCAAAATGTGACGTTGCCTATATTTTGTACTTTAGCTATTTATTATAGTAAAATGTTTATATTTTTTTTTTGTAAATAGCTTACAAAATTCTGAAAATCTTACTTATAAAACTTTTTTTCCTAACTCTTCTCGGTATTAATTATTTATTTAAGCCAATTATTTCAAAACAGACTATTGGCTAAAAAAATACCGAAAATCAGGGAAGTGTACTTAAAAAAAAAAAAAAAAACATGAATATAAAAGGGCGAATCAAGTGTCATATGCGAAATTTCGATTTTTAAAGGATCTCCCAAACCAATGCGGAACATTCGTTGCGGTGAAAAAACATTCGCATGTCAAAATTTATTTACATGATGATATATGAGAGTGCCCACACCAACGCGGTGGAGAAACATATGAAATAATTTTGACTGACGAATGTTTCTTCGCCGCAACGAATGTTTCGCATTGGTTTGGGAGAGCCTTAAAGCGATTTTGATGGCAAGAATTTTTCGAATTAAAACATTTTTGAAAAGTTTTTTCTTACAATATTCTGATTTTTAGCTTTTTAAAGGGTGGTTTTAACAATCTCAAAATTACACAACATTTAAATGGTATAGGTATACATTTTTGGTAAGAATTTGAAATCGATACCATTGTTTTTTTTTTTTCGAAATATTTGAGTTAAAAAACATTTGTTAAGAATTTTAAATAGTTTTTTGTCCCTAAAAAAACTGTTTATTGAATTAAAAAAAAAAAAAATTACCGGTTGTTGACTACGTCAATATATGTAAAAAAAAAAATAGACTGGGTTCGGAATCATTTTTGGGCCTTGAAATATTTGAGATGAAAATTATTTTTCAACCGTTTTTCTTAGTTTAAAAAAGTGTCTGTTGGATTTTTTTTTAATATTTACCCATTTGGTATTGTGTAATTATGTGTAAAATAAAATTAATCTGAAGTGAATATCTTATTCTGTTCTCGAGATATTCCAGATAAATAACATTTTACAGCTTCTTTTTAAATTGCTGTAGTAAAAATAACGGTTTATTGTATTTGTTAGAAAACCTTTTCAGCACGTTATGACAATATTATCTGTAAAATAAAATTCATCCGAGGTCAATATCTTTATGCGTTCTCGAGATTTGGTGAACGAAAAAAGTACCCCAAACGTACGTACATACACACATTCAGACATCTTGCTAAAAACGACGGATTCTGATTCTAGAGACCTTAAAACGTGAAGATATGTCAAAATTTCTAATTCGACAAATCGCACCAATTACAATAACTTCCAATGGGAAGTTAAAAATAAACAATTTGAAAACAATTTGATTCTATTCAAGTGTAGTATATAATTTAAAATTTTATTTGTTACAACAAATTCAGCTTAGTTTTAAACTCTTCTTATTTTTTGTATTAATTTCTTTTAGTTGGGAATCAAAAAAATGTTTAATCAAAATGCTGAATTCGGAAACATTCTCACCTCTAACGAAGATATCTACGTTTCTAAAGTTATTCACAAAGCGTTCATTGAAGTTAACGAAGAAGGAGCTGAAGCTGCCGCTGCTACTGGTAAGTTTAATATCAAACAAATCAAAAAACCCATTGCTTTATTTTTTTTCCTATCGTCATTTTCGAATAACATTTTTAAAATCCGTGTTAGTTAGTCCTTAATGCCTTAGTAATGCGTATTTATAATTATTTTTTGTCATTCACACCATTTTTGTTGCCTTACTTGTAATACTATTCACAAACGTGTTGTTGTTCTTCTTTATAGCTTGTGTTGTTCGCCTAAAACGCAGTTTACATAATATACAAGAACCTAAAGAATTCCATGCCGATCATCCATTCATAACCTTTATAACTGGCGTTAGTTTAAAAAATCGTACAGTTCTCTTCTGTGGGTCTTATGTGCGCCCTGATAGTTTAATTACAAATATTCACGATGAATTTTAGATGTGAATTTTAATAGTTATTTAAGAAATAACATAAATTTGTATGATTCTTAACACAGATTTTCAATTAAACCCATAATTGTTTAAGTAATTTAAATATATACATATAAAAGTTTTCTCATTTCTCATAAATTAATAAAGAACAGAATAAAATGATTCAAGAAATTTGAACACGCTTTGTAATTCGTGGCTTTATGAAAAATGTCAACATTTTATAAATTTTTCGAAGGATATTCATATGATTGTTTTTTTTTCGTTCCTCATAGTATTTTACGTTTTTTTTTTGGTGTATGCTTGTATCTGCGTAAAAAAATCCCTCCCCTATTTTTAACTAATTAAGATTGAATTTTGTTTAGGAATGATTATGATGATGAGATGCTTGATGCTTCCCCTGCAATTTGAAGCTATCCATCCGTTTATTTTCATTATCAAGGATGCAAATTCTATTCTCTTTGCTGGAAGTTATATCAAAAAGGATTAAATTTACTTACCTCACATGAAAAGAACATTCAGTATTTTGCTCAACTATTTTGTCTAAATTTTTTTATATATGTATTTTTATTTTATATTTTTAAACGTTTCGTTTATATTTTGATTTATTCTTTTTTATTAATCTAATTTTAATGTACCAAATGTTTTCGATATTTTAAATTAATTTTAAATAAATTGTCTCTACTACTGGAATGTTTTTAAAATGTTTTAACTTATAACATGTTATGGGAGTTTTTTTCATCCAAATCGGATCTTCTTGTGTATCATATATAAATGCAACCAATTAGACCGCTTTCACACAAGGAAACTGAGTTGCCAGCAATTTTTAGTTTATTGGTGAGGAGGGCGTAAGGGGAATGAACAAAATCTTCTCTCCAACCCTTCTCGTCCACAAACTAGCTAGTTTCTGGCAAATCAGTTTCCTTGTGTGAAAGCGGTCTTACATGCATAATTGATTACAGTGAAAAAGTGGCCTTCCTATCTGTATAAAGAATAGAAAGCTCGGTGGAAGTTTCAAACGTAAATGTTGGCCTTATAAAGATTTGGGTTTAACCGGAGTTCACCGAAATTTAAATGGTATTTAGCTTCACGCCCCTTCTTCGAATCCACAAAAAATAGCCGCCCTCTTGTATTTATTTAGTTCAAGTTATTAATGATCGTCATGACAGCCATGAGAGTTGAAATAGAATTAAATCAAAAAATCGCTATGACAGTAGATTTAACCTGTAAAATGTGGTATAACTCATATTGCATATTTTGGTACATATGTACATCAAGTCTATAAAATTTGTGTAGCCTTTTAGTACGCCTAAAGATAGAGCCAACATCTAACTGGTGCCGCTGACGAATTGTCGATCACTATTGTTCGAACTTATTTTACGTTTATACATGCAACGAATATGTCGCCTACCTAATAATGATAAGATTAGTGGTCTAACGTATAATGATAAGATAAGTGGTCAAACTTTGGTGGAGTGTATCCTGTGACATCCGCTGCAATTTTTTATTTATAAAAATAGTTGAAAATATTTTATTTTTAAACTTTTGAAAGTCAAGGTAGGCGACTTATAGATAGTCACGCTTTTTTTTTGTGATTTAGAATAATAATCTAGAATATTTAATTTTTTGGAAGGCGTTTAATGAATAACCATTCTTTAAAGAATGTATTATTGCATTTTATTTACTTTAATCACTAGGATTTTATTTATTCACAAATTTAGTACCTTAATTTTGTTTTATATTTCATAACTTAGGAATGGTTTTCTTGTCGTCCTTAAGGGTTCCTCTAGAATTCGAAGCCACTCATCCGTTTATTTACATGATCAAGGATACAAACTCTGTTCTCTTTGTTGGAACATATATCAACAATGATTAAATGTCCTTCGCATAAGAAAATTCAGTATTTTGCTATGCTATTTTGTCTATATTTATGTATAGTGTTTTTTTGTCATATTTAATTATTATGGTTTTGTCTTTTGTATACACATAAACTATAAATTAAAATTTGTAATTCGTGGCTTAAAAAAAAATGTCAACATTTTATAAATTTTTCAAAGGATATTCATAGGTATGATTGTTTTTTCTGTTCCTCATAGTATTTAACTTTTTTTTTATTGTATGTTTGTATCAGCGTAAATAAATCTCTCCCCTATTTTTAACTAATTAAGATTGAATTTTGTTTAGGAATGATTATGATGATGAGAATAATGCTTCCTCTTCAATTTGAAGCTATCCATCCGTTTGTATTCATGATCAAGGATGCAAACTCTATTCTCTTTGCTGGAACTTATGTCAAAAAGGATTAAATTTTCCTCTCAAGAGAAGGACTTTCAGTATTTTGCTCAGCTATTTTGTCTAAATTTTTTATATATTTTGTTTTTTATATTTTTATACATTTCGTTAATTTTCTGATTTATTTATTTTTATCAAACTATTTTTAATGTACCAAATGTTCTCGATATTTTAAATTAATTTTAAATAAATTGTCTCTATTACTAGAATGTTTTTAAAACGTTTTAACTTATATTATGGGAGTTTTTTTTTCTCATTCAAATCGGATCTTCTTTTGTATCATATACTTCGTTTACATGACAGGATTCGACGATCGGATCGAATCGGATTAATATTTCGATCTAGGTATACGACCTCACTAGATCGAATTCAAATAGAATCCAAGTACACTTGAAGTGACACTTTAACTTAACTGTGTGCTTGCGGATATTAAGTTTTTGAATATGGTGGCTACGAGAGAAAAAAAAATCAACAAAGCAAATTGAAATACACACCCACATAAAACTCGATTCTTTAATATTTCAATCCAGGTCTACTTGTATTTTTCGATTCAGCTCGCAAAGTCGAATCGGATTGAGAAATTCTGTTTGAACATGTTAACGATACGCCACTTTTTCAGTGAAAAAGTGGCGTAGTCCTGATAGCTCAAATACATAAATGTAAAAATTCGGTGACAGTGGAAAAAATTCAATTTCTGGAGACAAAAGTTATCTGTAAGAAAGTTTTTCTAAATTTTTAGATTGATGTTTCATCTCGATAGTTACATCAAATTTTACCAGAAACACGGCGAAACTTCATTTGTTATTTATAGAAATAGTTGAAAATACTATATTTTTAAACTTTTAAAAGGCAATTTAGTCGATTTATAGATAGTCACGCTTTGTATTTTGTGGTTAAGAATAATTAACTTGAATATACAATTTTTTTGAAGGCCTTTAATGAATAACCATTCTTTTAAGAATGTATTATTTCATTTTATTAACTTTGATCAATCGGATTTTAGTTATGTTTTAGGTATCTTTATTTTGTTTTATAATTTGAGTATAAAAGAGACACAAAACCATCTATACCATTTTTTTTTAAACTTCATAATATATTAAAATTATTTCAGGAATGATTTTGTTGAGAATGTGCTTAATGGTTCCTCTAGAATTCGAAGTCACCCATCCGTTTATTTACATGATCAAGGATACAAACTCTATTCTCTTTGCTGGAACATATATCAACAAGGATTAAATGTCCTTCGCATAAGGATATTCATTATTTTGCTCTGCTATTTTGTCTATTTATGTATAGTGTTTTTTTTTCATATTTAATTATTTCGATTTTGTCTTTGTATATAAACTGTAAATTATTATTTATCTATGTTTTTCACATTTAAAATAGATAGAAAAGAAATTGTTTTTGCATTAAAATATTTAAACAAATTTTAAAATATAAACATTTGATGAAATATTTTTTTTTGGTTTTTAAGTTCAAATTGAATCTAAGATTTTGTAACTCACATGATAGACTTCAGCAAAGAAAGTAGCGTTGATATCATTTTATTTTTTTTTATTCGCAGTTATGTTTAACAACTTGCAGCTGCTATAGTGTCTATCATCATGGGTAACAATTTTTGTAAACATTTTAGAAAAAGTTAGCTTTTCAAAAAAGTTTGTCCCCTTTCACACAAGGAAGCTCAGTTTCGAGCCCTTCGCGCCAACAAACTACCAGTTGCTGGCAACTCATTTTCCTTGTGTGAAAGGGCACTTTGTCTCGCTATAACATTTAACTAGTGCAGCAAGAAGAATAGTAGATTTCAACCGAGACCCACCTAGAGTCTCATAGTTTGATTACTTATTCTCGAGATGAGTGTAGAATTTAAACAAGTGAACCTACACAGATCAACAATAAACACAGACTTAAAACCAAATAAATAGACCCTGATGCTCTGATCACTCTCGTTCTTTAATTGATTGGCTAGTCTCGTTCAATACACATAGTGAATCATTTTGGCCAAAAAAATGATATTTCAATTTGAAATAAGGTTTTATATGACAATACTGTAGACTTCAAACTATTTTTCTTACGATGGATGAGTTGTTTTCGGATATTTTTTCCAAAACATGATTTAATTTTGAAAGCACAATAGAACTTAAAGCCTTCCCATTTTCTTAAATATTCAAAGAAGACCTGCCTAGACATCCAATCATAAAATTTAATCAGAAAAATTAGCGGGAGAAAAAAAAAAACTTCAACTGACTTCCAGGATTTAAATTTTGTTTGTTCGATTTTCGTGGTGTTGCTGATAGAATTTCGTGATAATACTGCCTGAAGTTGCACTTTCTATTTCTTGAATTATTTAAATGCAAAAACTAATTGCCCCCAATTTTAATGAGGATATGCTTATTAAAAATTATCAAATACTCAGAAGCTGGGCTTGAAGGTGTTTTTCTATTTTCTATTTTCCATTATATATTTTATTTCATTTCTCTTCAAATATCATTCAAATTTAAAAATTTAATTTTAAATATTTTTATTACAAAGTTATTAACACACATTTCCATTCAACAAAAAAAAAAAAATAACATATTTGTTTCAAGTAGTTTTCACTTTATTTACCAATCAGTTCATACCAAATATCTATCTTTTTTCTTGAATTCAGGAGCAATCATGATGACGCGAATGTTGCGGTTACCTAAACGATTTAATGCTATTCGTCCATTTATATATTTTATTAAAAGCAACAAATCGATTTATTTTTATGGAAAATTAATTAAAAGCACATAGTTCTAAGACGTTATAGTGTTTTATTTTGCATTTATGTATATACTAAAAATAAAAAAAAAAAAAACAGACCAAAGAAGAAATTTTGTTTTAAACTTTTATGTTTTAAACTTTTATACAATTAAACAAAAGAGAAGAATATGAAACTGCAGAATAGATATTTTTTTTTGAATATTATTTTTATCAGCATGAACAAATATTGAAATGTTTATAAAAAGTCTCAAAGCTAAAGCGGCACATTCATTTTTCAAATGGTTGTCAAGCATGTGAGAGAGTATTAGTTAAAATGAAACACGTATACATTGTGTGAATGCTGGAAGCAAAATCAAAATGTTTTAATTTTTCCTCAATCAGATAGACAGCATTGACAATGTGCCCTATTGCGGTTGTCGATCTTCGATCGATAATCGCTAACGAGCGATCAACGATCGACAAATTCAGAAATCGGTATTGTGGTTGTCGATTGCGTTCGACAATTATCGAAAATCCGATCGCTCGTTTTCGACCGCATTTTTGTGATCGACTATTCAACAAGTAAAAAATTATGTAGAGAACAAAATGTGAGAGTTTTTATTTAAAAAATGTTTCTTTATAAGTAAAATAGGTATATTTAATTATGTTTCAAGTTTCAACAAAAAACAGATAAAAGCAATCAATGCACCCAATAACTCCTGAGAATCCGAATTTTTCAAGGAAGTAGATTTTTGTTTGGCGTATTTCACTTTCGTTTATTTTGGACATAGATATGTGAGTTTCTTTTACACTTAGCACTTCTTTTAAGGATACAGTCGATTGAGCCAACCCAATGAACAAGCCATTTCCCACACTTAGTTGACGTTGGGAATCGATGATTTTCTTATTCCCAGCTTAAGTTTTCAGAAAGTAAATCCATAAAGGCTGGCTTGGATTATCAAAAATTGTTAACAAAGCTATAAAAGACAAATAAATGAAAAGAAAAAAACTACAAAATCAAGTAAAACGTACAATTTATCAACTCCAAGGGGTTGGATGAAATTTCTTATATTGCCCCGATTTCTGATGTCCTCTAAAATTCTATTTATTGTATCTTCTTCTGAATCTTTTTCACTTAACAACGCTTCGATTCACCCATTTCTTATTTTAAGTTATATTTTTATAAAAATAAACTATTTTATTGCAAACTTCACAAAACGAGATAAATAAATAAACAATCCAGTCTGAAAAAAATCGATCTGTCAAACGTCAAAGTATGAATAATTCACAATTTATACTTTTTCATTCACAATAATCAGTGATGATCGTTGAAAGTGCGATCGCTGATCGACAACCGCAATAGGGCCCAATGTGTATTCGAGATAAGAATATAAGAACATTTTCTATTTTATAAAAACTAAATAAAATGAAATAAAACCATTCATTTCGCAAAAATTATATTTAACGATGAAACAACAAAATTAATATCCAAGATCTTACCAGAACAGTTCATCCATTCCCATCAAAAGTAAAAAAAAAAATGATTGAAGCCTCATGCATTGACGAGTGGAGAAGAGTGTTTTTTGTTTTGTTTATGTGTATATGTGTATATGCCTTTCAAAACGAATTAACCAATACACTCTCCCAGGCATGACAAGCATTTGAACATATACCGCTATACCGCTTCTCTTTGTCAACTCCATTTAAATTCAAATTTAAAGAAAAAAAAAATTATAGTAGATATATGTAATAAGAACCCACAGTACACATATCTAATGTATTATCAGGCGCAGGCGCAGCTTGTCAAATTTCAAGATGGCCTTGTGTAAGTACACAGTAAATCAATTATTTTACTATTGAATTTGACAACATGCGCAGAACTGAACAAAAATGAAAACGCTAGCGATATTACCTGTTATATATGTATGTTTCTTGTATGTATTATCTTAATTTCAAAAACGATATTGGATTGTTAATTTGATACCAAAATTATACCATTAATTTAAAGCATAATTTTTAATTGAATTATTTGATTCATCGTCGTTATCGTAAATAAGAAGTTCTTAAAAAAAAAATGATGTTCGATTATGTATGTAGTTAAAATTAGATTTTTGTGAAAAAAAATCTATGTTAGAATCCAAGAAAATACACCTAGTTGAAACCTTATTTTGTAAGGACTGTTGTTAGAAGTGAAATAAAAAGTGATTGGAGTCAGGAAAATTATACCGAAGAAACAATCGTCCTTAATCGCCAATTCAAGGGGAGATTTCTAAATCGGATTTTTTCGCAGGTATCAAAAACCTCTTTCGGCGAATTAAAACCGGTTTTTCGAAGAATAGGTTATCAATTTTCCACCCAGCAATAGATTAAGGCACCTATTATGAATCGCGAGTCGCACGAAATATTAGGCGAATCTGACTTTTGGCACTACCGTTTATGGCTCACCTAACTGTATTCGGCTTAAAACTCAAAAATGTGTTGAAATGAGATGTTGCTCTATACGAACGTCGCAGTTTGCTATTCTTAAAACCACGACATATGTGATTTTAAAAAACGTTGACTCGCGAGTCATAATAGGGACCTAAGCTTTTACTTTTTCGAAAATGGTTAACGATTGTTAGATATCACTTCTGGGAAAAAATCCGAGGGAAAATTTTATTCACGATAAGGCTGAATGTTAGCTTAAAAGTTGTATTTTTGTTTTTCTTTTAAGCTTTATGTATATGACTAATCGATATTTTGTGTATTGGGTTCCTTTCTGTCCTATTTCATTAAGAGTTGTTTGTTCATGTGAAACTTGAATATTTAAGTTCAAGCACTACTTTTTCCTCACAAAAAACTGTCTCATAAGTTCTTGTGTTGAACTTAGATATCAAAGTTTCGTTTCCGCAAATGGGCTTAAATGAAGTTATGTACAAAATATTTGTCTGAATTTAATTTATTCAATCATGTCGATTATGTTATTTTCAAAATTAGCTTCATTGCGAACCGCAGTGCTAGTGCTGTGTCCTTTTTTTTATAATTGAGTACAGATAAGAGAGAGAGCGCACTGGAACCTAGTATATTGTCAGTTCCATTTGCGGCATGATTTTTATTTAAAGTTTATGCTAGGTACTGTTTTTAAATCTGATGAAAACACAATTACCTATCTCCTAAATAAAGCTGTAATTTTGAAAGAAAGATGCTACAGACCCGCAAAGAAACCTAAAAGACTTATTGCCAATCAGCCTATCAGCTATAATAGTTTACAATCGACTTTTCATGCAATTTAATTGACATCAAATAAATACAAAAATATTTCTATCAAAATAAAAAAAAGTTTAAGGTCATAGTAATTGTAATTTTTCTTGTTATTAAAAAACAACAATAAATGTATACCTTCGACCTTTTGTATGAAATTCCGGTTTAAGAAGTTATGGCTGGACCTACGAGAATCTAAATATAATGTACCTAATAGATTTGTATTACCGATTTTTCATAATGTATGCACTTCTAAGCATAACCACATAATCGGTAAACAATGTTTTTTTTTCTTCTTGTATAAATATTTCTTTAAAACTCTGCCTTGGATTTCCTAAGCCTTCATTACATAATTTAGTTCAGTGTGTTTAAAATAAATATTTATTTTTATTTGTTTGTATGAAAAATATGAATATTAACACATATAATTATAATAAAAAAACACAATTATTATATTTTGGACAAATACATATATGAACAAAAGTTATTTTGTACTATTGCGAATTTGTGATTTTTTTTTTAATGTTAGCTACGTTAATAAGTATCAAAGCTTGCAAGCATTTTCAATTAATCAATTTGTATGTAAATAGAAACAACTACAACTAAAATAAAAATAATTATATGTACAACTATTTGAAGCAAAACCATGCCTCCACTAAAACTGTCCTATAATGAAATTTTGGGTTTTTAGCATAAAAGCATCTGAATAAATAATTTTTTTTTAACAAAAATATAGGAATGACTATCAAGAAGAGGAAATACAAGGCACCCAAAGAATTTGAAGCTAATCGTTCATTTATATATTTTATTAAGAGCAAAAATGTGATTTCCTTTGTAGGAGCTTTGCTCAAGAAGTGTGCATAAAATTTAAAAATTTGTAAAACAAAATCAATAAAGAATTAAAAATCTTTTATTATTAAAGTTAGAATTGGTTTAAAAAAGATGTTTTTTGGGTAAATAATTAGTTTGAAGTAGTAATTATAATCTCGTGGAGTATATTAAACTTAGAAGTTGTGTTTGTCTACATTTCTAGACTTGAAGAGTCTTGACAGATATTACTACTTTCTGTTGGATTGGATAAACCGAAAATTATATTTGTTTCAATGACTTTTGGCGAACTTTTATTCTCACAGACGATGTCAACATGTTGAGTGTATGTATAATAATTGTATATAGGGTATTTGCAATTTAAAAGTACATAATTTGGAAAATGATTCTTGGTCGTGTAAGGCACAACCCACAAATGAGTGGAGGTCTTTTACCCCACTGATTTTGAAAGACGGGTAGTTTAAAAAAAAACAGTGGGCGTTATTAGTTAGTTATTTTTAAACTGTGTCTCATTTAAACCTCTAGGTTTATTTTTTGTGTTATTTTTTAAGTTTATCATTTTGAAGCTAATAAAGTAGTAAAGCAAGTTAATAATCTTATAAAAATATAAAACCAACAATTTGTAAGTAAAATCGGTCTGTATTCATTGAACCAAAATTGTCTTAAATTATAGTTTAGTAAAACGTGGGTTTATCGGCGACTATGAATATGCCCCAGTGACTTTTATGCATAAAACAGTAATAACAAAATTAGAAAAAATGTAAGAATATAAGAAAATACACCTTGTTGAAACGCCAATTTCGTAAGTACTGTTGTTAGAAATGAAATAAATAGTGATTGGAATCGAACGACACAATCGGCCTTATCGCCAATTCAAGAGGAGATTTCTACCTCGGATTTTGTCTTTTTCAAAGGTGTCAAATTTCAACAATTTTCCACCCAGGAATAGATTTAGCTTTTACTTTTTCGAAAATGGTTAACGATTTGTAGATATCACACCTGGGAAAAAATTCGGAGGCGAAAATCCGAGGGAATTTTTTTTTTTAAGATAAGGCTGAATTTTTGCTTCAAAGTTTTATTTGTTTTTTTTTTTTAAGCTTTATGTGTATGACTCATCAGTAATTTGTGTATTGGGTTCCTTTCTGTCCTATCTCATTAAGAGTTGTTTGTTCATGTGAAACTTAAATATTTAAGTTCAAGCCCTACTTTTTCCTCACAAAAAACTGTCTCATAAGTTCTTGTGTTAAACTTAGATATCAAAGTTTCGTTTCCGCAAATGGGCTTAAATCAAGTTATGTACAAAATTGTCTCTATCACAAGAATCCTAATTTATTCAATCATGTCGATTATGTAATTTTCAAAATTAGATTCGTAGCGAATCGCAGTGCTATTGCTGTGCCCTTTTTTTCTGTTACAATAATTGAGTACCTACAGATAAGAGAGAGCGCACTGGAACCTAGTATATTGTCAGCTCCATTTGCGTCATGATTTTTATTTTAAGTTCATGCTAGGTACTGTTCTTAAATCTGATTGAAACACATTTTTCGCCTAAATGTAGGTGTAATTTTGAAAGAAAGATGCCTCGAACGCCAAAAGAGACCTACAAGATTTATTGCCAATCAGCCTTTTATGTACTTCATAAGGAACCAACCATCGATTATATTTACAGGAAGATTTGGGAGCAGCTTAATAGGCATGTTCCCGAAACAGAGGTACGATGTCTCCCTTTTGTGAGTTTTACTTACCTACAACTGTTTGAAGCAAAATCATGCCTCCACCACATTAAAACTGTCCTAATGAAATGTTGGCGTTTTAGCATAAAGCTATCTGAATAAACAATTTTAATTATTTTCTAAATCAAAAATAAAGGAATGACTATCAAGAAGACGAAATACAAGGCACACAAAGAATTTGAATTTATTTCCTTTGTGGGAGTTTTGCTCAAGAAATGATCATACAATTTAAGAATTTGTAAAACAAAATAAATAAAGAATTAAAGATCTTATATTAATGAAGTTATAATTGGTTTAAAAAAGATGTTTTTTGGGTTAAAAAATGGTTTGAAGTAAATCGCGTGGAGTATAAATCTATATTAGAAGTTGCAGTTAGATTACCTACATTTCTAGACTTAAAAAGTCATGAAAGATATAAGACCAACTTTTACTGTCGCAGCCGATGTCAACATATTGAGTATCTATGTATAAATTGTATAGGGTGTTTGCAAGTTAAAAGTCAATATTTTGGAAAATGATTCTTGGACGTTTAAGGTAAAACCCTCAAATGAGGGTACGTCTTTGACCCCACTGATTTTGAAAGACGGGTTATTTAAAAAACAGTGACTTTAATGCATAAAACAGTAATTACAAAATACAAAAAAAATAAAGACCTTCAATATTATCCTACAGGTTTTTTTAAGCCAAGACTTTGTTATTTTCAAAACTATGAGCCGATTTTTCAATCAACAGTTAAACTATCTGAGAAATAAATACCATAGCAAGAGGAACAAATTTTTGTTTTATTCGAAGAATAAGTACTATCTGAGGTTTAACTGACTAATGAAAAATTGACCCTAAGTCAATTTAAAAAAAAAAAATATTTTCAAAGTCAAAACTAAAAAAAAAAAAAATTATTGTAGGTGCCCTGTTTTTTTTGCCTTCAAAATTGTAGGTATGTAATTAATTAGGTAGGCACAAGCTTGTCTTTTAGCATTTACACGTTTCAGATTTGTAAACTTTTATCAACAAACTTTTTATTCACTTTTCAGTCATTACAATTTGTTTTTTAATGAAAACATATACAATGTAATGTTCAAGTCTAAGTAATGTACTTAGCTAATTATGTTCAATAAAAAATAAACACTGTAAAACTACGTTTTTATTAGTGCCGAAATGAGGTAGTTTCGAAATTTTGCAAAAAAGTGTTTTCATTATCAAATTTGCTAATTTCATTTGACATCTCATTTCATTTTGAATTGGGAATGGAAGTAAGCCGTTTATTTTTGTTGTTTTCTCTTTATGTTGTTGAGTATAGTGTATTGATATTTTCATACAAAAGCTTTTAAGAACTTTGGAAACTGATTCTCGCTGGATGCATTCACTTAATTTCCAACCTAATTTCGTGCAAATGAGGTTGAAATTACCTCATTTCGAAATGTGATTTTGTATGGGAAATTAGGTAATTTCGGATTTCATTTGGAAATTTGCAACGAAATTACCTCATTTGGCCCAGTGAAAACAGGATATAAGGCTCGTTTCACACACATTCCGTTCGGTCTGTATTCGGTTCGATTTCGGTTTCCGTCAAGACCTCTTCACACACAGACGGTTCATATTCGGTTTGTACTCACTAATAATTAAAATTAAATTAAATGTATTAAAAAAAAAATCAGAAAAACCGAAAACGAACCGAATATGTGTGAACGCTACGATAACTTTGTGTGCCCTAGACCCGAATACGTGCCGTTTTGAAACCGAATGAAACCGAATGAAACCGATTCGTGTCGAGGGATCGTTCGGCGCTGTACGGTTTCTATTAGGTTTTTATTTTTGCCGTTTTATCGTTTCACACATATCAGGCACGAATACAAACCGAATAGAGACTGAACAGAATGAAACCGAATGTGTGTGAAACGGGCCTAAATGTACACACAAGTTTGATATTTTCATCAAAAAAAAAAAAATGGTAACAAAGAATCCATTTGTATAGGTACAGGATGTTTTGAATAAGATACACATCAAAACGAGTTTCGAAACAAGAAAGAAATAGTAAAGCCATCATCGATAGGCCATCAAGAACAATGGAATATGGCGGTCCCAGTCTCGTTGGTAGTCACCTACAACCTTGGACAGGTGTTCTTTAAGAGTCCTGTTGAATCGTTCTACCATCCCATCAGATTGTGGATGAAGCCGTGTTGTCCTCGTCTTCTTGATGCCAAAGAAAGAGCAAACCCCTTGAAAGATGTTAGATTCGAAGTTCCTTCCTTGGTCAGAATGCAGTTCCAAAGGTACGCTGAACCTGCTCATCCAATTGAAGATAATCTGATCAACAACTGTTTTAGTTTCTTGATTTGGGATGGCAAATGCCTCAGGCCACTTGCTGAAGTAATCCATGACTACAAGGATGTATCGGTTTCCGCTGTTGGTCTCCGGAAACGGACCTGCGACATCTACGGCTATTCTTTAGAAAGGTGTGCCCACATTGTACTGTTGCATTTTACTTTGAAGCTTTCTACCTGGTCCCTTGGTAGCAGCACAAGTATCACATTTTCGGCACCACTTTTCGACATCATCTCTTGCATGTAGCCAGTAGAACCGTTGTCGTATCTTCTCCAGCGTTTTATTGACTCCCAAATGACCTCCAGATGCTCCATCATGCATCTCTCGAAGAACGTCATTAACCTTTGACCTAGACACTATCAACTGCATCATATAAGACTTGCCATCTGCAGATTCCCATTTGCGCCTTAGTACTCCTTCTTGCACGTGAAGTGAGTCCCACTGTGCCCAATATGCTTTGAAAGCTGGACTTCTATCGCAGATGTCACCCCATTCTGGTTTTTCTCCGTGTTCCTTCCATGCAATAATGGGTTCTATATCCAAGTCTTCTTGTTGGGCAGTACTCAATTCTTCATAGCTCCAACCGGAAATGGGATCGGCTCTTATTTGTTGGATGGCAACCGCTTCCTTTTCTTCTTGACGCTTGCAATGCTTACAGTCCTGTTTAAACGGTCGTCGAGACAATGCATCTGCGTTTGAGTGCAGCTTCGATGTTGAATTTCGTAGTCATATGTCTGCAGTCTCTCGATCCATCTTGCTACTCGACCTTCTGGATTTTTGAAGTTCAGAAGCCAATTAAGCGCACCATGATCTGTTCGAAGGAGGAACTTCTGTCCATAGATGTACTTATGGAAGTGCTTTGTTGCCAAAATCAAAGCTAGAAGTTCCCTTCTTACTTACTTTACTTTTGATGGCGCTCACAGCCCAGGATGGGCTTCGGCCTCAACTAACAAGCCCCTCCAGCCAGCTCTGTCCTTAGCTAGCCGCTTCCAGTTGCGCACACCGAGTGCTTTGATGTCGTCATTCACTTGATTGCGCCACCTGTTACGGGTTCTTCCTCTGCTGCGTACCCCATCGGGGTCGGATTCGAAGACTCGTCGGGCAGGTGCGTTGCTGTCCATACGCTCCACGTGCCCCAGCCATCTCAGCCGCTGTATTTTCAGCTTTTTGACCAGGTCAACGTCGCTGTATAGCCCGTATAGCTCGTCGTTGAATCTTCTACTCCATACTCCTTCGATACACACCGGACCGAAAATCACACGAAGAATCTTCCTCTCAAAGCACCCTAGCAGATTTTTATCCGAATTTTTTAGTGTCCATGCTTCTGACCCATAAAGCAGGACCGGGATGATTAGGGTTTTGTATAAAGTCTCCTTGGTTCTTTGAGAGAGGGCCTTACTACTTAAATGCCTTCTTAGACCGAAGAAACAGCGGTTGGCAAGAGTAATTCTTCGCTTGATCTCTGCACTGATGTCATTCTGCGATGTAATAGTGGAGCCCAGGTAGACAAAGTCCTTGACAACTTTGAAGTTATATCTGTCTATCGTGATATTTTGCCCGAGTCGACGATGTTGAGATTCCTCTCTCGATGACAGCATATACTTCGTCTTGTCCTCATTAACCGCCAATCCCATTCTAGCCGCCTCCGATTCAATGCTCGCAAATGCCCCTGCCACAGCTCGCTTCGTTCTGCCGACAATGTCTATGTCATCCGCATATGCAAGCAATTGAACAGACTTTTGATAGATTGTACCGCTGGTGTTGACATGTGCGTTGCGTACAATGGCTTCAAGAACGATGTTGAATAGGTTGCATGATAACGCGTCGCCTTGCCTCAATCCTTTCTCAACATCAAAGGAATCGGTGGTGTTCTTACCAATTTTGACGGAGCAGCGAGATTTCTCCATCGTCATCCTGCACAAGCGGACGAGTTTGGCAGGGATGCCGAGACTCGACATGGCTTTGTATAATTCGTCCCTTTTCACGCTATCATACGCGACTTTAAAATCGATAAAAAGGTGGTGTGTATCGATCTGGAATTCCCGGGATTTTTCTAAAATCTGTCGGAGTGTGAACAAACATCGACGGTTGACTTGCCTGGCCTAAAACCGCACTGATAAGGGCCGATCAGATCGTTGACAAAAGGTTTTAAGCGGTCACACAGGATGGCCGACAAGATTTTATAAGCGACGTTTAGGAGACTAATTCCTCTGTAGTTGGTACATTTCAGAACATCTCCCTTTTTATGGATGGGGCACACTATACCGAGGTTCCATTCATCGGGCATACTTTCCTCCGACCAAATTTTGCAGATGAGCTGGTGTATGCTCCTAGCCAATTCATCTCCCGCTGATTTAAATAGTTCGGCTTGTAAGCCATCCGCACCTGCAGCCTTGTACAACTTAAGTTTGGATATCGCCAGCCGAACTTCGGTTAGGTCGGGTGGACGGAACTCTTGGCCATCATCGTCCCAGTTGAATGGAGCGTTCTGCCTATTAGCGGCATCTTGGCTGTCTTCGCCATTAAGCAGTCTAGAGAAGTGTTCTTTCCAGATCCTCAGCACTGACTGTGTGTCTACTACCATATTCCCACTCTCATCTCGGCAGGCTTCCGTTCTAGCCTTGAATCCTTGGGTGGATCGCTTCACCCTCTGATAAAATTTTCGAACATCTCCCCTACCGCTACAACCCTCAATAGACTCTACCGCCCGCTTCTCGTGCTCTCTCTTTTTCCTCCTGAGAAGTCGGCGTTCCTCTTTGCGTTTCAGCCCGTAGAGCTCCCGGGCCACTCTCTCAGCAGCTCTTGTTCGAGTCTGCAGCATTGCTTGGTAGGCCTCGCCCTTAGCTGCATGCGCTAGCCGGCACTCTTCATCGAACCAGGGGTTTCGTTGTATTCGCCTAGTGAAACCCAGCACATCAGAGGCGGCACTTCTGATGGCTTGTTGACAGTGTTCCCACTGGTCCTCTGCACTTGATGCTGGTGGCGGACCTCCTGAGAGATTAAGAGTTACGTGGTCTGCAAAAGTTCAGGCAGTCTCTTGCGATTTAAGCTTCTCGACATCGAATCTTTTCACAGCATCTGCTCTGCGTTGTCGCGTCATGGATATCCGCATACGTAGTCTAGCTACCACCAGGTAGTGATCCGAGTCAATGTTGGCCCCTCGGAACGTTCGGACGTCCAAGATACTGGAAGCATGTCTCGCGTCTACCGCAACGTGGTCGATTTGGTTGACGGTTACTTGATCACGCGACCGCCAAGTCCCCTTGTGTATATTGAGGTGTGGGAAGTAGGTGCTTGAGATGATGACATTTCGCCCCGCCGCAAAGTCTGCCAGCCTGTGTCCGTTGCCGGAAGTTTCGTTGTGTAGGCTGTGTCCTCCGACTATCGAACCAAAGATGCCCTCCTTTCCGAATCTTGCGTTGAAGTCACCAAGAATGATCTTCACGTCGTACTTCGGGCACATATCATACGTTGTCTCCAAGAGATCGTAGAATGCTTCTTTGGTTGAGTCTTCTCTCCTTTCATGGGGGGCGTGAACACAAATCAGCGAAATGTTCTTAAATTTGCCTTTGATGCGGATTGTGACCAGGCGCTCGCTTACACTTCGGAAGCCCAAGACTTCTTGCCTAAGTCTTCCCCTTATCACAAAACCACAACCAAAGAGCCGCTGACCCTGTTCCTTCAAGCACCCGCCGTAGTAGATGTCACACGTTTTCAGTCTCCGTACGCCCTCTCCATCCCATCGCACTTCCTGGATGGCTGTTACGTCAGCCTTTAGCCTGTCCAGGTTCTCCACTAATTGTTCGGCTGCACGTGTTCTGTATAAGGACAGGACGTTCCACGTGCAGATCCGAAATTCATTGTCCTTGTTTCGTTTGCTGGGGTCGTCAACTTTAAAATCATCCATATCCGAGGCTTGTTGTTGTTTCGGAACAACTTTTTTTTACGTGGTAGGGAAGTTACCCCGACGCACAACCTCCGACCCGGAGGACCAGACCCTTCGTATAACTCCAAGGGTAGGGAGCCGGATAAACCGCTCCTTATAGGCCTGAGCTACAAATATGTCGTAGTAGCCCATATAAGGTGTTCACTAAGTAGTTCAACCTAACTGGAACTGTAGACGCCACCGTTGATTCCATCTAGAGAATTCGTCCGCTGCCGCCTCGATGAAAGGAGAAGTGCCTTAGTGGGAACACTCCTCCCCCCCCTCTCTCGTTGGCTATCCCCAACAGCTTTCCACGGGGATTTAAACCCCGTCTCCAGCTGAGGTACTAGACACCTCATCCCTTCTGGTGACGCAATAATTGCGCTTTGGCCTCGAGAGCACCTTACTCTAGTAGGCGACGACTTTTTCTTCTCCTTCATGGACTTGCGACAGTACAGCTCCAATTTCGACGTTACTGGCATCGGCATCGATGATGAAAGGTTTACCAGGAGTCGGATAGGTCAGCACAGGAGCATTACACAAACGTGCTTGAGTTCCTGAAAACTTTTCTCGCACTCACCCCCTTTTCAGTAAGTTGATGCAAGCTCTTAGCGATTCCAGCAAAGTCCTTCACAAAGCGCCGATAATATGTGGCTAGACCAAGAAAGCTACGGAGCTGATGTTTATCCTGTGGTGTTGGCCAATTCTTCACAGTATCAACTTTCTCAGGATCAGTCTTTACTCATTGGGATGAGATGATATGTCCCAGGTATTTAACTTCGGTCTTGAAAAGCGCACATTTATCTGGATTTAATTTTAAGTGTTCTTCTCGAAGCCTCTGAAATACAGCCTTAAGGTTTTCACAATGCTCGTCAAAAGTTTTTCCATAAACGATGACATCGTCCAAATATACAAGGCATGATTTCCAAGTAAGGCCTTGAAGAACACACTTCATCAGACGCTCAAATTTTGCCGGAGCGTTGCACAGTCCGAATGGCATCACTTTAAACTGCCACAGACCATTTCCGGTTGAGAAAGTTGTCTTCTCTGGATCTTCTGGATGGATTTCTACCTGCCAGTAGCCACTCTTCAAGTCTAACGTCGAGCATCATTGAGCTCCTTCCATGGCATCCAATGTATCGCTGATTCTGGGCAGAGGGTAGCTGTCTTTCTTTGTAACATCGTTCAGCCTACGGTAGTCCACACAAAATCGGGTGCTTCCATCTTTCTTTTTGACAAGAAGAACTGGTGACGCCCAAGGGCTTTTGGAATTTTCAATTAGACCATCTTTCTTCATTGTCGATATCATTTCTTAAACTTCGGCTTGTTTGGCTAATGGGAGACGTCTTGCTGTATGTCGAATCGGTCTCGCATCACCTGTGTCGATTCGGTGCTGTACCAGTTGTGTTCGACCATACTGCCCACTCGGTGAAGAAAATATATCAGCGTACTCATGAAGAAGGCTTCCAGCAACACTAAGCTGATGTTGACTTAGATTGGATGGCTTGAGAATTTTGGCTTTCATGGAGCTGAATTTTCCGGGGTCCATTGGTTCTTCTGCGTTAATTTCTGTGATTTTAGTTATTGCGGTCACAGATTCGCATTTTCCAATTACTTCTCCTTTCTTGAGCTTGACTTCGTACGGTTTGATGTTCAGAATCCGTACGGGTACCATGTTGTTCTTTGGTTCCACAAGAGTCTTCCCTGAGATGATGTTTTGGGAAGATTGCTCAGACTCTGGTTCCACCATGAGGTATCGATGGCTACCTAGATTGCCCTCTATTTTCGTCCAAACAAACACTTCTGAAGAGGCAGGCAAGCATGTCTTCTTTGATGACAGTTCTTAGAGTTGATGAGTTTTCGTTGCCATATACCATAGGAATCTCTACATTTTGGTACTTCAACACTTGCTTACCGATATCCAGAATCACTCCGTGCTCTTTCATGAAGTCGATTTCAATTATGCACTCATCACATATGTCTGCTACCAAAAATAGATGCGAAAATTCTAATTCTGCCAAACGGATTTTAAGACGAACTTCTCCATATACTCTTGCTGCCTCACCTGTCGCAGTTTTAAGACGGTAGCTATTGGTGTTATGTAGCCACGTCATCTTGACTAAGTCTCTCCGCATAGTTGAGTCTGTGGCACCGGGGTCAATTGTAGCCACGTGTTTCTTGCCATTTAATGTTGCGTCCACTGTCAGACTCTTATTGTTTCGTTTAGTCTGCGAGACTTGGATTGTGGTTCTGGGCCCATCGATACTAGGGCGAGCAGGAGCGATGATGTTATTGCTTACCTGTTCGCGGGTATTATTCCTGTTTCCACAATGTTGACAGGCGACTCTTCTTGGTGGCAATCTGCACTGGCGCTGGAGATGTCCGGTTTTGTTGCAATTCCAGCATCGAGCAGGTCCTTCTCGCTGACTTCTATGGAACCCAGCTCTCTGGCAAGAACATTCCTCAACTTCAAGTTCTCTTACCCGATGAATTCCTAAGGAAGCCTGTTCTGATGCTTCCATAGTCAGAGCGAACGCTAATGCTTCAGAAAGCGTGCGTTTTCCAGCAGTTCGAATTGCTCGCTGGAGGTTGATGTCGGAAACTGCACGGACAAAAGTCTCCGTTGCTAGCTGGTTGGTAATTTCATCTCCTACAGTTGGGTATGCTAAGTGCGCCAGCCGTTCAATGTCTGCTTGGAGTTGTTGCGGACTTTCACCTCTTTTCTGGACTCAGGTATTGAGCTGGACTTGGAAGACTTCTTGCATATGGCTATCGCCGAAGCGTTTGTCAATGGCCTGAACAAGAGCACTGAAGTTGAAGTTGCCGTTCTGGTCTGCTGGTATGGTTTGCAAAAGTTCAGCAGCAGAACCTCTAAGGGCAAGCGTCAGGGCAATAAACTTGTCTTCGTCATCCCAGCCATTTGTTGTTGCGGCTGCCTCAAACTGCTTCTTGTGGATTGACCAAGAAGACTGTCCATCAAAGGTTGGTGGATGCATTTATTTCTTCTTAGGAAAATCGCAACTGCCCTCTCATACCTTCATTTTCCTAACCTTATCTAATTCATTGGCAAAGTTCTGCATTTTGTCTTCAAATTTCTCGAACTGCTTTTCGACGTTTTCAACACGTTCATCAAGAGCCATGAATTTATTTTCAAATGAATTTAGCTTACTTTCGATTACGTTTTTCTGGTCGTCTAGAAGGTTCCTTTGCTCGTTGCGTTGTTCCTCTAGAAGATTCCTTTGCTCTTTTCGTTGGTCTTCAAACTGGGCGCGCAGCTGAGCCATCATACTAGAAATGTCTAAGCTTGTACTTACTTGCTCTTCCGGCATTTCAATATCAAATAGAAACGTGTCTGGAAATCTTCCTGCAGACGGATAATGAGGTCGTTTTTTTGTTCCAGCAGTAGGAAGGCCTCGTCTGTTTAGTTCTGCTTTAAGTTCAACACAATTTAATGCATTCACAATTTTACCCATTTTTTTTTTCTATTTTGTCCTTATATTTTTGTGTGTCACTTTTTACAAACACTTTTCTTATTTGTTCACTAATCGACACACTTTATCAATTTTTCACCATCAATTATCTGAATTCACAGATTAAATAAGTTTTATCCCACTTCTGACACCAATGTAGTATTTTACTAAGGGTTCGCAAATAAAACTTATTTCCTTTATTTAAACTGAAACAACAATTACTTCACAAAATAAAACGCTTTTATTCCAAATAATTTTATTTCTACTACTTTTATTATAACCAAGCACAAGTATGCAACTCTTTACTCACAGTAACATTTATTCATTCTCATTCAAAATCAAACTGCAGGACTGGTGGCCCTGTATTTATATCCGAAAATAAAGGGTTCTAGAATTTTCTAGGGTCTGCTAGATGGTGCTTTCCAAAAAGGTTTCGTCAATTATTCCAGTACGAACGAGGCTGGACATCAACCGTGATGGATTTAATTATTTATTTCACTCAAAGATGGCGCGGAAAGTTGTACTAATGTGTGGTTGTTTACATAACTGGGCATATTCACCACAGTATGTATGTATGTTGATATGAATCGTTTTTTTAAATAACAAATTCTATATACTACAGAAATACATACATCAGCCAAGTTGAAGACTTAGCATTATTTAATTGGACTTGTTGAATTATTGATTCAAAACAGCTTTTAACGGCCTTTAGTCCTTAAAAATTGGCGTTTCGTCCCGGCGTTCTCACTTGGACTCTTCAGTTGACAGTGAGGGCCTTGTCAAAACGCAATTTTTATTTAGTTCAGTCCAGCTTACATCAATTTTACAGCGAAAATAAATTGTGAACTATATCCAACCCAATTAGAATTTCTAATCAAGAATTGTCGTATGTTGATAGGTGATTTTATTAGTTTCTATATTACGGATGGATTTTGTGCAACCGTTTTAGGGATTTGTGTGTTCTTTTCCATTATATTATAGTAACATTTATTCTTCCTTAATAAGTATATAAGTATAAAACATAAATAATTGAATACATAATTTACAGTAAATATGTACATATGTACCTAAGTATTAATATTTCAAACGTTATATCAAATAAAAATCTTATCGTACATAGGTATTATGAGCGATTGTTTTGATGAACTGCTAAACAATGAATTTACAACGGACAAGCCATTTGTATACTTTCTAATAGATAACGAATCTCGAATATTTTTTATGGGATCATTTATTGGAAATGAGAAAGTCTATTATATTAGGAAAACTCAACATGCTGACAAGTAAGATTCTTTTTCATTTATTTGACTTCCCAAATTAATGAGGTTTTTATATCATATAGTTTAATTTCTAGAATACCACATTACTGCGGAAAGGCAGCTTTAAATGACATCAAACAAGTAATAAACTTAAAACAAGTAAAAAGTAGCTGGAATTATCTATTTTCTTCTAAATCTAAACCACCTTAAATCGGAATTATTGGTGATAAAATTGGCTCGAAGTGAAAACAAAGCTTGCCATAGCTTGGTAATCAATTTTATTAATTATAATAAGATAAGATATAATAGGATAAGATATTCAATAAAATAGTATAGTATTTAAACAAGTTTAAAAAATAAACTTAATTAAATTATTGAAGAAAACCCTTTTACTGTAGTTATAAAAGTTAAACAATATAACCTAACTGAAAATATTTTTTTTTTTTTGATACAAAAATTACTTACTACCTACTTACTGATAACGGGCTCTTGTGAACCTCTGATGTCAGCTTTCCATCAAGCAATTTTCTTAAAGTTATTTCTAGTAATCAGTCTCTGGGGGAGGTAGTGCTGTGACTGGAAGATCTTATATCCTTTAAGGTGTCAAGCAATTTTCTTAAAGTCATTTCTAGTAATCAGTCTTCCTTGTTAGCTAGGACCTTGGGGGAGGGGGGGGGGGTGCTGTGACTGGAAGATCTTCTTGCTGGCGAATTGTTAACCCTTCGCTCAATATGGCAGAAACCTATTTTCAACTTACTTCTTTTATTTTGCACGCAAGTGCAATGTGTATCGAACCGACTCTCTCGCAGAATGTTGTGACTTCTGTAATCAGGATAATTATTAATTATAATAAACTATATCGATTTTGGCGAGAATAGCAATTTTCCAATAATTTTTTAGATGTTATACTATATGGTACTAAATAAAGCATATTAGGATTTATTTGGAGATGTAAGCAAAGGCATCTTATAGATCATGGATGGCATTCACAATTTACAATTCTGCCTAACTCCTATTCGTGTCTTCATTTTTAGCATCTTAACAAAAGTAATGAAAATAAAATAAATGTTTTCTTTAATTAAATTTTGTTTTTGAATAGGAATGGAGTTCGTGTGCGAAATCTATTCGAGAGATATCTACTTTACTGCCAACAAACCATTTTTTTATGTCATCTGGAATAAAAAAGGAATATTCTTTTCTGGAAGGAATTCTTCAGTATTAATAAATGCATCAAATTAAATGAACTTAACTATTAAAATGAAGAGATATAAATATATGGACGAATATAACTTAAGTTCCATTTTTGTCCATAAAATAAAAAAAATAAAAATAGAAAGTTAAGAAAAGTTGCAATAATTTATCATTTAATAAAACCTGGTTTTCCGATATTATTATCTAGGATAAAGACAGAGTAGTTTCATTGAGCCATAGCAAACTGATAATTCTGAGGAATCTGAACATAATCTCGAATGTCAAAATCCCTGATGCAAAAACTGGGAATCCAGTACCCCATAATCTTGAATGCCAAAAAAATGGGAGACGGACACAATCCCGAAATTATAAATCCAGTAAACCAGAATCCCGAAAATCCAGAATCCCGAAACCCAGAATACCGAAAACCCAAAATCCCCAAAACCCAGAATCCCGAAAACCTTGAATCCCGAAAACCCAAAATCCCCAAAATCCAGAAAGGCCAAAATCCCGAAAATAGAAAAAGTAAAAAACTTCAAAATTTTAATATGGTAACGACTCATGAATGACTCATGTTTTTTAAAAAAAAACCCACGCCTCTTTCCCCCCCAGATACCGCACGCGCTGGGGTCCATTTTCACCGAGCACGACGGCAATTACGATTGCAAGTCGTATCGGCACTTAAATTAATTATTTGATGTTAAGATAATAAATTAAATAAAAATAGTTGCTTTGCTATGTTGACCATAATACGGCAACTTGTCTTACATGCGCGCAACGAGTATCGTCGGAAGTTAAAAGATATAAGGTCTGCTTAATGCAAGCAGTTAAAAAACTTAAAATTCAAAAAAACAAAGGACGCGAAAGCAGTTAAATAAACAAAATTACAAAATGTCAACAAATAAACATTTATGTATTAAAATACAAACAAAAAACATTTAGAGTGACAACAAAAATTAAACCGATCCCGACAGTGGAGCACTGGTTCGAAACAATTTTTTTAGAACTATTTTACTCATGCTAAAATCAACTGAGGAAACATTCAAATTATAGATTTTACTCCTTCGGTTAAGAGGTTCATGCATGCCATACTTCTATGAAAATCTACGTGAAAAAGTTCAAATTCTCGCAGGTGGTGAGAACCCCCGCGGAAGTTTAAGCCAATACATGCTAGCAAATCGGGAGCATCAATTTGACCATTAATAAGTTGGTGAATAAATATTAAATCATTATTAACCCGCCTCTGATATAAAGTTTGGACCTGCAATAGTTGGATCCTATGTTCATACGGTGGCAAATTATATGGATCATTCCAGGGTAACCCTTTTAAAGCAAAACGAATGAAGTTGTGTTGTATTGCCTCAATACGATTTTTATGAACTTCGTAAAAGGGGGTCCATACTTGAGATGCATACTCAAGGTGTGGTCGTACATAACAGTTGTACAATGAAAGGGTAACATATAAAAATCAGGTGGCACAACGGCTCATGAAGAACCAGGGCCTAGTGACTAACAACTCGCAACCATTCCTGTGTGCGCCTTTCGACAGGAATGGAAGGGACCTACAATTTAATGCCGAATCCGAACGGCTAGACGAGAAGCACTTATTCGTGACAAGTGATACTCTTGGAGGATTTGTCAATTCCTCGCAAGAGGCAGTAGCCCTGCAAAAAAACTTTTTAGTTTTTAGGTGGACGAGGATGGGAAGCGATCCCAGACCTCCAGCGTGATAGTCGAACGCACTAACCATTACGCTACGGGCAACATAAAAATAAAAAATAAATCGGGTGGCACAACGGCTCATGAAGAACCAGGGCCTAGTGACTAACAACTCGCAACCATTCCTGTGTGCGCCTTTCGACAGGAATGGAAGGGACCTACAATTTTATGCCGAATCCGAACGGCTAGACGAGAAGCACTTATTCGTGACAAGTGATACTCTTGGAGGATTTGTCAATTCCTCGCAAGAGGCAGTAGCCCTGAAAAAAACTTTCTTTTAGTTTTTAGGTGGACGAGGCTGGGAAGCGATCCCAGACCTCCAGCGTGACAGTCGAACGCATTAACCATTACGCTACGGGCTACTACTACTACGGGCAACATAGGGATCGTTAAATTCCTTTGCCCACCGTTTTATAAAACCAAGCATGGAGCATGCCTTATTTACAATATAATTAATATATTCAGTGAATTCTAGGTTAGAACCAAATTGAACACCCAAGTCTTTGAAGCTTAAAACGCGAGTGAGAGTCTGTTGTGAAATAGTTTAATCAAATGCACTCACAATTCGTTTTCCTGAGAAGGTTATTGTTTGGCATTTAACAGGGTTTGGGGATAGACCATTTTTACCACACCAAATATTGAAATTGTCAATATCAGCCTGAAGGAGAATATGATCATGGTTAAATTGTATTGTTTTAAAAATCTTCATATCGTCAGCAATTATGAGAATATCGCTAGAACATATACAAGATGTAACATCATTAATAGCTAGATTGAATAGAAACGGGCCCAGATGACTTCCTTGAGGTACACCCGAGTGAGCACGAAATGAGTTTGAAAGAGTGTTCCTGAATTTGACTTCGTAAGATCTATTCACAAGATATGACTTTATCCATGCTATAAAACGAAGTGGAAAACCCAACGCTTTAAGTTTGAATATAATAATATTGTGACTTAGTTGATCAAATGCCTTAGAAAAATCTGTATAAATACAATCAACTTCATTTCCTTTTTCCAATTCATTGGAATATTTATGCAAGAATGTGAGGAGATTTGTTACCGTTGAATTTCTTATCATAAACCCATGCTGCTGGTTACAAATTATATTCTTTGGAATGCAAGAAAGTTTCGATATGGGCATATAAATTTTAATATCAGATTTGTCGCCGTTTTTGAAAATCGGAATAAGAAAGGAGTTTTTCCATAAACAAGGAAATTTTCCTGATTCAATAGAAAACTGGAACAGAAATTGAAGTGGTTGGACAAGTATATGTCTACACTTTTTTAATAGTATTGGGGGATTTCCATCTGGACCCGACGAGTAATCATCGTTTAAAGATGAGAGAATGTCCAAAACAGTACTCCGTGTAACGGGGATATTACTACAATTCGTTTGGGCAAAGGTATGTAAATTTCTGAAATAATCTTCATCAACATCAAGAGGTGTGTCAACAAAAGAATTACGAAAATTTTTTGCAAAGGCATTACAAATATCAATGGGTTCCTTTAACGAGCAATTTTCATAAGTAAAATTTGCCGGATAGCCATCCGATTTTTTTTTTTAAATTAACAAATTTCCAAAATGTCCTAGGGTTATCCTTCAGAGAACTACCCATTTCGCTTACATGGTTAGTGTTAAGAGTTTTCGAAAGGGCTTTAAATTCTTCAAAAATTACTATGTAGGCATTGTGGTCAATAGGTGAAAGAGTTTTTAAATATAATTTCCATGCTCTATTTCTTTTATTGCGGAGAGTTTTAAGCTCTTTCGTATACCATGAATGGCAAAAGTTAGTGTTTTTTGATATTTTGAAATGGATATTATCGTTTATGCAGTTATTGAGGATTGTATAAAATCTCGTAACGTCTTCGTTAATATTACTAGAAACTGAAATATTATTTATACCAGATCTAGTTAAATCTTCTGAGGGCAATTGAAAATTTGCCCTTTTGAAGTCAAATATATGTATATGAGCAATCATGAACGTTGCTGTTTTCAATAATATGACTGCTCATCAAGATATTTATCTATATTAGTAATTCCAGAACTAGACTCTAGTACTAGAGTACTAATAGCGTCAGTGGAAAATACTGAATCGAGAATTCGATTTTTAGAGTTTTTAATACAGCTTACTTGCTGTAAGTCAGTGCAACAAAATTTATCAAGAGAGGTAAGTTCAGTTTGTGATGAAATTAAAGAGGCTTCTTGGTAAGATTCATCTTCAGAAGGAATCCACTGTATATGGGGTAGATTAAAATCACCTATAAGTAGAATGTTGCTGTTTGAGCAAGATTCATCTTCAGAAGGAATCCACTGTATATGGGGTAGATTAAAATCACCTATAAGTAGAATGTTGCTGTTTGAGCAAGAAAAGTCAACTACAAAGTCTAAGGCCAAAGAGAGTTCATCAAAAACTGCACTCGAACTTTTTGGAGGAATATATGCGTTAAGTAAATACACGAATTTGGAGTCAAGGGTTAATTTTATACAAACTAACTAATAGAGAGGTTAAAAGGGAATACGACAGATGATGACATAATTTTATTACGAACAGCTATCAAAACACCACCTCCAACATCATTTGGTTTGTCATCATGACGATCTTTTCTGTATACTAGGAACTCTTTATTAAAAAGTTTTGTGTCCAAAAAAGCTTGAGTTGAGCCAAGTTTCCGTCAAAATAAAGATGTCATGAGAAAACGCTTGAGAATTCATAAAAATATCAGCAGTTTTGCTTCGAAGCCCTCATACATTTGGATAGAAGAGGGTTATCCTATTAAGTTTTTTGAAGATTACGCGTGGATCTATTATTCCTTATAGATAATTCTTTTATTAGAGCTTTAGAAGGCCAATTACGTATATCGCAAATAGACTCGAAGTATGAAGAATGGGTTACAATTTATCAATTCATTTTACACTGCTTCCATTTTATATATGTCGTCGCCCCAATATTGGGTTGCCGTAAAGGCCAAAATTCACTTTTTGAGTTTGGTATGCAGTTTTATGTTTTCGGAATAGATCTTTCCAAATCTTTTATCCGTTATGCTCTATCTCTGGCATTGCAAAAATATACAGAATGGTTTTGACGTATATCCACCAAATTCATTAAGTTCACGTATTGTTTTAAAGTTAACCCCAGAATGTGGCATTTACGTCAAATTTTGCATACAATTTAAGCAGATTCGTTTTTTAAGAATTGTTTTGACGTACGTCTTATTGTCCTTCAACGTACGCCATCAAACTTATAATGCTTGTTCAGTATTGATTTGATTTATGTGCCTACAATATACAAGGTAACGCTGTTTAATCGTATGCACGTACGTCATTAGAAAGAAAATATTATTTTGTTGTGCCCGTAAAAAACTAGGTATGAATAAGGTTCTCCTGGAAAAATATTTCATTTAATTCTATCTTTTGTCGTGAGACGAGTTGATTGAAGGATCATAAAAATGAATTCTCCAGTACCCATTATGGATGAATCCCTTCTTACGTAAGAACTATAAGTTCTGATGAAGAAATTTAAATATTAAAATATTGAAATTACTTCTTTTTTAAGTGGAGTGAATGAATAAAATTCAATTAAAGAGTACAAGTGACCTCAACTCCAGAAATTATTGTGTTTCGCCCAAGGTATAACAGTGGGCTCTTCAGTCAGTCTGTTATACCCTACTAAGACACAAAGTTTGGTCGATTTTTACCGACTCTGGAGAGCCCACTGTTATACCTTGGGCGAAACACAATAATTTCTGGAGTTGAGGTCACTTGTACTTTTTAATTGAAAATTATAGTCTTATGTATAAGTTTTAAATTTTTGGCGCAAAATTTTAAACAACCTATTGTTAAGGGCTGAGCGTTTTACTAGTAAGCAATTTCCTAAGTATTTACCAAATTACTAGTTATTCCAAATTTTAAACCTTTTGCTTACTAGTAAATTGCTAATTAAGCAGACAGTAGAACATTTTAGTGGAGGCAAGTTAGCATTTTATTCAAGAACCCGGTTCGGATTTCGATGTTTTTTTTTTTGTTTTAAGTACAGGGAATCGAAATTAGAAAAAAAGTTTACAATTCAAAAATCGACGCTCTCCACAGACATTTTTTTAAAACTCAAAAATCGAAAATTAAACTAAAAAAATATTTTTGTATTTTGTTTTTAAAATATATTTAAAATAAAAAAATAACACTCCAAAGGTTTATTTTTGTATCATTTGTATTTAATACTAAAGTTCAAAACCAAGTACAGTAAAACTCGCTTATATTCACATGCGAGGAAATATTTTATAATACACAACATTAAGAACATAATATTTAATATTATGTTATACTTAAGAACATTGTTAATGTTAACATTTATATTTTATTGTATTTTTTGTTTAGGTACATAGTAAGCACCTAGGCACATATTCAATACTACACCTATCACGACTACATGCTGTACAGAAAAGCCCTGTTTTTCGACAACCGCAATTCCCTCCACAGCCAGATTTACATCGACAGAATATTATTTTTAATACGTTTTCCGGAGCAGGTGACTGGTTCATGGGATTTGGTATTTGGATTTAACTTCCATCCCCATTCGACTGTTGATAAACAATTACCTAGCCATAATTGAATTTGAAGATATACTTTTTTTAAATCGTCATGAACAATTGTTTTAGTAAAAAAAATGATATCTGAACAGATTTAGATGAACCACAGATTTTGGAGCACAATATAAAATTAAAATACATCTCTCACCGGCTTGATAAATTGTGTCTTTGTTTTGATTCGGTTGGTTGAATATTTTTGCAGCATCCTTTAAATGTTTTTGATCTTCGAATTTTTAAGCAAATGTAATTTTTCCGATGTAGTATCACATCCTGTGAATGCATGTAAAAATAGCACATGTTGTGCTGGCCACGAGACGAGACTCTGCGAGACTTTTGTAAGTCTGGTCTCGTTAAAATCGAAAATTTTCAGTCCCGTCTCGGTCTCGTCTCCAAAAAATACGATTTCCGGACAAACTGTTGACTATTGGAACGAAATATTTTCGATGTGATATGTGCAGAAGAAAATAAATATTTAACTGAAATTGGATTTTTTAATTTATTAGAATCTCTGTAAATTTCGGCACAAATATACAATCTCGTCTCGGTCTCGTCTCGGTTGCTTAAAAGGCAGTCTTGTCTCGTGGCCAGCCCTAAGCACATGGTCTTCGCAAAAAGGCATCTTGTTCAGACTATGCGAAGAATATATAGATTGATATATGGATAGATATACATAGTTAAAATTTAAAGCTTTCTATTGCACGTATACATGTGATTTACCTACGAATGTACAATTTAATTGATCGTGTATTAACACGTGTAGGGTCTTAGTAGGGTCTAATATCCGTTTTGGAGGTTCTAATAGGAACAAAATACACACCGGTTTTTTAATTACACGTGTACTTTGCTTATACATGTATTCTGATTAAACATGTGTTCTGATTACACGTGCATTTTGATGACATATGTATTTAATAGTTATACCATGTTAATAATTTGTTATCACTCGTGACACGAAAACAAGAGTAATTAAACACACGTTTGAACCGAGATCTTTATTATAACTGTACAAGTGTACATTCATGATACGAACCTATGTATAATGTACCTATGAGCGAAAAAGTTAATTCAAATAACTATATTTTATAAAAATTAACGGTTTTTCATTAATTCTATTTAATAATGCACTATCATCAAAATCGGAGCAGTTTCTCCGGGTTCTTGAATAATGGCCTTTTTTAGGCTATCTAGCCTCCACTATTTGTAGGGTTTAAATTTGATGAACACAATTATTGTTAATTATTGATATACCATCAGATGCTATTTATGGACTTAGCAAATTGCTAAAAGTTAAAGTAACCATTTTGTGGTTTTAACTTTAGTAAATTGTTAAGAGACAGTAAAATGTTAAAATCGTTTAAAACTACCAAAATCTTCTTTTTAACTTAGTAACTTAAATGGCTTTAACAATTAAATAAATCGTTTAAAATTTTGCGCCATTGTTTCTTATCTTTTAAGTTTATTGCTTATTGAACGAGCTAGTCCTATATGAAGCAGAGTTCAGGGAAAAACAAATATTGCTTCCTAAAGTTCATCGGAACAAGACTTTGGTACAAAAAATTAGATTAATTAATAAATAAATAAATGAATGATTTAAGAAGTTTGTATCCTTTTATATCATCAGAAGAGTAGGGATGGCGGTTTTGTCAAAATAACCGGTTTTCGGTTTTTTCGGTTTTTTGCCCCTTCAGTTTAACCTGTCGGTTTTAACCGGACAGAAAACCCGGTTTTTCAAATAACCGGTTTTCGGTTTTTATAGAAAAAAATGTGTTGTTTGGAACCGTGCTAGCTGTGAATGTGAATGAGAGTGTCTAAGAAAAACAACTCACGATTTCACCTTCCTATATTCCTACCCCTACACTATGCTATCGCTTGGAAATGGAGAAAAACATACCCAGTACACAAACAGGCAGGTTATGTGAGACAACAAGGAATTGCTCATGTGAGCTCTGAATGTGAATAGAATTGTCTAATGCTCCATTTATACGATTGTCAAATTGGCAGTATTTCTGTCATTAAACTGACAAAAGCATGAATTTGCTCATTCTTTTGTCAGTATACTGAGATAACATTGCCAATCTGTCGGTCGTGATAATGAAGTATTAGTAAAAAAAGAAAAAAACCGTTGACCAGGTTTTAGGGTTTATGATAAAACACCGGTTTGAACCGAGATAAAAAAATCACCGAAAAGAACCGGTTAACCGAAACAAAAAAAACCGGTTTCGTTTTTAACCGGCCGGTTAATCCCATCCCTACATCAGAGGATAAAGGCTCGCGTACGACTTATGCTCGGCCGTGTCGTCGGCAGAATTCGGCCGATTGAATCAAAGGTATGTACGGTGTACGCGCTACAGCACTTCAACGGGCATCGTCCGGTGTCGCCCGATATTAACCGATCAATGGACAAAATCCGAAATTGCTTGGATTTTATGTCACTTTGTCGGTTGTTTCTTGCCAGAATAAAATGAAATGAAATTAAAAATAATATTAAATAAGTATTCAAAAATTAATTAATTGTGTTTATAAAAGAGCCACGTTCACTTTTTACTTTTCACACTCCGACTGGCATTGTTTAAAATCGGCATCGTCCAAAATAGGCATCGAAAGAGAACGACAGAAGTGTACGCAGGCAAAAATCGGCCGGTTAATCGGTTTCAGTGTACGCGAACCGTAAGAAATATTTTGAAGCTCTTTCCAATCAACTGAAATAATAAATTATTCTACTTTACTTTATAGTATCTAATGTGAAATGTTTTTTTTAACGTTATTTTACTACTTTTTTATTACGAAATGTATGCATATAACACGTGATTTTAAATAAATACATTTTTTACTAATTTATTATTGGAATGCCGTATGTGCACAATTTTTGACGTATGTGTAAATGAGTAAAAGTAAATATTGATTGGCGTATACGGCAAACTCCTTTTGTAATAAATTTTAAATATTTTAAAAACTAAAAGTGTTTTGGAATAATTTCTTACATTTTTTGAAAGAGGATTTCCGTATGAACATCGTGACAAAAAATGAAAAAATCCCAGCGGTTTGTTTTCGAGCAATATACTGTCAAAACTTCAAATGCGATTTCCCAAAAACATTTGAAATAGCGCTTACGGTAACCCATTATTAGGGCGACGATGTATCAAGATCGAAATAAATTCAAACAATCAAAAAAACTAATTTGGAAACTGGAGGATAAGTCTGCCGAAAAATTTACATATGTAAAATTAGATTTGAAATCGAAAAATATATCGATGCAATGCAAATGCAAATGCAAAATATACATTTTGACAGTTCCAAATATTTTTTTAGATTTATTTTACCAATGAAAAACACTGTTACAAAATTCTCCATAGCCGTTTTTTTTTGAAAGAGTGACTACCAACTCAGTAAAAGTTTTACACGGAAAACACTAACAAAATTCTCTCTAATAATTTGTTCTGTTATTGTTTTGCGTGTAAACATTTTGCTGAGTTGCTAGTCACTCTCTCAAAAAACACGTCTTATATTAATTTGTTTTGTTATTGTTTGGCGTGTAAACATTTTACTGAGTTGCTAGGCACTCTCTCAAAAATCACGGCTAATATATATTTTATTTTTAATTTTTTCTTTTATTTATTTAAAAGAAACAACATATTAACAATAGAAACAATAAGATAAAATCTTTTAAGCAGTATCCTAGATGAGCATTACAAATTGTATATTAAATCAAACAAAAAATACATAGGAAAAAGAAAATCTTGTCACTCTTTTTAAAATTAACAATCTTTATATATAATTTATATTAACTGAACAAAAGAAAAAGATATAATGATAAAAATAAAAATAATAATGATAATAATAAATATATAAGAAGTTATGTACATTTAATTTGAAAGGTGAGAGAGTAGCTTTATCTTAAATGTTGTTTTATTTCCCACTGCATGTAACTCA